>OU026150.1:13284358-14029075 GCA_907269125.1 Eristalis pertinax
GACCTTACCTTGAGCTATTTCAATTCCATCTGCATCTGCAATCCAAAGCTAATGACAGAAGATATCGCAGGGAATTGTATCACATTACAGGTGAACATGTTTCATTACAGTCAACCCCGGTTGCGCACAGCCTCTAGCAACCAATCTTGGTTTATGCCTGAAAATATCCAATTTCAGACTGTATTTAGTTTTAAAAATCCATTTTTTTTATAAAGCTTTCTTACCTGTGGGTAAATCTGTAACAGTCCAAGTTTTATTTGCATTTAATGATTTTAGTTCCTCATCAATAGCTTTTGTCCACTTCTGTCTGTCCTCACCACTTGTAGCTTCTATATAATCCCTCGGATCGCTTGCATTTTCATTCGCAAAACACATCATGTAGTTACTTATATCTGCAGGCTTACGTATCCTTGTTGATCGCCGCACTGCCAGATGATTATTATTTTCGACTGTTTCTTCACAATTAAAACTAGTTGTATCTATGACTAGTGTATCGATATTCTCTTCAACAAGTGTTAAATCATAATCATTACTATTATTATGCGATTCTCGATTCAATGCACCATGATTGTGATTTTCTCTAATATCAATCCTCACTAAATCACTATCATCTGGTGTACATCTAATGGCATCAAATCTCAACTCTTTGTTTTTCGATGCGATTTTGTGTGTACTTTTCTCTCCCTTGGATCACATAAACGATACGCATTTGCATTTTCAATGTAACCCAATAGTATGTATGTTTTCGACTTGGAATCCCACTTTCTTCGCTTCACTTTTGGTATCACAACCATTGCTATGCATCCAAAAACAGTGTTTTAGACTTTATCGAACTAGTAGCTGATTATTTAGTTTCTTACATGGTGTTCTGTTCAAAAGATATGCGGCAGTATTTACCGCTTCCGGTCAGTTAAACTTCTTCAGATTTGCATCCGCTAATAATGAACGAGATTTTTAAACTAGGCTTCTATCATCCTCTCATTTTGCTGTGGACTGACTATATGGTGCTGATGTCTAAGGAATAATTCCATATTTTTTGCAAATAGTTTTTATTTTTGCATTGCAAAATTCCAGACCATTGTCTGATCTGAACTTTTTTTAACTACTTTCCCGTTTGATTTTCCACCGTCATTCTGAAATCGTTTAATTCTGTTAGGCGTTTTGACTTCTGATATGCCAACCTTGATTGTTTTCCTTGCATACATGGAATGCATTTTGCATGAACTTATTCTTTCGAAATTTGAACTTCGTTTGAATTGTCTTGAGAAAGACATTTTATGTTTTCATCACTTGTATGACCCAAGGGCTTATGACAAATGTCGCGGTTAGTCACGTGGAAATTTGTTTGATTACCTTTTATATTTAAAATGAACATGCTGTCCGTCGATTTTGCTTCTACAATAAGTTCTGTAACTTTGTAGATTTCAAAACTGCTTGAAGAAAACTTAGCTGTACCATACCATATCTTGTCAATTGACTTATCGACAGTAAATTGACGAAGATTCCTGGGGCTAGCAAAACATCTTCTTCACTTTTCAATAACTTGACAGAACTAATTAGCATCAGTATCAGTCAATTGCTTTGCTTCATCAGAAGCGATAATTGGTTTGCGGAATACGACAAATAAGATCTGCGTATATTTATTATTTTAGTAGTAGATTTCTTATAAAACTTGGGTAGTAGTCAGTGTTGCTTAAATTGATTATAGCGTTTATTTAGGATGAGGATTCAGTGCATATGGTATAATTTCTATTGCAATTTGAGATGAGTTTGAGAGCCAAAAATATTGCAATTATTTATACTTGCAATAAAACACATGGATGGTCGAATTATTGATGTGTTCTCTTGTGATCAACTCCTCCCTCGACGGAAAATAACATTCGAAGGGTATTTCAAAGTCGAGGAACGGGAGTCGCTCTCGGACTGTTCAATTTGTAGACTATTCAGTATATTAGCATGGTCATTACGGCTTGAGATCCAGCATTTAGTGTCAAGATTGGGCTTACCATCGCCGTGTACATATTGAGTTCCAAAATATTTGGTTGCACATTGGTTAGAGCATTGGACTTAAGAAATACATGGTCGATTCACGATTTTGATTTTTCATCTACTCTTGTTGGTAAATGTATAAGCGCTTGAAAACCTAGTGAGGATATGATAGGTTAGGAATGTGGGTAGACACGCAGAAGCACGTCTCACTTAGGTCCGTGTGGACGAAATGTTCCTCTTTGTATCCTTATCGTACTCTTCGAGGCGTGTGTTCGGTGTTTGTGAACACAACTCTCTTCGTCCAGCCAGCCCGACATTCTTATGAACCTGAAAAAGTTACTCCCTGACATTTGCCAGTGGTGGTTGAATCCATTCGATTGCCTCAGATGGGTCGATTACGACCCCATTTCTGGCAAGTTCATCCGCAGACCCTGTGACAGGGACCCAGCATAGAATAATCGAGTGTGGCGCACAGAGAACTTTTAGTTCCTCGCGGCAGCTCGCGACCAGCATGGAGTTGATTTCTATCGCCGAAATTGCTTTTATGGCCGCTGGCACTAGTGAGGATAAGAGCATATATATTTATCACAATCCTTGAGTAGGTTCAATGTATTAATATTTATGTCGCCTACCAGCCAAACATTCATACAGTTGATGGAGCACAATAAACTTTCTAAATCTTTAACAATAATATGAATGGAGGCAAACTGTCCTCAATACACACAAATAAAACTCATAAGCAAGTTCTTACCTAGATTTAATTTTATAGTTACACAATGGGCACTTTCAATGACTGGAGTGAGAACCTCTTGCACTTCGAGTTCACTTTAAATAAACACAACCGTGCCACCCGATGAATAAGTTTCATTACACTTCGGATAAACACTGTAACCCGGAATATAAAAGCTTGAAAATTCGTCATAAATACCCAGATTTCGGTTAAAACTATGATTTGTCGTAAATGTAAGTGAGCACAAAAGTTATCAAAATTCCTTCTCATGCTTCTTATACTTTGATCTACAATTCCCCGTAAGCTCAGCACGATTCTTTTAAGGCGTGTGGAATAGCTTACCCCCTTTCTAACCGTGTACGTATACGACAGTATAAATAACAGAACATAATTGTTAAATTTGAAATATTTATTTCGGAACTCTCAGAAAATAAAACCGACCAAAAATTAAAAAAATAAATGGTAAAATTAAGTATTGAATCCCTACGTTTTCCTTTCAGGTCTTTGAAGTCTATCAAATCATTGGTAACGAGCATTCGGATAATCTGTTGCTTGCACTTGTGTCATCAACAGGAACCTATGCAATATTTTCATTGAACGCATCTCGACTACCGCCGGAGACGATTTCAGATCTAACAAATCGAGATATTTCCTCTAAATAACTTCTTTTACTTTGGGGCAGGTACTTTAATTTTTTCAATTATTCATCAGTTTTATCGAGCAGTGAATATTACAGATATACTTATTTTTAGATTCCAAGAGCTCTCTCTATCTCAGTTGCAGTTTGATTTGGAGACACCCAATGAGATACCGTCGACATTTTATTGCTATAAAATGACAAATGTTGGCATCAACAAATTCGATACGTTCCAGAGAAAAGTTACGTCGGCATTCGAAACAAGACAACAGCTTCTTCAGCAGCAAAATTGAATTCAGCAACAAGATCAGAAGCTTGATGGCTTGATGGATAATGACATCGTATTAAATCAAAGCGAATTTGGTTTCAGTTGGTTGAATGCTTACACAAATCGAGATGAAGACCTAACTGGTAATGATAGAGGCACTGTCGATGGGACGAAGTGCTTAAAAAAGGAGAACCCAAGTTTCAGGCTGAGCTGAATAGATGCCAACACGAATCGTGTATAAAGAATTTCGGTAAGATAATTGTACCTATGCTATGGTAGGCATGTTTATGGGTGCCCTAGAGCTCACGCAGGCGTAACTTTTGAGTCCTGGTGAATCAATTATGTTTCCTCCTAGACGCATTGAGTTTGTGTCAGCATAAGTTTGATATTTCTGATGACGAAATATTCGACACATCTTAATAAACTGAACAAGAGAATTGCCCTGTACCCGTACAGACGTGTACTTATTAAATTAATTTGATTACATGGTACCAGATAGCTTATGCTAAACGTTTGGTTGTCATCGCAGAAGTGGCGCTTCTTTAGTGATAAGGTGTTTGCAGTCTGGAGCGGCCCATTCGCAGTCTAATATATATTTTGTCTTCTTATGTGACAGATCTTTTGGGTAATTGGCTTTTCCCCCGTTAGGATTAAATTGAGTGTAGATGTGTTGCTAGTTTAACCAATAAGTTTTTCTCTTATATTTCCATGTCTTAAGTAGATGGTTTCTTATGTCTGTTTTGTTGTATGTATAGAAAAAAGTTAGAGGTTCTTTTAGAACAGATTTGGCTACAGTGTGCGCCATTTCATTTCCGTTTATCCCGCGATGCCCTGGAATTCAGGCGATTTTTAGTTTTCCGCTTCCGCAGATTAGTTTATCGTGGATGGCTTCGAAAATTTCACTGTAATTGTTTACGTTCTTAATCGATTACAGATGTCCGACTGTCTGTGAAGATAGTAGTCTTCGTATTTTTTGAAGAACGGTAAAAGCTTGGTGTGTAAATATTGAAGTGAAAGCTATAAGAAGACCTTTGGAAATGGTTTTTAAGTCATTAAGAAATGGTGTGTTTATGTCCATATTGGAGTGATTTATTAATTAGGATAGATTTTTAAGCAAGATTTGGATTTCTTGGTCAATTGTGTTGATTTCCCGGTCGTGACGGATATCATCGTTTCGCATATACCATTCGGCGGTGGTAATAGTCCTTAAAATTGCATCTTACTGTCTCTGGATTATGTGCAAGTTTGTGCTAATTTGAATACCAATGTCCATATGGCTTTACAATATCCACTCTTATAAACGAGCAATTTGAAGTCAGTCGAAACTTTTGATTGGGGTCGTAGAAGCCAATATAGTTGTCTGAAACTTGTTTGTTGTTGATGGTTAGTGATAGTGGTGAATCGTAGATCCAAAACACTCACGCAACCTGATCAGTTTAAGTAGACTTAACCTCAGAACTATTATCGGCGTAATCACCGGGCATTGTGCCATTGGTACACATGCCACCAAACTAGGCTGTTGGATTTTATCCGTTTTAAATAAAAAAAATGAGGAAAACGTGAAACATCAAATACAAATATTTACAGTGATGATAAGATTCATTCAAAGCCAGATGTATTGCTCCGTTGTTATCGCAGAAAATTTCAGGCGCCTTAGATTGAACTTTGAGAATTTTTTCCGCTAGGCCTCTGATCCACAGCGCTTCTTGAACTGCATTACCGAGTGCCATATATTCAGCTTCACATGTTGACAAAGCCGCAGTTACCTGTCATTTTAAACCCCATGACACAGCTATACCTCCTTTTAAATATACATGTCCACCTACTGACTTTCTATCATCTAGATCATTTGCGAATCGCAGTATCCACTTACATTAGAGCTTATCTGTATATTGAATGTTAGTTTCCAGTCAATAGTTTAAATATCCTTTAAATATCTGAGACATTATTAAAACGACTAAGCATGTTTACTGCTTAACAAATATCAGGCCTCGTTAACTGAGCTACAAACAACAAACTTCCAATACATTCCTGATAAGGGTATTTCGCCATATCTAATTTCTCCTTTTCATTTGATGGGCACTGATCCTTGTTGAACTTTGCATTTGTATCCATTGCTGTAGAAACAGGATTGCACGAAGTCATGCAAAACCTTTCAAGTATTTTTGAGATATACTGCTTTTAATCAATCGAAATGTACTTTTCGTGCTCATATCTAAGATGCAACACAAAAAACGATTGAGCTTTTCCCAGTTCTTTCATGTCAAATCATTTTAACTAAAGATTCCACAAAATCGACATATCATCAACGTATACTACGAGTATTAGAATATTATCATTTATATTACACTGATCATTTTCAGATTTTTCATTCCGAATTTTAACAAAACATTACTAAGTTTTTTATGCCACATTCGTTATGATTGTTTTAGCCCATAAATTAGTTTATTTAATCTTAAGACCTTACCTTGAGCTATTTCAATTCCATCTGCATCTGCAATCCAAAGCTAATGACAGACGATATCGCAGGGAATTGTATCACATTACAGGTGAACATGTTTCATTATAGTCAACCCCGGTTGCGCACAGCCTCTAGAAACCAATCTTGGTTTATGCCTGAAAATATCCAATTTCAGACTGTATTTAGTTTTAAAAATCCATTTTTTTTATAAAGCTTTCTTACCTGTGGGTAAATCTGTAACAGTCCAAGTTTTATTTGCATTTAATGATTTTAGTTCCTCATCAATAGCTTTTGTCCACTTCTGTCTGTCCTCACCACTTGTAGCTTCTATATAATCCCTCGGATCGCTTGCATTTTCATTCGCAAAACACATCATGTTGTTACTCATATCTGGCGGCTTACGTATCCTTGTTGAACGCCGCACTGCCAGATGATTATTATTTTCGACTGTTTCTTCACAATTAAAACTAGTTGTATCTATGACTAGTGTATCGATATTCTCTTCAACAAGTGCTAAATCATAATCATTACTATTATTATGCGATTCTCGATTCAATGCACCATGATTGTGATTTTCTCTAATATCAATCCTCACTAAATCACTATCATCTGGTGTACATCTAATGGCATCAAATCTCAACTCTTTGTTTTTCGATGCGATTTTGTGTGTACTTTTCTCTCCCTTGGATCACATAAACGATACGCATTTGCATTTTCAATGTAACAAAATAGTATGTATGTTTTCGACTTGGAATCCCACTTTCTTCGCTTCACTTTTGGTATCACAACCATTGCTATGCATCCAAAAACAGTGTTTTAGACTTTATCGAACTAGTAGCTGATTATTTAGTTTCTTACATGGTGTTCTGTTCAAAAGATATGCGGCAGTATTTACCGCTTCCGGTCAGTTAAACTTCTTCAGATTTGCATCCGCTAATAATGAACGAGATTTTTAAACTAGGCTTCTATTCATCCTCTCATTTTGCTGTGGACTGACTATATGGTGCTGATGTCTAAGGAATAATTCCATATTTTTTGCAAATAGTTTTTATTTTTGCATTGCAAAATTCCAGACCATTGTCTGATCTGAACTTTTTTTAACTACTTTCCCGTTTGATTTTCCACCGTCATTCTGAAATCGTTTAATTCTGTTAGGCGTTTTGACTTCTGATATGCCAACCTTGATTGTTTTCCTTGCATACATGGAATGCATTTTGCATGAACTTATTCTTTCGAAATTTGAACTTCGTTTGAATTGTCTTGAGAAAGACATTTTATGTTTTCATCACTTCTATGACAAAAGGGCTTATGCCAAATGTCGCGGTTAATCACGTGGAAATTTGTGTGATTACCTTTTATATTTAAAATTAACATGCTGTCCGTCGATTTTGCTTCTACAATAAGTTCTGTAACTTTGTAGATTTCAAAACTGCTTGAAGAAAACTTATTACTAACTTATCGACAGTAAATTGACGAAGATTCCTGGGGCTAGCAAAACATCTTCGATCTTCAACACCTTCTATGCAATCGCAGTGGTCTCTACGCCCGCAGAAAACGTCACTTTTCAATAACTTGACAGAACTAATTAGCATCAGTATCAGTCAATTGCGTTGCTTCATCAGAAGCGATAATTGGTTTGCGGAATACGACAAATAAGACCTGCGTATATTTATTATTTTAGTAGTAGATTTCTTATAAAACTTGGGTAGTAGTCAGTGTTGTTTAAATTGATTATAGCGTTTATTTATTATGAGGATTCAGTGCATATGGCATAATTTCTATTGCAATTTGAGAAGAGTTTGAGAGCCAAAAATATTGCAATTATTTATACTTGCAATAAAACACATGGATGGGCGAATTATTGATGTGTTCTCTTGTGATCCACTCCTCCCTCTAAGGAAAATAACATTCGAAGGGTATTTCAAAGTCGAGGAACGGGAGTCGCTCTCGGACTGTTCAATTTGTAGACTATTCAGTATATTAGCATGGTCATTACGGCTTAAGATCCAGCATTTAGTGTCAAGATTGGCCTTACCATCGCCGTGTACATCCACAGAATTGTCTAGGGTTTTGGGCTTGTATTTTACATCAATATCTGCAGTGTGTCTAGAGCTATTGCCACAACAAGCAACTATTAAGACATTCTTAAATATAACACCTTGAGTAGTGGTCAGGAATGTGGGTAGACACGCAGAAGCACGTCTCACTTAGGTCCCTGTGGACGAAATGTTCC
This sequence comes from Eristalis pertinax, assembly GCA_907269125.1. Classification (NCBI taxonomy): domain Eukaryota; kingdom Metazoa; phylum Arthropoda; class Insecta; order Diptera; family Syrphidae; genus Eristalis; species Eristalis pertinax. Next base: position 13,292,677 of record OU026150.1, read on the forward strand.
TCTTTGTATCCTTATCGTACTCTTCGAGACGTGTGTTCGGTGTTTGTGAACACAACTCTCTGCGTCCAGCCAGCCCGACATACTTATGAACCTGATAAAGTTACTCCCTGACATTTGCCAGTGGTGGTTGAATCCATTCGATTGCCTCAGATGGGTCGATTACGGCCCCATTTCTGGCAAGTTCATCCGCTGCCTCATTGCCGGCAATGACCCTGTGACAGGGACCTAGCATAGAATAATCGAGTGTGGCGCACAGATAACTTTTAGTTCCTCGCGGCAGCTCGCGACCAGCATGGAGTTGATTTCTATCGCCGAAATTGCTTTTATGGCCGCTGGCACTAGTGAGGATAAGAGCAGATATATTCATCACAATCCTTGGGTAGGTTCAATGTATTAATATTTATTTCGCCTACCAGCCAAACATTCATACAGTTGATGAAGCACAATAAACTTTCTAAATCTTTAACAATAATATGAATGGAGGCAAACTGTCCTCAATACACACAAATAAAACTCATAAGCAAGTTCTTACCCAGATTTAATTTTATAGTTACACAATGGGCACTTTCAATGACTGGAGTGAGAACCTCTTGCACTTCGAGTTCACTTTAAATAAACACAACCGTGCCACCCGATGAATAAGTTTCATTACACTTCGGATAAACACTGTAACCCGGAATATAAAAGCTTGAAAATTCGTCATAAATACCCAGATTTCGGTTAAAACTATGATTTGTCGTAAATGTAAGTGAGCACAAAAGTTATCAAAATTCCTTCTCATGCTTCTTATACTTTGATCTACAATTCCCCGTAAGCTCAGCACGATTCTTTTAAGGCGTGTGGAATAGCTTACCCCCTTTCTAACCGTGTACGTATACGACAGTATAAATAACAGAACATAATTGTTAAATTTGAAATATTTATTTCGGAACTCTCAGAAAATAAAACCTACCAAAAATTAAAAACATAAATGGTAAAATTAAATATTGAATCCCTACGTTTTCCTTTCAGGCCTTTGAAGTCTATCAAATCATTGGTAACGAGCATTCGGATAATCTGTTGCTTGCACTTGTGTCATCAACAGGAACCTATGCAATATTTTCATTGAACGCATCTCGACTACCGCCCGAGACGATTTCAGATCTAACAAATCGAGATATTTCCTCTAAATAACTTCTTTTACTTTGGGACAGGTACTTTAATTTTTTCAATTATTCATCAGTTTTATCGAGCAGTGAATATTACAGATATACTTATTTTTAGATTCCAAGAGCTCTCTCTATCTCAGTTGCAGTTTGATTTGGAGACACCCAATGAGATACCGTCGACATTTTATTACTATCAAATGACAAATGTTGGCATCAACAAATTCGATACGTTCCAGAGGAAAGTTACCTCGGCATTCGAAACAAGATCAGCAGCAAAATCGAATTCAGCAACAAGATCAGAAGCTTGATGGCTTGACGGGTAATGAAATCGTATTAAATCAAAGCGAATTAGGTTTCAGTTGGAATGCTTACAAAAATCAAGATGAAGACCTAACTGGTAATGATAGAGGCACTGTCGATGGGACGAAGCGCTTAAAAAAGGAGAACCCAAGTTTCAGGCTGAGCTGAATAGATGCCAGCACGAATCGTGTATAAAGAATTTCGGTAAGAAAATTGTACCTATGCTATGGTAGGCATGTTTATGGGTGCCCTAGAGCTCACGCAGGCGTAACTTTTGAGTCCTGGTGAATCAATTATGTTTCCTCCTAGATGCATTGAGTTTGTGTCAGCATAAGTTTGATATTTCTGATGACGAAATATTCGACACATCTTAATAAACTGAAAAAGAGAACTAGAACTATTTGGGTTAATCTAGCAGGTTTAATGCTGCCCTGTACCCGTACAGACGCGTACTTATTATATTAATTTGATTACATGGTACCAGATAGATTATGCTAAACGTTTGGTTGTCATGGCAGAAGTGGCGCTTCTTTAGTGATGAGGTGTTTGCAGCCTGGTGCGGCAAATTCGCAGTCTAATATATATTTGTATCTTCTTATGTGACAGATCTTTTGGGTAATTGGCTTTTCCCCCATTAGGATTAAATTGAGTGTAGATGTGTCGCTAGTTTAACCAATAAGTTTTTCTCTTGTATTTTCATGTCTTAAGTAGATGGTTTCTTATGTCTGTTTTGTTGTATGTATAGAAAAAAGTAAGAGGTTCTTTTAGAACAGATTTGGCTACAGTGTGCGCCATTTCATTTCCGTTTATCCCGCGATGCCCTGGAATTCAGGCCATTTTTATTTTTCCGCTTCCGGAGATGAGTTTATCGTGGATGGCTTCGATAATCTCACTGTGACTGTTGACGTTTTTAATCGATTACAGATGTCCGACTGTCTGTGAAGATAGTAGCCTTAATTATTTTTGAAGAATGGTAAAAGCTTGGTGTGTAAATATTGAAGTGAAAGCTTTAAGAAGACCTTTGGAAATGGTTTTTAAGTCATTAAGAAATGGTGTGTTTATGTCCATATTGGAGTGATTTATTAATTGGGATAGATTTTTAAGCAAGATTTGTATTTCTTGGTCAATTGTGTTGATTTCCCGGTCGTGACGGATATCATCGTTTCGCATATACCATTCGGCGGTGGCAATAGTCCTTGAAATTGCATCTTACTGTCTCTGGCTTATGTGCAAGTTTGTACTAATTTGAATACCAATGTCCATATGGCTTTACAATATCTACTCTTGATTTGATTGGGGTCGTAGAAGCCAATATAGTTGTCTAAAACTTGTTTGTTGTTGATGGTTAGTGATAGTGGTGAATCGGATATCCAAAACACTCACGCAACCTGATCAGTTTAAGTAGACTTAACCTCAGAACTATTATCGGCGTAATCACTTTTAAATAAAAAAAATGAGGAACGATCCGTTTTAACTTAAAGCGTGCTTTTATTTAACGAATTCGTTTTAACAGCTAATTCAAAACGTGAAACATCAAATACAAATATTTACAGTGATGATAAGATTCATTCAAAGCCAGATGTATTGCTCCGTTGTTATAGCAGAAAATTTCAGGCGCCTTAGATTGAACTTTGAGAATTTCTTCCGCTAGGCCTCTGATCCACAGCGCTTCTTGAACTACATTACCGATTGCCATATATTCAGCTTCACATGTTGACAAAGCCGCAGTTACCTGTCATTTTAAACCCCATGACACAGCTATACCTCCTTTTAAATATACATGTCCACCTACTGACATTCTATCATCTAGATCATTTGCGAATCGCAGTATCCACTTACATTAGAGCTTATCTGTTTATTGAATGTTAGTTTCCAGTCAATAGTTCCCTTTAAATATCTGAGAATTCTTTTTGCTGCTGACCAATGCTGCTGTTCCGGATTATTATTAAAACGACTAAGCATGTTTACTGCTTAACAAATATCAGGCCTCGTTAACTGAACTACAAACAACAAACTTACAATACATTCCTGATAAGGGTATTTCGCCATATCTAATTTCTCCTTTTCATTTGATGGGCACTGATCCTTGTTGAACTTTGCATTTGTATCCATTGCTGCAGAAACAGGATTGCACGAAGTCATGCCAAACCTTTCAAGTATTTTTGAGATATACTGCTTTTAATCAATCGAAATGTACTTTTCGTGCTCATATCTAAGATGCAACCCCAAAAACGATTGAGCTTTTCCCAGTTCTTTCATGTCAAATCATTTTAACTAAAGACTGTTTCTGTTTTTCATTTTTCCACAAAATCGACATATCATCAACGTATACTACGAGTATTAGAATATTATCAGTATTATTATTTCAAATATAAATACATACACTGATCATTTTCAAATTTTTCATTCCGAATTTTAACAAAACATTACACACATTCGTGATGATTGTTTTAGCCCATAAATTGGTTTATTTAATCTTAAGACCTTACCTTGAGCTATTTCAATTCCATCTGCATTTAAGTCACCCTGTAGAAATGTGGTAACAGCATCTAAATGGTATATTTGCAAGTCTAAATCCAAAGCTAATGACAGAAGATATCGCAGGGAATTGTATCACATTATAGGTGAATATGTTTCATTATAGTCAACCCCATTTGGTTGCGCACAACCTCTAGCAACCAATCTTGATTTATGCCTTAAAATATCCCCTTTTAGACTGTATTTAGTTTTAAAAACCCATTTTTTTGATAAAGCTTTCTTACCTGTGGGTAAATCTGTAACAGTCCAAGTTTTATTTGCATTTAATGATTTTAGTTCCTCATCAATAGCTTTTGTCCACTTCTGTCTGTCCTCACCACTTGTAGCTTCTATACAATCCCTCGGATCGCTTGCATTTTCATTCGCAAAACACATCATGTAGTTACTCATATCTGGCGGCTTACGTATCCTTGTTGATCGCCGCACTGCCAGATGATTATTATTTTCGACTGTTTCTTCACAATTAAAACTAGTTGTATCTATGACTAGTGTATCGATATTCTCTTCAACAAGTGTTAAATCATAATCATTACTATTATTATGCGATTCTCGATTCAATGCACCATGATTGTGATTTTCTCTAATATCAATCCTCACTAAATCACTATCATCTGGTGTACATCTAATGGCATCAAATCTCAACTCTTTGTTTTTCGATGCGATTTTGTGTGTACTTTTCTCTCCCTTGGATCACATAAACGAAACGCTTTTGCATTTTTATGTGTACTTTTGTCTCCCTTGGATCACATAAACGAAACGCTTTTGCATTTTCACTGTAACCCAATAGTATGTATCTTTTCGACTTGGAATCCCACTTTCTTCGCTTCACTTTTGGTATCACAACCATTGCTATGCATCCAAAAACAGTGTTTTAGACTTTACCGAACTAGTAGCTGATTCCTTAGTTTCTTACATGGTGTTCTGTTCAAAAGATATGCGGCAGTATTAACCGCTTCCGGTCAGTTAAACTTCTTCAGATTTGCATCCGCTAATAATGAACGAGATTTTTAAACTAGGCTTCTATTCATCCTCTCATTTTGCTGTGGACTGACTATATGGTGCTGATGTCTAAGGAATAATTCCATATTTTTTGCGAGTTGGTTTTTATTTTTGCAGATAGTTTTTATTTTTGCATTGCAAAATTCCAGACCATTGTCTGATCTGAACTTTTTTAACTTCTTTCCCGTTTAATTTTCCACCGTCATTCTGAAATCGTTTAATTCTGTTAGGCGTTTTGAGTTCTGATATGCCAACCTTGATTGTTTTCCTTGCATACATGGAATGCATTTTGCATGAACTGATTCTTTCGAAATTTGAACATCGTGTGAATTGTCTTGAGAAAGACATTTTATGTTTTCATCACTTGTTGACCCAAGGGCTTATGCCAAATGTCGCGGTTAATCACGTGGAAATTTGTGTGATTACCTTTTATATATAAAATGAACATGCTATCCGTCGATTTTGCTTCTACAATAAGTTCTGTAACTTTGTAGATTTCAAAACTGCTTGAAGAAAACTTAGCTGTACCATACCATATCTTGTCAATTGACTTATCGACAGTAAATTGACGCAGATTCCTGGGGCTAGCAAAACATCTTCGATCCTCAACACCTTCTATGCAATCGCAGTTTTCTCTACGCCCGCAGAAAACGTCACTTTTCAATAACTTGACAGAACTAATTAGCATCAGTATCAGTCAATTCCTTTGCTTCATCAGAAGCGATAATTGGTTTGCGGAATACGACAAATAAGATCTGCGTATATTTATTATTTTAGTAGTAGATTTCTTATAAAACTTGGGTAGTAGTCAGTGTTGCTTAAATTGATTATAGCGTTTATTTAGGATGAGGATTCAGTGCATATGGTATAATTTCTATTGCAATTTGAGATGAGTTTGAGAGCCAAAAATATTGCAATTATTTATACTTGCAATAAAACACATGGATGGTCGAATTATTGATGTGATCCCTTGTGATCCACTCCTCCCTCGACGGAAAATAACATTCGAAGGGTATTTCAAAGTCGAGGAACGGGAGTCGCACTCGGACTGTTCAATTTGTAGACTATTCAGTATACTAGCATGGTCATTACGGCTTGAGATCCAGCATTTAGTATCAAGATTGGCCTTACCATCGCCGTGTACATCCACAGAATTGTCTAGGGTTTTGGGCTTGGATTTGTATTGCTTAAGCTTTTTCACAGAAAATGGAAAGGCGATGGAGGGATTTTCCGATCTATAAACACAATCCCAACTTTCTAAATGCAGACAATGGATTAATGGAGAATAATTTATTTGAGACACATTTGTCACATCAATATCTGCAGTGTGTCTAGAGCTATTGCCACAACAAGCAACTATTAAGACATTCATAAATATAACACTTTGAGTAGTGGTCAGTAATATTGAGTTCCAAAGTATTTGGTTGGACATTGGTTAGAGCATTGGACTTAAGAAATACATAGTCGATTCACGATTTTGATTTTTCATCTACTCTTGTTGGTAAATGTAAAAGCGCTTGAAAACCTAGTGAGGATAGGATAGGTTAGGAATGTGGGTAGACACGCAGAAGCACGTCTCACTTAGGTTCGTGTGGACGAAATGTTCCTCCTTGTATCCTTATCGTACTCATCGAGACGTGTGTTCGGTGTTTGTGAACACAACTCTCTTCGTCCAGCCAGCCCGACATACTTATGAACCTGAAAAAGTTACATAATCGTTAAGTTCTTGCAGGTCCTGGAAGAAGAATTCGATCATGGTCATGTATCTTAGTTGGTTGATGCTAGGGCGGTAGCAGAGATAGTGAGGAGCGTCCTCTCTTCTTTCCACATCGCCGCATTCTCTGTGTATGTAGTCATGGGATAGTCCCATTTTTGTGGTGTCCAGTTAGAGCTCCGACTAATTTTCCTTAGTAGGCTTTTGCCACACTGAAGGTGTTTGTGGGTTTTAGTTCTATTGATATTATGCCATAGCATTCTAGTAGTCTTACTCTATTATACCACCTTTCCCTTTGCTACTTCTAGAATTTTATCATCCACCTTCTCCCTGACATTTGCCAGTGGTGGTTGAATCCATTCGATTGCCTCAGATGGGTCGATTACGGCCCCATTTCTGGCAAGTTCATCCCCTGCCTCATTGCCGGCAATGACCCTGTGACAGGGATCCAGCATAGAATAATCGAGTGTGGCGCACAGAGAACTTTTAGTTCCTCGCGGCAGCTCGCGACCAGCATGGAGTTGATTTCTATCGCCGAAATTGCGTTTATGGCCGCTGGCACTAGTGAGGATAAGAGCAGATATATTCATCACAATCCTTGGGTAGGTTCAATGTATTAATATTTATTTCGCCTACCAGCCAAACATTCATACAGTTGATGAAGCACAATAAACTTTCTAAATCTTTAACAATAACATGAATTTGGGCAAACTGCCGTCAATACACACAAATAAAACTCATAAGCAAGTTCTTACCTAGATTTAATTTTATAGTTACACAATGGGCACTTTCAATGACTGGAGTGAGAACCTCTTGCACTTCGAGTTCACTTTAAATAAACACAACCGTGCCACCCGAGTAATAAGTTTCATTACACTTCGGATAAACACTGTAACCCGGAAAATAAAAGCTTGAAACTTCGTCATAAATACCCAGATTTCGGTTAAAACTATGATTTGTCGTAAATGTAAGTGAGCACAAAAGTTATCAAAATTCCTTCTCATGCTACTTATACTTTGATCTACAATTCCCCGTAAGCTCAGCACGATTCTTTTAAGGCGTGTGGAATAGCTTACCCCCTTTCTAACCGTGTACGTATACGACAGTATAAATAACAGAACTTAATTGTTAAATTTGAAATATTTATCTCGGAACTCTCAGAAGATAAAACCAACAAAAAAATAAAAAAAATAAATGGTAAAATTAAATATTGAACGAAATTTTATTTTGTTATAATGTATATGGAATGATAAATAATTAGTTTAAACTCCCTACCTTTTCGTTTCAGGTCTTCGAAGCCTATCAAATCATTGGTAACGAGCATGTTAATCGGTTGCTTGCACTTGTGTCATTTCTTTTTTTCTTCATTTTTGTTTTATTTTTAATTCATCTGATCTTCTAATTTAAGCATGCCTTTCGGCTTAGTCTATGTTTTTTTTTCATTTATGAAGTCTGTTTTTGTTTTTTGTTAAGCCAAGAAAACTGGTAAAAAACTTGTTTGTCTATCTTAACCTACCTTAAACTAGATTAACCTAACCTTAAAACTTAAAAAACTATCTTAACTATGTCTGTAACTTTACGGACACGTGCACTAGGGCGTATATGTTATGTATATGCCGAACATATATAATTTATACGCCGTAGTGCACCTTTTTTTTTTTTTTCTGTTTATTTTTTTTTATTTATTTTTTCTTAAGTACTTACTTACTTACTTAAGGTGGCGCTACAGTCCGGGGTGGACCTGGGCCTCAACCAACAAGCGTCTCCAGCCAGCTCGATCTTTAGCTAGCTGTCTCCAGTTTCGCACGCATAGTTGGTTGAGGTCCCTTTCCACTTGCGTGCGCCACCTGAGTCGCGGTCTTCCTCTACTGCGCCGTCCCTCGGGGGGGGGATTCGAAGACTTTTCGGGCCGGAGTATTGCTTTCCATCCGCTCTACATGACCTAGCCATCTCAGTCTTTGGATCTTCACTCTTCTGGCTAAGTCGATGTCGCTGAACAGCCCGTATAGTTCGTCATTATATCTCCTCCTGCACTCACCGTCTATGCAGACGGGACCGAACATCACACGAAGAATTTTCCTCTCGAAGCAACCAAGGGCAGCTTCATCCGCTTTTGACAAAGTCCATACCTCCGCGCCATATAGCAGGACTGGGACGATTAAGGTCTTGTAGAGCGTTATCTTGGTTGTTCGAGAGAGGGCTTTGTTTACCAGTTGCTTTCTTAGCCCAAAGAAGCAGCGATTGGCAAGGGTTATTCTTCGTTTGATTTCAGCGCTGGTGTCATTGTCTGAGGTAGACAAAGTTTTTGACTACCTCAAAGTTATATCTGTCTGCTGTGACGTTCTGACCGAGACGTCGGTGTTGGGTGTCCTTTCTCGTTGACAGCATATACTTGGTCTTACCCTCGTTTACCGCTAAACCCATCTTCGCGGCCTCCGTTGCAATACCCACAAAAGCGCCATTGACATCACGCTGCGTTCTTCCAATAATGTCAATATCGTCGGCATATGCGAGTAGTTGGACGGACTTCTGAAAGATTGTTCCTCTGGTGTTGGCGTTCGAGTTTTGAACAATTCTTTCAAGAACGATGTTGAAAAAGTCGCATGACAGCGCGTCACCTTGTCTGAATCCTTTTTTGACATCAAAGGTCTCGGTTAGGTCTTTACCGACCTTGATGGAGCAGCGTGCATTCTCCATCGTCATCCTACACAAACGGACGAATTTGGTAGGGATGCCAAAACTAGACATTGCTCTGTATAGCTCGTCTCTATAGATGCTATCATACGCGGCCTTAAAATCGATGAAAAGGTGGTGGGTATCGATTTGTTACTCCTGGGTTTTCTCCAAAATCTGCCGTAGTGTGAATATTTGGTCGATGGTGGATTTTCCTGTCCTAAAGCCACACTGGTATGGACCGACCAGGTTGTTGACGAATGGCTTTAGGCGTTCACACAGTATGGCAGATAAGATTTTATATGCGATACTTAGGAGACTGATGCCTCTGTAGTTGGCGCAGTTCAAAGGGTCTCCTTTTTTATGGATCGGGCAAACAATGCTGAGGTTCCATTCATCGGGCATGTTTTCCTCCGACCATATTTTACAGATGAGTTGGTGCATGCTCCTTACCAAATCATCGCCTGCGGCTTTAAAAAGCTCGGCGGGTAGGCCGTCAGCTCCCGCAGCCTTGTTGGATTTCAGTTTAGATATGGCAATCCTCACTTCATTAGGGTCGGGTGGACGGAATTGTTGATCTTCGTCGTCCCTTTCATTGGGGTTGAATGGTTCGTTCTGCCTGACAGCGGGATTTGGTTCTTCGTCGCCGCTATACAGTCTGCAGAAATGGTTTTTCCATACCCTCAGCATCGACTGTGACTCCACTACGATGTTCCCTTGATCATCCTTACAGGCTTCGGTTCGGACTTTATAACCTTGACTGGTTAACTTTACCCTTTGGTAAAACTTCCTCACCTCATTCCTGCAGTAATATCCCTCTATTCTGCCGATCGCGCGCTTCTCATGCTCCTTCTTTTTTCTCCTGAGAAGCCGGTGTTCGTCTCTCCTCTTCTGCTTGTAGAGCTCCCGAGCAGCTCTTGTCCTTCTTTGCAGTGCCGCTTTGTATGCTTCTTGCTTGGCTGCATTCGCCTGCCGACACTCGTTGTCAAACCAGGGGTTTCGTTGTGGTGGCGGATTGAAACCCAGCACATCAGAGGCGGCATCTCTGATGGCTTTTTGGCAATGCTGCCACTGGTCTTCAATACTTGATGTTGGCGGCGTAGGATTTCTTAAGAGGTTAAGGGAGACACGATCGGAAAAGGATTTGGCAGTCTCTTGCGATTGTAGCCGGCTGACGTTGAACATCCTCACAGTATTTCTTTGTCTTGGCGGTGTTCGGCATATCCGCAGCCTTACCTTGGCTACAACAAGGTGGTGGTCCGAATCAATGTTGGCGCCTCGGAACGTTCGGACATCTATGATACTGGAGGAGTGCCTTGCGTCTATCGCAATATGGTCAATCTGATTGACGGTTGATTGATCAGGAGATCGCCATGTTCCTTTGTGAATATCGAAATGTGGGAATCTTGTACTGGCTACTACAACATTTCGCCCCGCAGCAAAATCGATCAGCCTAAATCCGTTATCGGATGTGGTGTCGTGTAGGCTGTGCTTTCCGACCGTACTACCAAAGATGTTCTCTCTTCCTAGCTTTGCGTTAAAATCGCCAAGGACAATTTTAAAGTCGTAGCTAGGGCATTGCTCATACGTTTTGTTCAGGAGCTCATAGAACCTGTCTTTGGTGTCATCATCTTTCTCCTCTGTGGGGGCATGTGCGCATATAAGGCTTATGTTGTCAAATTTAGCCTGGATGCTAGTTGTCGTGAGACGCTCGTTCACCGACCTGAACGATAGGACTTCTTGCCTAAGTCTGCCTCTAACGACAAATCCACATCCAAATAGGCGCTGTTTTTGTTGTTTGTAGCAATCACCGTAGTATATATCACAGTTTTTCATCCTTCTTTTGCCGGGTCCATCCCATCGCACTTCTTGGATGGCGGTTATATCTGCTTTGCAGCAGTCTAGGGCTTCCGCTAGTCGTTCGGCTGCACGTGGCCTATAAAGGGACCTTACATTCCACGTACAAATCCGAAGATCGTTGTCCGTATATCGTTTGCAGGGGTCGTCATCAGTAAAATCATCCGTTTCCGAGGCTTGTTGTTGCTTCGTAACTAGCAATTTTCTGTGTGGCCGTGCAGTTACCCCGACGGCACAACCCCCAACCTGGAGGGCCAGTTCCTTTTTTTGTAACCCCTAGGACAAGAGGTCGCACTTATAAGTTTGGCAAGTTGAGCTCTGGTGAACTACAACCAGTACCCGATGGCTACCACTTGGAGGTAAAATAAGCACAATTGGTGCGTAGAAAAAGTTACAACACTGGGCATCGCCAGGTTGACGCCAGTCAGTGCCTACCCGATTCCCACAGCACCCACCACAGCATCTTTTCTTAAGTACTACCCTATAATCTATGTAAGTTGGCCACCATGGTCAACCATCGCGTCATCATCTTGAAAAGCCAGCGGCGGCATAGACTGGTTTTGGTGTAACCACCAGTAAAATTGCCGTTCTTTGGCAGACTCTCTCTTGTCTCGAGCGGAGATCACTCTGCTGAACCGGAGGAGATCCTCGTGACTGCGAGCGACATCCCGTTCGTATTGGAGTCGCCTGTCCACTGTTCGGCGTACAACGTGGAAGATGACAGGACATCCTTGTGAATCCTGTATTAGGCCAATTGTGTCGAGATAGAGGAACGCTTCAGGAGGAATAAAGCCGGTGAGGCGCACTCTCTCATGGTACATAACATTCTGGAGTAAGCCCCAAAGATCAGACTGTTGGAAGAAGTCATAGCTCGTGCAATATGCCATCTGATCAGCTTAATAATAAAATTATCTATCCTGTTCAAGTTTTCCTCGTTGTACAGAACCTCGTTAGGATAGAACTTCTTCTACTCAGACACTGTCTCTCGAACAACCTCATCTTTTCCATCTGGGAAGGACTCACATTGAACCACAGTGGACAACCGTAGGCCATAACTGGCCGGATGAGGGCCATGTAGCAGATTACCTTTACTCTAGTGTCAAGTTGGCTGCTGTAAAACAACCCCCTTGCCACAGCAAAGGTCTTTTTAGCTTTCGCCAGAGCAATATCTATATGTTTGTCAAAATACAGATATTGGTCCAACCAGTTTGTGCGCGTATCCCATGCTGCCATGTACAGCGGGGTCCTGAAAAGGATAGTTTCGCACTTCCAGTCGTCGCAAAATCGCTGAATTTGATCGAAGTCAAGTTGCAGCAAGTTACTTATTACTTCGACCTTCGGACCTGATCTGTACGCTGCTAGATCGTCGGCGTACGCAATTAAGTGCGGCATGGAACCTATAAGATCTGCAGTGAATATTGAGAACAATATCGGCGAACCAACCGCTCCCTGTTGCAGAACATTTTTGATGTCAAAGACCGTGGTAGAAGTTACGTCGCCACTTTTCACGACGAACTTTCTACCTATTATCATGTCATAGATCATGTATAGCAATGATTTGCTTATGCCGAGCCTGACCAGCTTGAGGAAGAGGCCCTCTAACCAAACGGTGTCGAACTTTTTCTCCAAGTCAATCAGACAGGCACCCGTGCATTGCTTTTTGTCTTTGTTCCACTGAATGTCGGATACCAGTTTGGACGCGGCATGTATAGTTTCATGCCCCGCCCTGAATCCGAACTGGTTGACCGGTATGTTTTTATTTTCCTCAACCCATTGTTTCAGAACTCGAATGACTATCTTTTCAAAAACCTTGCTTATGCAAGGAAGAAGACTGATCGACCGAAGATTTGTCGGGATAGATTAGTCTTTATCCTGTTTAGGGATTGGTTGCACCACAGCTGTTTTCCAGTGTGCCGGGTAATAAGCATTACTCAGCGCATTATTGAACAGTGTTGTGTAAATCTGCCCGGCTTCGGGGGGAAGATAGCGAAGCACAATATTTGGTATACCATCCATTCCCACCGACTTTTTCTTCTTCAGTGAGTTAAAGATACCCTGAAGATCTTCTTGAGAAATCAAGATGTGATTTCCATCATTGGCGACGGCATTATTTGCCATGTTATCGTCACTGAACCTGGTAAAACCAGGATTCTCAGATCGCCATTGACTTATCTCGTTTCGGAGTTCGAAGTGGTTTAGCGAGGCTCTATCCTCCAGGTCGTGATTCGGCCTACGAACCTCGTTGACCGTATACACTCGCTGAAACACAGCACCAATTGCTTTCACCTTCTCCTGGGGATCTTCAACCACGAAGAAGTCGTTGTCTGCCCCATCTGGATCGATGCCAACTGAAGTCAGTAATTGTTCGTTAACTGTCGTTCTAGGAAGTCTAACGGCCTGAATGTCGTTTTGATCTTTCCTCCGAAATATTTTATTTACTTGTGGGAACATACCCGGGTTGTTAGATCGTACAGCCCGGATTTTATTGCCCCAGTGCAAGCTTATAGCCAAGCTATAGTTCATACGTATTAACTGTTGGAGGTTCTTGATTTCCGACTTCAATTGCCTGACTTCCGCGTTTTGTGGATCTGTAAACCGCCTGTGCAAGAGTTTGAGTCTTGACAGGAGCCTACTTTTGTGCACGTGAAGTGCATCGATGGTAGCATTTCGATAAACATCGCTGTCATCGATTTGTACTACCTTCGGAATAGTCTTGTCCATGGTACGTTTAATTACGTCGTCCATTTGTATGAGGTACCTGTCAACCTCTTCGTTCGTTAGGTTTCTGTTTGATGGAGGATTGATCCCACTCGAACGTAGTTCTGTGGATAACGTCCTGGAGAAGCGAGGCCAGCGGGCCTTACTGTAATTATAAGGATTCCTCTGGACATACTCCTCCAGTTCTTCCACGTTCGGGAGCTGAATAGCTGCGAAGAGTCCGCAGTGATCACTCTCGTACTCAACCGCAGATAAACAGTTCCGCGTGCATCTTGCGACGTCTAGTATCGTCAGTCGTCTGTCGATCAACAGCAGATCCAGATAGGACCCGCATCTGGGGTACGATGGCCTATCAGTTGCAAGCAAATCTAGCTTGAACTCAATATTTTGCTCTGCCAACCAGTTATACAGTGGGGTCCCCCTGTCGTTATGCACTCTATTGCACCATTCTCTATGCTTGGAGTTCAAAACCCCAGCAATGATATAGTAGTTTTCCTCCGAGCTCAGTCGAAGGCTAGTGAAATGAGTATCGAGTTCTGAAATGAAGTTGCGATTGAGTGCAGGATTGTCAGCTGCGTAGATCGCGATCACATATAACCGCTTTCCACCCTGAAGAGGAATGCGTGCAATACACGTTTCTAGCACTTGAAATCTTCGCACTTCACTGCTATACATGACCTTATGACAGAGGCCTTTTTTGATTAAGAGAGCGACCCCGCCCCCTCGCAAGGATTGGGGCCGGTCTCTTCGAACTACGTGGTAATTATTGTACCAGAGTGTGCGCGTCTGGTTCAGCTTAGTTTCGCTGGCCATTAGCACGTCTGGATTGTGAGTTCGCATAAGGTTGCCGAGCGTTAATTTGCGTTCTGTCCTAATCAGTGAATTCACATTCACTGCTAGGATCTTAAGGTTACTAGCTGCGTGCGCAGCCATTAGACCAATGATGCGTTTGGCACGGCAAACACCGTCGAGTAGATTAATTCTACTCGCGCTGCTTGCTCTTGGAACTGTTTCTCGAGCTGAGCCATCTGCCCCTGGATAGAGAGCAGTACCGCCATCATATCCAGATTTACTTCAGGTTGCCTGGCCACTGGGACCGGGGTCACCTTCGGCACTGTCTGTTGTACCGGTCGCCTTCCTGATGCCATTTGAGCGTAGGAGACGGCCGGCGTAACAGTGGTAGCTGGAACACGGGGCACTGGCCTCGCTTCTACCATTTTGACTTGGTTCTTTGCCTCTATACTCTTTCTGATCTCCTGGACTTTAGGACATCATCGATAATTTGCAGGGTGCCCATTGGTCTTACAGAGTACGCATGTGAGCATAGCCCTGTCCTCGACTTTTTCCTTCCCTAAACGGCATTCCCCTGGATTGTGGGTTTCTGCGCATTTGACGCAGCGAGACTCCATGTTGCAGTTCGCCGCGGCATGCCCAAACCTCTGACAGCGAGCACATTGGAGTATGTGCTTCGTCCTTATTAATGTGTCCCATTTCACAGACAAGGAGCCTAAACGAGTCATTCGCTTTAGGCTCTCTATTCTACTGTCTGGTCTGGGGTGACCTGAACAAGGAAGAACGGAAGTTTCCTGTTCTCCCTTCTCGTTACTGCAGTGATGAAGGGCTTAACCCCAACGAACGTGACATTGTCGCTCTGCGCCTGGCGCAGCTCAGCGAGGATATCAGTAGCGGGATCCACATTCTTGAGGATCATTGTCTGTACTTTTTCCCCTTTTGGGGTATACGAGAAAAACTCGGCCCCCGCCGCCGCTAGCTTTTCCTTTATGACGTGGTAATCTTCCACCGAAAGCCTTAAGGGCCCTTTATACTTTAAGTAAAATGAATTTTTTGTTGCCAACTTACATAATTTGTCCACCTAATTCGTCTCCAGTCCGAAGACGTTGATGGGCGGGCATCTCTCCTTCTTGGCTGCTGCTGCTGGTTGCTGCTGCGTCTGCTTCTGAGGATGTCGTTGTTGTTGTTGTTGCTGCTGCTTCTGCTTCCTTGGTTGTTGTTGCTGTCGCGTGGCAGGTGTGGAACGTTGCCCCTTTGGCAGCTGTTGGAAGCGTTCTTGTTGCTGCTGCTGCTGTTGCTGGTTTTGTTGTTGCTGCTTTTGTTGTTGCTGCTGTTGTTGTTGCTGCTGTTGTTGTTGCTGCTGTTGTTGCTGCTTGTTATGCTGCATTTGTTGCTGCTGCTGCTGTTGTGCAGCTTCTTTAGCCGCTTTCCTAGCCATCAGTTTATTTTGAAGGGCTTTTATGTGAGCGTCAAGCTCATCCCTTTCCCTCTGGCTCTTCGTTAGCTCTTCCCTTTCATTTTCTTCTTCGTCATCCGAATCGGATGACGTTAAAACTATGAAGGGATTCTCACTACCGCCGTAGGAGAATCTCCCCTCGCCCTCCGCAGACTCGTCCTCGACATCAACAAGGGCTTTTCCACGCTTTTTTATTGCGTGTAGTTGTTGCAGTTGCGTTTCGCAAGCCGCTGCAGTTTCTGCTGTTTTTCTGCTTGTTGTTGTTGCTGCTGCTGCTACAGCTGTAACATCGCCTGAGGCTACAGTGGAGCGGCGTTTTACTACAGTTGCCTGTTGTTGTAGCCTCCTCCGTCTTTTCTGCCGCGCCTCAGTCTGTGTTGGTTGGTGGCCTGATGTTCTAGCCACCGGTTCAACGTTTACGTCCGCTTCTGAGAGCGCGGACCCCTCAATTTGTTGTTGTGTCTATAAAACCTTACGGATGGAGAAAGAAAAGTTTCGTGTGTTTCCCTCAGGATTCGAACCGGGCACAGCGAGTCCACGGCCGATTACACAACCTCCAGGCTACTGGTTCTTATAGCTTTTTTTTTTTTTTTTTTTTTTCATGTAATTTTATTTAATTTTAATTTATGTGGACTTACTTGCTAGACAAAAGTACTTAAAACTAGCTTAACTAACTTAAGAATATACAAATGTTCTTAATACTAACCTGCTGACCCTATGCGGGTACTCTAAGCTAATCTAATCTACGTTATGAATGTGCCTTTCGGCTTAATCTATGTTTTTTTTTTTTTGTTTAGTCTTTACGACAAACTTTTATAAAAATTTTTATTTGCCAAGAAAATTTTTTAAAAACTTGGCTAAACTAGACTTACTTACTTAACTACTTAAACTACCTTATACTAACTTACCCTAACATAAAACTTAAGACTATCTTAACTATGTCCGTAACAGTACGGACACGTGCACCAGGGCGTATATTTTAAGTATATGCCTAACATATATATTTTATACGCCGTGGTGCACCTTTTTTTTTCTTTTCTTATTAGAGTTTTTTAACTTTTTTGTTTTTGGATTTTTTTTTTTCTTAATAGCTACCTTAAACCTATGTAAGTTGGCCACCATGGTCAACTATCTGGTGCTCTAGAAAAGCCAGCGGTGGCGGAGACTGGTTTTGGTGTAACCACCAGTAAAATAGCCGTTCTTTGGCAGACTCTTTCCTGTCACGAGCGGGGATCGCTCTACTGAACCGAAGAAGATCCTCGTGGGTGCGAGCGACATCCGGTTCGTATTGGAGTCGCCTGTCCACTGTTCGGCGTACGACATGGAAGATAACAGGGCATCCGTCTGTATCCTGTATTAGGCCAATCGTGTCTAAATAAAGGAATGCTTCGGGAGGAATAAAGCTGTTAAGGCGCACCCTTTCATGGTACATGATATTGGGGTAATAAGCCCCGAAGATCAGACTGTTGGAAGAAGTCATAGCCCGTGCAATGAGCCTTCTGATCAGCTTAATAATAAAATTATCTATCCTGTTCAGGTTTGCCTCGTTGTACAGGACCTCGTTAGGATAGTACCTCTTGTACTCAGACTCGGGTGTACGATACAAACGGAGACAGCTCCTAAGACACTGTCTCTCGAACAACCTCATCTTTTCCATCTGGGAAGGACTCACGTTGAAACACAGGGGACAACCGTACGCCATAATTGGCCGGATGAGGGCCATGTAGCAGATTACCTTCACCCTGGTATCAAGTTGGCTGCTGTAGAACAACCTCCTTGCCGCAGCAAAGGCTTTTCTGGCTTTCGTCAGAGCAATATCTATATGTTTGTCAAAATACAGATATTGATCCAGCCAAATGCCAAGATATCTAACTACACTTTTCACAGCTAACGGCCGTCCTTGCGGGTCAACTATGCCGAACTTGCGCCAGTTTTGGCGCGTATCCCGCGGTGCCGTGTACAACGGGGTCCTGAAAAGGGTAGTTTCACACTTCAGGAAGTTGATAATCAACTTCCAGTCGTCGCAAAATCGCTGAATTTTTTCGAAGTCACGCTGCAACAAGATATTTATTACTTCGACCTTCGGACCTGATCTGTACGCTACTAGATCGTCGGCGTACGCAATTAAGTGCGGCATGGAACCTATAAGATCCGCAGTGAATATTGAGAACAAGATCGGCGAACCAACAGCCCCTTGTTGAAGACCATTTTTAATGTCAAAGACCGTGGTAGAAGTTACGCCGTTACTTTTCACGACGAACTTTCTAAATGTTATCATGGCATAGATCGTATATAGCAATGGTTTACTTATGCCGAGTCTGACCAGCTTGAGGAAGAGACCCTCCAACCAAACGGTGTCGAACGCCTTCTCCAAGTCAATCAGACAGGCACCCGTGCACTGATTTTTGCTTTTATTCCATTGAATGTCGGATACCAGCTTTGACGCGGCATGTATGGTATCATGCCCCGCCCTAAATCCGAACTGGTTGTCCGGTATTATTTTATTTTCATCAGCCCATTGTTTCAGAACTCCTATGACTATCTTTTCAAAAACCTTGCTTATGCAGGGAAGAAGACTGATCGACCGGAGATTTGTCGGGATGGATTTGTCTTTGTCCCGTTTAGGGATCGGTTGCACTACAGCTGTTTTCCAGTGCGCCGGGTAATGTGCATTACTCAGCGCGTTGTTGAACAATGTTGTGTAAATTTGGACCGCTTCGGGGGGAAGATGGCGAAGCACAATATTCGGTATTCCATCGATTCCCACTGACTTTTTCTTTTTCAGCGAGTTGAAGATACCCTGAAGATCTTCTTGGGAAGTCAAGATGTTATTTACATCGTAGGCGACGGCACTATGTGCCATATTATCGTCACTGAACCTGGTGAAACCTGGATTCTCGGATCGCCATTGACTTATCTCGTTGCGGAGATAGAAGTGGTTTAGCAAGGCTCTGTTCTCCAGATCGTGATTCGGCCTACTAACCTCGTTGACCGTATACACTCGCTGGAACACAGCACCAATAGCTTTAACCTTCTCCTGGGGATCTTCAACCACGAAGAAATCATTATCTAGCACTGCCTCACCTAAATCGATGCCAATTGAAGTCAGTAATTGTTCGTTGGGTGTCGTCCTGGGAAGTCTAACGACCTGAATGTCATTTTGATCTTTCCTCCAAAATATTTTATTTACTTGCGGGAACATACCCGGGTTGTTGGATCGTACAGCCCGGATTTTATTGCCCCAGTGCAAGCTTATAGCCAAGCTGTAATTTATTCGAATTAACTGTTGGAGGTTCTTGATCTCAGACTTCAGTGCCCTGACTTCCGCGTTTTGTGGATCTGTAAACCGTCTGTGCAAGAGTTTGAGTCTTGACAGCAGTCTACTTTTGTGCACGTGAAGTGCATCGATGGTAGCATTTCGATAAACATCGCTGTCATCGATTTGTACTACCTTCGGAATGGTTTTCTCCATGGTTCGTTTTATTACGTCGTCCATTTGTATGAGGTACCTGGCAACCTCTTCGTTCGTCAGGTTTCTGTTTGTCGGAGGATTGATCCCACTCGAACGTAGTTCTGTGGATAAAGTCCTGGAGAAACGTGGCCAGCGGACCTTATTGTAATTATAAGGGTGCCTCTGGACATATTCCTCCAGTTCTTCCACCTCGTTCGGGAGCTGAATAGCTGCGAAGAGTCCGCAGTGGTCACTCTCGTACTCAACCGCAGTTAAACAGTTCCGTGTGCGTCTTTCCACGTTCAGTATAGTCAGTCGTTTGTCTATCAGCAGCAGATCCAGATAGGACCCGCTTCTGGGAAAGGATGGCCTATCGGTTGCAAGCAAATCTAGCTTGAACTCACTACTGTGCTCTACCAACCAGTTATACAATGAGGTCCCCCTGGCGTTATGCACCACGTTGCCCCAATCCATATGCCTCGAGTTCAAATCCCCGGCTATGACATAGTAGTTCTCTTCCGAGCTCAGTCGAAGGCTAATAAATACCTTATATAATAAGACTCTTTGGTGGCCAACTTACATAAGGTGTCGACGTCCTTCGTCTCCAGTCCGAAGACGTTGATTGGAGGGCATCTCTCCTTTTTGGCTGGCTGCTGCTGTTGTTGCTTCCGCTGTTGTTGTTGTTGCTGCTTCTGCTGCTGCGGCTGCTTCTTCTGCTGCTGCTGTTTCTGTTGTTGTTGTTGCTGCTGCTTTGGCTGATGTAGTTGTTGTTGCTGCTGCTTTGGCTGATGTAGTTGTTGTTGCTGCTGCTGTTGCTTCTTGGCAGCTGTTGATCGTTGTCCCTTTGGCAACTGATGGGACTGTTCTTGTTGTTGCTGCTCTTTTGGCTGCCGCTCTCCTGGCCCTTAATTTGATTTGGAGGGCTTTGATGTGGGCATCCAGCTCCTCCCTCTCCCTCTGGCTCTTAATCAGCTGCTCCCGGTCCTCTTCCTCTTCGTCCTCTGATTCGGACGACGTTAGAGCATTGAAGGGGTTCTCTCTACCGCTGTAGGAGAATCTCCCCTACGATTTCATTATCCATCAAGCCATCAAGCTACTGCTCTTGTTGCTGAATTCGATTTTGCTGCTGAAGAAGATGTTGCCTTGTTTCGAATGCTTATTCAAATCCCCGGCTATGACATAGTAGTTCTCTTCCGAGCTCAGTCGAAGGCTAATAAATAGAGTATCGAGCTCTGAAATGAAATGGGGATTGATACGTGCCTTGTCAGACGCATAGATCGCGATCACATATAACCGCTTACCACCCCGAAGGGGGATGCGTGCGATACACGCTTCTATCGCCTGGAATTTTCGCACTTCACCGCTATACACGACCTTATGACAAAGGCCTTTTTTGATTAAGAGAGCGACCCCACCAGCTAGGTAGGCTCGGTCTCTTCGAATTATATGGTAATTCTTGTACCTGAGGATATGCGTCTGGTTTAGCCTAGTTTCGCTAACCATCAACACGTCAGGATTATGGATTTGCAGCAAGTTACCGAAGTTTAGTTGACGTTCTGGCCTGATCAGTGAATTCACATTCACTGCTAGGATTTTAAGGTTACGGGCTGCCTGCGCAGCCATTAAACCGATGTTGCGTTTGGCTCTCCGAACAGCGTCGAGTAGATGAGGTCTACTCGCGCTGCTTGCTCAAGGAACTGCTTTTGAAGCTGAGCGATCTGCCCCTGGATGGAGAGCAGGACCGTCTTCAGATCCAAATCAGCTTCAGGTTGCCTGGCCACTGGGACAGGGGCCACCTTCGGCACTGTCTGTTGAACCGGTCGCCTACCCGATGCCATTTGGGCATAGGAGACTGCCGGAGTAACAGTGGTAGCTGGAGCACGGGGCACTGGCCTCGCTTCTACCATTTTTCCTTTCCTTTTGGCCTCTATTATTTTTCTGATTTCTTGAACCTTAGGGCATCCCCGATAGTTGGCAGGGTGCCCGCTGGTCTTACAGAGTACACATTTTAGTTTGCTCCTATCCTCAACTTTGTCCGGCCCTAAGGGGCATTCCCCTCGATTGTGGGTTCCTGCGCATTTGACGCAGCGAGACTGCATGTTGCAATTCGCCGCGGCATGCCCAAACCTCTGACAACAAGCACACTGGAGTGTGTGCTTTGTCTTCTTTAATGTATCCCATTTGACATCAATAGAGCCTAGACGATGTATTCGTTTTAGACTATCTAATTTGCTGTCTGGGGTGACCTGGACTAGGAAGAACGGAAGTTTCCTGTTCTCCCTTTTCGAAACCGCAGTGATGAAGGGCTTAACCCCAACGACCTGGACATCGCCGCTCTGCGCTTGGCGCAGCTTAGCGAGGATCTCCTCCGGATCAGTGTCAGGATCCACGTCCTTAAGGAGCATGGTCTGCACTTTTTCCCCTTTTGGGGTGTACGAAAAAAACTCGGCCTCCGACACCGCTAGCCTGTCTTTAACAACTTGATAGTCTGCCATTGATAAGCAATGGACAGATACTCTTAATGGACCCTTATACCTTATATAATAAGACTCTTTGGTGGCCAACTTACATAAGGTGTCGACGTCCTTCGTCTCCAGTCCGAAGACGTTGATTGGAGGGCATCTCTCCTTTTTGGCTGGCTGCTGCTGTTGTTGCTTCCGCTGTTGTTGTTGTTGCTGCTTCTGCTGCTGCGGCTGCTTCTTCTGCTGCTGCTGTTTCTGTTGTTGTTGTTGCTGCTGCTTTGGCTGATGTAGTTGTTGTTGCTGCTGCTTTGGCTGATGTAGTTGTTGTTGCTGCTGCTGTTGCTTCTTGGCAGCTGTTGATCGTTGTCCCTTTGGCAACTGATGGGACTGTTCTTGTTGTTGCTGCTCTTTTGGCTGCTGTTTGTGTTGAGCAGCCTCTTTGGCCGCTCTCCTGGCCCTTAATTTGATTTGGAGGGCTTTGATGTGGGCATCCAGCTCCTCCCTCTCCCTCTGGCTCTTAATCAGCTGCTCCCGGTCCTCTTCCTCTTCGTCCTCTGATTCGGACGACGTTAGAGCATTGAAGGGGTTCTCTCTACCGCTGTAGGAGAATCTCCCCTCGCCTTCTGTCGACTCGTATTCTACGTCGTCGACCAAAGTTTGCTGCCTTCTGGCTGCTGGTGCTGTAGTTGTGGCTACAGTTGTTGTTGTTGATGCTGCTGCTGTTGTAATTGCGGCTGTTGCCGCAATTTTCGCATCGGCTGATCCAAGGCTGGAACGGCGCTTCACCAGGTTTGGCTGTGGCTGAAGCTTCTTCCTCCTTTTCCTCCCCGCCTCTTCCTGTGTTGACTGGTGGTCTGATGTCCCAGCCACCGGTACAACATCACCCGATTTTCGGAGCTCGGGTCGCTCAGCTGGCTTCATTTCACTGACTCACACTTAGTGTCTTTATTTATTTTAATTAAAAAAAAAAGGATTTCAATTTTTCTTCGGGATTCGAACCCGGCACCACGAAGTCACCGGTGAGCACTTTACCGCGAAGCTACCGATTCTTATTTTATTTCAGCGATATTTTTCGCACTTGATTTTTTACTTTTTCCGCACTAAGTCGAAACACGTCTGCACTGGGTGGAGGTCTGTGAACGACTTCTTCTTATAGCTTCTTGGTGATACTTTGCGCACTTTAGGATTTATATTTTTTTTCTCACTTTTTCGCTAAAGCCGCAATACGTCTACACACATCGGAGAACTGTGAACGACTGACACTTGTGTCATCAACAGGAACCTATGCAATATTTTCATTAAACGCATCTCGACTACCGCCCGAGACGATTTCAGATCTAACAAATCGAGATATTTCCTCTAAATGACTTCTTTTACTTTGGGGCAGGTACTTTAATTTTTTCAATTATTCATCAATTTTATCGAGCAGTGAATACTACAGATATACTCATTTTTAGATTACAAGAGCTCTCTCTATCTCAGTTGCAGTTTGATTTGGAGACACCCAATGAGATACCGTCGACATTTTATTACTATCAAATGACAAATGTTGGCATCAACAAATTCGATGCGATCCAGGAAGTTACGAGGAAAGTTACGTCGGCATTCGAAACAAGGCAACAGCTTCTTCAGCAGCAAAATCGAATTCAGCAACAAGATCAGAAGCTTGATGGCTTGATGGATAATGAAATCGTATTAAATCAAAGCGAATTTGGTTTCAGTTTTTTGAATGCTTACAAAAATCAAGATGAAGACCTAACTGGTAATGATAGAGGCACTGTCGATGGGACGAAGCGCTTAAAAAAGGAGTACCCAAGTTTCAGGCTGAGCTGAATAGATGCCAACACGAATCGTGTATAAAGAATTTCGGTAAGAAAATTGTACCTATGCTATGGTAGGCATGTTTATGGGTGCCCTAGAGCTCACGAAGGCGTAACTTTTGAGTCCTGGTGAATCAATTATGTTTCCTCCTAGACGCATTGAGTTTGTGTCAGCATAAGTTTGATATTTCTGATGACGAAATATTCGACACATCTTAATAAACTGAACAAGAGAACTGGAACTATTTGGGTTAATCTAGCTGGTTTAATGCTGCCCTGTACCCGTACAGACGCGTACTTATTAAATTAATTTGATTGCATGGTACCAGATAGCTTATGCTAAAAGTTTGGTTGTCATCGCAGAAGTGGCGCTTCTTTAGTGATGAGGTGTTTGCAGTCTGGTGCGGCCCATTCGCAGTCTAATATATATTTGTATCTTCTATGTGACAGATCTTTTGGGTAATTGGCTTTTCCCCCATTAGGATTAAATTGAGTGCAGATGTGTCGCTAGTTTAACCAATAAGTTTTTCTCTTGTATTTCCATGTCTTAAGTAGATAGTTTCTTATGTCTGTTTTGTTGTATGTATAGAAAAAAGTAAGATGTTCTTTTAGAACAGATTTGGCTACAGTGTGCGGAATTCAGGCGATTTTTAGTTTTCCGCTTAAGGATATTAAATTATCGTGGATGGCTTCGATAATCTCACTGTATTTGTTTACGATTTTAATCGATTACAGATGTCCGACTGTCTGTGAAGATAGTAGTCTTATTATTTTTTGAAGAATGGTAAAAGCTTGGTGTGTAAATATTGAAGTGAAAGCTTTAAGAAGACCCTTGGAAATGGTTTTTAAGTCATTAAGAAATGGTGTGTTTATGTCCATATTGGAGTGATTTATTAATTAGGATAGATTTTTAAGCAAAATTTGTATTTCTTGGTCAATTGTGTTGATTTCCCGGTCGTGACGGATATCATCGTTTCGCATATACCATTCGGCGGTGGTAATAGTCCTTAAATGTCCATATGGCTTTACAATATCTACTCTTATAAACGAGCAATTTGAAGTCAGTCGAATCTTTTGATTGGGGTCGTAGAAGCCAATATAGTTGTCTAAAACTTGTTTGTTGTTGATGGTTAGTGATAGTGGTGAATCGTAGATGCAAAACACTCACGCAACCTGATCAGTTTAAGTAGACTTAACCTCAGAACCACTATCGGCGTACCGGGCATTGCGCCATTGGTACACATGCCACCAAACTAGGCTGTTGGATTTTATCCGTTTTAAATAAAAAAAAATGAGGAACGATCCGTTTTAACTTAAAGCGTGCTTTTATTTAACGAATTCGTTTTAACAGCTAGTTCAAAACTTGAAACATCAAATACAAATATTTACAGTGATGATAAGATTCATTCGAAGCCAGATGTATTGCTCCGTTGTTATCGCAGAAAATTTCAGGCGCCTTAGATTGAACTTTGAGAATTTCTTCCGCTAGGCCTCTGATCCACAGCGCTTCTTGAACTGCATTACCGAGTGCCATATATTCAGCTTCACATGTTGACAAAGCCGCAGTTACCTGTAATTTTAAACCCCATGACACAGCTATACCTCCTTTTAAATATACATGTCCACCTACTGACTTTCTATCATCTAGTACATTTGCGAATCTCAGTATCCACTTACATTAGAGTTTATCTGTTTATTGAATGTTAGTTTCCAGTCAATAGTTCCCTTTAAATATCTGAGAATTCTCTTTGCTGCTGACCAATGCTGCTGTTCCGGATTATTATTAAAACGACTAAGCATGTTTACTGCTTAACAAATATCAGGCCTCGTTAACTGAGCTACAAACAACAAACTTCCAATACATTCCTGATAAGGATATTCCGCCATATCTAATTTCTCCTTTTCATTTGATGGGCACTGATCCTTGTTGAACTTTGCATTTGTATCCATTGCTGTAGAAACAGGATTGCACGAATTCATGCCAAACCTTTCAAGTATCTTGGAGATATACTGCTTTTAATCAATCGAAATGTACTTTTCGTGCTCATATCTAAGATGCAACCCCAAAAACGATTGAGCTTTTCCCAGTTCTTTCATGTCAAATCATTTCATTTTTCCACAAAATCGACATATCATCCACGTATACTACGAGTATTAGAATATTAACAGTATTATTATTTCAAATATAAATGCATACACTGGTCATTTTCAAATTTTTCATTCCGAATTTTAACAAAACATTACTAAGTTTTTCATTCCACATTCGTGATGATTGTTTTAGCCCATAAATTGGTTTATTTAATCTTAAGACCTTACCTTGAGCTATTTCAATTCCATCTGCATCTGCAATCCAAAGCTAATGACAGAAGATATCGCAGGGAATTGTATCACATTACAGGTGAACATGTTTCATTATAGTCAACCCCGGTTGCGCACAGCCACTAGCAACCAATCTTGGTTTATGCCTTAAAATATCCCCTTTCAGACTGTATTTAGTTTTAAAACCCCATTTTTTTGATAAAGCTTGTGGGTAAATCTGTAACAGTCCAAGTTTTATTTGCATTTAATGATTTTAGTTCCTCATCAATAGCTTTTGTCCACTTCTGTCTGTCCTCACCACTTGTAGCTTCTATATAATCCCTCGGATCGCTTGCATTTTCATTCGCAAAACACATCATGTAGTTACTCATATCTGGCTGCTTACGTATCCTTGTTGATCGCCGCACTGCCAGATGATTATTATTTTCGACTGTTTCTTCACAATTAAAACTAGTTGTATCTATGACTAGTGTATCGATTTTCTCTTCAACAAGTGTTAAATCATAATCATTACTATTATTATGCGATTCTCGATTCAATGCACCATGATTGTGATTTTCTCTAATATCAATCCTCACTAAATCACTATCATCTGGTGTACATCTAATGGCATCAAATCTCAACTCTTTGTTTTTCGATGCGATTTTGTGTGTACTTTTCTCTCCCTTGGATCACATAAACGATACGCATTTGCATTTTCAATGTAACCCAATAGTATGTATGTTTTCGACTTGGAATCCCACTTTCTTCGTTTCACTTTTGGTATCACAACCATTGCTATGCATCCAAAAACAGTGTTTTAGACTTTACCGAACTAGTAGCTGATTATTTAGTTTCTTACATGGTGTTCTGTTCAAAAGATATGCGGCAGTATTTACCGCTTCCGGTCAGTTAAACTTCTTCAGATTTGCATCCGCTAATAATGAACGAGATTTTTAAACTAGGCTTCTATTCATCCTCTCATTTTGCTGTGGACTGACTATATGGTGCTGATGTCTAAGGAATAATTCCATATTTTTTGCAAATAGTTTTTATTTTTGCATTGCAAAATTCCAGACCATTGTCTGATCTGAACTTTTTTTAACTACTTTCCCGTTTGATTTTCCACCGTCATTCTGAAATCGTTTAATTCTGTTAGGCGTTTTGACTTCTGATATGCCAACCTTGATTGTTTTCCTTGCATACATGGAATGCATTTTGCATGAACTTATTCTTTCGAAATTTGAACTTCGTTTGAATTGTCTTGAGAAAGACATTTTATATTTTCATCACTTGTATGACCCAAGGGCTTATGACAAATGTCGCGGTTAGTCACGTGGAAATTTGTTTGATTACCTTTTATATTTAAAATGAACATGCTGTCCGTCGATTTTGCTTCTAGAATAAGTTCTGTAACTTTGTTGTAGTTCTGTAACTTTGCTTGAAGAAAACTTAGCTGTACCATAACATATCTTGTCAATTGACTTATCGACAGTAAATTGACGAAGATTCCTGGGGCTAGCAAAACATCTTCGATCTTCAACACCTTCTATGCAATCGCAGTGGTCTCTACGCCCGCAGAAAACGTCACTTTTCAATAACTTGACAGAACTAATTAGCATCAGTATCAGTCAATTCCTTTGCTTCATCAGAAGCGATAATTGGTTTGCGGAATACGACAAATAAGATCTGCGTATATTTATTATTTTAGTAGTAGATTTCTTATAAAACTTGGGTAGTAGTCAGTGTTGCTTAAATTGATTATAGCGTTTATTTAGGATGAGGATTCAGTGCATATGGTATAATTTCTATTGCAATTTGAGATGAGTTTGAGAGCCAAAAATATTGCAATTATTTATACTTGTAATAAAACACATGGATGGTCGAATTATTGATGTGTTCTCTTGTGATCCACTCCTCCCTCGACGGAAAATAACATTCGAAGGGTATTTCAAAGTCGAGGAACGGGAGTCGCTCTCGGACTGTTCAATTTGTAGACTATTCAGTATATTAGCATGGTCATTACGGCTTGAGATCCAGCATTTAGTGTCAAGATTGGGCTTACCATCGCCGTGTACATATTGAGTTCCAAAATATTTGGTTGCACATTGGTTAGAGCATTGGACTTAAGAAATACATGGTCGATTCACGATTTTGATTTTTCATCTACTCTTGTTGGTAAATGTATAAGCGCTTGAAAACCTAGTGAGGATATGATAGGTTAGGAATGTGGGTAGACACGCAGAAGCACGTCTCACTTAGGTCCGTGTGGACGAAATGTTCCTCTTTGTATCCTTATCGTACTCTTCGAGGCGTGTGTTCGGTGTTTGTGAACACAACTCTCTTCGTCCAGCCAGCCCGACATACTTATGAACCTGAAAAAGTTACTCCCTGACATTTGCCAGTGGTGGTTGAATCCATTCGATTGCCTCAGATGGGTCGATTACGGCCCCATCTCTGGCAAGTTCATCCGCTGACCCTGTGGCAGGGACCCAGCATAGATTAATCGAGTGTGGCGCACAGAGAACTTTTAATTCCTCGCGGCAGCTCGCGACCAGCATGGAGTTGATTTCTATCGCCGAAATTGCCGCTGGCACTAGCGAGGATAAGAGCAGATATATTCATCACAATCCTTGAGTAGGTTCAATGTATTAATATTTATGTCGCCTACCAGCCAAACATTCATACAGTTGATGGAGCACAATAAACTTTCTAAATCTTTAACAATAATATGAATGGAGGCAAACTGTCCTCAATACACACAAATAAAACTCATAAGCAAGTTCTTACCCAGATTTAATTTTATAGTTACACAATGGGCACTTTCAATGACTGGAGTGAGAACCTCTTGCACTTCGAGTTCACTTTAAATAAACACAACCGTGCCACCCGATGAATAAGTTTCATTACACTTCGGATAAACACTGTAACCCGGAATATAAAAGCTTGAAAATTCGTCATAAATACCCAGATTTCGGTTAAAACTATGATTTGTCGTAGACAGTATAAATAACAGAACATAATTGTTAAATTTGAAATATTTATTTCGGAACTCTCAGAAAATAAAACCGACCAAAAATTAAAAAAATAAATGGTAAAATTAAGTATTGAATCCCTACGTTTTCCTTTCAGGTCTTTGAAGTCTATCAAATCATTGGTAACGAGCATTCGGATAATCTGTTGCTTGCACTTGTGTCATCAACAGGAACCTATGCAATATTTTCATTGAACGCATCTCGACTACCGCCGGAGACGATTTCAGATCTAACAAATCGAGATATTTCCTCTAAATAACTTCTTTTACTTTGGGGCAGGTACTTTAATTTTTTCAATTATTCATCAGTTTTATCGAGCAGTGAATATTACAGATATACTTATTTTTAGATTCCAAGAGCTCTCTGTATCTCAGTTGCAGTTTGATTTGGAGACACCCAATGAGATACCGTCGACATTTTATTGCTATAAAATGACAAATGTTGGCATCAACAAATTCGATACGTTCCAGAGAAAAGTTACGTCGGCATTCGAAACAAGACAACAGCTTCTTCAGCAGCAAAATTGAATTCAGCAACAAGATCAGAAGCTTGATGGCTTGATGGATAATGAAATCGTATTAAATCAAAGCGAATTTGGTTGCAGTTGGTTGAATACTTACACAAATCGAGATGAAGACCTAACTGGTAATGATAGAGGCACTGTCGATGGGACGAAGTGCTTAAAAAAGGAGAACCCAAGTTTCAGGCTGAGCTGAATAGATGCCAACACGAATCGTGTATAAAGAATTTCGGTAAGATAATTGTACCTATGCTATGGTAGGCATGTTTATGGGTGCCCTAGAGCTCACGCAGGCGTAACTTTTGAGTCCTGGTGAATCAATTATGTTTCCTCCTAGACGCATTGAGTTTGTGTCAGCATAAGTTTGATATTTCTGATGACGAAATATTCGACACATCTTAATAAACTGAACAAGAGAATTGCCCTGTACCCGTACAGACGCGTACTTATTAAATTAATTTGATTACATGGTACCAGATAGCTTATGCTAAACGTTTGGTTGTCATCGCAGCAGTGGCGCTTCTTTAGTGATAAGGTGTTTGCAGTCTGGAGCGGCCCATTCGCAGTCTAATATATATTTTGTCTTCTTATGTGACAGATCTTTTGGGTAATTGGCTTTTCCCCCATTAGGATTAAATTGAGTGTAGATGTGTCGCTAGTTTACCCAATAAGTTTTTCTCTTATATTTCCATGTCTTAAGTAGATGGTTTCTTATGTCTGTTTTGTTGTATGTATAGAAAAAAGTTAGAGGTTCTTTTAGAACAGATTTGGCTACAGTGTGCGCCATTTCATTTCCGTTTATCCCGCGATGCCCTGGAATTCAGGCGATTTTTAGTTTTCCGCTTCCGCAGATTAGTTTATCGTGGATGGCTTCGAAATCTCATAGTCAACCCCGGTTGCGCACAGCCTCTAGCAACCAATCTTGGTTTATGCCTTAAAATATCCCCTTTCAGACTGTATTTAGTTTTAAAACCCCATTTTTTTGATAAAGCTTTCTTACCTGTGGGTAAATCTGTAACAGTCCAAGTTTTATTTGCATTTAATGATTTTAGTTCCTCATCAATAGCTTTTGTCCACTTCTGTCTGTCCTCACCACTTGTAGCTTCTATATAATCCCTCGGATCGCTTGCATTTTCATTCGCAAAACACATCATGTAGTTACTCATATCTGGCGGCTTACGTATCCTTGTTGATCGCCGCACTGCCAGATGATTATTATTTTCGACTGTTTCTTCACAATTAAAACTAGTTGTATCTATGACTAGTGTATCGATTTTCTCTTCAACAAGTGTTAAATCATAATCATTACTATTATTATGCGATTCTCGATTCAATACACCATGATTGTGATTTTCTCTAATATCAATCCTCACTAAATCACTATCATCTGGCGGACATCTAATGGCATCAAATCTGAACTCTTTGTTGTTCGATGCGATTTTATGTATACTTTTCTCTCCCTTGGATCACATAAACGATACGCTTTTGCATTTTCACTGTAACCCAATAGTATGTATCTTTTCGACTTGGAATCCCACTTTCTTCGCTTCACTTTTGGTATCACAACCATTGCTATGCATCCAAAAACAGTGTTTTAGACTTTACCGAACTAGTAGCTGATTATTTAGTTTCTTACATGGTGTTCTGTTCAAAAGATATGCGGCAGTATTTACCGCTTCCGGTCAGTTAAACTTCTTCAGATTTGCATCCGCTAATAACGAACGAGATTTTTAAACTAGGCTTCCCACCATGATTATGATTTTCTCTAATATCAATCCTCACTAAATCACTATCATCTGGCGTACATCTAATGGCATCAAATCTGAACTCTTTGTTGTTCGATGCGATTTTATGCATACTTTTCTCTCCCTTGGATCACATAAACGATACGCTTTTGCATTTTCACTGTAACCCAATAGTATGTATCTTTTCGACTTGGAATCCCACTTTCTTCGCTTCACTTTTGGTATCACAACCATTGCTATGCATCCAAAAACAGTGTTTTAGACTTTACCGAACTAGTAGCTGATTATTTAGTTTCTTACATGGTGTTCTGTTCAAAAGATATGCGGCAGTATTTACCGCTTCCGGTCAGTTAAACTTCTTCAGATTTGCATCCGCTAATAATGAACGAGATTTTTAAACTAGGCTTCTATTCATCCTCTCATTTTGCTGTGGACTGACTATATGGTGCTGATGTCTAAGGAATAATTCCATATTTTTTGCAGATAGTTTTTATTTTTGCATTGCAAAATTCCAGACCATTGTCTGATCTGAACTTTTTTAACTTCTTTCCCGTTTGATTTTCCAACGTCATTCTGAAATCGTTTAATTCTGTTAGGCGTTTTGACTTCTGATATGCCAACCTTGATTGTTTTCCTTGCATACATGGAATGCATTTTGCATGAACTAATTCTTTCGAAATTTGAACTTCGTGCGAATTGTCTTGAGAAAAGGGCTTATGCCAAATGTCGCGGTTAATCACGTGGAAATTTGTGTGATTACCTTTTATATTTAAAATGAACATGCTGTCCGTCGTTTTTGCTTCTACAATAAGTTCTGTAACTTTGCAGATTTCAAAACTGCTTGAAGAAAACTTAGCTGTACCATACCATATCTTGTCAATTGACTTATCGACAGTAAATTGACGCAGATTCCTGGGGCTAGCAAAACATCTTCGATCCTCAACACCTTCTATGCAATCGCAATGGTCTCTACGCCCGCAGAAAACGACACTTTTCAATAACTTGACAGAACTAATTAGCATCAGTATCAGTCAATTCCTTTGCTTCATCAGAAGCGATAATTGGTTTGCGGAATACGACAAATAAGATCTGCGTATATTTATGATTTTAGTAGTCGATTTCTTATAAAACTTGGGTAGTAGTCAGTGTTGTTTAAATTGATTATAGCGTTTATTTAGGATTTTTTTTTTTTTTTGCGAGGGTAGGTAAAAATCTTCAAAAGACGCTATGGGGACCGTTCCCACATAGCGAAAGGGATTTTTGCCCAGTAAAAACATCTTCTAATAAAATATATTTCCACTACAACTAAGTCTTACACTTATCCAACAGTTTTACTTTCTTGGTTTAGGCGCATTTGGCAAGAAATTCTCCATTGAGAGTTCTTGCTATCACCGCAGCTAAGCGCGGGTTGAATTCACCGTGCTAGGTCAAGAGGTTTGGTCCTTTGCAGACGGCGGAAAGCGTTGCGTTCGTCAAGAATTGGAAGGACAGCAGAGTTTATATGCTCTTCCAGACGACGCTTATGCTTACGAGCAAAATTCGTAATTTCATCATGGACTGATAGAATTCCAAGATCTCTGTGGATGTCGCTGTTTCGTATATACCAGGGTGCGTTGACGATGGCCCTTAGCACTTTATTTTGAAATGTTTGTAGTATGTTTCTATTACTTTCTTTGGTACAACCCCATAGTTGTACACCATACGTCCAGACGGGTTTTAGCACTTGCTTGTATATAAGCAATTTGTTGTCAATACTAGGTTGGAATATTTTCCAATAAGCCAGTACATGTCTTTGTATCTTAATTGGAGCTCTTCACGTTTCTTTTTGACATGCTCCTTCCATTTAAGCTTTACATCGAGAGTCATTCCGAGGTATTTCGCTTCATTACCGAAGGGTATTTGAACATTATTTATAAAAACGGGCAAGTTATTCACGTTCTTATACGTACAATTTATATGAACGGATTTAGCTTCGTTAAGCTCAATTTGCTGAGTGTTCGTCCATTCGTGTATCCGGTCTAGAGCACATTGTAATTTTCTGGTTGATTCTTCGACCGTTTTGGCAGTTACTAAAATGGCGGTGTCGTCAGCAAATGTACCTTCACTGTGCCTACGACCTGCGGTATATCGCTGCTATACAGTAAGTAAAGGAGGGGACCAAGGACACTCCCTTGAGGTACTCCAGATTGTATAGGCTTAAATAGGGAGTATGCTTTCCCATATTTCACCCGGAAGATTCTATCGGTTAGATAAATCGATAAAATTCTGTAAAGTCTTCTCGGAAGGAACTGTCGAAGCTTGTGTTTCAAACCTTCGTGCCAAACCTTGTCAAAGGCTTGCGAGACATCGAGAAATACAGCTGAGCAGACTTGCTTTTGTTCAAATGATTTTTCTATAACATCAGTTATAAGATGTACTTGGTCGATAGTTGAATGCTTACTTTTAAACCGAACTGGTGATTAGGAATAAGTCGTCTTTCTTCCACAACCGGGCTTAAACGTCTGAGTAATATTTGTTCGAACACTTTAGACATTATTGGAAGCAGTGAAATCGGTCTATAAGACTTTTTGTCTGTTGGGGGTTTACCCGGTTTCGGCACCATTATTATTTCCGCCACTTTCCACTGACTAGGGACATGTTCTAAACTAAAGGCGGCGTTAATTAGGTAGAGAAACATAAGAAGCGCTTTCTGAGGTAACTCTTTCAGAACTTCTCCTGTGATTAAATCATAACCAGGGGCTTTTTCGGGTTTGAGGTTTTTCAATTCTTCCTTAAGTTCTGTCAAAGTAGCATTTCTTGTACAAAAATGTTCATTATTTGTGTTTGAACCGTAGGAGATTACAGGAAACGTTTGTCCGTCGCGTGATTTAAACGTTGCTTCCAAATGATCTGCGAAGAGATCCGCTTTCTCTTTATCTTCTTTAGCCCACTCGTATTGATTTTTCCGAATTGGGGCCGCATGTGGTTGAGGTTTTGTTAAGCCTCTGGCTGCTTTCCAGAGTGAGTAATGGGTATCCTTTTTCACTGACAAGCCTGCCAAGCAGGTATTTAGGTTATTATTTTTAAACGACTTAATTTTCGCCTTCAGAAGGTTAGACAGTTGATAGAGGCGAGTTTCATGCTGCGGCGCACGGGTCTGCTGCCATTTCTTACGAGCCTTACGTTTCTCTCTTACTAATTCTCGTATTTCCGGTGGATATCGCAATACATGTTTTATCGTCGTTTTTCTAGCGAGAGGTATATTGCTCCACGCAGCACACTGTATTACATCTATAAATTTACCGAGTTCTATTTCTAAATCGTATGCTGTTCTCAGCGGTACTCTAAGTTCGATATTATCTTGTAGATAATTTCTAAATGCTTGCCAATTCGTACGTTTAATGTTATCGTAGGTGGAACTTCCTTTTTTACAAGGGTATCGTTTACACATAGTACAATGGGAGAATGATTTGAATTAAGATCAAAGCTTTCTTCAATTCGTAAGTAGTTTCGAGAAACACCTTTTATGACAAAGAAATCAACAACGTCAGGTATTTTTGCAATATCCGACGGCCAGTAGGTTGGTTTTCCTGTCGAGTAAAAATAACAATTTAGTTTCATACCAGCTCTGTATAAATGTCTGCCTTTTTGTGAGATTAATCTTGATCCCCAAAAGGGGTGCTTCGCACTAAAATCTCCACCAATTACGAAATTTGGGCCTAGAGTGTGGAAAATTCGTTCGAGCTCGCTTTGATCAATTATACTACTAGGAGAACAGTAAATGGACGCGACGTTAAATGAGTAATGTTTATTTTTTACACGAACCGTATTTAATTGTATAGGATCAGATTCTATACTTATTCCTACTAAATGATCTATATTATCGCGTATAAACAGGGATGAACCGCCTCTTGCCCGTTCGGACGGATGGCAGGCATGGTAACCACAGTACCCTTTTAAGTTTAAACACGATTGCTTCGTCAAGTGTGTCTCAGAGATCAGACAAATATCGATATCTTTTTCTCTAATATATAATTCTAGTTCGTCAATTTTTTGTAGCAGACCATTCGCATTCCAATTTAAAATTTTAATTGACATATTCATGGTAAGGTACGCTTGCTGTTAATCTTATTTTCGAGGTCGAGTAGCCTTTCGAAAATATGTTTGTTCGTTCTGCTTTGTTCGTCAAGTTTCTCTAAAATAATATTAAATATATTTGTAGCGGGAGTTGATTGTTCTTCGCAGCTTTTTCTACTTGTAGATGCTACTGTTTGGGCGAAGGTTTTTGCTCCGACGTGTGATGATTTCACATTAGCTGATTTCATTTTTTGAGTTATTGGGGATGCAGGTTGAGTTTGCGTTTTTATTTCAGCAGTTTTCGATCGAGTCACAGTTGATTTCGGCACGGTTTTTAGAACTACTTCCTTTGTTGCCGATTTTGGTTGTTGACGGAGTTTCGATTTGATTTGATCTCGTCTTTTCTGAAACTCTTTTGCTACTTCGCAGCCACGATAGTTAGCCGGATAATTTCCTTTACAGTTAATACAAGTAGCTCGTGTAGTCTTACTTTCGTTACATTCCGTCGACAGATGTCCGCCGGCGCATTTGACACATCGCGGATCTTTCTGACAATACTTTTGAGTGTGGTTGAATCCTTGACAACGTTTGCATTGTGGTATTGATTTCGAGTTCTTGCGCAAGGCTTCTATTTTAACTATCACATCTAGAATTGTTTTTAATCCATAAATTTTGTCTATGCTTTCACATTTGGCGAAGCTTAGCATGAAAAGGGGTAAACCGACACGTGTCACAGTTTCGGGTCCATCTGTCAGTTGTTTCCTTCTGGATAATAGATTAGCAGCGTCTACATTTTTAGGCCTTTATGTTTCAAGTCCTCAATAATATCTTATTTTGGACAAGACACATGGAGTCCTCTAGCTATGACACGTATAGATCGGTCGGACTTATTTTCATACGTGTACCACTGGATTTTATGCGCATTCAGTTTTTGGGAGAGTAATCTATATCCAGTTGGTTTCACGAGCGAGTTCTTCCTCATCCGTATGATACTCAAGCTTTTTTGGTTCGTTCGAGCTTGGCTTTGGTTTTTGATTTCCAATTTTTCTGCCCTTAATTGACTAAGTTCATTTCTTAGTTCTTTACAGAGATCTTCCATATCAGCGAGTCTAGTCCTCAATTCCGCATTTTCCTTTTCGAGACTTTCGAACCTTGCTAGAGCCTGTTCTTCGTGTGTAGAAGAATGTAAATTCGTTGATGTTTTTGTTACTTGCGTTTTAGACGCAGTAGTTTTCATTGGCGTTGGTGCGCGCTTGTTCATAATGTTAGATCCTGCTGGTGGTGATCTATTTACAATTGAACATTTTTTAAAAGGGTCCAAATGCAATAATTGCATTTGGATTTTATGCAATTATTGCATTTGGATTCAGTGCATATGGCATAATTTCTATTGCAATTTGAGATGAGTTTGAGAGCCAAAAATATTGCAATTATTTATACTTGCAATAAAACACATGGATGGTCGAATTATTGATGTGTTCTCTTGTGATCCACTCCTCCCTCGACGGAAAATAACATTCGAAGGGTATTTCAAAGTCGAGGAACGGGAGTCGCACTCGGACTGTTCAATTTGTAGACTATTCAGTATACTAGCATGGTCATTACGGCTTGAGATCCAGCATTTAGTGTCAAGATTGGCCTTACCATCGCCGTGTACATCCACAGAATTGTCTATGGTTTTGGGCTTGTATTTGTATTGCTTAAGCTTTTTCACAGAAAATGGAAAGGCGATGGAGGGATTTTCCGATCTATAAACACAATCCCAACTTTCTAAATGCAGACAATAGATTAATGGAGAATAATTTATTTGAGATACATTTGTCACATCAATATCTGCAGTGTGTCTAGACACTGCAGATATTGTTGTGGCTATTGCCACAACAAGCAACTATTAAGACATTCTTAAATATAACACCTTGAGTAGTGGTCAGAAATATTGAGTTCCAAAATATTTGGTTGCACATTGGTTAGAGCGGTTGCCCGTGGCGTTGTGGGTATGTGCGTCGACTCCTACGCACTTGGACCTAGCTGTCTAGGTTCGATTCCTGGTACGACAAGAAATACTTTTCACGGCCCACCTCTTTCGAGACACTGACAATGCTCAAAGAGTATAACTGTCTAGAAAAAGCTTCTCATACTTGGCCGTTCGGAATCGGCATTAAACTGTAGGTCCCTTCCACTCGTGATAGAACAATAGCACTCACAACACAAGTGGTTGCTGAGAAGCCAGGCCCTGGCCCTCTACGGGCTGTAGCGCTACCCATATTATTATTATTACATTGGTTAGAGCATTGGACTTAAGAAATACATGGTCGATTCACGATTTTGATTTTTCATCTACTCTTGTTGGTAAATGTAAAAGCGCTTGAAAACCTAGTGAGGATAGGATAGGTTAGGAATGTGGGTAGACACGCAGAAGCACGTCTCACTTAGGTCCGTGTGGACGAAATGTGATGCCTGGAGGGGGAAATGTTCCTCATTGTATCCTTATCGTACTCATCGAGACGTGTGTTCGGTGTTTGTGAACACAACTCTCTTCGTCCAGCCAGCCCGACATACTTATGAAACTGAAAAAGTTACATAATCGTTAAGTTCTTGCAGGTCCTGGAAGAAGAATTCGACCATGGTCATGTATCTTAGTTGGTTGATGCTAGGGCGGTAGCAGAGATAGTGAGGAGCGTCCTCTCTTCTTTCCACATCGACGCATCCTCTGTGTATGTAGTCATGGGATAGTCCCATTTTTGTGGTGTCCAGTTAGAGCTCCGACTACCTTTCCTTAGTAGGCTTTTGCCACACTGAAGGAGTTTGTCGGTTTTAGTTCTATTGACATTGGGCCATAGCATTCTAGTAGTCTTACAGGTGGTTCTCTATTATACCACCTTTCCCTTGCTACTTCTAGAATTTTATCATCCACCTTCTAACTGACATTTGCCAGTGGTGGTTGAATCCATTCGATTGCCTCAGATGGGTCGATTACGGCCCCATTTCTGGCAAGTTCATCCGCAGACCCTGTGACAGGGACCCAGCATAGAATAATCGAGTGTGGCGCACAGAGAACTTTTAGTTCCTCACGGCAGCTCGCGACCAACATGGAGTTGATTTCTATCGCCGAAATTGCTTTTATGGCCGCTGGCACTAGTGAGGATAAGAGCAGATATATTCATCACAATCCTTTATGTTAGGTTCAATGTATTAATATTTATGTCGGCTACCAGCCAAACATTCATACAGTTGATGAAGCACAATAAACTTTCTAAATCTTTACCAATAATATGAATGGGGGCAAACTGCCGTCAATACACACAAATAAAACTCATAAGCAAGTTCTTACCTAGATTTAATTTTATAGTTACACAATGGGCACTTTCAATGACTGGAGTGAGAACCTCTTGCACTTCGAGTTTACTTTAAATAAACACTACCCTGCCACCCGATGAATAAGTTTCATTACACTTCGGATAAACACTGTAACCCGGAATATAAAAGCTTGAAAATTCGTCATAAATACCCAGATTTCGGTTAACACTATGATTTGTCGTAAATGTAAAAAGTTATCAAAATTCCTTCTCATGCTTCTTATACTTTGATCTACAATTCCCCGTAAGCTTAGCACGATTCTTTTAAGGCGTGTGGAATAGCTTACCCCCTTTCTAACCGTGTACGTATACGACAGTATAAATAACAGAACATAATTGTTAAATTTGAAATATTTATTTCGGAACTCTCAGAAAATAAAACCAACCAAAAAATAAAAAAATAAATGGTAAAATTAAATATTGAACGCAATTTTATTTTGTTATAATGTATATGGAATGATCAATAATTAGTTTAAACTCCCTACCTTTTCCTTTCAGGTCTTCGAAGCCTATCAAATCATTGGTAGCGAGCATGTTAATCGGTTGCTTGCACTTGTGTCATCAACAGGAACCTATGCAATATTTTCATTAAACGCATCTCGACTACCGCCCGAGACGATTTCAAATCTAACAAATCGAGATATTTCCTCTAAATGACTTCTTTTACTTTGGGGCAGGTACTTTAATTTTTTCAATTATTCATCAGTTTTATCGAGCAGTGAATATTACAGATATACTCATTTTAGATTCCAAGAGCTCTCTCTATCTCAGTTGCAGTTTGATTTGAAGACACCCAGTGAGATCCGTCGACATTTTATTACTATCAAATGACAAATGTTGGCATCAACAAATTCGATACGTTCCAGAGGAAAGTTACGTCGGCATTCGAAACAAGACAACAGCTTCTTCAGCAGCAAAATCGAATTCAGCAACAAGATCAGAAGCTTGATGGCTTGATAGATAATGAAATCGTATTAAATCAAAGCGAATTTGGTTTCAGTTGGTTGAATGCTTACAAAAATCAAGATGAAGACCTAACTGGTAATGATAGAGTCACTGTCGATGGGACGAAGCGGTTAAAAAAGGAGAACCCAAGTTTCAGGCTGAGCTGAACAGATGCCAACACGAATCGTGTATAAAGAATTTCGGTAAGAAAATTGTACCTATGCTATGGTAGGCATGTTTATGGGTGCCCTAGAGCTCACGCAGGCGTAACTTTTGAAACCTGGTGAATCAATTATGTTTCCTCCTAGACGCATTGAGTTTGTGTCAGCATAAGTTTAATATTTCTGATGACGAAATATTCGACACATCTTAATAAACTGAACAAGAGAACTGGAACTATTTGGGTTAATCTAGCTGGTTTAATGCGGCCCTGTACCCGTACAGACGCGTACTTATTAAATTAATTTGATTACATGGTACCAGATAGATTATGCTAAACGTTTGGTTGTCATCGCAGAAGTGGCGCTTCTTTAGTGATGAGGTGTTTGCAGTCTGGTGTGGCCCATTCGCAGTCTAATATATATTTTTTTTCTTATGTGACAGATCTTTTGGGTAATTGGCTTTTCCCCCATTAGGATTAAATTGAGTGTAGATGTGTCCCTAGTTTAAACAATACGTTTTTCTCTTGTATTTCCATGTCTTAAGTAGACGGTTTCTTATGTCTGTTTTGTTGTATGTATAGAAAAAAGTAAGATGTTCTTTTAGAACAGATTTGGCTACAGTGTGCGCCATTTCATTTCCGTTTATCCCGCGATGCCCTGGAATTCAGGCGATTTTTAGTTTTCCGCTTCCGGAGATTAGTTTATCGTGGATGGTTTCGATAATCTCACTGTGATTGTTTACGTTTTTAATCGATTACAGATGTCCGACTGTCTGTGAAGATAGTAGTCTTATTATTTTTTGAAGAATGGTAAAAGCTTGATGTGTAAATATTGAAGTGAAAGCTTTAAGAAGACCTTTGGAAATGGTTTTTAAGTCATTAAGAAATGGTGTGTTTATGTCCATATTGGAGTGATTTATTAATTAGGATAGATTTTTAAGCAAGATTTGTATTTCTTGGTCAATTGTGTTGATTTCCCGGTCGTGACGGATATCATCGTTTCGCATATACCATTCGGCGGTGGTAATAGTCCTTAAAATTGCATCTTACTGTGTCTGGATTATGTGCAAGTTTGTGCTAATTTGAATACCAATGTCCATATGGCTTTACAATATCTACTCTTATAAACGAGCAATTTGAAGTCAGTCGAATCTTTTGATTGGGGTCGTAGAAGCCAATATAGTTGTCTAAAACTTGTAGTTGCTGGTTAGTGATAGTGGTGAATCGTAGATGCAAAACACTCACGCAACCTGATCAGTTTAAGTAGACTTAACCTCAGAACCACTATCGGCGTAACACCGGGCATTGCGCCATTGGTACACATGCCACCAAACTAGGCTGTTGGATTTTATCCGTTTTAAATAAAAAAAAATGAGGAACGATCTGTTTTAACTTAAAGCGTGCTTTTATTTAACGAATTCGTTTTAACAGCTAATTCAAAACTTGAAACATCAAATACAAATATTTACAGTGATGATAAGATTCATTCAAAGCCAGATGTATTGCTCCGTTGTTATCGCAGAAAATTTCAGGCGCCTTAGGATAGGATAGGAATGTGGGTAGACGTGCGGAAGCACGTCTCACTTAGGTCCGTGTGGACCCATTGTGTTGCCCTTAAGGGGGAAGAGTTCCTCCTTGTACCCTAATCACACTCAACGAGACGTTGTATTCGTTGTTGACCTCTCGTCGTCTAGCCAGCCCGACATCCTAATTAACCTGAAAAAGTTCGATAGTCTGAAGTTATGGATTTCTTGCAGGTCATGGAAGAAGAATTCTCCCAAGGTCCTGTATCGCAGTTGGCTGAGGCTTGGGCAGTAGCAGAGGTAGTGAGGAGTGTCCTCTCTTTCTTCCACATCGCCGCATCCTCTGCATATGTAGTCATGGGATAGTCCCATTTTAGTTTCATGGTATTTCAGATGGTTATGACCCGTTAGAGCTCCGACTACCATTTTTTTTTTTTTTAATTGTAGTTTTGTTTTATTTATATTAAATTTTCTCACTTGCTAGACAAAAATACTTAAAACTAGCTTAACTATCTTAACAGTATCTTATTGTGTAATTAATCCTAACCTACTGACCGCCTTCGGGTACTCTAAGCTAATCTAATCTTAAAATATTTTTGTGCCTTACGGCTTACACTTCGTTTTTTTTTAGTCTTTTCAGACAATGTTTATTTTAAATTTTGAAGTACCAAGAAAACTATGAAAAACTTGGTTTAACCTAACTAAAAAAATTATATTATAACTGACTTAACCTACACTAAACTAACTTAACCTAACATTACCTTAAACTAAATTAATTATGTCCGTAACAGACAGACGCGTGCACCAGGGCGTCTATGTCATGTATATGCATAACATATACAGACTATTCGCCGTGATGCACCCTTTTCTTTCTTTTTTTTTTTCTCTTAGACTAACCCTAAAATTAAGTAAGTTGGCCACCAAGGTCCACTATCTCATCGTTAGCTAGCGGCAGCTGAGACCTGTTCCGGTGCAACCACCAGTAAAAGTGCCGTTCCTTGGCACACTCTCTCCTGTCGCGAACAGAGATCGCTCCACTGAACCGGAGGAGATCCTCGTGGCTGCGAGCTACATCCCATTCGTATAGCAGTCGCCTGTCCACTGTTCGGCGTACGACATGGAAGATAATAGGACATCCTTCCTCATCCTGTATCAGGCCAATGGTGTCGAGATAGAGGAATGCTTTAGGAGGAATAAAGCCGTTGAGGCGCACTCTTTCATGATACAATGTATTGGGGTAGTAAGCCCCAAAGATCAGACTGTTAGAAGAAGTCATAGCTCGTGCAACGTGTCTTCTGATCAGCTTAATAATAAAATTATCTATCCTGTTCAAGTTTGCCTCGTTGTACAGGACCTCGTTAGGATAGTACTTCTTGTACTTAGACTCGTGTGTGCGATACAAACGGAGACAGCTCCGGAGACACTGTCTCTCGAACAACCTCATCTTTTCCATCTGGGAAGGACTCACGTTGAACCACAGGGGACAACCGTACGCCATAATTGGCCGTACTAGGGCCATGTAGCAGATTACCTTCACCCTGGTATCAAGTTGGCTGCTGAAAAACAACCTCCTTGCCGCAGCAAAGGCTTTTCTGGCTTTCGTCAGAGCAATATCTGTATGTTTGTCAAACTACAGATATTGATCCAGCCAAATGCCAAGATATCTAACTACACTTTTCACAGCTAACGGCCGCCCCTGCGGGTCAACTATGCCGAACTTTCGCCAGTTTGTACGCGTATCCCGCGATGCCATGTACAACGGGGTCCTGAAAAAGACAGTTTCACACTTCAGGTAGTTGATAATCAACTTCCAGTCGTCGCAAAATAGCAGAATTTTATCAAAGTCACGCTGCAACAAGATATTAATTACCTCGACTTTCGGACCTGTTCTGTACGCTACCAGATCGTCGGCGTACGCTATTATGTGCGGCATGGAACCTATAAGATCTGCAGTGAATATTGAGAACAATATCGGCGAACCAACCGCTCCCTGTTGCAGACCATTTTTGATGTCAAAGACCGTGGTAGAAGTTACGTCGCCACTTTTCACGACGAACTTCCTACCTGTTATCATGTCATAGATCATGTATAGCAATGGTTTACTTATGCCGCGTCTGACCAGCTTGAGGAAGAGGCCCTCCAACCAAACGGTGTCGAACGCCTTCTCCAAGTCAATCAGACAAGCACCAGTACACTGATTCTTATTTTTGTTCCACTGAATATCGGAAACAAGCTTCGATGCGGCATGTATGGTATCATGTCCCGCCCTGAATCCGAACTGGTTGTCCGGTATGATTTCCTTATCCTCAGCCCACTGCTTCAGAACTCGAATGACTATCTTTTCAAAAACTTTGCTTATGCAAGGCAGAAGACTGATCGACCGGAGATTTGTCGGGATTGACTTGTCCTTGTCCCGTTTGGGGATCGGTTGCACGACAGCTGTTTTCCAGTGCGCCGGGTAATGTGCACTACTCAGAGCGTTGTTAAACAAGGTCGTGTAAATTTGCACCG
This sequence comes from Eristalis pertinax, assembly GCA_907269125.1. Lineage (NCBI taxonomy): Eukaryota > Metazoa > Arthropoda > Insecta > Diptera > Syrphidae > Eristalis > Eristalis pertinax. Next base: position 13,336,754 of record OU026150.1, read on the forward strand.
CTTCGGGGGGAAGATGGCTAAGCACAATATTCGGTATACCATCGATTCCGACTGACTTTTTCTTCTTTAGTGAGTTAAGGATACCCTGGAGATCTTCTTGCGAAATCAAGTTGTGATTTACATCGTAGGCGACGGCATTATTTGCCATGTTAACGTCATTGAACCTGGTGAAACCAGGATTCTCAGATCGGCATTGACTTATCTCGTTGCGCAGATAGAAGTGGTTTAGCAAGGCTCTGTTCTCCAGATCGTGATTCGGCCTACGAACCTCGTTGACCGTATACACTCGCTGGAACACAGCTCCAATAGCTTTCACCTTCTCCTGAGGATCCTCAACCACGAAGAAGTCATTGTCTAGCACAGCCCCGTCTGGATCGATGCCAACTGAAGTCAGTAATCGTTCGTTATCTGTTGTCCTGTGAAGTCTAACGGCCTGAATGTCGTTTTGATCTTTCCTCCGAAATATTTTATTTACTTGCGGGAACATACCCGGGTTGTTGGATTGTACAGCCCGGATTTTATTGCCCCAGTGCAAGCTTATAGCCAAGCTATAATTAATACGTATTAACTGTTGGAGGTTTTTGATCTCCGACTTTAGTGACCTAACTTCCGCGTTTTGTGGATCTGTAAACCGTCTGTGCAAGAGTTTGAGTCTTGACAGCAGCCTACTTTTGTGTACGTGCCGTTATCGAGCTGTACTACCTTCGGAATTGTCTTGTCCATTGTTCGTTTAATTACGTCGTCCATTTGTATGAGGTACCTGTCAACCTCGTCGTTCGTCAGGTTTCTGTTAGTCGGAGGATTGATCTCACTCGAACGTAGTTCTGTGGATAAAGTCCTGGAGAAGCGTGGCCAGCGGACCTTATTGTAATTATAAGGGAGCCTCTGGACATACTCTTCCAATTCTTCCACCTCGTTCGGGAGCTGAATAGCCGCGAAGAGTCCGCGGTAATCACTTTCGTACTCAACCGCAGTTAAACAATTCCGCGTGCGTCTTGCGACGTCTAGTATCGTCAGTCGTCTGTCGATCAGTAACAGATCCAGATAGGACCCGCACCTGGGATACGATGGCATATCGGTTGCAAGCAAATCAAGCTTGAACTCAATATTGTGCTCTACCAACCAGCTATACAGTGAGGTCCCCCTGGTGTTATGCACTGTATTGCCCCATTCTATATGCTTGGAGTTAAAATCTTCGGCCATGATGTAGTAGTTCTCCTCCGAGCTCAGTCCAAGGCTAGTGAATAGATTATCGAGCTCTGAAATGAAGTTTCGATTGAGGAGTTCATTGTCAGGAGCGTAGATAGCGATCAAATACAACCGTTTACCACCCTGGAGAGGGATGCGTGTAATACATGTTTCTAAAGCTTGAAATCTTCGCATTTCACCACTGTACACGATCTTATGACTGAGGCCTTTTTTGATAAAGAGAGCGACCCCACCACCTTGGAAGGAATGGGGCCGGTCTCTTCGAATTACGTGGTAATTCTTGTACCTGAGTTTGTGAGTCTGGTTTAGCTTAGTTTCGCTAACCATAAGTACGTCAGGCTTGTACGTTTGCAACAAGTTCTCGAGCGTTAGCTGTCGTTCGGGTTTAATCAGCGAATTAAAATTCACTGCCAGGATCTCAAGTCTACGCGCTGCGGGCGTAGCCATCATGGTGATGTCTCGTATGTGTCGTCAACCAACGCCGAGTAGAGGATGTCTATTCGCGCTGTTTGCTCAAGGAACTGTTTCTGGAGCTGAGCAATCTGCCTCTGGATAGAGAGCAGGACCGACTTCATATCCATGTCAGCTTCAGGTTGTCTGGCCACTGGGACCGGGGTCACCTTCGGCACTGTCTGTTGTACCGGTCGCCTTCCTGATGCCATTTGGGCGTAGGAGACGGCCGGCGTAACAGTGGTAGCTGGAATACGGGGCACTGGCCTCGCTTCTACCATTTTTATTTTCCTCTTGGCTTCAATGGTTCTATTTATCTGTTGAACTTTTGGACATCCCCGATAATTAGCAGGGTGCCCGCTGGTTTTGCAGAGCACGCATGTCAGCTTGCTCCTGTCAACAACCTTATCCGTCCCTAAAGGACATTCCCCTTGTTTGTGGGTTCCTGCGCATTTCACGCAGCGAGACTCCATGCTGCAGTTCGCCGCGGCATGCCCAAATCTCTGACAACGAGCACATTGGAGCATGTGCTTCGTCTTCACCAAAGTATCCCACTTCACGGAAATGGAGCCTAAGCGGATAATTTTCTTTACGCTCTCTATTTTGCTGTCTGGGGTGACCTGAACCAGGAAGAAGGGGAGTCTCCTATTCTCCGTCTTCGTTACCACAGTATTGAAAGGCTCGACGCCGACAAACTTGACACCATCGCTCTCCACACGGCGCAGCTCTGCGAGGATATCCTCGGGATCGGTATCGGGATCCACGCGCTTATGGGGCATGGTCTTAACCTTTTCTGCCTTTGGGGTATACGAACAAAATTCGGCCCCAGCCTTCGCTAGCTCTTCTTTTATAAGAAGAAAATCTGCCATTGATGAGCAGTGCACAGAAAGCCTTAAGGGTCCTTTATATGTCATATAAAATGAGTTTTTGGTGGCCAACTTACATAGAGTGTCGACCTCCTTTGTTTCCAGCCCAAAGACGTTGATGGGTGGACATCTCTCCTTTTTGGCTGCTATTGGTTGCTGTTGATAATGATGTTGCTGCTGCTGCTGCTGCTGTGGCTGCTGCTGCTGCGACTGCTGCTGTTGTGACTGCTTCTGCTGCTGTTGTTGTTGCATCTGCTTCTTTGGTTGTTGTTGCTGTCGCGTGGCAGCTGTGGATCGTTGTACCTTTGGTTGTTGTAGTTGGTGCTGATTTTGCTGCTTCTGTTGTTGTTGCTGCATTTGTGCAGATTCTTTGGCCGCTTTCCTGGCTTTTATTTTATCCTGCAGAATCCGTATGTGGGCGTCCAGCTTCTCCCTTTCCTTCTGGCTCTTCACCAGCTCCTCCCGTTCATCATCGTCTTCGTCATCAGATTGTGATGACGCCAGAGCACGATAGGAGTTCCCACTAACACCGTAGGAGAACCCTCCGCCATTCATCGCCGACTCGTGCTCTATAGCAGTTGCCGATATTGCTTCTGCTGCTGCGTTTACTACTGCAGCAGCATCTTCCGCTACTTCATTATGTCGTGAACCGACCGTATAACGGCGCTTCACAAGACTGGGCTTCGGTTGAAGCTTCTTCCTCTTCTTTTTCCTCCCCTCTTCATCCAATGACTGGTGACCTGATGTCCCAGCCACCTGCTCAACATCACCCGTTTTTTCGAGCGCGGGTCGCTCTGATGAATCCATCACTCTCCCTTGCACTCACACTTGTCTCTATTTTTTCAAACGAAAAACTATTTTGTTCTTTTTTTTTATGATTTTAACGGGACAATTCCCGTTCACCGCGTTTCCACCACCGATTACACTGCCGCTAGGCCACTGACACTAAATAACTTGCGAGTCAATTTGCTTCTTTTCGATTCTCTTTTCGGTTCTTGTTCTTTGCACACACAATAGCCGAAAACGTCTTCACTCTATGAGGGTATGCGAACGAATGACTCCGACTACCATCCTCAGGAGGCTTTTGCCACACTGGAGGAGTTTGTCGGTTTTAGTTCTATTAATATCGGGCCATAGCATCTTAGTAGTCTTACAGGTGGTAAGGTTGAACCACCTATTTCTTGATGTTTCTAGAATTCTATCATTCACCTTCTTCCTGACAGCTGCTAGTGGTGGTTGAATCAATTCGATTGCCTGGGATGGGTCTTTTTCGGCCCCTTTTCTGGCAAGTTCATCAGCTGCCTCGTTGCCGGATATGTCCCTGTGTCCTGGGACCCAGCATAGAGTTATCGTGTGTTGCACGCTTAGAGTTTTGAGCTCCTCGCGGCAGCTCGCGACCAGCTTGGACTTGATTTCTTTCGCCGAAATTGCTTTGATGGCCGCTTGACTGTCAATTAGAATGGTAATATCAGCCGGTGGTATTTCCAACATTGTTATCATTCTGGCCGCTTCTTTGACTGCCAGGACCTCTGCTTGAAAGACGCTGCCATAATCAGGGATCCTGATAGAGCAGCGTATGTTTAACAATTCGGAGAAAATGACCGCACCTGTGCATATTTCCATCTTCGATCCAGCAGTGTATACTTGGATGCTCGAATTTTTGATGGGTTCTTTTGTGGTCCACTCTTCCCTCGTCGGGAAATAGCATCTGAAGGGCATTTCAAAGTCGAGGAAAGGTAGTGTATAGTCACTTTCGGACTGTTCTATTTGTAGTCTTTTCAGTATACTAGCATGACCAGTTGTACTTGACAGCCAGCATTTTGATTGAATGCTTCTAATGGCACTTTTAGCAGCGTTAGCTTGCATGTAAAGTGGAAGAAGGTTTAGTAGTGCATCCAGGCCCGCGGTTGGGGTAGTGGAGATAGCGCCTGTAACTCCAAGACATGCTAGTCTCTGTATTCTAGCAAGCAGCCTGAGGTTGGTGGATTTCAGTGCGGCCTGCCACCATACCACGCTGCCGTATGTCACGATTGGCCTTACAATCGCCGTGTACATCCACAGTCTTGGTCTTGGGGTTCGGACCCCACTTTTTGCCGAATATCCTGTTGCTCAGGTATAGGGCACAAGCTGCCTTCTTGACTCTTTCCATTAGGTTGAGTTTCCAGGTTAGTTTCTTGTCTAGGATGATCCCTAGGTATTTCGCGCTATCCGCCAGATTGAGGGTAGTGCCTTCAATTGTTGGGGGGTTAAAGCGCGGAATGACCCTTTTATTGGTGAATAGTACAAACTCAGTTTTTTGAGGGTTGATTCCTAGACCACAGGATTTCGCCCATATTAGGAGGGTTTTCATTGCGATCTCAATTAGCTCGCTAAGAGTCGGGAGAAATTTACCGCGAGCTATAATCACTACGTCATCAGCGTAGGCAATTGCTCTGGTTCCCGTTAGTCTGAGCTCTTCTAGTACTTCATTAATTACTAGTACCCATAGGAGAGGGGATATAACCCCTTCTTGAGGAGTTCCTCTTGCAGGTGCAACTTTAATTGTGGAGTCTCTTAAGGTAGCATTAATGATTCTCTTGCTGAGCAGACTTACTATCACTGTAGTAAGTGATTGCTCCACTTTGGCTTTTTCAAGGGCGGACTTAATAGCCGTGGTCTCTACATTATTGAAGGTCCCTCTATGTCTAGGAAAGCAGCGAGTGCATATTCCTTGGCATGTAGGGACTTTTCAATCACACTAACCACTTCGTGTAGTGCGGTTTCTACGCATTTGCCCTTCATATACCCATGCTGCGCCCTTGAGATGGTATTTTGCGGGAAGCTACTGCGGATGTAGATATTGAGGAGCTTTTCGAACGTCTTCAAGACGAAGGAAGTAAGGCTTATAGGTCTGTAGTCCTTCGCCGTGCAGTGACTGGTCCTGCCGGCTTTGGGAATGAACACTACTTTTACTTCTCTCCCTGCAGCCGGAATATATCCATAGACCAGGCTACTGTGGAATAGTTTTTCCAGTATAGGAGTAATAATGTCTTTTGTCGTTTGCAGCATGATGGGAATAATTCTATCTCCCGGCGATTTATACGAATCAAAGGAATCGATGGCCCATCTGATTCTGCTTGCGCTGACAATATTGCTCGGAACGTTGTTATCACTAACTGGGATCTCTACAGCTGTCGAGAGTCCACTTTGCGAGCTGCCCGGGAAATGAATTTCCATAAGAAGTCGCAATATGTCATACGATGACTGAGTCCAGTTACCTTCATTGATATAAGCTGGAATCGTTGGGCTTTTTGAAAGAAGCTTCCTTAGTCTGGCCGTTTCCGAGGTTTTTACAATATCATTGCAGAAGGATCGCCACGAGTCTCTTTTGGCTATAGCTACAGCTTTTTTAAAATTCCTGAGGCTATCCTTATAGGCCGTCCAATCATTAACTGACCTGGAGGCTTTAGCTGCTAGGAGGTCTTTACACCACCATGAGGGGGATTTCTTATTTGTTGATGTTCTTAGAGGACAGGTTTTCTCGTAGGATACTCGAAAGGATGAGGAGAGATCGTTTGCCATGAGCTCTAGGTCATCAACGGTCCTGATTGATCTCTGTGATAGGTGTTTAGTGAGTTTCCTGACTTCACACCTAAATCTACCCCAGTCAGTGTTCTTGGGGTTTCTGAATATACTGGGCTTTGGTCCTACAGTGTTAACCGTGAAGGTTATGATTCTGTGATCCGAGAACGAGGGGGCACCTGACACTTTCCAGTGGCTAACTGAGAGAGTGTTGGATTTGATACTCAGAGTCAGGTCGATAACCTCTTGCCTATTGCTGGTCACGAAGGTGGGTTCGTCACCAATGTTCTCGATGCTAAGGTTATTTGTAAGGATGAAACCAAAAAGATCGTTACCTCTGTCATTTGAGTCGGAGCTACCCTTTACCGTGTGATGTGCGTTTGCATCACAGCCTAGGATAAGGTCCCATCTTTCTTTCCTGGCTTTTTTGACAAGTCTCCTTGTTGTCTCGCATGGGGGATTATTCGCTGCGTCGTATGGCATGTAAGTTGATGCCATCAGCAGCGGGGAATCATGTTGGCGCTCAAATTGAACCGTAGTTTGGTCTTCGTCACTGAAAGTGGGTAGGAGGAATAGGTTAATTTCTTTCCTAGCTACAATATAGGTTCTTATCCTACTTACGTTACCGTTTGGGTTTGAGAAGTAGGTGGTCACTCACATCACAAGGGCGATGTCCATCTTCCCCGTTGAGAGGAGGAAGATTAGATTGGCGCTGGCCGCCTTACTGTGGTGTAGGTTTATTTGTACCACTTTCATGGCGGCCAGGAGGTTCTTTACCATTTTTGCTGCATGTTGCCAGGATTCGCAGTTTACAGCAGGTAATACCCACTCTGACTTTGAAGTCCTGTAAACACAACAGTTGCAGCGATTTATGGTTTAACAGTATGTCCACGTCCATATCGTTCTCGGTGTGTTCACCCATCTCTATAATTTCCCAGTCCTGACTATGCAGGTCTGGGTTAAGATTCTATAGGCTGCGCTCTATCCAGTCCTTCGGGACGTATGGTCCCTGGTAGTGGATGCGGCCTTTGGGTCTAGTCATATTAAGGATTGCCCCTTTATCTACGACGCGTAGGTCGGCATTTGGCCATGGGCTAACCGTCTTGGCAATGAGTTGTTCAAGCCATTCAAGGGTTTCCTTATTGTCGCATTGAAGGAGCTTGTAACCCTTGAGTGTGGTCAGCTGTCCGAAGAGGGGGATGATTTTCTCCTTCTTCAGGATGGCGTCATTCACACCACTCACGATTCTCAGCTCGGTGTGTTTCCATTGGTCATCCGAGAGCTTACGCTCTGAGTTGCCAAAGTCAACCACTGCTACTCTTTCCCTGTATCTTGCTACTTCAGCATATTTTGGTCTTTTTGACCTTTTTGAGGAGTCTGGGTCTGAAGCTAGCGACACGTCATGGCGTCCCCGTTTTGAGGATTGTTGACTTGCTGCAGAGGCCTGGACCTTTTCTGCTCCAGTCGCTGGTTTACCGGCTACAACTTTGGTTGAGGTAGGACGGAGGTGTCCGATCTTCCTTTCCAGGGAGTTAGCCGTTCCTCTTTTTGGGGATGCCACGCCTACTGGGCCCCTTTTTATAATAGCTTTAGCTTGCCCGGAGAAGCCAGGGGTTGGTTCGGGGTCGGCAATGGCCTGGCCCATCGCAACCTTCGGTCCTACTTCCTTGGCCGCTCTCGAGGAGGTGGCGTGTTGGCCTACCTTCCTAGTAGCGACCAAGGTCGGTATCCTTGGCTTACTATCGCCTGTTCTGCACCATGCGTTCGCGGTAGATCCAATGGTCGCTTCTGCTCTCGCGAGTTTGCCCTTTTCCTTCTCTGAGAGGGAATTAGGATCGCGACCTTTCAACCTACTGACAAGCCTTTTGGCATTGGCGCGTTGCTTGCTGGGGATTTTCGGCGCTGGATTGTGGTCTATGGTTATGACCGTTTTTGCACTATCCAGTGTCGAATTCGCTACCTCAGTTGAAGTACTTGGTGAGGTGTCCTTCTTTTCGGGAGGGTGAGACGAGGTTACCGGCTTGCCAGCAACATTCTCCGTCAACAAGGCTGGCTGTTCCCTAGCTTTACCTTCAGAGTCCGCTGTAAGGCTTGGCCTGCCAGCTTCATCTTCGGGGGTCGGCTTAGGGGTCATGGCCAAGTCCATGAGGACATCCTCCTTAGGAGACCTTCCAACAGGTGAGACCGCCCCTCGCCTGCGCCGCATAGCTTCGACCACCGGGGGGTTGGTCCCATCAGTGCTTCGTCACTCTTGACCTTCTGCGGATTGGTCACTGAGCAAACGGCTGGTTGCTGTTTGATCTCCGACGCCTCCTTTGGATCCACCGTCGGGCGAAGGGCGTATGGCCTATCCGTCCCATCAGAGGATTCCTCGAGAAAGTCAAGTGCTCTTTGAAGTCTTGTTCTTTCTTCTTCCCTGAGCTCCGTCCTTCCCTTGAGCCTACTGATCGTCCGTCTGCAGTTGCGTTTTTTACTGCGCAGGGAAGTGACGGACGATAGTGAGTGTTTGAATAAGCTGGTAATGGAGCCGGAGTCATCATCAACTATGATGAGGTCATCAAAGCTGATCTCAACTGCTTCACTGCCAGCTGCATCCGAAGTCTTCCTAGCTGGGGATAGTAGGAGGATGTTTTCCTCCTCTTCCGTTAAGGGCTGTTCATTTTTGTTAGAGTCGGTTTTTTGGAGGTCGCTGGTGCCCGACTCGATTGCATCAGCCTTCGTTGAGGTTTTTTTGTTTTTCGAATCAATTTTGGTCCCACGAGTATGGGGGAAGGAGATGTCACACTGTACTCACCCCCTGTATACAGTGAAGAGGGCTTATATTAAAACCAGATTGCCTCAGGTATCCGGAGTTCACCGTTCGAAGACATACTAACGCAATGCCATTCATTCCTAGGCACGGTTGTTAACACCAGGAATTGCGGAATTTATTGAGTTGTTCCCCTCTAGATCCGCTATATTCAGTTGACAGGATGTGACGGAGTCACATATAGCGGTCTTGGAGGTTGCCCTCCCTGATTCACACTTAGATTGTACTTTGAGAATTTCTTCCGCTAGGCCTCTGATCCACAGCGCTTCTTGAATTGCATTACCGAGTGCCATATATTCAGCTTCACATGTTGACAAAGCCGCAGTTACCTGTCATTTTAAACCCCATGACACAGCTATACCTCCTTTTAGATATACATGTCCACCTACTGACTTTCTATCATCTAGTTCATTTGCGAATCGCAGTATCCACTTACATTAGAGTTTATCTGTTTATTGAATGTTAGTTTCCAGTCAATAGTTCCCTTTAAATATCTGAGAATTCTCTTTGCTGCTGACTCATGTTGCTGTTCGACTAATCATGTTTACTGCTTAACAAATATCAGGCCTCGTTAACTGAGCTACAAACAACAAACTTCCAATACATTCCTGATAAGGGTATTTCGCCATATCTAATTTCTCCTTTTCATTTGATGGGCACTGATCCTTGTTGAACTTTGCATTTGTATCCATTGCTGTAGAAACAGGATTGCATGAAGTCATGCCAAACCTTTCAAGTATTTTTGAGATATACTGCTTTTAATCAATCGAAATGTACTTTTCGTGCTCATATCTAAGATGCAACCCCAAAAACGATTGAGCTTTTCCCAGTTCTTTCATGTCAAATCATGTTAACTAAAGATTGTTTCTGTTTTTCATTTTTCCACAAAATCGACATATCATCAACGTATACTACGAGTATTAGAATATTATCAGTATTATTATTTCAAATATAAATACATACACTGATCATTTTCAAATTTTTCATTCCGAATTTTAACAAAACATTACTAAGTTTATTATGCCACATTCGTTATGATTGTTTTAGCCCATAAATTGGTTTATTTAATCTTAAGACCTTACCTTGAGCTATTTCAATTCCATCTGCATTTAAGTCACCCTGTAGAAATGTGGTAACAGCATCTAAATGGTATATTTGCAAGTCTAAATCCAAAGCTAATGACAGAAGATATCGCAGGGAATTGTATCACATTACAGATGAACATGTTTCATTATAGTCAACCCCATTTGGTTGCGCACAGCCTCTAGCAACCAATCTTGGTTTATGCCTTAAAATATCCCCTTTCAGACTGTATTTAGTTTTAAAAACCCATTTTTTTGATAAAGCTTTCTTACCTGTGACAGTCCAAGTTTTATTTGCATTTAGTGATTTTAGTTCCTCATCAATAGCTTTTGTCCACTTCTGTCTGTCTTCACCACTTGTAGCTTCTATATAATCCCTCGGATCGCTTGCATTTTCATTTGCAAAACACATCTCACCACTTGTAGCTTCTATATAATCCCTCGGATCGCTTGCATTTTCATTCGCAAAACACATCATGTAGTTACTCATATCTGGCGGCTTACGTATCCTTGTTGATCGCCGCACTGCCAGATGATTATTATTTTCGACTGTTTCTTCACAATTAAAACTAGTTGTATCTATGACTAGTGTATCGATTTTCTCTTCAACAAGTGTTAAATCATAATCATTACTATTATTATGCGATTCTCGATTCAATGCACCATGATTGTGATTTTCTCTAATATCAATCCTCACTAAATCACTATCATCTGGCGGACATCTAATGGCATCAAATCTGAACTCTTTGTTGTTCGATGCGATTTTATATATACTTTTCTCTCCCTTGGATCACATAAACGATACGCTTTTGCATTTTCGCTGTAACAAAATAGTATGTATCTTTTCGACTTGGAATCCCACTTTCTTCGCTTCACTTTTGGTATCACAACCATTGCTATGCATCCAAAAACAGTGTTTTAGACTTTACCGAACTAGTAGCTGATTATTTAGTTTCTTACATGGTGTTCTGTTCAAAAGATATGCGGCAGTATTTACCGCTTCCGGTCAGTTAAACTTCTTCAGATTTGCATCCGCTAATAACGAACGAGATTTTTAAACTAGGCTTCCCACCATGATTGTGATTTTCTCTAATACAATCCTCACTAAATCACTATCATCTGGCGTACATCTAATGGCATCAAATCTGAACTCTTTGTTGTTCGATGCGATTTTATGCATACTTTTCTCTCCCTTGGATCACATAAACGATACGCTTTTGCATTTTCACTGTAACCCAATAGTATGTATCTTTTCGACTTGGAATCCCACTTTCTTCGCTTCACTTTTGGTATCACAACCATTGCTATGCATCCAAAAACAGTGTTTTAGACTTTACCGAACTAGTAGCTGATTATTTAGTTTCTTACATGGTGTTCTGTTCAAAAGATATGCGGCAGTATTTACCGCTTCCGGTCAGTTAAACTTCTTCAGATTTGCATCCGCTAATAATGAACGAGATTTTTACACTAGGCTTCTATTCATCCTCTCATTTTGCTGTGGACTGACTATATGGTGCTGATGTCTAAGGAATAATTCCATATTTTTTGCAGATAGTTTTTATTTTTGCATTGCAAAATTCCAGACCATTGTCTGATCTGAACTTTTTTAACTTTTTTCTCGTTTGATTTTCCACCTAATTTCTGTTTCATAGTGTACACAAAAACTTTGTTGGAATAATCGTCTAAAAATAAGACATAATACTGGGCTCCTCCCACCGATTTTTGCTCCATCGGGCCACATACATCCGTGTGTACTAATTCTAGTATTTCTGCTGTTAAGCTTTTTGACTTCTGATATGCCAACCTTGATTGTTTTCCTTGAATACATGGAATGCATTTTGTATGAACTGATTCTTTCGAGATTTTTAACTTCGTGTGAATTGTCTTGAGAAAGACATTTTATGTTTTCATCACTTGTATGACCCATGGGCTTATGCCAAATGTCGCGGTTAATCACGTGGAAATTTGTGTGATTACCTTTTATATTTAAAATGAACATGCTGTCCGTCGCTGTTGCTTCTACAATAAGTTCTGTAACTTTGTAGATTTCAAAACTGCTTGAAGAAAACTTAGCTGTACCATACCATATCTTATCAATTGACTTATCGACAGTAAATTGACGCAGATTAATGGGGCTAGCAAAACATCTTCGATCCTCAACACCTTCTATGAGTTTGAGAGCCAAAAATATTGCAATTATTTATACTTGCAATAAAACACATGGATGGTCGAATTATTGATGTGTTCTCTTGTGATCCACTCCTCCCTCGACGGAAAATAACATTCTCGGACTGTTCAATTTGTAGACTATTCAGTATATTAGCATGGTCATTACGGCTTGAGATCCAGCATTTAGTGTCAAGATTGGACTTACCATCGCCGTGTACATCCACAGAATTGTCTAGGGTTTTGGGCTTGTATTTGCATTGCTTAAGCTTTTTCACAGAAAATGGAAAGGCGATGGAGGGATTTTCCGATCTATAAACACAATCCCAACTTTCTAAATGCAGACAATGGATTAATGGAGAATAATTTATTTGAGACACATTTGTCACATCAATATCTGCAGTGTGTCTAGAGCTATTGCCACAACAAGCAACTATTAAGACATTCTTATATATAACACCTTGAGTAGTGGTCAGTAATATTGAGTTCCAAAATATTTGTTTGCACATTGGTTAGAGCATTGGACTTAAGAAATCATGGTCGATTCACGGTTTTGATTTTTCATCTACTCTTGTTGGTAAATGTATAAGCGCTTGAAAACCTAGTGAGGATAGGATAGGTTAGGAATGTGGGTAGACACGCAGAAGCACGTCTCACTTAGATCCGTGTGGACGAAATGTGATGCCTGGAGGGGGAAATGTTCCTCCTTGTATCCTTATCGTACTCATCGAGACGTGTGTTCGGTGTTTGTGAACACAACTCTCTTCGTCCAGCCAGCCCGACATACTTATGAAACTGAAAAAGTTACATAATCGTTAAGTTCTTGCAGGTCCTGGAAGAAGAATTCGACCATGGTCATGTATCTTAGTTGGTTGATGCTAGGGCGGTAGCAGAGATAGTGAGGAGCGTCCTCTCTTCTTTCCACATCGCCGCATCCTCTGTGTATGTAGTCATGGGATAGTCCCATTTTTGTGGTGTCCAGTTAGAGCTCCGACTACCTTTAATTAGTAGGCTTTTGCCACACTGAAGGAGTTTCTCGGTTTTAGTTCTATTGATATTGGGCCATAGCATTCTAGTAGTCTTACAGGTGGTTCATCCGGTTCAGTAGAGCGATCTCTGCTCGAGACAGGAGAGAGTCTGCCAAAGAACGGCAATTTTACTGGTGGCTACACCAAAACCAGCCCCCGCCGCCGCTGGATTTTCAAAATGACGCGGTAGTTGACCATAGTGGCCAACTTACATAGATCTTAGGGTAGCGTAGGAAAAAAAAAATATAAAATAAAAAAAAAAAAAAAAAAAAAAAAAATTTTAAAAGAAAAAAAAAAAAAAAAAAAAGAGGTGCACCACGGCGTATAAATTTTATATGTTAGGCATATACATAACATATACGCCCTGGTGCACGTGCCGCACTGTTACGGACATAGTTAAGTTAGCTCATAAGTTTTTATATTAGGTTACGTAAGTTTAAGATAGGTTAAGATAGATATATAATGCCAAGTTTTTTACCAGTTTTCTTGGCCAAACTAATCAGAAAGTAAATTCAGACAAAATAAAAAAAAAAAAAAAAACAAACCATAGTCTAAGCCGAAAGGCACAACAATTTTGTTCAGAATAGCTTAGAGTACCCGTATAGGGTCAGTAGGTTAGATGTAAGAACGATTGTTAAGTTAGTTAAGCTAGTTTTAGTTATTTTTGTCTAGCATGTAAGAAAAATGAATTATAAAATAAAAAAAAAAAAAAAAAAAAAAAACAGGTGGTTCTCTATTATACCACCTTTCCCTTGCTACTTCTAGAATTTTATCATCCACCTTCTCCCTGACATTTTCCAGTGGTGGTTGAATCCATTCGATTGCCTCAGATGGGTCGATTACGGCCCCATTTCTGGCAAGTTCATCCGCTGCCTCATTGCCGCCAATGACCCTGTAACAGGGACCTAGCATTGAATAATCGAGTGTGGCGCACAGAGAACTTTTAGTGCCTCGCGTCAGCTCGCGACCAGCATGGAATTGATTTCTATCGCCGAGGTCACTTTTAATACACACAACCGTCCCCCCCGATGAATAAGTTTCATTACACTTCGGATAAACACTTAAACCCGAAAAATAAAAGCTTGAAAATTCGTCATAAATACACAGATTTCAGTTAACACTATGATTTGTCGTAAATGTAAGTGAGCACAAAAGTTATCAAAATTCCTTCTCATGCTTCTTATACTTTGATCTACAATTCCCCGTAAGCTCAGCACGATTCTTTTAAGGCGTGTGGAATAGCTTACCCCCTTTCGAACCGTGTACGTATACGACAGTATAAATAACAGAACATAATTGTTAAATTTGAAATATTTATTTCGGAACTCTCAGAAAATAAAACCTACCAAAAATTAAAAACATAAATGGTAAAATTAAATATTGAATCCCTACGTTTTCCTTTCAGGCCTTTGAAGTCTATCAAATCATTGGTAACGAGCATTCGGATAATCTGTTGCTTGCACTTGTGTCATCAACAGGAACCTATGCAATATTTTCATTGAACGCATCTCGACTACCGCCCGAGACGATTTCAGATCTAACAAATCGAGATATTTCCTCTAAATAACTTCTTTTACTTTGGGACAGGTACTTTAATTTTTTCAATTATTCATCAGTTTTATCGAGCAGTGAATATTACAGATATACTTACTTTTAGATTCCAAGAGCTCTCTCTATCTCAGTTGCAGTTTGATTTGGAGACACCCAATGAGATACCGTCGACATTTTATTACTATCAAATGACAAATGTTGGCATCAACAAATTCGATACGTTCCAGAGGAAAGTTACGTCGGCATTCGAAACAAGATCAGCAGCAAAATCGAATTCAGCAACAAGATCAGAAGCTTGATGGCTTGACGGGTAATGAAATCGTATTAAATCAAAGCGAATTAGGTTTCAGTTGGAATGCTTACAAAAATCAAGATGAAGACCTAACTGGTAATGATAGAGGCACTGTCGATGGGACGAAGCGCTTAAAAAAGGAGAACCCAAGTTTCAGGCTGAGCTGAATAGATGCCAGCACGAATCGTGTATAAAGAATTTCGGTAAGAAAATTGTACCTATGCTATGGTAGGCATGTTTATGGGTGCCCTAGAGCTCACGCAGGCGTAACTTTTGAGTCCTGGTGAATCAATTATGTTTCCTCCTAGCTGCATTGAGTTTGTGTCAGCATAAGTTTGATATTTCTGATGACGAAATATTCGACACATCTTAATAAACTGAACAAGAGAACTGCAACTATTTGGGTTAATCTAGCTGGTTTAATGCGGCCCTGTACCCGTACAGACTCGTACTTATTAAATTAATTTGATTACATGCTACCAGATAGATTATGCTAAACGTTTGGTTGTCATCGCAGAAGTGGCGCTTCTTTAGTGATGAGGTGTTTGCAGTCTGGTGCGGCCCATTCGCAGTCTAATATATATTTGTATCTTCTTATGTGACAGATCTTTTGGGTAATTGGCTTTTCCCCCATTAGGATTAAATTGAGTGTAGATGTGTCCCTAGTTTAACCAATAAGTTTTTCTCTTGTATTTCCATGTCTTAAGTAGTTGGTTTCTTATATCTGTTGTGTTGTATGTATAGAAAAAAGTAAGATGTTCTTTTAGAACAGATTTGGCTACAGTGTGCGCCATTTCATTTCCGTTTATCCCGCGATGCCCTGGAATTCAGGCGATTTTTAGTTTTCCGCTTCCGCAGATTAGTTTATCGTGGATGGCTTCCATAATCTCACTATAATTGTTTACGTTTTTAATCGATTACAGATTTCCGACTGTCTGTGAAGATAGTAGTCTTATTATTTTTTGAAGAATGGTAAAAGCTTGATGTGTAAATATTGAAGTGAAAGCTTTGGAAATGGTTTTTAAGTCATTAAGAAATGGTGTGTTTATGTCCATATTGGAGTGATTTATTAATTAGGATAGATTTTTAAGCAAAATTTGTATTTCTTGGTCAATTGTGTTGATTTCCCGGTCGTGACGGATATCATCGTTTCGCATATACCATTAGGCGGTGGTAATAGTCCTAAAAATTGCATCTTACTGTCTCTGGATTATGTGCAAGTTTGTACTAATTTGAATACCAATGTCCATATGGCTTTACAATATTTACTCTTATAAACGAGCAATTTGAAGTCAGTCGAAACTTTTGATTGGGGTCGTAGAAGCCAATATAGTTGTCTAAAACTTGTTTGTTGTTGATGGTTAGTGACAGTGATGAACCGTAGATCCCAAACACTCACGCAACCTGATCCGTTTAAGTAGACTTAACCTCAGAACGATTATCGGCGTAATCACCGGGCATTGTGCCATTGGTACACATGCCACCAAACTAGGCTGTTGGATTTTATCCGTTTTAAATAAAAAAAAATGAGGAACGATCCGTTTTAACTTAAAGCGTGCTTTTATTTAACGAATTCGTTTTAACAGCTAATTCAAAACTTGAAACATCAAATACAAATATTTGCTGTGATGATAAGATAAATTCAAAGTCAGATGTATTGCTCCGTTGTTATCGCAGAAAATTTCAGGCTGACATGTCCACCTACTGACTTTCTATCATCTAGTTCATTTGCGAATCGCAGTATCCACTTACATTAGAGCTTATCTGTTTATTGAATGTTAGTTTCCAGTCAATAGTTCCCTTTAAATATCTGAGAATTCTCTTTGCTGCTGACTAATGCTGCTGTTCCGGATTATTATTAAAACGACTAAGCATGTTTACTGCTTAACAAATATCAGGCCTCGTTAACTGAGCTACAAACAAGAAACTTCCAATACATTCCTGATAAGGGTATTTCGCCATATCTAATTTCTCCTTTTTATTTGATGGGCACTGATCCTTGTTGAACTTTGCATTTGTATCCATTGCTGTAGAAACAGGATTGCATGAACTCATGCCAAACCTTTCAAGTATTTTTGAGATATACTGCTTTTAATCAATCTAAATGTACTTTTCGTGCTCATATCTAAGATGCAACCCCAAAAACGATTGAGCTTTTCCCAGTTCTTTCATGTCAAATGATTTCAACTAAAGATTGCTTCTGTTCTTCATTTTTCCACAAAATCTACATATCATCAACGTATGCTACGAGTATTAGAATATTATCAGTATTATTATTTCAATATATATAAATGCATACACTTATCATTTTCAAATTTTTCATTCCGAATTTTAACAAAACATTACTAAGTTTTTTATGCCACATTCGTGATGATTGTTTTAGCCCATAAATTGGTTTATTTAATCTTAAGACATTACCTTGAGCTATTTCAATTCCATCTGCATTTAAGTCACTCTGTAGAAATGTGGTAACAGCATCTAAATGGTATATTTGCAAGTCTAAATACAAATCCAATGACAGAAGATATCGTAGGGAATTGTATCACATTACAGGTGAACATGTTTCATTATAGTCAACCCCATTTGGTTGCGCACAGCCTCTAGCAACCAATCTTGGTTTATGCCTTAAAATATCCCCTTTCAGACTGCATTTAGTTTTAAAAACCCATTTTTTTGATAAAGCTTTCTTACCTGTGGGTAAATCTGTAACAGTCCAACTTTTATTTGCATTTAATGATTTTAGTTCCTCATCAATAGCTTTTGTCCACTTGTAGCTTCTATATAATCCCTCGGATCGCTTGCATTTTCATTCGCAAAACACATCATGTTGTTACTCATATCTGGCGGCTTACGTATCCTTGTTGATCCCCGCACTGCGATTTGGCTTATGCCAAATGTCGCGGTTAATCACGTGGAAATTTGTGTGATTACATTTTATATTTAAAATGAACATGCTGTCCGTCGCTTTTGCTTCTACAATAAGTTCTGAATCTTTGTAGCTTTTAAAACTGCTTGAAGAAAACTTAGCTGTACAACCATATCTTGTCAATTGATTTATTGACGGTAAATTGACGCAGATTCCTGGGGCTAGCAAAACATATTCGATCCTAAACTTTTCATTTAATGATTTTAGTTCCTCATCAATAGCTTTTGTCTACTTCTGTCTGTCATCTCACCACTAGTAGCTTCTATATAATCCCTCGGATCGCTTGCATTTTCATTCGCAAAACACATCATGTTGTTACTCATATCTGGCGGCTTACGTATCCTTGTTGATCCCCGCACTGCGATTTGGCTTATGCCAAATGTCGCGGTTAATCACGTGAAAATTTGTGTGATTACCTTTTATATTTAAAATGAACATGCTGTCTGTCGCTTTTGCTTCTACAATAAGTTCTGAATATTTGTAGATTGCTGTACAACCATATCTTGTCAATTGATTTATCGACGGTAAATTGACGCAGATTCCTGGGGCTAGCAAAACATTTTCGATCCCAAACTTTTCAATAGAATTGGCAATATGTACATATATTACAACATAACCTTTTCCGACTGCTTCCAGCTGTGTGTTATTTGCTACAGTCACAAATTCCTTCTGTGCAAATTCTTGAAAATTTGCGATGATGCTCTAGAATAAACCAGGCAATCTCTTAATTTTGTATCGAACTTTACAGCAATTGTTGATGCTAATGTTTTGTCTTTCCCAATGTAGCCAACTTTTATGTCCTTACAATACTTTGCAATATGTCCTTCCTTCTTGCATTTGTAGCACACAATATTTTACGCTTTTCAACAGCCGCTCTTCGGAAACCTGTTCCTTTGTGTCTGCCATATAAAACAGTTTCGTCACTTGTTCCTGCCTCTTCGTTGTAGCTATCATAATCCTCAAGTAATTTTTCACTGCTTTCAATTGCCATGATCGTAGTTTAAAAAGTTCTGGTAAGCCGCTATGTAACATACTGCCAACCCACTCTTAATTTACCTTCATACCAATTTGGTTTAATTTTTGAGAGGTGCGGGTGATGGCGTTCACGTATTCGCCAATATTTGAACAATTGACCTATTATGTCGTTGTTAATTTTCGTAATAATCCGGGGTGACTGGACGAAGAGAGGTCTTCACAAACGAACACAACGTCTCGGCGAGTACGATAAGGGTACGAAGGGGAACATTTCCCCCTATGGGCATCTCAATGGGTCCACACGGAACGATCTGTTCTTACTTAACTGAAAGCGTGCTTTTATTTAACGAATTCATTTTGACAGCTAATTCGAAAACTTGAAACATCAAATACAAATATGTACAGCCAAACAAATAATAATTCCATAGATTTTCTTTTTCATTTTAACATACGCCTCTCCTAGAACGAGTGCAGAAGCTGTAGAGACGAAGAGGAGTAAGAAAGTATTGCACACCTTCTATGAAATCGCAGTGCTCTCTGCAAATGCAGAAAACGTCACCTAGACGGTCTACTATTTCAATAGTCAATTCCTCTGCTTCATCAAAAGCGGTATTTGGTTTGCGGAATAGGACAAATAAGATCCGCGTATTTTTACTATTGTAGTAGTAGATTTCCTATAAAACTTGGGTAGTCGTCAGTGTTGTTTAAATTGATTATAGGGCTTATTGAGGATAAGGAGTCAGTGCATATGGCATATAGTAAGAGTAGTATTTTTATTATTATCAAGTTAACAAAGCGAGCCACCGCACAATTTACAATTCAGAGATTCGATATATTATGTCATGTTATATGTTTCTACTGAAATAAAACTAAAAACAAAACAAAATTATAACTTAAATAATTATTCTAGGCAAAGGGAAAGAACAAAAAAAACCCTTTATTAAAAAAAAGGAAAGTAAATACATAAATAAATAAATAAATAAATAAATTAATTAATTAATTAATTAATAATTAAATAAATAAATAAATAAATAAATCAATAAATAAATAAATAAATTAATTAATAATTAAATAAATAAATAAAGAAATAAATAAATAAATAATATTAACATGTAAATAAATAATTTAACTAATAAATAAATAAACAGATAAATACATTAACAAGTACAAATAAAAACATCAGTCTTGTCGGTTATAGGAATTATTAAGCTCATTAACTAGAGGATTATCGGGTAGATCACATCTGCCCATAAATCTTTCGGTAAGTGCATGTATCCCAACGGAGATCAATTCAACATAAGCTTTACTATGTAAGTCGCGGGTAGAGTGATGCCGGGGAAGGTTAAGCATCATTTTGAGTATTTTGTTTTGTTGTATTTGCAATCTTTTTATGTGACACTTAGCACAATCACCCCACACTTGACAGCCATACAACAATATTACCTGAAAAATAACCTTGTGTAAGAGTATTTTATTGGCATTTGAAAGTAAGGATTTTCTATTAATAAAAGGATACAACATTTTAATTGCAGTACCCGTTTTATGAAGAGTCTTTGAAATGTGTTCATTAAAAGTGAGTTTTTTATCTAGGTAAACGCCCAGGTACTGCACCGACATCTCCCATTGTATGTGTTGCCCGTATACTGTTAATTGGTCGGATGGAAGATAACAAGGCTTTCTTTTTCGTGTGAAAAAGATAGCTTTTATCTTTTCCTCATTAACTTTAATTTTCCATTTGTTAAGGTACTTAATAACTATTTCCGCCGCATTTTTTAAATTTGTCTCAATATTAAGACCAAATTTATGCGACGAAAAGATCGCAGAATCATCAGCATACAGGGCGAAATTACATTCCGATAAGTGAGGGAAATCAGATAAAAACATGTTGAACAGGATCGGTGCAAGGACTGACCCTTGAGGAACACGAGCATCTACATTACACAAATATGATTGACTATTATTGACATGAACTTTGTAACATGTATCTGACAAAAAACTCTGGACAACTTTACAAATATACAGTGGAAAATGGAATCGTATCATTTTATATAATAGGCCATTGTGCCACACAGTATTAAATGCCTTTTCAATATCCAGTATTAACAATCCGGTTGATTTTCCTATATCACGATTAATTTTAATACTATTGCAAATTCTTAGAATTTGGTGGTTTGTACTATGCGAGCGCCGGAAGCCAAATTGCTCATTGGGAAGGATATTTTGTTCATCAATGATTTTTAGTAATTTTTCCTTAATTACTTTTCATAAATTTTACTTATGCTACTCAATAGACTTATAGGTCTGTAGCTAGTTGGTACATTCGGAGGTTTTCCTGATTTTAGGATGGGTACTACTTTAGCTTCTTTCCATGCAGTTGGAAAATATTGCATTTTTAAGCAGGCATTTATTATGAATGCTAAAAATCTAGTGCCAACCTTAGGTAAGTTCTTCAAATAGATATTTCTTACCTCATCTAAACCACCAGTTTTCTTTACATTGAGATTATCTGTGAAGTGTTCTATCTCAGTCTCAGTAATGAACGCATTTTCTGGTGTTGTGGTTATTGAGGCATTAAAGTCTTGTAACTCGTTTAGCACATATACGTCAGTATTAGTGTCCCCTAGATGTAAGGAAACCCGATGGTTTTGAGCAAAACTCTGGCAGAAAATATTTGCTTTGTCTAGGTCAGTGTGATATGTTGCATCCATGTCTCTTAGACTAGGAATATTTCTATTTTTGTTTTTCATAAATTTCACGATATTCCAGAAAGGCTTAGAAGATTTGTCGAGAGAGTTAATCTTTCTAATCCACTCTTCATGGCGTTTCATTTGAATAAATTTCGCAATAAGTTTGTTGAAGTGTTTTACAAGCCTTTGAGAGATGTCTTTATCTTTGCCAGTTTCTTCGGTGCATATTTCGCAAGCGAATAAACACCAAAACATGAGGTGGAAGTTCCATACAGGAATACTTTTTTCAACTTTTGGCACACTTCTATCAGCGGATCTAAGGATATGTTCGGAAAACTGATAGACAATATTGCCAATATCAACTTTGCTATTTATGTCGTCTAGACTGGTAGGGACGTTTCTAAGTCTGGATTTGAGTTCGGATCGGAAAATATTCCAGTTTGCATGTTTCAGATCCTGAAAATATTGCAGAGGTTTTTCACCTGACCAGGGAAGACGACAGAGAACTGGATTATGGTCTGAAGATAGGTCGTTTATAGTAACTGGCTGAGAAATGTCACTAGATAAGTTAGTAAGAAAAAAATCAATAACAGATGGACGACCACGAGAACCAGCTGGAATATAAGTAGGACTGGACGGAAATAGACCACGAACAGGCAACATAGCAAATAGGTTAGACAGAACGTTACCCCAAGAATTAGCACGGACACAACCCCAATCCCGATGTCTACAGTTTAGATCACCTCCAATTAAGAAGACACCAACAGTACTAAAGAGTTTCCTCAAGTCGGATTTCAACTGAAGTTGTTTTTCAATAGTAGGAGATCCACCAGGGAAATAAACACAGAACGGTTTCAGTGTATTACCGTTTCCTAGGATTAGCTCTATACCCAGATTTTCCACAAGATGTGTGCGAATACTTCCTAGAAGCTTATGTTGAATCGATCTCCTTATTAGGATAGCTATACCACCACCACTTCTATTTGTTCTATCCATACGATAACACTTAAAGACTGACGTTGAAATTTGGATTGTGGAATCTAACCATGTTTCCGTTATTAATGCAATATCAATATTATTATTGTTTAGGAAACTAACAAGTTCAATATGTTTATTTTTAACACTTCTTGCATTCCATGTTATAATATTTAAATTATTTGTTATATTACTTGATATGTTTGTACAAAAACTTAGTAGCTAATTGTGCGATGGCATTAAAGTGTTCTATTTTTGTTTTACAAGAACCTAATTTATTTATCATCTCCATTACAAGGGAGTTCAATTCTTCCATGGTGAATAACTCACCATTATTACTACTTAAATTATTACTGCACGATGGCAACTCTGTTGAGACATTTTTCTCCCACGCATTAGGTAAAGAGATGTTCCTGCTCCCTATTACTCCAACCCGCGATGTAGTGACATCAACGGTCGAATTATTGATGTGTTCTCTTGTGATCCACTCCTCCCTCGACGGAAAATAACATTCGAAGGGTAAAGTCGAGGAACGGAAGTCGCTCTCGGACTGTCATCAATATCTGCAGTGTGTCTAGAGCTATTCCCAGAACAATCAGCTATTAAGACATTCTTAAATATAACACTATTTGAGATGAGATCGAGAGCCGAAAATATTGAATTTATTTATATTTAACATAATAAAACACATCGAATTATTGATGTGTTCTCTTGTGATCCACACCTCCCTCAACGGGAAATAACATCCGAAGGGTATTTCAAAGTCGAGGAAAGGGAGTATGTACTCGCTCTCTTACTGTTCAATTTGTAGACTATTGAGTATACTGACATGTTCACTACGGCTTGAGAGCCAGCATTTAGATTCTGATGGCACTCTTTGCAGCTGTAGCTTGCATGTAGAGGTGGGGTGGTGGATGTTTTAGTAGTCCCTCTAGGCTTGCGGTCAGGTTAGTAGAAATTGCATCCGCAATACCTAGTCATGCTAGTCTCTGTATTCTAGTTACAAGATTTAGGTTGGTGGGTCTAAAGTACTACACTGCCGTGTGTCAAGATTCGCCTTACCATCGCCGTGTACATCCACAGAATTGTCTTGGGTTTTGCCTCACCTTTTGCAGAATACTTAAATATATATATTTAAACTGGGCATCAGAAACAATGCCGGAAAAAAACAAAACCGCAAATATATAAATGTTTTTCCAGAACATAGCGCATAGAACGGATTGGATATGTAAGAAAACTAAATAATCAAGCAATAGATGCTTCTTTATCAAGTATCAAATTCAGCAATCATTGACGGCTCGTTTTGATTGGCCGATCATGCCAATGTTATGCGTGTATATCTTCGACTATTAAAAAAAATAATTTTTTCCAGCTCTAGATTCCAAATGGGCCCATAATAGAAAGAAGGTTGGCTCGGCTTGTCAGTTAAGAATTTTATATTTCTGCTATTGAGTTCAAAAGATACACCTTTTTGGCAAAAAATTTGGAAGAATTGGTTTAGAATGTTGGCCATATTTCGATTGTCATTGATGATTTTATTGCCAACCTTAAGGCGTTTTAACTCTGTCTCTTTTGTATTCTCGCCTAGTATGTCATTAACAATACGTCATTGCCCTTTTGGATTATGTCAATCTTAACCCGAATCAGCCCAGAATTTTTTGTTTTGTTTTTTGCAAAAATATTTGTTGAGTATATTCTAAAGACTGGCAGAAAGTCAAATATAATTTTGTTTTTTCCGCACAAACCACCAAATCAAAGATAATGTGTGTGTCCGTATGGTAATCTGTTTGGTTTTTGTAGTTTACGCACTTCGAACATTCAGTCCTTCCCACAGAAGTGCGCTTTTCACCTTCACATCGTCTTCTTTTTACACAAAAACGAACAAAGTGATTACTACCATCGTACCGTAGAGTTTCTTTCAATAGCCTTTGGTTTCTCTCCAAAATGTTTGCAATCTAATTGCGACAAATCGGGATGAGCTGAGCGGCGTTATTGAATAGCGTTGTATCGAGACATCTACTAACCAAGTGAAAATACTATTCCACCATTTCTTACCTTTTTTTCAATTCGATATAAGCCCACATTCTGATCCATACGGTCTACACCACACGTGTATTTTTTATATCCTCCTATAACGTTGGAACGTGGAACACTTATCTTTTACTTGTACTCATTGGAAAAGCGTGATATTTGAAATTGGATTTATTCCAACAGAAGTCGACTACAGCATTATCATTCCACTTGATTATTACAGTGTTTGTTTCCCTTATTTTGGCTTTGTGAAAATTCGATGCTGCTTCTTAAGACTCTTCTTATAGGAGTCATTTCAGTGTATTCTTGTCTCCCTAATTGTTCTTGTTGCAGAATAACCTCGAGACTGCATGGAAAGCCAGTGAATAAAATGTCAAAAAAAGAAGGAAAATGGCAGGTTTTGAATTTCTAGAGCTATTGCCACAACAATCATTTATTAAGACATTTTTGAATATAAAACCAGTTGAGCAGTGGCATTGTATATGAAACTTATAGTACTATCACTTGAGGAAATTCTTAGTGCGCCATTTGTGATCGCGAGTAGCAACTACATTAGTCAGTACTGAAAAATACTACGCTCTTTGTTCTTCACTACACACGGACACGGTCAGGGATATAATACATTTTCACTGAATTTTAACTAATCTCATACCAACATCCTACGGTGCCGTTCCCTCCCCTTGCCCACATGTTGTTGAATATGAACACAAAGCGAGTTACTTCTTACTTCACTACAATGTGGTGTGCGTGTGAGAATGAGAATGAATAGTCATAGTGCTCTCGCTGCTCCCATTATATTGAGTGCTTGAACATTTGATGTGTTTGGTGACGTAGGCAAAATGATTTCACTCATATTTATAGGCACTCATATTAAAGCACAAAACAAAAAAATGGGTTTTCAGCCAATTGAACATGAAAAACACATAGCACACATTGTACACACATTGTACGTTGTACACACATGTATGTATGCTGTGATTGCGCATGTAAAATAATATTGAATCCAATTCGAAGACTTTTCGTTTTTTTTTCAAATTTGTGTGGCAAAGATAGCAAGGTAGAATCCCTTAGAAATTCTTTATGCAAAAATGCAATTCCAATGTCATCGGCATCGGTTTGTACCTAGTTGCTCAGATCAGTCTATTGACGATTCTTGTTTCCGAATCATGGACATGATAGAACTTTCTTCAAAGGACACTTCAATAAGTTCCAGTATTGTCATGTATGTGTATGGTCTACTTATAGACCGAGATGGAAATCTGACGAGTAACACCACAGACAACCTAGAATTGCTACTTAAAACTAATTTTCCTGGGTCCATTGTTAAAAACAACTAGTAGATGAACTTCTCTATCTTCTTAACGACAACGGCTTTACAGCCATCGGATATGCTAACGATATTACTTTTATCATTAAAGGTAAACATGAAGACATTATAGGAAATAAGCTGGAACTGGTGGGATGAAGATGGCTATTAAAGCTCTTTGGTTCCTAAAACAGCATCTGGGAAAGTCTTGGGGATGCAGTATGATGGAAGAAAAGTGAACAAAAAAGCGCTATAAACAAAGTCCATAAAATGCCTGAAATGTTCGTGTGAAGTGAAATAATAAAAGACAAACTCGCACACTCAAGACTTCTTTATTGTGGTTCAAGTGACGATCAAAATGCGACTCCACTGGATCCATGAGGAAAGCCATGCAATCACATAAATCGCGGGAGGTCGAGATATGACGATTATCGATGCTCCACTTGCGTCCCTTTGTTTAGATGAAATTTGATATGAATGTTTATGTTTAAGTGGATGCGATCACCGAACGAGCGGATACCACGTAGGCAGGAAACACAGAAAGTATTCTTGAAGAAATGCAAATGTGTAACAATATACAATGTATGTATATAATAGGTATGACGTATGTGAATGCATAACACAATGAAAACGACTCCGACCGCAGGGATGGAAGCAATATTGAATATCCCACAAATACACACTGCCATACAGGCTGTAGCTGCAAAACAAGCCTTAACCTTACAGAGAACCTACTGGAGCCCAAAAATGGTATACTGATGGGTCGAAATCTAAAAACAAAGTCTCTGCAGGAAAGCAACAATATTCCAATCAGAACTGTTCGCAGTCAACGAAGCTGCACATTGTATCATTAACAGAAAACCTAAAAATAACAAAATATACATATTCTCTGACAGCCAAGCCGTTCTCAAAGCCCTAAAGAGCTACACATTTAACTCTAAAGCTATCTGGGAGTGTCAAACAAAAACCCTAAATGCATTGTCAGAAATAACACACTAAAGTTAATTTGGGTGCCAGGACGTGGGTGCCAAGGCAGCTGCCCAGTTATCCTTTATTGGGCCCTCATCTCTTTATGGATTACAAAAAACACGATCACAAATCTCAACCTACGCAAATGGAGCAACAAACAGATGACTCAGTTTTGAAACAACCAAGAGGGTATTAAGCACTCTTGAACTTTTATGGAACAAAACTATAATCCCAAATGAGCCAAAGAAGCTCTAGATCTCAATAAAGCTGACCTAAGGTTGCTATTTGCAGAACTAACAGCGCTCGGAGCATGCAATTATCAGCTCCATAGATTGGGTCTTATCAGTGCAGTATGCAGGCACTGTGGCCTGATGTTATAACTATGGTCAAAGGTATGGTAATGATTTACTATCAATAAAGCTCTATGTATGCATGATAGAAGCAACCGTTAAGTTTTTCTATTGTGAACCCACAAAAGTATCAATTCTCTATTCTCTAAAAAAATATAAAATTCCTATATCGAGAAATTAAGGAAAATGTGCTTTCGAATTAGAAAAGGAAAAAAAAAAACAATTTCCAAGAAAAACCTGTGTATCACAAAAAACACACTTCAGCTACTTTCATTCATAGTTCATGTTTTTCTTGTTTATCCCTCGTCCCCCTGATCAACACATTCTGAGAACGAGGAACAAAAATGTCTACTGAATACAAAAGTTCGCCAAATTATTCACTCCGTTTCACACAAAACATATGAATGGGAAAGGGAAAGGAAAATCAGTAATTTGCTTTGTTTTCACTCATCACTCGCTCAATATTTTATTTGGCTTCCATTCTCAGAGAGTTGCTTTACTTTCGTGAGAAATGAACTAAAAGTAAGAGAAACAACTAAAAAAATTCGCCTGATGATAGTACTATAGGTTTCATATACAATGGTAGTGGTCAGTAATATTGATTTCCAAAATATATGGTTGCTCATTGGTTAGAGCATGGCCGATGCACGATATTGATTTTTCATCTACTCTTGATGGTAAGTTTATAAGTGCACGGGGTTATCATGTCCAGTGTTTGGAGTATGGCATGGTACCAATGACCATGACGTCGAGTTGTTAGCTTCCTAGCGAAGTTTCGTATTTCTTCGTCTGCGTTTGCGACCCCTTAATCTTTTTTTATATCATTACTTCGGAAATGCCAGGGAGCATTCGCTGTAGCACTTATGACTTTGTTTAGGAATGATTGTATGAATTCTCTGTTCCTCGCTTTAGTGCAACCCCAGACTTGTATACCATAAGTCTTACCTCCTTTCTAACCGTTCACTTATATGGCAGTATAAATAACAGAACATAATTGTTAAATTTGAAATATTTAATTCGGAACCAACAAAAAAATAGAACGAAACCTTATGTTGCTATAATGTATGTGGAATGATAATTGGTTTAAATTCCCTACTTGACATGGTTGAATCAGCGACTAGTCTTGGGTTTGTTATTAACTCTAAATTAACTGGGTACGACCATGCAAACAGTGTAATAAGACGGATATATGGATGTCTCGACAAGCTCTGGCTGAGTCATAGTTTTATCCCTACTGATATCAAAAGAAAACTTGTTTCTTCTCTTATTTTACCACTTATTACCTGAAGTTGCTTACAGTAAACTCTACTCCTTTTTCAAACGAAAGCTAGATGTAGCTCTTAGTGATTCCGTCAGATACATCTACGGGTTGCGCTGTCATGATCATATATCAAACTAGACTATAGATTTTTGGGAACTTCTCTTAGACACCACACGCCAGAAATTGCATTTTCCTGCGTAACATTATAATGAATACGACTCCA
This sequence comes from Eristalis pertinax, assembly GCA_907269125.1. Classification (NCBI taxonomy): domain Eukaryota; kingdom Metazoa; phylum Arthropoda; class Insecta; order Diptera; family Syrphidae; genus Eristalis; species Eristalis pertinax. Next base: position 13,365,471 of record OU026150.1, read on the forward strand.
ATGTATCTGAATGATAAGCTCAATCTTGCTCATTGTCTAAGTTTGCTGTTGTACATTTTGAATTATTGCTTAAAACACTAAATGTATTGTACTTAGTACTATCAAAGACTTACTAAGCCATAAGCCTTTATTTATTTTAATAAATTGAATTGAAAAATTGAAATTCAAATTGAAATTTTAATTTCAACTCTTCGAAGCCTATCAAATCATTGGTAACGAGCATGATAATCTGTTGCTTGCAATTGTGTCATCAACAGGAAACTATGCAATATTTTCATTAGACCCATCTCTCTTATATACCAGACGGATAAAGAAGAGCTTACTTACTTACTTAAGGTGGCGCTACAGTCCTGGGTGGACCTGGGCCTCAACCAACAAGCGTCTCCAGCCAGCTCGATCTTTAGCTAGCTGTCTCCAGTTTCGCACGCAAAGTTGGTTGAGGTCCCTTTCCACTTGCGTGCGTCACCTGAGTCGCGGTCTTCCTCTACTGCGCCGTCCCTCGGGGGTGGATTCGAAGACTTTTCGGGCCGGAGTATTGGTTTCCATCCGCTCTACATGACCTAGCCATCTCAGTCTTTGGATCTTCACTCTTCTGGCTAAGTCGATGTCGCTGAACAGCCCGTACAGTTCGTCATTATATCTCCTCCTCCACTCACCGTCTATGCAGACGAGACCGAAAATCACACGAAGAATTTTCCTCTCGAAGCAACCAAGGGCAGCTTCATCCGCTTTTGACAAAGTCCATGCCTCCGCGCCATATAGCAGGACTGGGACGATTAAGGTCTTGTAGAGCGTTATCTTGGTTGTTCGAGAGAGGGCTTTGTTTACCAGTTGCTTTCTTAGCCCAAAGAAGCAGCGATTGGCAAGGGTTATTCTTCGTTTGATTTCAGCGCTGGTGTCATTGTCTGAGTTTATAGCGGTGCCTAGGTAGACAAAGCTTTTGACTACCTCAAAGTTATATCTGTCTGCTGTGACGTTCTGACCGAGACGTCGGTGTTGGGTGTCCTTTCTCGTTGACAGCATATACTTGGTCTTACCCTCGTTTACCGCTAAACCCATCTTCGCGGCCTCCGTTGCAATACCCACAAAAGCGCCATTGACATCACGCTGCGTTCTTCCAATAACGTCAATATCGGACGGACTTCTGAAAGATTGTTCCTCTGGTGTTGGCGTTCGAGTTTTGAACAATTCGTTCAAGAACGATGTTGAAAAAGTCGCATGACAGCGCGTCACCTTGTCTGAATCCTTTTTTGACATCAAAGGTCTCGGTTAGGTCTTTACCGACCTTGATGGAGCAGCGTGCATTCTCCATCGTCATCCTACACAAACACGTCATCCTACACAAGTTTGGTAGGGATGCCAAAACTAGACATTGCTCTGTATAGCTCGTCTCTATAGATGCTATCATACGCGGCCTTAAAATCGATGAAAAGGTGGTGGGTATCGATTTGTTGCTCCTGGGTTTTCTCCAAAATCTGACGTAGTGTGAATATTTGGTCGATGGTGGATTTTCCTGTCCTAAAGCCACACTGGTATGGACCGACCAGGTTGTTGACGAATGGCGTTCACACAGTATGGCAGATAAGATTTTATATGCGATACTTAGGAGACTGATGCCTCTGTAGTTGGCGCAGTTCAAAGGGTCTCCTTTTTTATGGATCGGGCAAACAATGCTGAGGTTCCATTCATCGTTCATGTTTTCCTCCGACCATATTTTACAGATGAGTTGGTGCATGCTCCTTACCAAATCATCGCCTGCGGCTTTAAAAAGCTCGGCGGGTAGGCCGTCAGCTCCCACAGCCTTGTTGGATTTCAGTTTAGATATGGCAATCCTCACTTCATCCGGGTCGGGTGGACGGAATTGTTGATCTTCGTCGTCCCTTTCATTGGGGTTGAATGGTTCGTTCTGCCTGACAGCGGGATTTGGTTCTTCGTCGCTGTTATACAGTCTGCAGAAATGGCTTTTCCATATCCTCGGCATCGACTGTGACTCTACTAAGATGTTCCCTTGATCATCCTTACAGGCTTCGGTTCGGACTTTATAACCTTGACTGGTTAACTTTACCCTTTGGTAAAACTTCCTCACCTCATTCCTGCAGTAATATCCCTCTATTCTGCCGATCGCGCGCTTCTCATGCTCCTTCTTTTTTCTCCTGAGAAGCCGGTGTTCGTCTCTCCTCTTCTGCTTGTAGAGCTCCCGAGCAGCTCTTGTCCTTTGCAGTGCCGCTTTGTATGCTTCTTGCTTGGCTGCATTCGCCTGCCGACACTCGTTGTCAAACCAGGGGTTTCGTTGTGGTGGCGGATTGAAACCCAGCACATCAGAGGCGGCATCTCTGATGGCTTTTTGGCAATGCTGCCACTGGTCTTCAATACTTGATGTTGGCGGCGTAGGATTTCTTAAGAGGTTAAGGGAGACACGATCGGAAAAGGATTTGGCAATCTCTTGCGATTGTAGCCGGCTGACGTTGAACTTCCTCACAGTATTTCTTTGTCTTGGCGGTGTTCGGCATATCCGCAGCCTTACCTTGGCTACAACAAGGTGGTGGTCCGAATCAATGTTGGCGCCTCGGAACGTTCGGACATCTATGATACTGGAGGAGTGCCTTGCGTCTATCGCAATATGGTCAATCTGATTGACGGTTGATTGATCAGGAGATCGCCATGTTCCTTTGTGAATATCGAGATGTGGGAATCTTGTACTGGCTACTACAACATTTCGCCCCGCAGCAAAATCGATCAGCCTAAATCCGTTATCGGATGTGGTGTCGTGTAGGCTGTGCTTTCCGACCGTACTACCAAAGATGTTCTCTCTTCCTAGCTTTGCGTTAAAATCGCCAAGAACAATTTTAAAGTCGTAGCTAGGGCATTGCTCATACGTTTTGTTCAGGAGCTCATAGAACCTGTCTTTGGTGTCATCATCTTTCTCCTCTGTGGGGGCATGTGCGCATATAAGGCTTATGTTGTCAAATTTAGCCTGGATGCGAGTTGTCGTGAGACGCTCGTTCACCGACCTGAACGATAGGACTTCTTGCCTAAGTCTGCCTCTAACGACAAATCCACATCCAAATAGGCGCTGTTTTTGTTGTTTGTAGCAATCACCGTAGTATATATCACAGTTTTTCATCCTTCTTTTGCCGGGTCCATCCCATCGCACTTCTTGGATGGCGGTTATATCTGCTTTGCAGCAGTCTAGGGCTTCCGCTAGTCGTTCGGCTGCACGTGGCCTATAAAGGGACCTTACATTCCACGTACAAATCCGAAGATCGTTGTCCGTATATCGTTTGCAGGGGTCGTCATCAGTAAAATCATCCGTTTCCGAGGCTTGTTGTTGCTTCGTAACTAGCAATTTTTTGTGTGGCCGGGCAGTTACCCCGACGGAACAACCCCCAACCTGGAGGGCCAGTTCCTTTTTTGTAACCCCTAGGATAAGAGGTCGCACTTATAAGTTTTGCAAGTTGAGCTCGGGTGAACTACAACCAGTACCCGATGGCTACCACTTGGAGGTAAAATAAGCACAATTGGTGTGTAGAAAATGTTACAACACTGGGCATCGCCAGGTTGACGCCAGTCAGTGCCTACCCGATTCCCACAGCACCCAGCCACCAAGAAGAGTTGGAGTTCGAAAAAAATCGGCCAAGAAACGAACCAGCACGAAACGGAGAGCTGGGTCTTCACGGGAAATTGAGATCCCAAAGCATAATTGAGATTATCGGTTAAATCAAAAACCGTCTCAAGGCAAATAATGTTCTCCGCCAGACATAAATGTGATCGGCATTACGGACTTAAAGAAATTGCATAGTCTGATTAAAGAAACAATGAATTCACAATTTAAAGTCACATCATACCGGAATAACGATTGGAAAGTCAACGTAGATGACTCCCGTGTTATAGGAAGTGGTCTCCATCCAACATGCACGAAAGACGACTTTGTAAGTGACTAAAGGCTTACAAATAATCGACGACGTAAATATTTTGAAATATATATCGTCAATTTATCTTCATCCGCGTTGTAAACTTACAAGCATCGAGCATGCAGATCTCTTCGACTCTTTTGGAACGAATTTTATCATTGGCGGTGATTTTAATGCTAAACATACTTTCTGGGGTTCGAGAAAAAACTCTACGAAAGTTAGACTATTGTACAAAGTATGTATGGACACTTCGAAGTAGATTTCCATTAGACAGCAAAACCAACGAATTGGCCCGACAAAATTACCTGCCTTGGTAGACTTTTTTAGTGATAGACTAATGAAAGTAGAGGGATCACCTAGACTAACAAACAAACTGGGGCGGTTTCAGATATGATTGCGAAACCAACATTATGTCTCACTCAAAACACCACTTGAATTAAAAGTACCGAATATCCAGTACGCCGCATGGCAAAACACTCAAAGAAAAAAAGTAACCAAAGGAGAAGAAGAAACAAATTACTCGCCGGAATTAAAAAAAATGATTCGCGAAAAGAGGAGAGCGAGCAGGATATGGCAAGAATCTCGCTACCCTCAGCATAAAGCATACCTTAATTTGTTATGCAATAAGCTTCAAAAAGCTATTAAAGACTTGAAAAACCACGAAACCTCAGTCTATCTTGAAGGAGTAACAAGCGAAAAAACTTCAAATTACTCACTTTGGATAGTGAAAAATATAAGCCTCAACTGCATTCGGCCAAATCCGGGAAAAAAACAATGGAGAATGGTCAAAGACTGAAAACGAAAGCAGACCTCTTTGCCGAACATCTAGAACAAACGTTTAAGCCATTTGATGGACAAATGTTGACAGACGATACAACCGATATGCCTTCGACATCCGATAATTTCAGAATAAAACGTGCATCGTTAATTGAACTCTACCAGGCAATTCAAAATTAGTAGAAGTGATCCGCCAAACGACAAAAATTCATATAGACCGATATCGCTTTTACATCAAAACTAATCGAGAAACTGTTACTGAAACGGATCCAACCAGTTATAGAAGAAAGACGCCTTGTACCTGATCATCAATTTGGATACAAGATGAATCATCCCACAATTGACCAAGTATTTATAATAACCAACGAAATCGAGTTTTCTCCACCTTGCCTTTGACGAGTTTGGCACGGCGGCTTGAAATACAAACTTAGTAGATGCTTTCCGAAAAATGTATATAGCATTTTTTAAGCACGGGACGGAATACTAAAAAGTAAGGATATTGCCGCAGAGGTCCCGCAAGGAAGTGTCCTTTCTGAATGAGGGATGAGCTGAATAAACGCCAACACGAATTAATCGTGTATAAAGACTGTCGGTAAGTAAATTGTAAGTATGTTATATTCCGATGAGGGAATATTCGACACATCTTAATAAACTGTTTTTAATTCTAACTTGGGTCATATGCGGGTTCTCTAAACTATTCTAAACGTAATTTGCTACTCTTTTGACTCAACCGACTGGTTTTTTTCCTTAGGCGACAATATTTTATTATTTTTGACCAAGATAACTCGAAATAATTGGGGTTATCTAGCTGGTTTAATTCTGCCCGTACAAGTACGGACGCGTACTTATTAAATTAATTTGAATACATGAGACCAGATGACTTACGGTAAGCGTCTTTATAAGCTTCTTTATTGGTGAGGTGTTTGTGTGTTATGCTGGTGTGGCCCATTCGCAGTCTTATATATATTTGTATCTTCTTATGTGACGGATCTTTTGGGTAATGGCTTTTTCTCCGTTAGGACTTAAAACGCGACCATCTCGTTTGGAAGCCAGAAAGCTTGTGTCGCACTCCTTTTATTTAATTTCATTTCTACCTTACGAATCTACTTAAGTGTAACTTAAAGCTATTTTGCTGCCCAGACGCTGTATCGGCATTATTTCCGCTTTCAGTTCGCAGACGGGTGTTCGGTGCATTCTGCTGACGCCAAGTGTACTGGTGTCAGCATATTTGGTTCCCACAGTAGCGATCACCTTAAATATGAACGTCCGCGTTCATTATATTTTCAATTGACTTTTTCAACTCATTCCGATGAAATATCTGCATTTCTGTTGAAGGATTAATTGGTTGGATGTTCAGGTTTTTTGGTTGTAATTTAATGTAAAGGATCATTATTATAACAATAATAAGTGCTGCATATCCCGTGCCACAACCAGTTGTTGGCTTGAGAGGAATTTTTAAGTTCTTCAATTTGTTAGATGTTTCTTAAATGCAATTTGCGAAGAAGAGCCAACGATAACTTTTCGTTAAATATAGTTTCTCCCAAGGAAGTTTTCTTTGGTGCTGGTAGTTGGATTATGTCAGATGGTTGTACAATACTTTTTCCCATTAATGCTGATGGTGCTTTTGAATGTAAGAAGATATGATCCATTAAGAGGAACTTGTTGATTATTGTCAGTCGCATTGTTTTCTTGGCCGTGCACTACTATTACGCCTTCTCTTATGACCTGGATGTTATCGATATGAAATGCTGATGCGGTCGGACAATTTGCTGTATGATGATTTGAAACTTGTACAAAACATTTATCTTCTGAATGTATAATACAATAATTGTAATGCAATGATTTTTTACATTCACTTAAAGCTAAATTATTTCCATTACAATCTGCACTTACATTGTTTTCCATGTCTATCATTTTATTATTATGAATTTAAAATTATTATGCAATTTCAAAAATAGCACATATTTTCTTAACGTAAAGCATTTTTATTAAATATACAAAAGAGTCTTCATAATACAATAATATATGTTTACATCTGCTATATTTAACAAATCATTTAGTGGAGTAAGCATTTTTTCATTAAGTAATATAAAGCCGATTTCGTACATGTTAAGCATAAGTTGATTCACAATATTTCTTTTAGATAGAACGATTGCGTTAACAATATTATAAAGATTTTGAATAACAATTTTGCTTCTACTTGACATAAACATTGTTAAGAATTGATAATTAATATTTGCATGTGTTTTTAACCCTTTACTGCATGATTTTTTTTTTTAAGGAAAAAAATATAGCGTTGTTTATTTCATCGACATGATTACGAAAATGATAACGATTTTTAAAAATATTGAGCCGTTTTTGAGATATTGCGCAACTTGTATGCATATCATATATGATATATCATGCAGAGAACACTTTTTTTTTGTGTCTCAAAATTGGTTTTATTTCACTGCTTTAAATGACACAAACAAAAACTTAAAATTAAAAATTGTTACAAAAATCATATTAATAGACTATTTACATTCGCATAATACAATAGAAATATAGTTTTTCAAGCGAAAGGAAATTATTTGGTATGAAAATCTGGAAAACAGTTTCTATCTTCTATCTATCTTTCTAAAGCGCTGTTTCACCATCATCAACCCTTACTTCCTTCGAAGGAGTAGGTGCTGAAGTTTTGTTTTCTTTTTGCTTCTATTTGCCTACCCAATTCGGTCGATGGCCTTCCACGCTTTGGGATCTCACTACCCAAACGACAAAGTGTTTCCGACACCGATATCTTGAAATCGGCTAGGGACATCGTTTTTTCCTTGGATTTTTTTTTGTGTTTCGACACGCCTAATATTTAATTGTAATTTAATTAATCTGCAATATGTAAATTTAACTAAGCCTTAACTCACCTGTACAAAAGCCACGCGATGCAAACTGCTACATCCAACAAATGGTAAAATATTCGGTGGTACCATTTCTTCGACCTGATTTTTATCTTATACCTTCCAAGTAAAGTGTCTGCCAAGTCCACACCTCCCATAAACTTATTGTAGTTCTTAACAATAGCTGGGCAATTTACTTCTTTGATGCCTACGTGTTTTTCGTGTCTCTGAGATGTTGAGATTGGTTTCTCTCCAATGAAATTGGAAGTTATCGTAACCACTTTTGTGTCCTTCCAAGCAACTACAGCCAAATCCATACCATCAATGCTACCTACTACTTCATAAGAAGTGCCACGTTCCTTACTTTTCCAGTACTTGTCGTCCGGAAGCTTGCAGTTTGGTAAACGAGTTCTTCGGACGGTTCCCAGACTTAGCATTCCTTCAATATAAAGATAAAAGTACATAAAAACACTTTTATATATAGATACTGGCTAAGTACATCATACCTTTCTTGTAGAGCTCAGAAATTAACGGTATCGAAGTGTAGTAGTTGTCGAAATATATCTTGAAATACATTTCTTGTGGAACATTTCGAGTCAGTCGGATCACAACATTGGAACTAGCACCTAAGTTAGTTTCAGTGGACAATCGTAAGTGGTGATAATTTTCTTGACCAGTATAGAGCTAAAAGTTGTAAGCATACCCAGATGCACCACACAAAACAAAAAAGCCCCATTTGTGAGGTTTCGCTGGGAGATATTGCTTCATATAGTTTCTCGCTTTTGTTGAGCACATTTGCTCATCCACACATAAAAACTCTTCATAGGGAACTTTTTGAAAGTTGTGTGTCAATTTGTCTATGAAAGGACGAATTTTGTGGATGCGATCATGAGGAATATCCGACTTCGGAACCATTTTGGCGTTGTCATTAAAATGCAGAAATTGACGATTTTTTTCAAATTTATTTATGGACATTGTATTTCTGATTATTTCATTGCCCACAATCGGTTTCCAAAAACGTCTTATGTCAGGAGTTTGCAAAATTGACATAAGCATGCATATGCCAATGTATCTCTGAATCTCTACTGCCGTTACAGTGATCTGTTTGCCTGGATCACATTGGCAAGCATACAAATTATACTCGGTTACTATTGATGCTACAATGTCCGAATCAAAAAGAAAATTGAAGAAAGCATAAGATGTATCTAGGACCAAGATATTCTTATGTAATTCCGAACTACCCCGGAATTCGAAATTTTCGGCATGAAATTCGACTTTCTTCCATAACATCTTTGAATAGTGTGCCTTAATGGTATTTAGTTCTTCAGCTGGCGATGGTTTTTCTATCACAGTCATTACATTTTCCGCGATGATTACAGGCAAAGACGCAATATCAAAGAGCTCAGTATCAATTAGAATTTCTTCCTGGGCATCGATATCTTCAGCAGAATTGAAATGTTCTGGCTCCTCTTTTCTAGCTTTAGTTAAACTTCGTGACTCTACATCAAAATCAGCATCATCCATATCATTCCCACCTTCACATTCATCCTCACTTTCATTCCAATGGTTTATTAGCTTCACAATTTCTTCGCCAGAGATAATTCTTGAGCCCATTGTTATCTAACAAAAAATATGCCTTTACTGCATGAACTATCATATATGACATATATATCATATATGATAAGTGCATTTTCAAACTCGTTATTGCATGAAATATCATATATGATATCATTGACTATATGTTTGTGTTTCTTTTAGAATTTATAATAATTAAACTCAAAACTTTATAAAAATCAAATAATAATAGTGTTGTAATATAAAAATACCAGAAACATAAGTACTCACGCCTTTTATTTATTAATTACTAGCACAAATAAAAAATGTCCACAAGAAAGTAAAAACACAAACCGTCACTCTTCGCACTTTTTGGTTTACTGTAAATGCTACGACAAATAAAACACAGCCTACTTTGGATGAAAATGAAGTTACATTGTGTTTGTGACAATATTCACTCAATGATTGGAAATTTACCGTTAAAATATGAGTGAAAACGTGAATTGCAAAAAGTATATCATATATGATATGCTATGCAGTAAAGGGTTAATGTATTTATTCTATCTGTTAGTTCGTTAAACTTGAGTTCTATATCTTTATTGATTTCTACCTGCTTGTTGTTTGCTTTCATTACTTCACTCTCTCCAATTTGCAATATTTCAAAATCCTGATGATCTGGTGTACGCGCTACAAATTTTAAGGCGGAACCAAGGAAATCTATTGATCTTTTTGTTTTAATTTGATGTTTTAGAATCCTAGACAATCGTGTAAGCTCTTGAATGTCGTTTTCAAGTATTTCCTTGTCTTGTTCGTCTCTAAGTTCATTAATAACATTATAATTTGCATTCAGGATTTGTTCCAATAAGCAGAAAATCGTTGTGTGTTTTAAATAGAAATATTCTTGATAGGCATATCTACTTTGCAATTTGGTACTGGAATAAACAGGGCATTTGAATAATCCGTAATTCTGCCGATTGCGGATGAAATCAGGGATATTCTGAAAATGAGGAAAGTTATTTTTGTAACCTGTTTACCATCAATTATGACAGCAGTTCCTAAATCTGCTTGTATGGTCTTGAATCTGTACAGACTTGATAATTTAGTTCCTATGCTTTTATTTCTTCTCAAATACACTTTGTCTCCGCGGTTAAACTGCTCTGGTGTAGTACCCTTGTTATGATAAACCATGTCTTTATTCTGTTATTATTAGATTTTGTTGTACCTCCTTTTTTATTTGCTGTTACAGCAATGAAACACTTCAGAGGGTTTATACCCAATGCCACTGTGAATGGTATTATTATATTTATAGACAGCTATCAAAAACAGTTCAATTATATCAGTAGTGCTCTCTTTAATACATCTTCCTATTTCTACAAGAGTAGCGTGAAAACGTTCCACTTGACCGTTGCTCTCGCTCCGAAGAGCAGGCACAGAGTTGAAAGAATTCGTAACAAAACTTTGTATTGAGTTGGATATGAAAGCACCTTCATTATCAGAAATTATCAGTTTAGCTTTGTAGAAATGTGACATAATTTTTGTAAGCGGATTATTTATATCCGTTGCATTTCTGGAGCTAATATGTTTGACAATGGCAAATTTAGATAATAAAGTATTTTTTACCCGTATTTCTGTTTTCCATCACAGAGTACACAAAACACTACGTTCTCTAAGTGTTAACTCTCAGTATCGCTTTACACAGCAGATTTTGCTGCGCGACTAAGGATCATCTACCGATTTTGCATCTCACAGATTACATCAAATAAACAGTATTAATTATAGCATAGTGCATGGATCAATTATTTAAACTCCAATCGAGACAAGCTAAATTCAATTTCGTTGCAAAGTTCATTAAAAGTGTTTATACACCTTGTAATAGGTTCATTACAACCATAGTTGGTTCTATGCCTCTTATCATATAGTAAATTTCTCATCCGAAGAGATCTTTGGGGAGCATATATATTCATGAGAAAAAGTAAGTCTGGTGAATTTACACGGCAATTAATAATATCGCGGATGAACATGGCTGACGCTGCCTTACGCCTGAAACTTAAGGTTTGCAAGCCTATTATTTTACATCTATCGTCATATTTAGGGAGTTCTTCGAAGGAATACAATTTACGGAAAGCATATCTCGTGAAAAATTCTTGTACTCTTTCGAATCTGAGTTCTTGTGTATCATATGGGGAATCCCAAATGATGGAAGAATATTCTAAATACGGTCTGACTAACGAACAATAGATGGACTTAAGACTAGTGATATCCCGAAAATCTCTACTATTTCTTTTTAGAAAACCTAACATAGCATTAGACTTCGCAATTGTATAATCATAATGTGATGCAAAATTTAAGTTAGTATCAAAAATTACACCCAGATCTTTAACCTCTTCTAGGCGACTTAGTCTATGATCATTTATGAAATAATCATAGACAATCGGGGATGTAATTCGATATGCCGTAAAGATATTACATTTTTGAATATTCAGCTCTAGTCCATTGTGCTTGCACCATTCTACTAGTGCATGAATATCCAATTGGAAATTATTACAATCAGTTAAACTATTTATAGATAAATACAATTTAAAGTCGTCTGCGAATGTTAGGATTTTACAATATATGAAAATTTCGTGAACATCGTTTATAAACAATAGAAAGAGTAATGGCCCCATATGGCTACCTTGTGGAATGCCCGATGTAACTTTTATTGCTCGAGATCTAAAACTATCGATCATTACCAATTGCTTCCTGTCCTTTAAGTAATTGGAAAACCACTCCAACATTGACGAATGGAATCCCAAAGACTTTAGTTTGTTTAAAAGCAAAGTGTGATGTACTTTATCGAAGGCTTTCGAGAAATCGGTGTAAAGTACATCAACTTGTAATTGATTTTCTAAATTTCTATAAGTGTAATTTGAAAATAATGATAAATTAGTTGTACAAGACCTGCCTTGCATTAAGCCATGCTGGTTATTAGAAATAATTTCTTTTACCATGAAATATAATTTTTCTTTTACAATACTTTCAAATAACTTTGGTATCGATGAAAGCTTGGATATTGGTCGATAGTTTTCTACTTTTTGCCTTAAACCGCTTTTATATATAGGCGTCAGAAAAGAATACTTCCATTCATTTAAAAATTCACCCATTTTTAGGGATTGATTAAAGATAATTCTTAGTGGACGATAAAGCGAATTCCAACTTTTTTTAAAATACCAGCCGGGACCCCATCGGGGCCTGGGCTGTGATTTACTTTAAGATTAGTTAAGGCATTAATTACATCCTGATCCGTAAATTCCAATACACCTATATCCAGAACCTCTGGTATATTAGAGTAATGCTTCATCGTTGTCTGGACCGGAGACCCATTATAGACAGACTCAAAAAAGTTGGCAAATAGGTCACAGGTTTCATCCAAGTTTGTTGAAGTTACGTTACCAAATTCCATTATCTTGGGCAAGCCCAAGGAATTTCTTTTTGAATTAACGTAATTCCAAAATGATGCACCATTGTTCCTTAACGAAGTTTCTACGGACAAGATGTATTGTTTATATAAAAATCTTTTCAAGAACTCATATTCTTTCCTGAATCTCAAAACCCGTTCACGATTTAAACTAGTTTTACTTGAAACATAGTTTGAATATGCTTTCCTTTTAATATTTCGTAGATTTACTAAGCTTTTGTTTGTCCATGGAATTCTAAATCGATTTCTATGACGCGGTTTTAGGAACAAATGACTCTAAACCAGAATTAATTTTATTCATGAATATATCATAGTTACCTTTCAAATTGGGGGAATCCAACAAGTCATCCCATTTGAATTGATTTAGGTACTCATGCAGTCCAACAAAATTGGTCTTAGCGAATTTATAAGTTAAGCCGGTATTGTTATTACTACAATTTCCGTAACAAAAAAATTTTAAATCCAAAAGTAAGGCCTTGTGATGAATTTTATTCGAATCGATCACATTCAAGGCTTCTGATATTATAAAGTTTACTTCATTGTTTAAAAATACTAAATCTAAAATTCGATCTAAACTATTTCGAATATTGTTTACTTGAAATAAGCTCAAAGATAAGAGACCATCTATTATCAAGCGCTCCCATTCATGAATAACATTAAATGGGATTAAATTATCATCACCATCCACGTTCCTCCAAGTAACGTCACCAATATTAAAGTCCCCCGATATACAAGATAATTGATTGGCTTCAAGACGAGTAACGACACTACTAATGTTATCAATGTGTTTTTGATACGCATTGGCAACACTTTTTGGTGGAACGTAGGAGACGAAAATAAACATCTGATAACGGACGTCATCAACAAAATCAATAGACACACACATCTGCTCTACATCAATTGTTTGATGCACCAACATAACTTGACGGCTGAGTAGTCGAGATGAGACAGCTATTAAAACTCCCCCACCTCTCTCCTCACTAGATCTGCAGCGATCATTCCGGTAAACAACGTATGAGTGATCAAAAATTTCTGCAGAACAGATGTGCGGGTATAACCAAGTCTCTGTTAAAACAACAATATCATATTGGTGGTCAGAGAGAGAAATGAAAATTTCTTTTAATTTCGTTCTCAAACCACCAACATTTTGATAATACAGAGAATAGGTTTTAACGGAGGAGGTATTGTCAATGTGAAGAATTTCACCGGGATATTTAGGAATCGGTGCGGGACATATCGGATATTTAATCGGCTTTCGTTGATATATACTTTTCTGACAAGTTTTTTAATGTGTTATAAGGTTCTTTTGAATATAAGGAACAAAATAGTCCGTTATAATCTGTTTGTAGTTTTCTGCTTCTCCTCTGTGTGCTCTGTTATGCTCAGAAGTTATACTATCCATTTGGTCATCAGTATTCGTATACATCCTGCACGGATTTTTTAGTATACTTCATTTTGACTCCTGGGAACGCATTAACCAAATCATTTTGTATTTTATCTGAAACTTCAAGTGTGCGAAAAATCAAAGATTCAATAAGTTTCGTTAAAGAAGAGAATTTAACAAAATTTTCTATAAATGCTCTCCATCTTTTGAGTTTTGTATTTGTATTAGCGAATGTTAATGGTTGGTGATCAGTGAACATTTTAAAAATTTTAGTTTTAGAATCACCGTATAAATAGTTTCTTAAATTTTGCAACGCCCATACAATTGCGAGCACTTCACGCTCATTGGTTGCATAATTTTGTTCTGTCTTGCTTAGGGTTCTAGATATTAGTGTACTAGGACGTCCGTTTTGCAAGAGAACGGCACCTATGGTGGCGAACGAGGCATCTGTTGTCAAGTCAAAAGGCTTTCTAAAGTCTGGATATAAAAGGAGAACATTGCCTGATGCTAAGATCGTTTTTATTTTTTCAAATGCTTCTACTGCTTCTGAATCCAAAGTTGTTTTAATGTGTTTTGTCCTATGAAAGCTTATATGTCTATTGCCACCGCTTCAGTATTTGGTTAATGGCTTGGTGATGAGACCATAGTCTTTTACAAATTTGCGGTAACACCCTGACAGTGCTAGAAAAGCTCGCAATGCTCTTAAGGACCTGGGAACTTCAAAAGTTCAAATATCACGCACTTTTTGAGGACATGTTTTTATACCATGGCAAGAAACGGTGAAACCAAGGAACTCGACTTCTTTTTCGAAAATTTTTGATTTTTCCGGTGCTATCCTCATTTTAGTCTTGTAGATTTTTGATAATATTTTATCTAAATCTTTGAAATGGTCTGCTGCAGTCTTGGAGAAAATTATATAATTATATATAGTACGTCATCAATTGCCCGTTGGAATGTGCTCGGGGCATTTCTAAGGCCGAATGGCAGCATACAGTACTCGTATTTTCCATGATCCATGATCTTTTTCGTCTAAGAGGATTGGTAAAAAACAGCTTTGAGGTCGATTGTTGAATAGAAATTCGCGTCACACATATTTGAGAGTATAACATATACTTCTGGAATAGGATATCGCTCAGCTACAGTTTTGCCATTTAGTTTTCTGTAGTCAAATACCAATCTTAATTTCTTAGTAGTCTCCTCATTCAGACAATTTTTATTAACAACTAGTATATGGAGAACGGGACAGTTGGATAATATTATCCTTCAACATCCGTTCAATTTCATTAGTAACGAACTCAGTACGTGCTAAGGGGTCTTGAATAAATGGGTTCTGATCTTGTTATTCTGATGGTGGCTTTAACAGAAGTGTTAAATGGTTACATCTGTTCAGCTTGAGCAAAAACATTTACATGTTTCATCATCAGTTGTTTGAGCTGATTTTTTCAATCGGATGCGACAGATCTGTGTAAATAATATTGACATTTTCGCACTTCAATAACTGAATAGGTTCTTCTCCACCTATATAGATTATTTCACCCTTTGCAGTATCTATTTTTGCTTTTATCGGTTTTATAAAATCATAGCCGATTGTGGCTTCAAAAGAATTTAGTTGCGGAAGTTAAAACAATTTGGTTAAGTTACCGCATAAATTCATTTTACATTTTTGTTAATTTTCATTAAAGCTATTTTTGTTTGAAATAACGTTTTTTGTGGTAAATTATTTATATAGTTCTTGACAGTACCTGTACCAATAAACATTCTCAATTCAAGGTTGTTGTTAAGTTTCTTTTTGATAAAAGGTAGGGCCGACCTTACTCTAAAAAAATTAATCTGATTTATAATGTTATCTTTGAATTCATCATTTTGATTAGTTTTCCTGTGCTTGTGCTCTGTGCTTTTTCTGCGTTGTATGTGATTTACGCGCTGATTTTTAGGTAATGTCGACCTATCAGACTCGCGATGTGTTTTCCAGAATTGGTTTTGTGGCGTATTTCGAATAGCACATTTTTATTACTTGAAGGCTGGTGCGGTGGATAAGATCGATTATTGTACCGCAATTTAGAAGACGTTGGATCTATATCCATTGCATACATCCTTTTTGTATGGTAACGATAATATTTTGCGGTTCTATTATTCTCCTGTAATGTGGATTACTCCGAGAAATCACGTTGGTTTTATTCGTTTGCCGTGAGTCAAAAACTCTTGCAAACTCATATCTCTATTGGTTAGTTTCCAACTTTTGCGCTTTGGCGACAGCTGAGGGCAGATCTAAGCAACCAGCGAAAAAGAGAATATCACAAAAAGATGTATTTAGTTCCGAAATTAGTACTCGTAAATCGTCAGAATGAAACGATATTTGCTAGACAATCAATTTATAAGTTTGATGTTGCCGGAATAACCCATCGTTATTTTGTTCATTATGCGCATGAGATTCTTTTCGACTTCATCATAAAAATCGTAAAATAAAGTGCCTTGAACTAAAATGCTCAATTCATTCTCTAGGACATGTATTGGCCGTCTATCTGAATAGGTTTGGTTAAGTCTAATCTCTAACATGACATCAAAAATCAATATTGCATTGAACGAAGATAGGATCAGGTCTGCTGATCCAACTATTTTGTTTCGAATGATTGCAACCGCTTGGTAATATTTTTCGGTACGGGGTATTTTCGAAAAAAACTCTTTCATTACTTACTTTGTTGTCAGCCATAATCACTGCAATTCTATGCATGTGCTAAAAATAAGCAGTTTCTACTGCAGTTTCTACTGCAGTTTGAACTGCTATCGCAATATTCTCCGCCATATTTTCTTAACAGAACGAAAAAAACAATTCACACTTCTTAATAAAAAATTTAAATACAAAAGAACTTAACTCACTAACCCTTAAGAATAAAAAACCTTACAATAGGACCCACATTATTTGGAGTACAGCTTCCATCAAGGGTTCCAGGGCTCGTTGTTGATTATTTAGCTTCTTGTTGATGAAATATTAATATTCATACACAGGAACAAAAACAAACTCTATTTTCCTTTAACTTAATTTCGGAGATCAATTTATAATACTTTATTTAACTTTTTCTAGTACTAGGAATCTTCGATGAAACAAAAAGCTACTTGTGCACTAGTTAATAATTAAAACACGGCCTTCTCGTTTGGAGGCCAGCAAACCTGTTTCACACTCCGTTTATTTAATATTATTTTTTCCTTACGAATCTACTTAAGTGTAAGTTAAACCTTTTCTGCTGCCGAGACGCTGCGTCAGCCTTATTTCCGCTTTCTGTTCGCAGACGGTTGTTAGGTGCATTGTCTATTGGTTCGGCTTATTTGGTTTCCACAGTAACGAACATATTTGGGGCACTCGTGTTAACTTACACTGCGATTGCCTGATATGAACTGAAATTTCAAATATTTAATTCGGAACTCTCAGAAAATAAAACCAACAAAAAAATAAAAAATAAATGATAAAACTAAATATTGAAAAATTTATTTGGAATGATAAATAATTAGTTTAAGCTCCCTACCTTTTCCTTTCAGCTCTTCGAAGAATATAAAATCATTGTTACGAGCATGTTAATTGGTTGCATGCACTTGTGTCATCAAGAGGAACATATGCAATATTTTCATTAAACTCATCCCGACCACCGCCCGAGACGATTTCAGATCTAACAATCGACAACAATTTCCTCTAAATGACTTCTTTTACTTTGGGCAGGTACTTTAATTTTGTTCGATTATTCATCAGTTTTATCGAGCAGTGAATATTACAGATATACTCATTTTTAGATCCCAAGGGCTCTATAGCTCAGATGCAGTTTGAATTAAAGACACCCAATGAGATACCGTCGACATTTTATTACTATCCAATGACAAATGCTGGCATCAACAAATTCAATACGTTCCAGAGGCAAGTTACGTCGGCCTTCGAAACAAGACAAATGAGAGATGAGGTGAAAAAACGCCAACGCGTATTTATCGTGTATAAAGATTTTCGGTAAGTAAATTGTACGTATGCTATGGTAGACATGTTTATGGGTCACGCAGGCTTAACTTTGGAGTCCTGGTGAATCAAATATGTTTCCTCCTAGATGCATTGAGTTTGTGTCAGTATAAGTGTGATATTTCCGATGACGCAATATTCGACACATCTTAATAAACTGAACAAGAGAACTGGAACTATTTGGTTTAATCTAGCTGGTTTAATGCGGCCCTGTACCCGTACAGACGCGTACTTATTAAATTAATTTTATTACATGGTACCAGATAGCTTATGCTAAACGTTTGGTTGTCATCGCAGAAGTGGCGCTTCTTTAGTGATGAGGTGTTTGCAGTCTGGTGCGGCCCATTCGCAGTCTAATATATATTTGTATCTTCTTATGTGACAGATCTTTTGGGTAATTGGCTTTTCCCCCATTAGGATTTAATTGAGTGTAGATGTGTCCCTAGTTTAACCAATAAGTTTTTCTCTTGTATTTCCATGTCTTAAGTAGATGGTTTCTTATGTCTGTTTTGTTGTATGTATAGAAAAAAGTAAGATGTTCTTTTAGAACAGATTTGGCAACAGTGTGCGCCATTTCATTTCCGTTTATCCCGCGATGCCCTGGAATTCAGGCGATTTTTAGTTTTCCGCTTCCGCAGATTAGTTTATCGAGGATGGCTTCGATAATCTCACCGTAATTGTTTACGTTTTTAATCGATTACAGATGTCCGACTGTCTGTGAAGATAGTAGTCTTATTATTTTTTGAAGAATGGTAAAAGCTTGATGTGTAAATATTGAAGTGAAAGCTTTAAGAAGACCTTTGGAAATGGTTTTTAAATCATTAAGAAATGGTGTGTTTATGTCCATATTGGAGCGATTTATTAATTAGGATAGATTTTTAAGCAAGATTTGTATTTCTTGGTCAATTGTGTTGATTTCCCGGTCGTGACGGATATCATCGTTTCGCATATACCATTCGGCGGTGGTAATAGTCCTTAAAGTTGCATCTTACTGTGTCTGGATTATGTGCAAGTTTGTGCTAATTTGAATACCAATGTCCATATGGCTTTACAATATCTACTCTTATAAACGAGCAATTTGAAGTCAGTCGAAACTTTTGATTGGGGTCGTAGAAGCCAATATAGTTGTCTAAACCTTGTTTTTTGTTGATGGTTAGTGATAGTGGTGAATCGTAGATCCAAAACACTCACGCAACCTGATCAGTTTAAGTAGACTTAACCTCAGAACCATTATCGGTGTAATCACCGGGCATTGTGCCATTGGTACACATGCCACCAAACTAGGCTGTTGGATTTTATCCGTTTTAAATAAAAAAAATGAGGAACGATCCGTATTTAACGAATTCGTTTTAACAGCTAATTCAAAACTTGAAACATCAAATACAAATATTTACAGTGATGATAAGATTCATTCAAAGCCAGATGTATTGCTCCGTTGTTATCGCAGAAACTTTCAAGCGCCTTAGATTGAACTTTGAAAATTTCTTTCGCTATTCCTCTGATCGCTTCTTGAACTGCATTACCGAGTGCCATATATTCAGCTTCACATGTTGACAAAGCCGCAGTTACCTGTCATTTTAAACCCCATGACACAGCTACACCTCCTTTTAAATATACATGTCCACCTACTGACTTTCTATCATCTAGTTCATTTGCGAATCGCAGTATCCACTTACATTAGAGTTTATCTGTTTATTGAATGTTAGTTTCCAGTCAATAGTTCCCTTTAAATATCTGAGAATTCTCTTTGCTGCTGACCAATGCTGCTGTTCCGGATTATTATTAAAACGACTAAGCATGTTTACTGCTTAACAAATATCAGGCCTCGTTAACTGAGCTACAAACAACAAACTTCCAATACATTCCTGATAAGGGTATTTCGCCATATCTAATTTCTCCTTTTCATTTGATGGGCACTGATCCTTGTTGAACTTTGCATTTGTATCCATTGCTTTAGAATCAGGATTGCACGAAGTCATGCCAAACCTTTCAAGTATTTTTGAGATATACTGCTTTTAATCAATCGAAATGTACTTTTCGTGCTCATATCTAAGATGCAACCCCCAAAACGATTGAGCTTTTCCCAGTTCTCTCATGTCAAATCATTTTAACTAAAGATTGTTTCTGTTTTTCATTTTTCCACAAAATTGACATATCATCAACGTATACTACGAGTATTATTATTTCAAATATAAATACATACACTGATCATTTTCAGATTTTTCATTCCGAATTTTAACAAAACATTACTAAGTTTTTTATGCCACATTCGTTATGATTGTTTTAGCCCATAAATTGGTTTATTTAATCTTAAGACCTTAAACTGAGCTATTTCAATTCCATCTGCATTTAAGTCACTCTGTAGAAATGTGGTAACAGCATCTAAATGGTATATTTGCAAGTCTAAATCCAAAGCTAATGACAGAAGATATCGCAGGGAATTGTATCACATTACAGGTGAACATGTTTCATTATAGTTAACCCCATTTGGTTGCGCTCAGCCTCTAGCAACCAATCTTGGTAAACCAAGAAGAAAATATCCCCTTTCAGACTGTATTTAGTTTTAAAAACCCATTTTTTTGATAAAGCTTTCTTACCTGTGGGTAAATCTGTAACAGTCCAAGTTTTATTTGCATTTAATGATTTTAGTTCCTCATCAATAGCTTTTGTCCACTTCTGTCTGTCCTCACCACTTGTAGCTTCAATATAATCCCTCGGATCGCTTGCATTTTCATTCGCAAAACACATCATGCAGTTAAAACTAGTTGTATATATGACTAGTGTATCGATATTCTCTTCAACAAGTGTTAAATCATAATCATTACTTATTATGCGATTCTCGATTCAATGTACCATGATTGTGATTTTCTCTAATATCAATCCTCACTAAATCACTATCATCTGGTGTACATCTATGGCATCAAATCTCAACTCTTTGTTTTTCGATGCGATTTTATGTGTACTTTTCTCTCCCTTGGATCACATAAACGATACGCTTTTGCATTTTCACTGTAACCCAATAGTATGTGTGTTTTCGACTTGGAATCCCACTTTCTTCGCTTCACTTTTGGTATCACAACCATTGCTATGCATCCAAAAACAGTGTTTTAGACTTTACCGAACTAGTAGCTGATTATTTAGTTTCTTACATGGTGTTCTGTTCAAAAGATATGCGGCAGTATTTACCGCTTCCGGTCAGTTAAACTTCTTCAGATTTGCATCCGCTAATAATGAACGAGATTTTTAAACAAGGCTTCTATTCATCCTCTCATTTTGCTGTGGACTGACTATATGGTGCTGATGTCTAAGGAATAATTCCATATTTTTTGCAGATAGTTTTTATTTTTGCATTGCAAAATTCCAGATCCTTGTCTGATCTGAACTTTTTTAACTTCTTTCCCGTTTGATTTTCCACTGTCATTCTGAAATCAATAAATATCTCTTGATCTTCTTATTTCTGTTTCATTGTGTACACAAAAACTTTGTTGGAATAATCGTCTAAAAATAAGACATAATACTGGGCTCCTCCCACCGATTTTTGCTCCATCGGGCCACATACATCCGTGTGTACTAATTCTAGAATTTCTGCTGTTAGGCTTTTTGACTTCTGATATGCCAACCTTGATTGTTTTCCTTGAATACATGGAATGCATTTTGCATGAACTGATTCTTTCGAAATTTGAACTTCGTGTGAATTGTCTTGAGAAAGACATTTTATGTTTTCATCACTTGTATGACCCAAGGGCTAATGGCAAATGTCGCGGTTAATCACGTGGAAATTTGTGTAAAAAGGTAATCTTTTATATTTAAAATGAACATGCTCTCCGTCGCTTTTGCTTCTACAATAAGTTCTGTAACTTTGTAGATTTCAAAACTGCTTAGCTGTACCATACCATATCTTGTCGATTGACTTATCGGCAGTATATTGACGCAGATTCCTGAGGCTAGCAAAACATCTTCGATTCTCAACACCTTCTATGCAATCGCAGTGGTCTCTACACCCGCAGAAAACGTCACTTTTCAATAACTTGACAGAACTAATTAGCATCAGTATCAGTCAATTGCTTTGCTTCATCAGAAGCGATAATTGGTTTGCGGAATACGACAAATAAGATCTGCGTATATTTATTATTTTAGTAGTAGATTTCTTATAAAACTTGGGTTGATTATAGCGATTATTTAGGATGACGATTCAGTGCATATGGCATAATTTCTATTGCAATTTGAGATGAGTTTGAGGACCAAAAATATTGCAATTATTTATACTTGCAATAAAACACATGGATGGTCGAATTATTGATGTGTCCTCTTGTGATCCACTCTTCCCCAGACGGAAAATAACATTCGAAGGGTATTTCAAAGTCGAGGAACGGGAGTCGCTCTCGGACTGTTCAATTTGTAGACTATTCAGTATACTAGCATGGTCGTTACGGCTTGAGATCCAATATTTAGTGTCAAGATTGGCCTTACCATCGCCGTGTACATCCACAGAATTGTCTAGGGTTTTGGGCTTGTATTTGTATTGCTTAAGCTTTTCACAGAAAATGGAGAATAATTTATTTGAGACACATTTGTCACATCAATATCTGCAGTGTGTCTAGAGCTATTGCCACAACAAGCAACTACTAAGACATTCTTAAATATAACACCTTGAGTAGTGGTCAGTAATATTGAGTTCCAAAATATTTGGTTGCACATTGGTTAGAGCATTGGACTTAAGAAATACATGGTCGATTCACGATTTTGATTTTTCATCTACTCTTGTTGGTAAATGTAAAAACGCTTGAAAACCTAGTGAGGATAGGATAGGTTAGGAATGTGGGTAGACACGCAGAAGCACGTCTCACTTAGGTCCGTGTGGACGAAATGTTCCTCCTTGTATCCTTATCGTACTCATCGAGACGTGTGTTCGGTGTTTGTGAACACAACTCTCTGCGTCCAGCCAGCCCGACATACTTATGAACCTGAAAAAGTTACATAATCGTTAAGTTCTTGCAGGTCCTGGAAGAAGAATTCTCCCATGGTCCTGTATCTTAGTTGGCTGAGGCTATGGCAGTAGCAGAGATAGTGAGGAGCGTCCTCTCTTCTTTCTACATCGCCGCATTCTCTGTGTATGTAGTCATGGGATAGTC
This sequence comes from Eristalis pertinax, assembly GCA_907269125.1. Classification (NCBI taxonomy): domain Eukaryota; kingdom Metazoa; phylum Arthropoda; class Insecta; order Diptera; family Syrphidae; genus Eristalis; species Eristalis pertinax. The sequence continues at coordinate 13,388,556 of OU026150.1, forward strand.
CCAATTTTGTGGTGTCCAGTTAGAGCTCCGACTTTTCCTTAGTATACTTTTGCCTTTCCTTAGTAGGCTTTTGCCACACTGAAGGAGTTTGTCGGTTTTAGTTCTATTGACATTGGGCCATAGCATTCTAGTGGCCTTACAGGTGGTTCTCTATTATACCACCTTTCTTTTGCTACTTCTAGAATTTTATCATCCACCTTATCCCTGACATTTGCCAGTGGTGGTTGAATCCATTCGATTACGGCCCCATTTCTGGCAAGTTCATCCGCGGACCCTGTGACAGGGACCCAGCATAGAATAATCGAGTGTGGCGCACAGAGAACTTTTAGTTCCACGCGGCAGCTCGCGACCAACATGGAGTTGATTTCTATCGCCGAAATTGCTTTTATGGCCGCTGGCACTAGTGAGGATAAGAGCAGATATATTCATCACAATCCTTTATGTTAGGTTCAATGTATTAATATTTATGTCGCCTACCAGCCAAACATTCATACAGTTGATGAAGCACAATAAACTTTCTAAATCTTTACCAATAATATGAATGGGGGCAAACTGCCGTCAATACACACAAATAAAACTCATAAGCAAGTTCTTACTTAGATTTAATTTTATAGTTACACAATGGGCACTTTCAATGACTGGAGTGAGAACCTCTTGCACTTCGAGTTCACTTTTAATAAACACAACCGTCCCCCCCGATGAATAAGTTTCATTACACTTCGGATAAACACTGTAACCCGGAAAATAAAAGCTTGAAAATTCGTCATAAATACCCAGATTTCGGTTAACACTATGATGTGTCGTAAATGTAAGTGAGTACAAAAGTTCAAAAAATCAAATCAAAATTCCTTATCATGCTTCTCATACTTTGATCTACAATTCCCCGTAAGCTCAGCACGATTCTTTTAAGGCGTGTGGAATAGCTTACCCCCTTTCTAACCGTGTACGTATACGACAGTATAAATAACAGAACATAATTGTTAAATTTGAAATATTTATTTCGGAACTCTCAGAAAATAAAACCAACCAAAACATAAAGAAATAAATGGTAAAATTAAATATTGAACGAAATTTTATTTTGTTATGATGTATATGCAATGATAAATAATTAGTTTAAACTCCCTACCTTTTCCTTTCAGGTCTTCGAAGCCTATCAAATCATTGGTAACGAGCATGTTAATCGGTTGCTTGCACTTGTGTCATCAACAGCAACCTATGCAATATTTTCATTAAACGCATCTCGACTACCGCCCGAGACGATTTCAGATCTAACAAATCGAGATATTTCCTCTAAATGACTTCTTTTACTTTGGGGCAGGAACTTTAATTTTTCAATTATTCGTCAGTTTTATCGAGAAGTGAATATTACAGATATACTCATTTTTAGATTCCAAGATTTATTTTTATATCTCTCTATCTCAGTTGCAGTTTGATTTGGAGACACCCAATGATATACCGTCGACATTTTATTACTATCAAATGACAAATGTTGGCATCAACAAATTCGATACGTTCCAGAGGAAAGTTACGTCGGCATTCGAAACAAGACAACAGCTTCTTCAGCAGCAAAATCGAATTCAGCAACAAGATCAGAAGCTTGATGGCTTGATGGATAATGAAATCGTATTAAATCAAAGCGAATTTGATTTCAGTTGGTTGAATGGTTACAAAAATCAAGATGAAGACCTAACTGGTAATAATAGAGGCACTGTCGATGGGACGAAGCGTTTAAAAAAGGAGAACCCAAGTTTCAGGCTGAGCTGAATAGATGCCAACACGAATCGTGTATAAAGAATTTCGGTAAGAAAATTGTACCTATGCTATGGTAGGCATGTTTATGGGTGCAATAGAGCTCACGCAGGCGTAACTTTTGAGTCCTGGTGAATCAATTATGTTTCCTCCTAGACGCATATGATGACGAAATATTCGACACATCTTAATAAACTGAACAAGAGAACTGGAACTATTTGGTTTAATCTAGCTGCTTTAATGCGGCCCTGTACCCGTACAGACGCGTACTTATTAAATTAATTTGATTACATGGTACCAGATAGCTTATGCTAAACGTTTGGTTGTCATCGCAGAAGTGGCGCTTCTTTAGTGATGAGGTGTTTGCAGTCTGGTGCTGCCCATTCGCAGTCTAATATATATTTGTATCTTCTTATGTGACAGATCTTTTGGGTAATTGGCTTTTCCCCCATTAGGAATAAATTGAGTGTAGATGTGTCGCTAATTTAACCAATAAGTTTTTCTCTTGTATTTCCATGTCTTAAGTAGATGGTTTCTTATGTCTGTGTTTTTGTATGTATAGAAAAAAGTAAGATGTTCTTTTAGAACAGATTTGGCTACAGTGTGCGCCATTTCATTTCCGTTTATCCCGCGATGCCCTGAAATTCAGGCGATTTTTAGTTTTCCGCTTCCGGAGATTAGTTTATCGTGGATGGCTTCGATAATCTCACTGTAATTGTTTACGTTTTTAATCGATTACAGATGTCCGACTGTCTGTGAAGATAGTAGTATTTTTATTTTTTGAAGAATGGTAAAAGCTTGCTGTGTAAATATTGAAGTGAAAGCTTTAAGAAGACCTTTGGAAATGGTTTTTAAGTCATTAAGAAATGGTGTGTTTATGTCCATATTGGAGTGATTTATTAATTAGGATAGATTTTTAAGCAAGATTTGTATTTCTTGGTCAATTGTGTTGATTTCCCGGTCGTGACGGATATCATCGTTTCACATATACCATTCGGCGGTGGTAATAGTCCTTAAAATTGCATCTTACTGTCTCTGTATTATGTGCAAGTTTGTGCTAATTTGAATACCAATGTCCATATGGCTTTACAATTGAAGTCAGTCGAAACTTTTGAGTGGGGTCGTAGAAGCCAATATAGTTGTCTAAACCTTGTTTTTTGTTGATGGTTAGTGATAGTGGTGAATCGTAGATCCAAAACACTCACGCAACCTGATCAGTTTAAGTAGACTTAACCTCAGAACCATTATCGGTGTAATCACCGGGCATTGTGCCATTGGTACACATGCTACCAAACTCGGCTGTTGGATTTTATCCGTTTTAAATAAAAAAAAAATGAGGAACGATCCGTTTTAACTTAAAGCGTGCTTTTATTCAACGAATTCGTTTTAACAGCTAATTCAAAATGTGAAACATCAAATACAAATATTTACAGTGATGATAAGATTTATTCAAAGCCAGATGTATTGCTCCGTTTTTATCGCAGAAAATTTCAGGCGCCTTAGATTGAACTTTGAGAATTTTTTCCGCTAGGCCTCTGATCCACAGCGCTTCTTGAACTGCATTACCGAGTGCCATATATTCAGCTTCACATGTGGACAAAGCCGCAGTTACCTGTCATTTTAAACCCCATGACACAGCTATACCTCCTTTTAAATATACATGTCCACCTACTGACTTTCTATCATCTAGTTCATTTGCGAATCGCAGTATCCACTTACATTAGAGTTTATCTGTTTATTGAATGTTAGTTTCCAGTCAATAGTTCCCTTTAAATATCTGAGAATTCTCTTTGCTGCTGACTAATGCTGCTGTTCCGGATTATTATTAAAACGACTAAGCATGTTTACTGCTTAACAAATATCAGGCCTCGTTAACTGAGATAGTTCCCTTTAAATATCTGAGAATTCCCTTTGCTGCTGACTAATGCTGCTGTTCCGGATTATTATTAAAACGACTAAGCATGTTTACTGCTTAACAAATATCAGGCCTCGTTAACTGAGCTACAAACAACAAACTTCCAATACATTCCTGATAAGGGTATTTCGCCATATCTAATTTCTCCTTTTCATTTGATGGGCACTGATCCTTGTTGAACTTTGCATTTGCATCCATTGCTTTAGAAACAGGATTGCACGAAGTCATGCCAAGCCTTTCAAGTATTTTTGAGATATACTGCTTTTAATCAATCGAAATGTACTTTTCGTGCTCATATCTAAGATGCAACCCCAAAAACGATTGAGCTTTTCCCAGTTCTTTCATGTCAAATCATTTTAACTAAAGATTGTTTCTGTTTTTCATTTTTGCACAAAATCGACATATCATCAACGTATACTACGATTATTATCAGTATTATTATTTCAAATATAAATGCATACACTGATCATTTTCAAATTTTTCATTCCGAATTTTAACAAAACATTACTAAGTTTTTTATTCCACATTCGTGATGATTGTTTTAGGCCATAAATTGGTTTATTTAATCTTAAGACCTTACCCTGAGCTATTTCAATTCCATCTGCATTTAAGTCACTCTGTAGAAATGTGGTAACAGCATCTAAATGGTATATTTGCAAGTCTAAATCCAAAGCTAATGACAGAAGATATCGCAGGGAATTGTATCACATTACAGGTGAACATGTTTCATTATAGTTAACCCCATTTGGTTGCGCTCAGCCTCTAGCAACCAATCTTGGTTTATGCCTTAAAATATCCCCTTTCAGACTGTATTTAGTTTTAAAAACCCATTCTTTTGATAAAGCTTTCTTACCTGTGACTGTCCAAGTTTTATTTGCATTTAATGATTTTAGTTCCTCATCAATAGCTTTTGTCCACTTCTGTCTGTCCTCACCACTTGTAGCTTCTCCCCGATGAATAAGTTTCATTACACTTCGGATAAACACTGTAACCCGGAAAATAAAAGCTTGAAAATTCGTCATAAATACCCAGATTTCGGTTAACACTATGATTTGTCGTAAATGTAAGTGAGTACAAAAGTTATCAAAATTCCTTCTCATGCTTCTCATACTTTGATCTACAATTCCCCGTAAGCTCAGCACGATTCTTTTAAGGCGTGTGGAATAGCTTACCCCCTTTCTAACCGTGTACGTATACGACAGTATAAATAACAGAACATAATTGTTAAATTTGAAATATTTATTTCGGAACTCTCAGAAAATAAAACCAACCAAAACATAAAGAAATAAATGGTAAAATTAAATATTGAACGAAATTTTATTTTGTTATAATGTATATGCAATGATAAATAATTAGTTTAAACTCCCTACCTTTTCCTTTCAGGTCTTCGAAGCCTATCAAATCATTGGTAACGAGCATGTTAATCGGTTGCTTGCACTTGTGTCATCAACAGCAATCTATGCAATATTTTCATTAAACGCATCTCGACTACCGCCCGAGACGATTTCAGATCTAACAAATCGAGGTATTTCCTCTAAATGACTTCTTTTACTTTGGGGCAGGAACTTTAATTTTTCAATTATTCGTCAGTTTTATCGAGCAGTGAATATTACAGATATACTCATTTTTAGATTCCAAGATTTATTTTTATATCTCTCTATCTCAGTTGCAGTTTGATTTGGAGACACCCAATGATATACCGTCGACATTTTATTACTATCAAATGACAAATGTTGGCATCAACAAATTCGATACGTTCCAGAGGAAAGTTACCTCGGCATTCGAAACAAGACAACAGCTTCTTCAGCAGCAAAATCGAATTCAGCAACAAGATCAGAAGCTTGATGGCTTGATGGATAATGAAATCGTATTAAATCAAAGCGAATTTGATTTCAGTTGGTTGAATGGTTACAAAAATCAAGATGAAGACCTAACTGGTAATAATAGAGGCACTGTCGATGGGACGAAGCGTTTAAAAAAGGAGAACCCAAGTTTCAGGCTGAGCTGAATAGATGCCAACACGAATCGTGTATAAAGAATTTCGGTAAGAAAATTGTACCTATGCTATGGTAGGCATGTTTATGGGTGCAATAGAGCTCACGCAGGCGTAACTTTTGAGTCCTGGTGAATCAATTATGTTTCCTCCTAGACGCATATGATGACGAAATATTCGACACATCTTAATAAACTGAACAAGAGAACTGGAACTATTTGGTTTAATCTAGCTGCTTTAATGCGGCCCTGTACCCGTACAGACGCGTACTTATTAAATTAATTTGATTACATGGTACCAGATAGCTTATGCTAAACGTTTGGTTGTCATCGCAGAAGTGGCGCTTCTTTAGTGATGAGGTGTTTGCAGTCTGGTGCTGCCCATTCGCAGTCTAATATATATTTGTATCTTCTTATGTGACAGATCTTTTGGGTAATTGGCTTTTCCCCCATTAGGAATAAATTGAGTGTAGATGTGTCGCTAATTTAACCAATAAGTTTTTCTCTTGTATTTCCATGTCTTAAGTAGATGGTTTCTTATGTCTGTGTTTTTGTATGTATAGAAAAAAGTAAGATGTTCTTTTAGAACAGATTTGGCTACAGTGTGCGCCATTTCATTTCCGTTTATCCCGCGATGAGCTGAAATTCAGGCGATTTTTAGTTTTCCGCTTCCGGAGATTAGTTTATCGTGGATGGCTTCGATAATCTCACTGTAATTGTTTACGTTTTTAATCGATTACAGATGTCCGACTGTCTGTGAAGATAGTAGTATTTTTATTTTTTGAAGAATGGTAAAAGCTTGCTGTGTAAATATTGAAGTGAAAGCTTTAAGAAGACCTTTGGAAATGGTTTTTAAGTCATTAAGAAATGGTGTGTTTATGTCCATATTGGAGTGATTTATTAATTAGGATAGATTTTTAAGCAAGATTTGTATTTCTTGGTCAATTGTGTTGATTTCCCGGTCGTGACGGATATCATCGTTTCACATATACCATTCGGCGGTGGTAATAGTCCTTAAAATTGCATCTTACTGTCTCTGTATTATGTGCAAGTTTGTGCTAATTTGAATACCAATGTCCATATGGCTTTACAATTGAAGTCAGTCGAAACTTTTGAGTGGGGTCGTAGAAGCCAATATAGTTGTCTAAACCTTGTTTTTTGTTGATGGTTAGTGATAGTGGTGAATCGTAGATCCAAAACACTCACGCAACCTGATCAGTTTAAGTAGACTTAACCTCAGAACCATTATCGGTGTAATCACCGGGCATTGTGCCATTGGTACACATGCTACCAAACTCGGCTGTTGGATTTTATCCGTTTTAAATAAAAAAAAAATGAGGAACGATCCGTTTTAACTTAAAGCGTGCTTTTATTCAACGAATTCGTTTTAACAGCTAATTCAAAATGTGAAACATCAAATACAAATATTTACAGTGATGATAAGATTTATTCAAAGCCAGATGTATTGCTCCGTTTTTATCGCAGAAAATTTCAGGCGCCTTAGATTGAACTTTGAGAATTTTTTCCGCTAGGCCTCTGATCCACAGCGCTTCTTGAACTGCATTACCGAGTGCCATATATTCAGCTTCACATGTTGACAAAGCCGCAGTTACCTGTCATTTTAAACCCCATGACACAGCTATACCTCCTTTTAAATATACATGTCCACCTACTGACTTTCTATCATCTAGTTCATTTGCGAATCGCAGTATCCACTTACATTAGAGCTTATCTGTTTATTGAATGTTAGTTTCCAGTCAATAGTTCCCTTTAAATATCTGAGAATTCTCTTTGCTGCTGACTAATGCTGCTGTTCCGGATTATTATTAAAACGACTAAGCATGTTTACTGCTTAACAAATATCAGGCCTCGTTAACTGAGATAGTTCCCATTAAATATCAGAGAATTCTCTTTGCTGCTGACTAATGCTGCTGTTCCGGATTATTATTAAAACGACTAAGCATGTTTACTGCTTAACAAATATCAGGCCTCGTTAACTGAGCTACAAACAACAAACTTCCAATACATTCCTGATAAGGGTATTTCGCCATATCTAATTTCTCCTTTTCATTTGATGGGCACTGATCCTTGTTGAACTTTGCATTTGTATCCATTGCTGCAGAAACAGGATTGCACGAAGTCATGCCAAACCTTTCAAGTATTTTTGAGATATACTGCTTTTAATCAATCGAAATGTACTTTTCGTGCTCATATCTAAGATGCAACCCCAAAAACGATTGAGCTTTTCCCAGTTCTTTCATGTCAAATCATTTTAACTAAAGATTGTTTCTGTTTTTCATTTTTCCACAAAATCGACATATCATCAACGTAAACTACGATTATTATCAGTATTATTATTTCAAATATAAATGCATACACTGATCATTTTCAAATTTTTCATTCCGAATTTTAACAAAACATTACTAAGTTTTTTATTCCACATTCGTGATGATTGTTTTAGGCCATAAATTGGTTTATTTAATCTTAAGACCTTATCTTGAGCCATTTCAAGTCCATCTGCTTTTAAGTCACCCTGTAGAAATGTGGTAACAGCATCTAAATGGTATATTTGCAAGTCTAAATAAAAAAGCTAATGACACAAGATATCGCAGGGAATTGTATCACATTACAGGTGAACATGTTTCATTATCGTCAACCCCATTTGGTTGCGCGGCAGTATTTACCGCTTCCGGTCAGTTAGTTAGTTCTTCAGATTTCCATCCGCTAATAATGAACGAGATTTTTAAACTAGGCTTCTATTCATCCTCTCATTTTGCTGTGGACTGACTACATGGTGTTGATGTCTAAGGAATAATTCCATATTTTTTGCAAATATTTTTTATTTTTGCATTGCAAAATTCCAGACCATTGTCTGATCTGAACTTTTTTAACTTCTTTCCCGTTTGATTTTCTACCGTCATTCTGAAATAGTTTAATTCTGTTAGGCGTTTTGACTTCTGATATGCCAACCTTGATTGTTTTCCTTGCATACATGGAATTCATTTTGCATGAACTGATTCTTTCGAAATTTGAACTTCGTGTGAATTGTCTTGAGAAAGACATTTTATGTTTTCATCACTTGTATGACCCAAGGGCTTATGCCAAATGTCGCGGTTAATCACGTGGAAATTTGTGTGATTACCTTTTATATTTAAAATGAACATGCTCTCCGTCGCTTTTGCTTCTACAATAAGTTCTGAATCTTTGTAGATTTTAAAACTGCTTGAAGAAAACTTAGCTGTACAACCATATCTTGTCAATTGATTTATCGACGGTAAATTGACGCAGATTCCTGGGGCTAGCAAAACATCTTTTGATTCAACATAACCTTTTCCAACTGCTTCCAGCTGTGTGTTATTTGCTACAGTCACAAATTCCTTCTGTGCAAATTCTTGAAAATTTGCGATGATGCTCCAGAATAAACCAGGCAATCTCTTCATTTTGTATCGAACTTTACAGCAATTGTTGATGCTAATGTTTTGTCTTTACCAATGTAGCCAACTTGTTTGTCCTTACAATACTTTGCAATATGTCCTTCCTTCTTGCATTTGTAGCACACAATATTTTACGCTTTTCAACAGCCGCTCTTCGGAAACCTGTTCCTTTGTGTCTGCCGTATAAAACAGTTTCGTCACTTGTTCCTGCCTCTTCGTTGTAGCTATCATAATCCTCAAGTAAATTTGTTCTAATCGAATAGACAGTTATTTTTATACCACTGCTTTCAATTGCCATGATCGTAGTTTAAAAAGTTCTGGTAAGCCGCTATGTAACATACTGCCAACCCACTCTTAATTCACCTTCATACCAATTTGGTTTAATTTTTGAGAGGTGTCGGTGATGGCGTTCACGTATTCGCCAATATTTGAACAATTGAGCTATTATGTCGTTGTTAATTTTCGTAATAATCCGGGGTGACTGGACGAAGAGAGGTCTTCACAAACGAACACAACGTCTCGGCGAGTACGATAAGGTAAGTACGAAGGGGAACATTTCCCCCTATTGGCATCACAATGGGTCCACACGGAACGATCTGTTCTTACTTAACTTAAAGCGTGCTTTTATTTAACGAATTCATTTTGACAGCTAATTCTAAAACTTGAAACATCAAATACAAATATGTACAGCCAAACAAATAATAATTCCATAGATTTTCTTTTTCATTTTAACATAGGCCTCTCCTATAACGAGTGCAGAAGCTGTAGAGACGAAGAGGAGTAAGAAAGTATTGCACACCTTCTATGAAATCGCAGTGCTCTCTACACCTGTAGAAAACGTCACCTAGACGGCCTACTATTTCACTTGACAGAACTAATTAGCATTAGTATCAGTCAATTCATCTGCTTCATCAAAAGCGGTAATTGGTTTGCGGAATAGGACAAATAAGATCCGCGTATTTTTGTAGTATTATTGTAGTAGTTGATTTCTTATAAAACTTGGGTAGTCGTCAGTGTTGTTTAAATTGATTATAGGTCTTATTGAGGATAAGGAATCAGTGCATATGGCATAATTTCTATTGCAACTAATGAGTTTGAAAGCCAAAAATATTGCAATTATTTATACTTGCAATAAAACACATGGATGGTCGAATTATTGATGTGTCCTCTTGTGATCCACTCTTCCCCCGACGGAAAATAACATTCGAAGGGTATTTCAAAGTCGAGGAACGGGAGTCGCTCTCGGACTGTCATCAATATCTGCAGTGTGTCTAGAGCTATTGCCACAACAATCACCTATTAAGACATTCTTAAATATAACACCTTGAGTTTTGGTCAGTAATATTGAGTTCCAAAATATTTGGTTGCACATTGGTAAGAGCATTGGACTTAAGAAATACATGGTCGATGCACGATTTTGGTTTTCCATCTACTCTTGTTAGGTAAATTTATAAGCACTTGAAAATCTAGTGAGGATAGGATAAGATATGAATGTCGGTGGCCGTGCGGAAGCACGTCTCACTTAGGTCCGCGTGGACCCATTGTGATGTCAAGAGGGGGAAATGTTCCTCCTTGTACCATTATAGTACTCATCGAGACGTTGTGTTCGTTGTTTGTGAATACCTCTCTTCGTGCAGCCAGCCCGACACCAATATGAACCTGAAAAAGTTAGATAATCGGATTTGTTAAGTCCTGGAAGAAGAATTCTCCTATGGTCCTGTATCTTAGTTGGCTGAGGCTAGGGCAGAAGCAGAGGCAGTGAGGAGTGTCCTCTCTTTCTTCCACATTGCCGCATCCTCTGTATATGTAGTCAGGGGATAGTCCCATTTTTGTTGTGTCCAGTTAGAGCTCGGACTACCTTTCCTTAGTAGGCTTTTGCCACACTGAAGGAGTTTGTCGATTTTAGTTCTATTGATATTGGGCCATAGCATTCTAGTAGTCTTACAGGTGGTTCTCTATTATACCACCTATCCTTGCTACTTCTAGAATTTTATCATCCACCTTCTCCCTGACATTTTCCAGTGGTGGTTGAATCCATTCGATTGCCTCAGATGGGTCGATTACGGCCCCATTTCTGGCAAGTTCATCCGCTGCCTCATTGCCGGCAATGACCCTGTGACAAGGACCCTGCATAGAATAATCGAGTGTGGCGCTCAGAGAACTTTTAGTTTCTCGCGGCAGCTCGAGACCAGCATGGAGTTGATTTCTATCGCCGAAATTGCTTTTATGGCCGCTGGCACTAGTGAGGATAAGAGCAGATATATTCATCACAATCCTTTATGTTAGGTTCAATGTATTAATATTTATGTCGCCTACCAGCCAAACATTCATACAGGTGATGAAGCACAATAAACTTTCTAAATCTTTACCAATAATATGAATGGGGGCAAACTGCCGTCAATACACACAAATAAATCTCATAAGCAAGTTCTTACCTAGATTTAATTTTATATTTACACAATGTCCACTTTCAATGACTGGAGTGAGAACCTCTCGTACTTCGATTTCACTTCTAATACACAGTCGTGCCACCCGATGAATAAGTTTCATCACACTTTGGATAAACACTGTAACCCGGAATAGAAATGCTTGAAATTTCGTTATCAAATACCCAGATTTTGGTTGAAACAATGATTTGAGGCACGGTCGTAAATGTAAGTGAGCACAATAGTTATCAAAATTCCTTCTCATGCTTCTTATATTTTGATGTACAATTCCCCGAATGCTCCGCACGAATCTTTAAAGAGCGATTTTATAAGGCGTCGCGACTTGTGTTTTTTTTTGCATTGACAGACAGTTCTAACCGTGCACGTATACGACAGTATTGATAGATTATGAAATATTTTGTGTTAACCAAAACATAAAAAATAAACGGTAAAATTAAATATTAAACGAAACTTTATTTATTTATTTAATAAACTAACATATAATTATTAAAATTAGAATTAGCTGTTAATAAATATAATATGTATACAGAAGTATTAAATTATATTAAACGTGTTTGTTGATTTTAAGTAATCAATTATAATTTTGAAGTTATCTGGATTGGGTTGGAGAGGAGTACATTAAGATTTCTTTGGGAATTAGTTCTATGGTTTTGGTAGACAGAACATTCGGATAGGAAATGGCGGATGCTAATAGGAAATCGATTGCAAAAAGAACAAGTGGATGATTTATTTTTGTTGATATAGTGTTCATGGGAAAGTCTGCTGTGTCCAATTCCAAGTCCAATCCGATGGTCTTTTCCAAGTATGTAGGAATGATTTAGTAGATTTCCTGATAAAATTATTTATATTCCTGATAAATACTACCCATAAGTTGGGATACATAAAGAGCCACATAGTTGCAGGCTCCTCTATCCAGCGGAGTCATGTTTGTGATATTGTGGTGGATTTGTGTTAATTGATGATTTATACTGAGGAACTGATCTCATATAGAACTTAATGATTTATTGAGGACGTTGACTGTCGATTATATGATCGACGTTTGGTTTTTGCTTAACTGCAACAGATGTTCTTGGTTCTGGGTTGCTAAGGATCATCTACCGACTAAGGATCATCTACCGATCAGCTTATCAGTAAAGACGAGAGTGGGTTGATTCCAAGTTTTTGCTTTTGTTGGGATGAGTCTTAAGCTATTTTACGTTTTTGAGCATTGTTGCTTGATATAGTTTTGTTTGTTGGAGATGTGATCTGCAGGGATCTTCCCTTTAATGGATGTTGTACAGTTGGGTTCTTTGACATATCAACCCTTACAGCAGGATCTATAGCTTCTACCCTTGAGTGATATGATATACTCTGACACTCTCGTAATATCACATTCTCATGGCAACAGCGAGAGCAGCGTGAAACCAAACAAGACGCTAAGAACATGACGACGCTGTCCAGTCGCATGTTGTAAAACAGTTATCGGGGGAAGAAAGCACGCAAGTTTTCGACTTCTATTATGAAATAAAAGCTGTGGTACAGTCGCCAACTTAACATACGTTGTAGTATGTACTGTATCAGTAACAAGCCACATGAACGGTTAACAGCTTGTTGCCAAGCACGCTTGGTGTACCCAAGCCAACATGATCACTGTGCTACATGTATGTCTGTCTCGTTCTATTCGTTGATTCGCTCTTTATTTTGTCGCTTCTCTTTATTTATATTGTATTTGTTTCTTTTCTGTATGTTTGCTGTTAGTAGGTAAGGATGTAAAATATGGTGTTAACATTCATTCTTAATTCTGGTGTGAAACAAGAAGAAATAGTAAAACATTTACACTTCGAAGCAGACAAACACTGCCACATAGGACTTTGTAAGATTTTTGCCCCCGATCTTATAATGAATGTATAGTGGTCCAAGAAAGTCAATGCCTACGTTTATGAAGGGTCTGCTTGGTTGAACGCGTTCTGGAGGCAGATTACCCATTAACTACTCAATACTTCTCGGCTTGGCTTTGAAGCACCGGATACAGTTGTCCACGATGGATTTGGCCAGTTGCTTCCCTCGAAGAATCCAATATGTTTGCTGACTTTGGCAAGTAAGGCTTGGGAACCCGCGTGTAGATTTTCTTCATGCAACGACGTCATTATTAGCTTTGTAAATTCGAGTGCGTAATTAAATAATAGCTGATGCTTCGTCTCATATGGAAGGTGTGATGCGTCTTATCTGCCACTAACGCGTATTAAACCCGATCGCCAAGAAATGGAGATAACGGGCTTAAGGTACTTTTATCCGATACGAGTTTTGTTGTTTTTAATGAATGAAGTTCTTCGGAAAAGCTTCTTTCTTGAATGTACCTGACTATAGTTAGTTTTGCTGCTTTTAGTTCTTGTACCGATGGTGTTGAACTAAGCAATCTGTAATTTCTGGCTCCGTCAACCACGTAGTTTCTTTCAAGAACTGGTCCGGAAACAAGCCACGGGACACGGGACAAGAAAATCTGCTGGATTAAGTTTGGAGTTGACGTATTTCCATTGCTGTTTCTTGGTTTCATTTTGTACATATGAAACGCGATTTGCCAAGAATGCTGCAGTGGTGACTGAGAGTGAATCCATGACAATACGATCTGTTAATCTGTCCATAAGATCGTCTCATCGATCATTGTTGGAATACTGCCTTTAACGATTTTTATGAGTTGGACCATAAGTTTGGCAACGCATAACTCAAGGCGAGGAATAGTAAGTTGTTTGGTGGGTGCGACCCTGGATTGTGAACATACTAACTGTACATTTACTTATTTGTGCTTGTTCATGGATCTCAAGCACACTGCTGCTCCATATGCTCGTTCGCATCTGAGAAAGCATGAAGCTCGATATCAATTGCATCTTGGAGTATCATATGTCGCGAAATGTTTACTTCGTTCAGGAGAATTGCTTATCCTTCTGTCGTCTGAAGTGTACCCATTTAGTATGTAGTTCCATGGGTAACGCTGCGTCCCGAGTTTTAACTTCCATAGTTCTTGTAGGAAGATTTTTGCCAATGTGACGACTGGACTCACATTTCCAAGAGGGTAGAAAATGTGAGCGGTATCTGATAATATGGTGCGTTTGGTGAATCTGGAGGCTGGTTTCCACTTCGTTTTGATGATGAAGTGATCAGAGGATGGAAGCCAGCACCAATCGTTTTGACGTAACCTTCGTTTTGATCATGTAGTTCGTTTTTAGTTTCTCGATAATCTTCAGGTATTTGGTGACTGCGTGTTGGAACACCATTTTCGCAAAGGGAATTGACACTCGTCTAAGAGATTCTGCAATTCTGCTTGCTTCTGTAAAGCTTCTTGCAAATCGTTGCTACCGGTGAGAATATCGTCTACATATATATATCGTTGAATGATGATCGATCCCGGAGAGTACTGATGATCAAGGTCCTGTAAGCATCTTAACGCTAAATACGGAGTTGATTTTGTTCCGTAAGTTACAGTGTTAAGTTGGTAAGTTTTTAAACATTTTTGAAATATAAGCCGTAAATACATAGACAAGAGTTCTGAACCGTAAAAAAACTGTAAAAAGGTAATTTTGTAATGCTGGTCCAGGGGATAGCACATCATTCAATGATATATTATCCGAAGATTTGGCGAAAGCATCGAATACGACGCGCAGCCTTGCTGTGCTACTTTCAGGACGCAGCACACAGTGGTGTGGTAAAAAATAATGCGGAGTTTTGTTTTCATCAGGATTGTGTTTTATTTCGGTCATGTGATCTGATGCGAGATATTCCTCCATAAACGCGACATATTGCAGTTAGTAGAAGCCGTTTCTCCAAGCTGAGGCATCTTGGTACAGCCATTTCTTTGGACCAAGGCTATCGGGGTTGTTTGCGAAAGGTAATTTCAAAGGTAGATGATCTTCTGGTTGTATTGACAAAGATTTTTTCGCAATGCCTTTCGCTAGTAGTCAGACGTTTTTTACTCGTCTCCTTGGTAGGAGGAATATCGTCTAATATCCAGAATCGTTCTATGATATCGTTCATACCGAGAGTTACTGCTCCAATGCCTCAAAATGGGTATGAGCTTACTTCAGTTGTGGCCCTTCCTAAGTTTACCCATCTCAATAAAGTATTTTGAAGAGTTGGAACATTCTTCTTCAGCTTTATTTGTCCGACGGAAATCAGCTCTGGGTATACTTCTGCCCCAATCAACAAGTCGATCTCTTGGGGTTGATTGAAAGCATCATCCGCAAGTTAATGTTCTTTGGTATGTTCCAGTGTTTGGTTTCGACGTATTCACTTGGCTGAACGTTGGTTATTCTGTTCAACACGAATACATCTAAATTGGTAGTGTATCCTTTGATTCTAGACTGAAGACAGAGATTGTCCTTTTTTTCCGCTTTTTAGTGTATTTTCTCCCATCCCAGAAATCTCAATTGGTTCATGTTTGAATGCCAGTTTTAACTTCTTGGCCAATTTTTCGGTAATGAGGTTGATTTCTGAGCCTGAATCGAGCAACGCTCTTTCTTTTACTGGCTGGTTCGTTCGGTTAAGGACGTCCACAACTGTTGTTCCCAGAAAAACGTACTTATTGCTTGCAGAACCGGAGTCTGTTGCCGACATGCTGGTTGTGTTGTCGAATTTTAATTGCGTCCTTGGTTCATAATTCGGGATATGAGTAAGGTGTGGTGAAATTGCTTACACTTCATGCAATGGCAGATTTACAGTTTGAAGCCCGATGTCCATCACCTCGACAGTTAATGCATCTGTTTAGCATTTTGATTTTCTTCAGTTTCTCAGCTGTTGTTAGCTGAGCACTTATGCAGGGGGTGGTTCAATTGTATGCAAACAGGGCATTTCGTGTCTTCAGAGGTGGAAGTCAAAGTGAACCTAGTTGGTTGCTTAGCTCCATATTTTTCCTGTGCCCCTAAAATCCGGAATCGGCCTTCTAGGAACTTGAGCAGGCTGCTAAAGGTGTGTAGTTCACGTGGTTTAGCGAGGGATTGCTCGTATAGTCTATGCGATCCCTTATCCATTTTAGGGAGAATAAGGTGAATCAGAAATGGATCCCAGTCGGCGGTCGACACTCCTAAATTGATCCTGAGAAGGCATTCCATTGTGGTATCTTTTGACTGCTCCAAAAGAGTCGCCGGTAATTGTCCCTTGCCCCAATAGTTTATGAAGCAAAGCTGAAAGTAGCAGTCGCATATTATCATAGCGATGCTTGAGCGTTGACCAGCCGGATTCGTAGTTGTTTTCCGATACTTGTAATTGCTGGATCAGTTTTGCTGCTTCTTAAGACAAATTAGTTTTCAGGTTAAACATTTTTTCCGCTTGGCTTATAGGCTGTGTATGTATGAGCTGGTCGTATAAATCGTGAAGTTCCTTCCAATGAAGATAATTTCCGTCGAAAAGCGGCAGCGTTATCTTTAGAAGCTTTAAATGTAGCTGAGGTAGATAGTTGGCATCCTGCCTTACTATCTAGTCTTTCTTGAAGTTTGATCAGAAGTGACTGACATCTTTCCTCCAGTTCGGAAACCTTGTACTGGAGTAGTCAGAAGCCTCTTCTTCAGCCATTATTTCCAAATGATTGACCACTGCTCGTTGATGCTGGCAAGTTTCTGTCGATAGTAGGCACTCGACCGGCCATCCAATTGACCATCAATATTCGACAGAAATTTATCAAGCGAACTGATAGACGCTATTTGCTGCCTTATCAACCTTTGTGAAAGACTAGTACCTAACGGTTTTGCCGGTATTTCTTATCGAAGTATGAACAGTCTGGTTTCTCCTGCCTATAGGGTTGGAGCTGCATATCGCGACTTTCGAAAAGATCCCATTCGAATTCCAATCGCTCGAGACGAGAGTCCAAATACGATTTTGTCAGTCTGCTAGGTTCATCCTTCTTGAAGTGGCTGATCTTCTCCGCTGCTTCGGATTGTTCTTTGATTAGAGATTCCATGTCTCTAATCTACCACAACCGGTAGGAAAGGAAGATGGCTTTCGTGACACGTATGTCCGCAAGAAATTGATTTCCCCCTTACCGCTGGTGGGGGGAAGCAATATCACGTCTTTTTGTATGAACCAGTGTCTGAAGCCCTGGCAACGCTTATGTCAAGGTGGTGATTTGCCCCTTACCGCTGGTGGGGGGGAAGCAAGATCACGTCGGGGTCACCTAAATGAGTAGATCTGTTTTGACCTAAAATGACGTGATACACTGAATGATAGTGAACAAGTGACTTTATTTGAAAATTTATGCAGTTTATATACAAATAGTTGGTCATGAAAATGTGGAAAAATTTGTTGTGGTTCCATAGCCGCCGTATTAATTTTCCTCGCCAAAATTCTCCCCCGAAATACGAGTCCAATAATTTCAGCTGGAGGAATTGATACGGCGGCGGCGGAACGCGCTGTGCCGTCTGTATAGATGAAGGAATGTTTTTGAAGATTATTCTTCAGTTCTAAGAAGTTGGCTCTATATGATTCAGGAGGGGTGTGGGATTTTTGATGGGATCTTAGTGATGAAATGATGGAAGAGGATTGAAATAGCCAAGGGGGTGGGTGTGAGGGGAGAGGTTCAAATGAAAAGCATTGAGGGCGTTTCTTATAACGGAATCACAAATTGTTTTAATTTAGTTATAATCGGATTTGGAGGAGAAACTATAAAGAAAAAGTTTTTAAATGATGAAAATGAGGGAAGTAGGATTGCAGTTGAACTTGTTGAAAGAAAGGGATTTTATTATGTTAAGCTTTCTACCCAAGGCGGGAAGGATATACTTCTTTGGAAAATTAGACCTGCAATTTTTGATCTATCAACTTTTTCCAAATTAAAGATGTACGAAACAATATTGTATGTGCATCTGTGTTTTCTACAAATGTGGAGATGTTTGCTTTTGATAGGGGACAGTTAGCTCCAAAATAATCGCACCAGGAAAGTATGTCTTGAAAGATGGGGTTGATGTCAATAATGGGGGAAGAAGTATTCCTATTTAATTCTTTGATGATTGTAAAATCGTCAGCGTAGGCACAGAATTATATTTCTTTGTGGAGGGATAGGGTGAAAGAGAGCTTGTTAAATGTTATAAGGAAGAGTGGAACAGACAGAGAGGAGCCTTGAGGGATGCCATAGAACAGGGGTAAAAATTAAGAAGATGAGCTTCCAATTCGGACCGAAATTTTTCCATTTTTTTATAAAATTAAATATATACCTAATGATGTTGGGGCCAATATTCCAGGCTTTAAGTAGGTCGATGACCGAATGAGCTCCAATTTTATCACATCTTTTATGAAATCAATTGAGATAAGGGAAAGATGGCTTCTCTTCGAAAGGGAATAAGTGATGAGGTGGTTATCTTGTCAAGAACTTCGCCGCAGCAGGGTTGAAGGGAGATGGGTCTATAGGATTCGATAAGTGTGTTATCAGATTTCGGTTTGAGTATGGGGATAACAGTACTGTTTTATAAAGTTGGGGAATCAAATTGTGGAAAATGGAATTGTAGAACCTAACAAGTCTAGCTCTCATAGAAGGAGACAGATTTTTCAACATTGGATATGATATTCTATCATTAGCTGGTGTCTTACCTTTTAGTTTATTTAAGGATATTTCTAATTCCAAGAGACTGATATCTTTGTCGATAATTTTGGTATTGTCTGAAATGGAATAGTATACGGAGGGGTGGAGAGAAGTTTATTTTGACAAAATGATTTAGAAAAGTTTGAGTCAAACGATTCTTTAGACCAAAAGTCAGTGAAGTGCTGGGCTTTGGAAACGGGACTAGTAATATTGGTGTTGGGAGAATTGATACCACAGAACCTTCTAATGTTGGACCAAATTTTGGCATGTATTGGGGTTAATATCAGAAGTGAGTTTGTGAATGGAATCTGTTTTTGAAATTTTTATTTTTCTCTTGTACAAAGCGTTAGCTTGTTTGTAGGCCAGAAAGTTTTCAGCGGATATATTGCGTTTTAAGGAATTCCAAAGTTTGCTTTTTTCTGTTTTAAGCTGTTCAAGCTCTTTGTTCCACCATGGCACTCTGGGTTTACCTGATAAAATTGTAGTTTGTTTTTATCTAGAAGTTGTTGGTAAGAAATCCAATTGGCTTCATATGATTCTAATTTAGGTTTTCTTATTGAGGGAGTAGAAGTAAGAAGTAAGAAGTAACTTCGGCGAGAATTTTCCCTAGTCCACACCGGAGAGGAATGTGAGAGGAGTGGAACTCCCTTGTATATCACATATACTCTTACAAAAACCATGGATCCACCACAATATGGTGGCCGATTCATTGATTTTATGGGATAATGGTGGCAGATTCGTGGATTTTGTGGTAAATTGTCGGCAGATTCGTGGATTTGCCCAATCTCATGTACTTTTGTTCGGAGGGTGTTCAAAAGTTGACTCATATTTTTAAGAGCACATATAATACTTGGGTAAATAAAAATGTAATGCTATTTAAATAATACATGTAAATCTATTTACAGGAATATTTTGAATCAATTTAATTCTTCAAAGTAATATATAGGCGATCAGTTTCCAGTTGTATATCATTCATGAATTGTGAAAACTCATAAATTTAAATTTCATAATTGTTCAGAAAAATGTCTAAATAATGCAACTAAAACTAACTCATTAAAATGGTTGTCAAAATTTGGAATAAACTTCCATCACATTTCTTTACAAAACTAAAGTTATTTATTTTTTTAAATGATTCATGCAAAGTTTTCAATATTATTATTATTAGTACTTTTACACACGTTTCGCTTGAATGCATTTTATATGTATTATTCATACATGTACAGAAATAAATATGTACATTAAGTAAAGTATTCATTATTTCACCCTAGTGCTTCAGACAGTAATTCTCACAAATGGGAGTTTAATAAATCTGCTGCATGAACATACGCTTTGTTCGTTTGCTTACCCCTCCTTTCTGTGTTGAACATTTAACACCAACAGGACGATCTGCGGATAGCGGGGTCATTCGCGGTTGTTTTCTGGGAGTTTATGTTCAGAGAGAAGGTAGTTTTCTTGTGAAAGATTTTGATTGTTGTTGCTTGAATGATGTCTTGCAGAAGATTGCTGTTGATCAATAGGTGTGTAGTAAATATTTTCTTGCATGAGTTGATAGATACATAGATAGATCATTTTATTTCGTATAACGGATTGAGTATGTTTAGGGGGACTCTGGCTCAAATTTAAGTTCTGATTTAAGTTGTGATTTAAGTTGGGGGCTCTGGCTCAAATTTAAGTTCTGATTTAAGTTGTGATTTAAGTTGGGGTCTCTGGCTCAAATTTAAGTTCTGATTTAAGTTGTGAATTTAAGTTCTGATTTAAGTTGTGATTTAAGTTGTGAGTAGTACAAAAAAAACAATGCATACTCTTAGGGGTGAATGAAATGACGTATTCTTCTAGGGACTGAGACAAGTCATTAATTTTTAACGAAGATAACAGTGAAATTACCTCCAGGCGCCTGACAGTTGTTGACATACCCTAAGTTGAGCGACGAAATCTCGTGAGCGGTTAAACCCTGAGGAAAAGAGGGTTAAAATCCTGTTCGCGAGCGAGGCGAGCCACCAACCCCTGACTTAAAATATCATAACTGCATCATTTAAATACATCTTAAGCCATATCCCCTATAAGTATGTACTGTTTTTGTGTTTGAAAAGTTTTCACTTTTAGAAGTATGCCACACTCTTTTTGCACGGAAGCAAAATAATTGTTTATTTCAATGCGATTTAGTTCTGATTTAAGTTGTGATTTAAGTTCTGATTTAAGTTGTGACTTAAGTTCTGATTTAAGTTGTGATTTAAGTTCTGATTTAAGTTCCGATTTAAGTTGTGATTTAAGTTCTGATTTAAGTTGTGATTAAAGTGTGTGTGTGTGTTTTTTTTTTTTTTAAGGTTTGCGCCAATGGATGTGCAATCTTCTTCAAGATACTGGTAACCCGTGCTACCAGCATGAACGATTCACGGGATATTATTCTCCTATGTCCTCGCGCCTACGTCCTAAACCACACCTCTGCACACGTCTACCTTTCTCCCCGCAGAACTGCCGTTAGGTATTACATCGCGGGGCTGGTTAGCAATTATGCTCTATTCTGTACGGCCGCCTCTTGGGCTCTTCTTAGAGCTTCAGCTCTTCGTAGTGCAATCTGCACGTTTGCTATGAAAGAGCAGACCTCTGTCCAGTCACTCTCCGATCTCGTCATGTAGCGTACGAGATCCTCCGGCGTTGGCAAGTTCGCTCTGTCTTCTGCGAAGCGTGTGCAGTAGAACACTGCATGCTCCGCGTCTTCATTCACGTCTGGACATTCGGGGCACATAAGTGAGGAATCGTGTCCAAACCTGTGGAGGTATTTCCGATAGCCACCATGCCCCGACAGGAACTGTGTAAGATGAAAATTACAGTTCCCTATGGGTCCACCTGCCCTTTGTGGAGCCATCCCAACTGGTTTGCCACAGCGTCATCGATGCCGCTCTTTCCTCCGTCTTTACTCTTTTTGCCTCCTGACGATTCAGGGGCCGCCGAAGGTACACCCTCTGGCTCTCGTTTGCGAGTATGTCAATGGGGATCATTCCGGCTAGAACACATGGTGCATCGTCAGATATGGTTCGGAAGCCACTGCTGGCTCTGATTGCGCAGAGCCTGTACTGCGCCGACAACTTCCTCCAGCACTCATTAATTGCCAGTGCGCCAGCCCATATTGGGCGGCGTACATCAGGACTGACCACTCTGGACAGTAGGATCCTACGTGCGTATCCAGGACCGCCGATATTTGGAAGCATTCGGGGGAGTGCCGCCTGCATGATCGATGCCTTTTTGCTTGCGTACTCAATGTGGGGTTTGAAGCGAAGTCTATTGTCAATCATGACACCGAGATACTTCAATGATTCCCTTGATCTTATTGTCTGATTTCCGATCCGGAAGTTTGCGTACTCTACCCTCTTGCGGGTGGTTATTAAGACAGCCTCAGTCTTGTGGGCAGCTAGTTCCAGACCGGCAGACTCCAACCAGTCCTTCATTTTTTCTATCGCCTCGTCCGTAGCAGACTCCACCTCGTGAACGTGCTTGGCAACTGTGACCACTGCGATGTCATCAGCGAAGCCTATTACCTTCACTGCATCTGGTAGCGGCAGACGTAGAATCCCGTCATACATGATATTCCATAGGAGAGGTCCAAGGACAGACCCTTGCGGGACTCTCGCGGAAACGCTGTAGCACTTAGCGCCCTCATCAGAGTGGTACCTTAGCTTCCTGTTACTGAGGTAGTCTGAGACTTTAGTACCATCCTTTGCAGTCGCACGTGCGTTTTCTGTAGTGATTGCATTTGGGGCGCTCCCCACGCTCCTTGGCGCTCCCCACGCCAATATTCCATACCGCAGATGTGATTCGACTAAACCAAAGTAGCATTGTTTTATTATTTCGGGTGTGCAGAAATTTTTTAGGTGGAATAGTGCGTAAGCGGTTTGACACAATTTTGATTTAAGTTCTCTTATGTGGTAACTCCATTTAAAGTTGTAGTCAACGGTGAGTCCAAGATACTTGTATGTTGACACATTATCGATATATCTGTTGCATCTATCATTTTCTCTTATGTTATAACATCCGTTGCTGTGCAGACATTCTATGTCACGCATTTTAATCATGATTTTAGTTTTGGGGATATGCGGCGGACGAATATGCATTACCTTTGTTTTCAGAGCGTTAATAATTAGTCCATGGTCGTGACACCAAGCTGTGATTTCATTAAGTTCTATTTGTAATAAGCTTGCAGCTTCATTTACGTTCCCATGGCTAATTACAACCGCTGTGTCGTCCGCGTAGGCGTATCCCGTACCATATTTCAGCACTGACATCAGATCATTGGCGTAGATAATAAATAGGAGAGGGCCCAGTTTTGATCCCTGTGGGACACCATATACAACATTCTCATCTTCACTTAAGGATTCACCAATCTTTACCTTAAATTTTCTGCCTCGTAAGTAGCTTTCAAACCATGCCAGTATATTTCCCCGAACTCCAATACTTTCTAACTGCTTCAGTAATTGCGTGTGGCTTAATGTGTCGAAGGTTTTTTTTAAATCTATGAACAGAACCACTGTGTTTTGATTTTTATCCAGGCTTTGGTTTATTTTATTCGCAAAATTAGCCAGCAGATGGTTGACGCTCTTGTTTTTATGAAAACCATATTGATTGCTGTTCAGGATTTTAAATTTTTCCACATATTCGTAAAGTCTCTTTGCCACGACTTCCTCCATAACTTTGTCGACAGATGACAGGATTGAAATGGGTCTGTAGTTCACAATTTCGTTCTTCTTTCCGCTTTTGTATATCGGCCGAACTATTGATGTTTTCAAGAGATGCGGAATCGTTGCTTGGTCCAAGCTCATGTTTATAAGCATCGTTATTAGGGGCGAAAGACATTCTGCACTTATCTTAAGATCCATTGGTCTTATCTCATTACAGTTTTTTTTATACTCATTGTGATACTCCTCGTTTTGTCTATTATTTTCGTACCTTCTGTACAATCTATCACGTTCTTTGCACTCGGATTTCAGATTCAGGTGGCCCAACTGTGTTCAGTACTTCTCTTCTTCCTTATAACCGTTGACGATGTAACTATATTGTTGAGTACTCCTTTGAAGTGCAGATATAATTCGTTTACATCTGTGTGTGATCTTAACTCGGCCCAGTTGAAATCTTTTATCTTTTGTGCTACCACTTGAGTTAGTACATGTCGCTCTTTAGCAGATTTATTAACAACCGTGTCAGCTTTAATTCCACAATTCAAGGCGTAGTGGTCTGAGATGCATGCTTCGATCACCGCTGACTTAATTTCAAGCAGTGATCAATTAATGTTTTTGTGTTTCATATTAAATCGTCACGAGTGTATGCAAGTATGCAGTTTTTGAGACCTTCAATCATAGACATATATACACACATGTTTATTAGTTTTGTCTTTTAAGTTTATGTTTACATCGCCCATAACTATTAAGTTCCATCTTGCTGCGATTACATCAAAGTGTTCTTTAAGCTCACGAATGAAATTCTTAACATCTAGCTTTGGTGGCCTATATACGGATAAAATTGAAGCTTCAAATTTGCCTCGTTTTACATTTATGGAGACGTTTTCATACATTTTTGGTATTCGTTCTACTTTTTCGTACATTACATTATTTTTGACATATATAGCTATACCTCCTCCTTTGGAATTACTTCTTGTATAAAATTCACTACTGTATCCATCAATTCCATACATATGTTTCTCTCCTTCTTTTATATTAATCTCACACAACATAATTACATCTATCTTTCACAGAAAATCGTTTACATATAACATAAATTCATTCCAGTTCTTTCTGAAAGATCTTATATTTAGACAGAATTCATTACTGTTATTTTTTATGTAGCAGCATGCTTCATCTTGCGATTTTACAGATGATTATGACATTTTGTCAATATCGTTGATCGTGTGGATCTCGATAGTACGGTCTCCTTCTGTCTTTTTTGCCCATACCTTATAATTCTTGAACGAAACAAATTTCCAATTCGTAGATTTTGCTTTTGTTTTTGTGAGCCAAATTAGCTTTTTGAAGTGTGGTGTTAATTGTTCATTTACGCATATATTTTGATTCGCGTATGCCGGATTGCATTCTTTTCGTGATGCAGAACATATCTCCCCATATTTCAGTGTCCTCTTTTGTTTTGTTCGTTCAAGGAATGTAACTTTGGTTTGCTTCCTAATGAAGCTAACCACAATGTTTCTCATCTGTTTATTTTTTCTATCGGGATAAGAGTAAAGTTCCTCGACATCACTCTCAGTAATCTGGGTGTTTAATGTGTTCCCTATTGGCTTTAAAACATCGAAAGCATTTTCGGTGCTTGAACATTCTTTATGGAACATTCTTTATTTCCACATTCTTGTCAATTTGTTTTTGTACTAAAGAATTCATCTGAGTTTGCAATCCATATATTTGAACGTCTTTAATTTCTATTTGTTTTTTGTATTCATCAATTTCTTTTTTCAGTGTTTGGAGTAGATCATTGTTTTTCGTGAGCGTAACGTTCATTTCAGAAATAAGAGAGCAAGGAGATATCCAACTTCGGCGAGAATTTCCCCTAGTCCACACCGGAGAGAAATGTGAGAGTAGTGGAACTCTCTTGTATATCTCACATACTCTTACAAAAACCATGGATCCACCACAATATGGCGGCCGATTCGTGGATTTTGTGGGATAATGGCGGCAGATTCGTGGATTTTGTGGGAAATCGTCGGCAGATTCATGGATTTGCCCAATCTCATGTACTTTTGTTCGGAGGGTGTTCAAAAGGTGACTCATATTTTTAAGAGCACATATAATACTTGGGTGAATAAAAATGTAATGCTATTTAAATAATACATGTAAATCTATTTACAGGAATATTTTGAATCAATTTAATTCTTCAAAGTAATATATAGGCGATCAGTTTGCAGTTGTATATCATTCATGAATTGTGAAAACTCATGAATTTAAATTTCATAATTGTTCAGAAAAATGTCTAAATAATGCAACTAAAACTAACTCATGAAAATGGTTGTCAAAATTTGGAATAAACTTCCATCACATTTCTTTACAAAACTAAAGTTATTTATTTTTTTAAATGATTCATGCAAATTTTTCAATATTATTGTTATTAGTACTTTTACACAAGTTTCGCGTGAATGCATTTTATATGTTTTATTCATACATGTGCAGAAATAAATATGTACATTAAGTAAAGTATTCATTAATTTCACCCTAGTGCTTCAGATAGTAATTCCCACAAATGGAAGTTTAATAAATCTGCTTCATGAACATACGCTTTGTTCGTTTGCTTACCCCTCCTTTCTGTGTTAAAAATTTAACACCAAAATTTGAAAAAAGTTCAGTAACGAGCGAATTTTTAAATAAGAACTCTAATTCACCCCAATACTACGGTTGGGGAAGGGTGTCAGCTGTTTACCAGCTGTTCGCAAGATCTCACACGTATTCACAGAGAGGGAAGAAAAAGCGTATAAAAAACTCTGTCAGATGAAATCAAGGGGCAAGAGAGATAGAAGTTGGATATCTCCTTGCTCTCTTATTTCTGGTTCATTTCCTCATATTTACTAGTTGTAAACTAGTAAGTAAGTATTTCGTGAAGTTATCTTTCTGTAGCACTTTTGTCTTCCTGTACATCGCTGGTGACAGTTGCTTTCGGAGACTCTGCTGGTCGTGATCTCTTCGCTGTTTGAGATTCATCTTCTACTGATAATTTATCTTTCGTTCTACACGATATACATTTCCAGTTTTTTTTGTATTTGCATACATCTTGCGGTACGAGTTCTGGGATATAGAACTGCAATCGAAATGTAAATTTCCCTTACAGTTCGAGCAGCTCAAGAATTCACCGTCAAGCGGTAACGGAGCCTGACATCTACCGCATTTCTTGTCCATCTTTCCGTGTGAATTAAAATTGATTTTATAATGTTTTAAATCACTTTTTAAATAAAACCAAACTATTTTGCTGTTTCTTTTTGATTGTAAAAATCAAGTTTCTGCTTTTCAGGCACTTTTGGCTAATATTGGCAAGTTTTACTCACTGTATAGGGTTTTAAGATAGCACAAGGGCAAAAACACGTCCACACACTTTGAAAACTTAACTATTATCCGGTTAAGATTTTCTGAAGCCGTATTGGTGTTCTGACAGGGCTCCGTTTTGTTCAGCTACCGCAAGTAGCCTACCGTATATAATGCGCTCTAGGATCTTTCCTAGCGTGTCGAGTAGGCATATTGGGCGATATGATGATGGTTCTCCAGGTGGCTTATTTCCCTTTGGAAGCAGCACCAGGTGTTGCAATTTCCATTGTGTCGGGAACACTCCCTCCTCCAGACATCTCTGCATTGCCGTTATGAAAATGGCTGGTCTCGACCTCACTGCAGCCTTAACTGCCCTAATCGGGATGCCATCCGGCCCAGGTGCTTTGCTGTCGCCGATCTTCTTAGTTGCTTCGAACAGCTCAGCAGGCGTTACTGCCGGGATGTTCTGCGTGGTTGTCTCTCTCGTGATGGGAACGCTAGTAGTTGGTCTGTGAGGAAATAGGTGCTCTACTATGCTCCTCAGCGTTCTTGGGCAGGTTAGTTGTGGGGACCTGCTGCCTTCGATCTTCTTCATGACCACTCTATAAGCCATGCCCCAGGGGTCTGAGTCAGCTTGGTCGCAGAGCTGTTTAAAGCACTTTGACTTGCTGTCCTTAATGGCCCGTTCCAGTTCCCGTATCGCCACTTTAAATGTGTTGAGCCGTTCCTGGAAATCCGGTCTTCCTCTGGATCTTTGGGATCTGCGTCGAGCTCGTAGGCATATCGCTCTCAGTCTCTTGATCTCCTCGGTCCACCAGTAGCAGGGCTCGCCTCTTTTACTGGGAGTCCTTCTGGGCATTGCTGCATCGCACGCTGTCGTTATGACCTGTGTCAGCTGTTGTGAGAGGGTCTCAGCTGAGCCATTGTTCGCTATGACGCTGGTATTCATCATTTCATTGAACACGTCTCTATCAAAAAGCGTGTCTTTCCATTTTGGCCCTGTTGAGACGGGGTGCAGCTTCCGTTTCTGCTTCCCGACGCTGAAGATTATCGCCTGGTGATCACTGTGCGTGTAGACCTCGCTAACCCGCCATTTGGTATGCTGTAGTAGAGAGCTGCTCATGAACGTAATGTCGATGATTGACGCTCTACCTGCCTTACGAAACGTTTGGACTGCGCAGTTGTTGGCTAGACCAATGTCTAGCGATGCAAAGGATTCGAGGAGAGCTCTTCCCATTTCATCCGTGATCCTGCTGCCCCAGTCGGTGGCCCAGGCGTTAAAATCTCCAGCAATGATCACTGGATGCTTCCCGCGTGCGTCGTTTACGCAGCTTTAGATAGTCTGGCATTCCAAGACTAAGGGGTGCATAGCAACTATAAACGTGCACCCCTTTTATCTTTGCAGACACGAAGTGATCAGCCGGGTGGCCGACCGATTGCAGGGCATGGTTCCCGCAGGTCCATATCGCCGCTCTTTTCGTGGTGTTTTCTATCCAGCTGTTACCATCTATAGATTTGTAGGGCTCACTTATCAGCGCTATGTCGATCTTCTTTTCTCTCACCGTTTGAGCCAGAAGATCCTGCGCAGCTGCACAGTGGTTTAAATTTATCTGGATGATATTTATCATATTAATTTAGCCAAAGCCTTCTTGAGTAGCGGGCACTTGCTGCTACCAGCTACATGTCCAGCATTTTCTGGTGTGGCTATCTTGCACCAGAAGCATAGTGCATCTTTTTTGCAGACCTTGGCTATGTGACCTTCTTCTCCGCATTTTCTGCATTGTTTCGATCGGTCATGCTCGCTTTTACATTGCCGCGCCGTGTGGCCGAACTCCAAGCACCTGAAGCATTTGGTGAGGGCTTTACGGACTCGGATGCGGCAGCTCATCCAGCCGACTTTAACTTTGCCTGATTCTAGCAGTTTATTCGCCTTTTCTGCCGGTAATCCCACTGTCGCGATCTGTGTGCCACCGTAGGCTTTCCTAAGGCTAAGCACGTCTGCTTCGCTGATCTCAGTGTTGTACTGGGCCTTGATAGCGTCGCAAATGTCTCTTCTAGTGGTGACTTCGTCGAGATCTTTAATTTCCACCGTCGACCTCTGTGTTAAGGATCGTATCTCCATATCACCCCCGAGGTTCTCACCGATTATTTTTTTAAATTGCTCCGTTTGGTCGCCAGCTTTCCGTAGCTGGAACAGAAGGTCGCCTTTCTGGGTCCGTCTTATTTTCGTGACCGATTCACCCAAGTTATGAAGTTTGGGGTCGGCCTTGACTCTCCGGAGTATTTCGGCGTATGATATTTCTCCCTTCCTTGCAACCACGATTGCGTCCGGTCGAGTTTTTACCACTGTCGCCTTTTTCTCTTCCTTTCTCTTCGTTTTATTTCTAACGACCTTCGACCAGGAGCTGTCATCTGCCTGCTCGTTGCTTGCTGCGGTGACTAGTTTTTTCCTCACTGGGGCTAGCTCATCTTTCTTAGCATTTGGAGCTTTTTTCTTATTTTTTCCTCCTTTTTGGAGTGCCTCGATCTCTTCGCGGAGCGCCTTAATTACTTCGCGAGGCGCATTTGCTCCTTCTCCTGAGTTCTGCCTACGTTTTGAGTTCGGTGACTCACTGCTGGGATCCGGCCTTCGTTTGGGCCCTAGAAGCGCCTTTAGCCATGGGGATGTTTGAGAGGCATTGTTTCTCCGGATAACAGTTTTAGCATGCTCATCATGCATTTCGATCGCCGATAACTCATACAGCACCTTGATGCTTTCTATAGCATCCTGCATAGGTTGGTGTATCGACCGCCTTTTACCATCCCCCAGCATTTCTACCAGAATTTTAATCTGCTCTCCAAGTTGATGGAATACCGACTGTTGGTTGGTTTTAGTCGGTGTTGCAGTTTTATCATCTGGGGTTGGGGTTGATGACTGGATGATTGGCGACCTTTGCACCTTGCTACTCCTTTTGAATGGATTTTCTCCATTTTCTCCATCCGTACTTTCGCCGTTTTGTACCTGATCGTTGATGATTGGGTTTGTGTTTGTGTTTATATTTGTTGTATTCATTTCTTGTTGGTCCCCACTCAAAGCCGCTATCAACGTTCGGATGTGTAGTCACCTATTTGATCCCATGGTTATCTTTGCAAGCAGTGAGGCCATGCGAGGGTTGACACAGGCCCTTATGGGGTTCTGTGCCAGAGCCGGATTGGTGCTAACCAGGAATGTTTCATCTGGACCTACACCACCAACTTAATGGCGACGAAGCGTTGAACGTACTATGAGTCCTGCCAAGGTTTTAACGGGACGGGGGCGTCTACAGCATTAGCCTGAAAGCCATTTCAACCAGATTTCACTCCAGCTTACTCAGGTGACAGAATACTGCAGGCGTCAGCCCTGATGTCAATAGTTCCGAAATGGGTTTTCCAGTATATCATAATTACGACTTTACTGGACTCAGTCGTAATGCCGGTTATGGCGGTGCCTTCTAAGATATTAACCTCAATTGGTTGTTACCGATGAGGATGTCGTTTCCCTCGGAGCCACCTCCTAACTCGAGAGCCAAGAGGTGGGTTAGCACATATTTGAAGACGGTGCCCGCTCGTCTTGTCGCAGAAAGTTCTCTGGGTTTCCTGTGGCCTTTTCAGCCGCGCCCTCCTTCTCTGCCGCTCTTGGTCGGGGACTGCTTATTTGGTATTCACAGCTAACCTGCATATCTACAGGCCGTTCACTATCCGCCACCTGTGACCCCCACAGTAGCCTGAGCTACAGCCTTGTGTTCTATCTGTGTGTGTGTGTTTTTTTTTTGGTTAC
The DNA here is from genome assembly GCA_907269125.1 of Eristalis pertinax. NCBI lineage: Eukaryota > Metazoa > Arthropoda > Insecta > Diptera > Syrphidae > Eristalis > Eristalis pertinax. The sequence goes on from OU026150.1 coordinate 13,419,429, forward strand.
GTCCATGGATGTGGCAATCTTCGAAAGATACTAATAGCCCGTGCCATTAGCATGCATGATTCGCAAACCCAAGTTCTCGATTTCGGGAATACGCCTACGTACTAACCCACACCCTGCACTCTTCTACCACTCTCCCCGCGGAACTGCCGTTAGGTATTACTTCGCGGGGCTGGTTAGCGACTCAAGCTGGATCGACTGTGTTTGCCTGTTCGGCTCGCCTTGCTCTTTCAAACCTTCCTAGCTCGATCTGCAAGTTTGATATGAAGGAACAGATTTCCTCCCACTTCTCGGCTGACTCCGTCATATGACCGACTAGGAGCTCCGGTGTTGGTAAGTTTATTCTTGTCCCTTCAAATCGTCTGCAGTGGAAAGTCGTGTGTTCTGCGTCTTCTTCAGAGTCCTCACATTCTGGGCAAAGGGAAGAGCTATCGTGCCCGAACCTATGGAGATACTTTCGATAGACCCCGTGGCCCGACAGAAACTGCGTAAGGTGGAAGTTGCAGTTTCCGCTTGCTCTCTTTGTCCACGTTTCGATTGTTGGAATCAGTCTGTGAGTCCATCTACCTTTGTTTGAGGTGTCCCATCTGGCTTGCCACATTGTCATTGAGGCTGCTCTTTCTTCCTTCCTTATCCTGTTTACGCCAGTCTCTGCCCGGTTCGTCGAGCGCCTTAGGTAGACCCTATGCATCTCATTTGCGAGAATGTCGATGGGGACCATACCCGCAATCACACAGGCTGCTTCGTCCGAAATTTTCCGGAAGCTGCTGATTGTTCTTATGGCGCAGAGCCTGTATGGTGACGAGAGCTTCTTAGCTGTCTCCTTTATAGACAGAGCACTCGACCAGACTGGCGCAGCATATCTTTCTCCGGGCATGGTTAGTCCGGACTTGTTGGGGGTTATACCGCCCCTAATCGGTCACCAGAGCCTCGTTAGTCTAAAGCAGGGTACACCACGTGCAGGTGAGGATGGTATTTTGTAGGTTGAATTACGCTTTATACCCCCCCCGTGTGCGTGTGTGTGCGTGTTTTTTTTTTTTTTATGGTTTGCGCCAATGGATGTGGAATCTTCTTCAAGATACTGGTAACCCGTGCCACCAGCATGAACGATTCACGGGATATTATTCTCCTATGTCCTCGCGCCTACGTCCTAAACCACACCTCTGCACACGCCTACCACTCTCCCCGCGGAACTGCTGTTAGGTATTACATCGCGGGGCTGGTTAGCAATTATGCTCTATTCTGTACGGCCGCCTCTTGGGCTCTTCTTAGAGCTTCAGCTCTTCGTAGTGTAATCTGCACGTTTGCTATGAAAGAGCAGACCTCTGTCCAGTCACTCTCCGATCTCGTCATGTAGCGTACGAGATCCTCCGGGGTTGGCAAGTTCGCTCTGTCTTCTACGAAGCGTGCGCAGTAGAACACTGCATGCTCCGCGTCTCCGCTCCGCGGCACATAGGTGAGGAATCGTGCCCAAACCTGTGGAGGTATTTCCGATAGCCACCATGCCCCGACAGGAACTGTGTAAGATGAAAATTACAGTTCCCTATTTTTCTTTGCGTCCATTGTTCAATGGTGGGAATGAGCCTATGGGTCCACCTGCCCTTTGTGGAGCCATCCCAACTGGTTTGCCACAGCGTCATCGATGCCGCTCTTTCCTCCGTCTTTACTCTTTTTGCCTCCTGACGATTCAGGGGCCGCCGAAGGTACACCCTCTGGCTCTCGTTTGCGAGTATGTCAATGGGGATCATTCCGGCTAGAACACATGCTGCATCGTCAGATATGGTTCGGAAGCCGCTGATGGCTCTGATTGCGCAGAGCCTGTACTGCGCCGACAACTTCCTCCTGCACTCATTAATTGCCAGTGCGCCAGCCCATATTGGGGCGGCGTACATCAGGACTGAGCTGACCACTCTGGACAGTAGGATCCTACGTGCGTATCCAGGACCGCCGATATTTGGAAGCATACGGGAGAGTGCCGCCTGCATCATCGATGCCTTTTTGCTTGCGTACTCAATGTGGGGTTTGAAGCGAAGTCTATTGTCAATCATGACACCGAGATACTTCAATGATTCCCTTGATCTTATTGTCTGATTTCCGATCCGGAAGTTTGCGTACTCTACCCTCTTGCGGCTGGTTATTAAGACAGCCTCAGTCTTGTGGGCAGCTAGTTCCAGACCGGCAGACTCCAACCAGTCCTTCATTTTTTCTATCGCCTCGTCAGTAGCAGACTCCACCTCGTGAACGTGGTTGGCAACTGTGACCACTGCGATGTCATCAGCGAAGCCTATTACCTTCACTCCATCTGGTAGCGGCAGACGTAGAATCCCGTCATACATGATATTCCATAGGAGAGGTCCAAGGACAGACCCTTGCGGGACTCCCGCGGAAACGCTGTAGTACTTAGCGCCCTCATCAGAGTGGTACCTTAGCTTCCTGTTACTGAGACAGTCTGAGACTATCCTCCGCAGGTAGTACGGTGAATCCATTCTGGCAAGGGCTCTCCTAATAGAAGACCAGTTCGCCGAGTTGAATGCGTTTTTGACATCCAGCGTCACCACTGCGCAATATTTCTTCGTCCCCCATCTCCATCTTTCCCCCTGTATGGCTTCAGCGGCTGTATCTACTACCGCCTTTATGGCATCGACGGTAGAACGCGATTTTCTGAAGCCGTATTGGTGTTCTGACAGGGCTCCGTTTTGTTCAGCTACCGCAAGTAGCCTACCGTATATAGTGCGCTCTAGGATCTTTCCTATTGTGTCGAGTAGGCATATTGGGCGATATGATGATGGTTCTCCAGGTGGCTTATTTCCCTTTGGAAGCAGCACCAGGTGTTGCAATTTCCATGGTGTCGGGAACACTCCCTCCTCCAGACATCTATGCATTGCTGTTATGAAAATGGCTGGTCTCGACTTCACTGCAGCCTTAACTGCCCTATTCGGGATGCCATCCGGCCCAGGTGCTTTGCTGTCGCCGATCTTCTTAGTTGCTTCGAACAGCTCAGCAGGCGTTACTGCCGGGATGTTCTGCGTGGTTGTTTCTCTCGTGATGGGAACGCTAGTAGTTGGTCTGTGGGGAAATAGGTGCTCTACTATGCTCCTTAGCATTCTTGGGCAGGTTAGTTGTGGGGACCTGCTGCCTTTGATCTTCTTCATGACCACTCTATAAGCCATGCCCCAGGGGTCTGAGTCAGCTTCGTCGCAGAGCTGTTTAAAGCACTTTGACTTGCTGTCCTTAATGGCCCGTTCCAGTTCCCGTCTCGCCACTTTAAATGTGTTGAGCCGTTCCTGGAAATCCGGTCTGCCTCTGGATCTTTGGGATCTGCGTCGAGCTCGTAGGCATATCGCTCTCAGTCTCTTGATCTCCTCGGTCCACCAGTAGCAGGGCTCGCCTCTTTTACTCGGAGTCCTTCTGGGCATTGCTGCATCGCACGCTGTCGTTATGACCTGTGTCAGCTGTTGTGAGAGGGTCTCAGCTGAGCCATTGTTCGCTATGACGCTGGTATTCATCATTTCATTGAACACGTCTCTATCAAAAAGCGTGTCTTTCCATTTTGGCCCTGTTGAGACGGGGTGCAGCTTCCGTTTCTGCTTCCCGACGCTGAAGATTATCGCCTGGTGATCACTGTGCGTGTAGACCTCGCTAACCCGCCATTTGGTATGCTGTAGTAGAGAGCTGCTCATGAACGTAATGTCGATGATTGACGCTCTACCTGCCTTACGAAACGTTTGGACTGCGCAGTTGTTGGCTAGACCAATGTCTAGCGATGCAAAGGATTCGAAGAGAGCTCTTCCCCTTTCATCAGTGATCCTGCTGCCCCAGTCGGTGGCCCAGGCGTTAAAATCTCCGGCAAAGATCTCTGGATGCTTCCCGCGTGCGTCGTGTACGATGTCATCCAGCAGCCTTAGATAGTCTGGCATTCCAAGACTAGGGGGTGCATAGCAACTATAAACGTGCACCCCTTTTATCTTTGCAGACACGAAGTGATCAGCCGGGTGACCGACCGATTGCAGGGCATGGTTCCCGCAGGTCCATATCGCCACTCTTTTCGTGGTGTTTTCTATCCAGCTGTTAGCATCTATAGATTTGTAGGGCTCACTTATCAGCGCTATGTCGATCTTCTTTTCTCTCACCGTTTGAGCCAGAAGATCCTGCGCAGCTGCACAGTGGTTTAAATTTATCTGGATGATATTTATCATATTAATTTAGCCAAAGCCTTCTTGAGTAGCGGGCACTTGCTGCTACCAGCTACATGTCCAGCATTTTCTGGTGTGGCTATCTTGCACCAGAAGCATAGTGCATCTTTTTTGCAGACCTTGGCTATGTGACCTTCTTCTCCGCATTTTCTGCATTGTTTCGATCGGTCATGCTCGCTTTTACATTGCCGCGCCGTGTGGCCGAACTCCAAGCACCTGAAGCATTTGGTGAGGGCTTTACGGACTCGGATGCGGCAGCTCATCCAGCCGACTTTAAATTTGCCTGATTCTAGCAGTTTATTCGCCTTTTCTGCCGGTAATCCCACTGTCGCGATCTGTGTGCCACCGTAGGCTTTCCTAAGGCTAAGCACGTCTGCTTCGCTGATCTCAGTGTTGTACTGGGCCTTGATAGCGTCGCAAATGTCTCTTCTAGTGGTGACTTCGTCGAGATCTTTAATTTCCACCGTCGACCTCTGTGTTAAGGATCGTATCTCCACATCACCCCCGAGGTTCTCACCGATTATTTTTTTAAATTGCTCCGTTTGGTCGCCAGCTTTCCGTAGCTGGAACAGAAGGTCGCCTTTCTGGGTCCGTCTTATTTTCGTGACCGATTCACCCAAGTTATGAAGTTTGGGGTCGGCCTTGACTCTCCGGAGTATTTCGGCGTATGATATTTCTCCCTTCCTTGCAACCACGATTGCGTCCGGTCGAGTTTTTACCACTGTCGCCTTTTTCTCTTCCTTTCTCTTCGTTTTATTTCTAACGACCTTCGACCAGGAGCTGTCATCTGCCTGCTCGTTGCTTGCTGCGGTGACTAGTTTTTTCCTCACTGGGGCTAGCTCATCTTTCTTAGCATTTGGAGCTTTTTTCTTATTTTTTCCTCCTTTGTGGAGTGCCTCGTTCTCTTCGCGGAGCGCCTTAATTACTTCGCGAGGCGCATTTGCTCCTTCTCCTGAGTTCTGCCTACGTTTTGAGTTCGGTGACTCACTGCTGGGATCCGGCCTTCGTTTGGGCCCTAGAAGCGCCTTTAGCCATGGGGATGTTTGAGAGGCATTGTTTCTCCGGATAACAGTTTTAGCATGCTCATCATGCATTTCGATCGCCGATAACTCATACAGCACCTTGATGCTTTCTATAGCATCCTGCATAGGTTGGTGTATCGACCGCCTTTTACCATCCCCCAGCATTTCTACCAGAATTTTAATCTGCTCTCCAAGTTGATGGAATACCGACTGTTGGTTGGTTTTAGTCGGTGTTGCAGTTTTATCATCTGGGGTTGGGGTTGATGACTGGATGATTGGCGACCTTTGCACCTTGCTACTCCTTTTGAATGGATTTTCTCCATTTTCTCCATCCGTACTTTCGCCGTTTTGTACCTGATCGTTGATGATTGGGTTTGTGTTTGTGTTTATATTTGTTGTATTCATTTCTTGTTGGTCCCCACTCAAAGCCGCTATCAACGTTCGGATGTGTAGTCACCTATTTGATCCCATGGTCATCTTTGCAAGCAGTGAGGCCATGCGAGGGTTGACACAGGCCCTTATGGGGTTCTGTGCCAGAGCCCGATTGGTGCTAACCAGGAATGTTTCATCTGGACCTACACCACCAACTTAATGGCGACGAAGCGTTGAACGTACTATGAGTCCTGCCAAGGTTTTAACGGGACGGGGGCGTCTACAGCATTAGCCTGAAAGCCATTTCAACCAGATTTCACTCCAGCTTACTCAGGTGACAGAATACTGCAGGCGTCAGCCCTGATGTCAATAGTTCCGAAATGGGTTTTCCAGTATATCATAATTACGACTTTACTGGACTCAGTCGTAATGCCGGTTATGGCGGTGCCTTCTAAGATATTAACCTCAATTGGTTGTTACCGATGAGGATGTCGTTTCCCTCGGAGCCACCTCCTAACTCGAGAGCCAAGAGGTGGGTTAGCACATATTTGAAGACGGTGCCCGCTCGTCTTGTCGCAGAAAGTTCTCTGGGTTTCCTGTGGCCTTTTCAGCCGCGCCCTCCTTCTCTGCCGCTCTTGGTCGGGGACTGCTTATTTGGTATTCACAGCTAACCTGCATATCTACAGGCCGTTCACTATCCGCCACCTGTGACCCCCACAGTAGCCTGAGCTACAGCCTTGTGTTCTATCTGTGTGTGTGTGTTTTTTTTTTGGTTACGTCCATGGATGTGGCAATCTTCGAAAGATACTAATAGCCCGTGCCATTAGCATGCATGATTCGCAAACCCAAGTTCTCGATTTCGGGAATACGCCTACGTACTAACCCACACCCTGCACTCTTCTACCACTCTCCCCGCGGAACTGCCGTTAGGTATTACTTCGCGGGGCTGGTTAGCGACTCAAGCTGGATCGACTGTGTTTGCCTGTTCGGCTCGCCTTGCTCTTTCAAACCTTCCTAGCTCGATCTGCAAGTTTGATATGAAGGAACAGATTTCCTCCCACTTCTCGGCTGACTCCGTCATATGACCGACTAGGAGCTCCGGTGTTGGTAAGTTTATTCTTGTCCCTTCAAATCGTCTGCAGTGGAAAGTCGTGTGTTCTGCGTCTTCTTCAGAGTCCTCACATTCTGGGCAAAGGGAAGAGCTATCGTGCCCGAACCTATGGAGATACTTTCGATAGACCCCGTGGCCCGACAGAAACTGCGTAAGGTGGAAGTTGCAGTTTCCGCTTGCTCTCTTTGTCCACGTTTCGATTGTTGGAATCAGTCTGTGAGTCCATCTACCTTTGTTTGAGGTGTCCCATCTGGCTTGCCACATTGTCATTGAGGCTGCTCTTTCTTCCTTCCTTATCCTGTTTACGCCAGTCTCTGCCCGGTTCGTCGAGCGCCTTAGGTAGACCCTATGCATCTCATTTGCGAGAATGTCGATGGGGACCATACCCGCAATCACACAGGCTGCTTCGTCCGAAATTGTCCGGAAGCTGCTGATTGTTCTTATGGCGCAGAGCCTGTATGGTGACGAGAGCTTCTTAGCTGTCTCCTTTATAGAGAGAGCACTCGACCAGACTGGCGCAGCATGGTTAGTCCGGACTTGTTGGGGGTTATACCGCCCCTAATCGGTCACCAGAGCCTCGTTAGTCTAAAGCAGGGTACACCACGTGCAGGTGAGGATGGTATTTTGTAGGTTGAATTACGCTTTATACCCCCCCCGTGTGCGTGTGTGTGCGTGTTTTTTTTTTTTTTTATGGTTTGCGCCAATGGATGTGGAGTCTTCTTCAAGATACTGGTAACCCGTGCCACCAGCATGAACGATTCACGGGATATTATTCTCCTATGTCCTCGCGCCTACGTCCTAAACCACACCTCTGCACACGTCTACCACTCTCCCCGCGGAACTGCTGTTAGGTATTACATCGCGGGGCTGGTTAGCAATTATGCTCTATTCTGTACGGCCGCCTCTTGGGCTCTTCTTAGAGCTTCAGCTCTTCGTAGTGTAATCTGCACGTTTGCTATGAAAGAGCAGACCTCTGTCCAGTCACTCTCCGATCTCGTCATGTAGCGTACGAGATCCTCCGGGGTTGGCAAGTTCGCTCTGTCTTCTACGAAGCGTGCGCAGTAGAACACTGCATGCTCCGCGTCTTCATTCACGTCTGGACATTCGGGGCACATAGGTGAGGAATCGTGCCCAAACCTGTGGAGGTATTTCCGATAGCCACCATGCCCCGACAGGAACTGTGTAAGATGAAAATTACAGTTCCCTATTTTTCTTTGCGTCCATTGTTCAATGGTGGGAATGAGCCTATGGGTCCACCTGCCCTTTGTGGAGCCATCCCAACTGGTTTGCCACAGCGTCATCGATGCCGCTCTTTCCTCCGTCATTACTCTTTTTGCCTTCTGACGATTTAGGGGCCGCCGAAGGTACACCCTCTGGCTCTCGTTTGCGAATATGTCAATGGGGATCATTCCGGCTAGAACACATGCTGCATCGTCAGATATGGTTCGGAAGCCGCTGATGGCTCTGATTGCGCAGAGCCTGTACTGCGCCGACAACTTCCTCCTGCACTCATTAATTGCCAGTGCGCCAGCCCATATTGGGGCGGCGTACATCAGGACTGAGCTGACCACTCTGGACAGTAGGATCCTACGTGCGTATCCAGGACCGCCGATATTTGGAAGCATACGGGAGAGTGCCGCCTGCATCATCGATGCCTTTTTGCTTGCGTACTCAATGTGGGGTTTGAAGCGAAGTCTATTGTCAATCATGACACCGAGATACTTCAATGATTCCCTTGATCTTATTGTCTGATTTCCGATCCGGAAGTTTGCGTACTCTACCCTCTTGCGGCTGGTTATTAAGACAGCCTCAGTCTTGTGGGCAGCTAGTTCCAGACCGGCAGACTCCAACCAGTCCTTCATTTTTTCTATCGCCTCGTCAGTAGCAGACTCCACCTCGTGAACGTGGTTGGCAACTGTGACCACTGCGATGTCATCAGCGAAGCCTATTACCTTCACTCCATCTGGTAGCGGCAGACGTAGAATCCCGTCATACATGATATTCCATAGGAGAGGTCCAAGGACAGACCCTTGCGGGACTCCCGCGGAAACGCTGTAGTACTTAGCGCCCTCATCAGAGTGGTACCTTAGCTTCCTGTTACTGAGACAGTCTGAGACTATCCTCCGCAGGTAGTACGGTGAATCCATTCTGGCAAGGGCTCTCCTAATAGAAGACCAGTTCGCCGAGTTGAATGCGTTTTTGACATCCAGCGTCACCACTGCGCAATATTTCTTCGTCCCCCATCTCCATCTTTCCCCCTGTATGGCTTCAGCGGCTGTATCTACTACCGCCTTTATGGCATCGACGGTAGAACGCGATTTTCTGAAGCCGTATTGGTGTTCTGGCAGGGCTCCGTTTTGTTCAGCTACCGCAAGTAGCCTACCGTATATAATGCGCTCTAGGATCTTTCCTATTGTGTCGAGTAGGCATATTGGGCGATATGATGATGGTTCTCCAGGTGGCTTATTTCCCTTTGGAAGCAGCACCAGGTGTTGCAATTTCCATGGTGTCGGGAACACTCCCTCCTCCAGACATCTTTGCATTGCTGTTATGAAAATGGCTGGTCTCGACTTCACTGCAGCCTTAACTGCCCTATTCGGGATGCCATCCGGCCCAGGTGCTTTGCTGTCGCCGATCTTCTTAGTTGCTTCGAACAGCTCAGCAGGCGTTACTGCCGGGATGTTCTGCGTGGTTGTTTCTCTCGTGATGGGAACGCTAGTAGTTGGTCTGTGGGGAAATAGGTGCTCTACTATGCTCCTTAGCATTCTTGGGCAGGTTAGTTGTGGGGACCTGCTGCCTTTGATCTTCTTCATGACCACTCTATAAGCCATGCCCCAGGGGTCTGAGTCAGCTTCGTCGCAGAGCTGTTTAAAGCACTTTGACTTGCTGTCCTTAATGGCCCGTTCCAGTTCCCGTCTCGCCACTTTAAATGTGTTGAGCCGTTCCTGGAAATCCGGTCTGCCTCTGGATCTTTGGGATCTGCGTCGAGCTAGTTACATATACGAGTACGTCAATGCCCGCAATTTCACACATGTCAAAATCAGCAACAGACGATAAGTATGACCTATTTATCCGGTCAATAACCAAATAGCTGATCAAGCAGTAATTGCATTTTTGTATTTTTGTATTCTTAAGAATTGCACTTGTGCATTGGATGGCGAAATCGCTGACACTATGTCTGCGATTGTAATGCATGGAACAATAATATAATAAATACAGGTGAAGCACACGAAGGCGGTGCAGTAGTTTCCCATTATCAAGTAAGAGTTGTATCAGTGTTGTTCTAGTGTTTTGCTCAATAAAATATAATCACTCTAATAAAATATAACTTGTGTTTTTTTTAAAACTCGTTCGACCAGATTAAATAAGTGGCGCAGTCGGTAGGATCCTTTTTTATTAATAAGGATCTAGTGATCGTATCAAGCATCCAAAGAATAGTTCGTGTGAAGTTAAGTTTTTTTAATAAACGCGAATAGTGCATTATACAGACATACCAGTAAAATCGACAAAGATTAAGTGTAGATTCGTATAATCACATTAAAAAGAAAATACGTTAAAGTTATATAGAGCACCTATAATCGACAAAGATTGGTGTAGTGACTAGTGAATGAGCAGACACAGATTACACGACGAACATAGAATAATGGCCAATTACGAGCAAGCGGTAGCAGAACTTGAGCTTCGAACCCAACAACTCGAACAAGTGCGAATTGCCTACCAAGAACTACAACAACAACAAAACAGAGGGATACGTGATGAAATACTCAAGGAAATCCGTTACATGCCTGTCTTCACGGGACAAGGCGAAGTCACTATAAACTCCTTCTTCAGTTGTGTAGAATACTACCTAAGCCAAGTCAGGGAAGATGATGTGAAGAACGCTGTGGTGCGAACAATTTTCTATGAAAAAATACAAGGAAGAAAGAAGAATTCAATCATCAACCTGCCAAGAACAGAGGACTGGATGACAATCAAAGAGACGCTGAAACTTCGTTACAAGCCGGATACGGAGCCACATGAACTCTACAAGCGGATCACAAATCTCAGAGTCAACACGGTAAGCGAACTAGCTATACAATTACAAAGCATTAAGTACAAGGCAGACGAGCTGATCGTATATTACAAAGGAGAAAACTTCATAGATCTAAGTAACGTTGAAATAATTCTAGTGAACACAGCGAAAGAAATGACGCAAGGAACTTTATTAGATAGAATATATGAGGAGAATGATTTAGGAAAAATAGTCTCTATTATCAGGAAACGAAGGTATGAGGATACTTGTATTAGGCCAGAATTTCGAAAGGCAAAGCATAATCCAAACATGCAAGAACAGACTCGTAACCTAGATAGATCAGGTGACTATCGACATACGAATAACAGGAATTATTCAGGCCAGTATCGCCAAAACGATAGACCAGGACATAATAAAACTCATTCCGGACAGTATAGACCAAATGTAGATCATAGAAATTCAGGGAATTTTCGTCAAAACCAGAGACCGCAGGGTGACGCCATGGAGGTAGACAATATAGTTACAACTAGAGATCAAGTGAATAACGGTCAAAATTCACGGAGCCGTAGAGTATACCCGGGCCAATATCGCCATGAACAGGGTACGTCTAAGCTTAGTTTAGAACCGATAAGTAGCGTTCCATTAGAACCGGTAGAACCGTCAAGCGAAATTAAAGAAAAAGGAAGTCACGAGGTTTTTTTTATGAACTAGCCTCGGATAACTTACCCCAAATTACAATAACAATCAATGCGAAAATATACATAGCATTGATAGACACAGGCTCAACTCTTAGCATAATTGATGACAGACTCTATGAATTCGATAAAATTCCTATAACACCTATATATTTCACAACAGTGACTGGTAAAGATACCATTTTACACGAGGTCCATACACATGCACCGCAAGAGTTTAAAGCCCCTTCAAATGCCCTAATCAGATGGAAAGTAAAAAGACTCTGCAACAGAGGTTATAAATTTATAATTGGCATGGACCTATTGAACAATTTAAATGCGCTATTAAATATAGACGAGGGAACTATTAGATTAAACAATCAAATATTAAATTTCATACACATTCCATATCCCCTAAATGAAATATGTTCCCTAGAACCCATTGAATCCAAGATAAATCAAATAGAACTAGATCATTTAAATACGGAAGAACGAAAGGAAGTAGAGAACCTTTTAAAAAGGTTCAGTAATCTATTTTTCAAGGAAGGTGATAAATTAACTAGCACCTCAGAAATTAAACATGAGATCGTCACAACAACCGATCAACAAGTGAACGCGAAATTATATAGATACCCCCCACAGCATGAGGAGGAGGTCCGTAGACAAATAAAAGAAATGGAAGCTCAAGGAATTATTCGAAAGAGTAATTCAAAGTATTCGAGCCCACTCATTGTTGTTCCAAAAAAAATGGACAACTCCGGCAAAAGGAAATTTCGGATTGTTATCGACTATAGAAAGTTAAATGAGATAACAATCGACGACAAGTTTCCTTTACCAAATATCGATTCTATATTAGATAAACTTGGGAAAGCCCAATATTTTACCACGTTAGACCTCGCGAAGGGATACCATCAGATCCTAATAAAAGAGGATGATCGCAAAAAGACAGCTTTTGTAACACCTCATGGTCTATACGAATTCATAAGAATGCCATTTGGTCTAAAGAATGCCCCCGCGACATTCCAAAGACTAATGAATGACATACTTAGGGATCATATTAATAAAACGTGTGTAGTTTATCTAGACGATATATTAATATTTAGTACTACATTGAAAGAGCACATTAAAGCAATAACAACAATTTTTAAAATACTAGAATCAAAACATCTCAAAATACAAATCGACAAGTGTAATTTCATGCGAAAGGAGACAGAGTTCCTAGGTCATATCTTAACCAAAGACGGGTTAAAACCAAATCCTGATAAGATACTGGTTATCGAAAAGCTAGAACTCCCGAAAACACAAAAGCAAATTAAAAGCTTTTTGGGCATAACTGGCTATTATAGAAAGTTCATTAGAGACTACGCAAAGGTAGCCCAGCCCATCACTAAATATCTTAAGAAAAATGCGAAAATAAATACTAGCGACCCAAATTACATAGAAGCATTTGAGAAATTAAAGCAGTTAATAAGTAGTCATCCCATATTAAGGTATCCAAACTTTGAGAAAACATTCTGTCTAACAACAGATGCGTCTAATTACGCTATAGGAGCAGTTCTTTCTCAAGAGGGACATCCTATATGCTTCGCGTCCAGAACCCTTAACAAACATGAGAGAAATTACTCTGCTACAGACAAGGAATTTCTCGCAATAAAATGGTCAACAAATTACTTTAGGCCATACCTTTACGGTAAGAAATTCAAAATATTTACTGATCACCAGCCTATTAAATATCTTTACGCTAAATATAGAGGTAAAGACTTGTCACCTCGACATCAAAGATGGCTTCTGAAGCTAGGCGAATATCAGTTCGATATTGAATACCTAAAGGGTAAGGAAAACAGAGTAGCGGATTTTTTAAGCCGCATACAAATTAACGAGGACGTTAAATTTAAGGAGGGAGAGAACGCAGGCCCCCCACACTCTGAAAACTTTTCACTTAATTGTAATAATTCAGAATCAGATTTCATATTTAATTTAGAAGATAATGAAACTATACATTCTGCAGAAGAAGAATTAATGGACCATATTCCGATCGTGGAAGACATTGTCAACAAGTATAAAACACAACTGATACTCACAAATGATAAATTAAATGAAATTGATATTTTACATGGAAAAAGAATAATCTATATAGCAGAACACGATTTTAATCGATTAGAAGATATCTTGAGAAGATTTATTAAGAAAGAAAAAATCGGAATTTACTCAGAACTTGCTGATCACAAATATAATAGAGTCCAAGAAAAGATTAGAGAAATGTTCTCCAATGATAAGAGTTTAAAATTCGTTAAGTGTTCTTATAGAGCCCAAGACATAGCAACAGAGGTAGAAGTTGTGAAACAAATATCCTTTTATCACGTAAGAGAAAGTCAACATTCAGGTATACAGGAAACATACAACCAAATTAAAACAAGGATTTACTATCCAAAGTTAATGGAATATATTCAAATTGTTATCAATCAGTGCGATGTCTGTCAAGCAGTCAAATATGACCGCAATCCAATTAAAGCTAAATTTAATAAAACCGAAACACCTACAGATATTAATGAGATAATCCATATTGACACATTCGTTATAAAAAAGGTTAGCTTCCTAACGATAATAGATAAATTTTCTAAATTCGGATCTGCATACCGTTTGACAGATAGAAATCACATTACAATTATTGATCAGTTAGAAGAACATTTCGCGAAATTCGGAAAACCAAAGAAAATAATTGCCGATAATGAATTCAAAGCGATTCAAGTTAAATAATTTTTAGAAGAAGAAGGAATTATCCTACATCTTACGAAACCAAACAGCCACACTGGCAATGCAGACATTGAACGTCTTCATAACTCTATAGCTGAAAAGTTCAGAATAATTTCGTTTAACAAAAATAAGTACTCAGTCCAAAGGATCATACAAAAAGCTGTACGAAATTATAATCAAAGATTTCACTCTACGATTAAACACAATCCTTTAGAGGTACAAACTCGTAAAGTTGATGTAGAACAAATTAGACGGAATATAGAAGAAATGAAAGAAAAGAAGCTCAGAAAATTAAACAAAAATAGAGAGGATTATGAAGAAAAGAGATCAACAGGATTCATAAAAAACTATAAGGCAGTTAGGCACAAACAAGAACCAAAATATAAGAAAGCAAAGAGTAGAAAGGGAAATAGCCATGAAGCAACTATATTTTGATCAGTTATTCAAACTTAAATACATAGCAGCCAAGATTGAACATATACAAGACAATATAGCTTCAGCAAGGAATAATATTTTACACCCGAACATTTTAACAAATGAGGAAATCGAAAGATATAAAATAGACTTTTATAAACTAAGCCAGATAAAACTAGGGTTAGCTAAATTTGAAGAAAATTTGTTAATATTTATTATTAAACAAATTATGTCACAGTTCCACTCAAACTATTACTTCCTGTACCAAATATGAATTTCTTCGAAATAGAAGGCGAAAAAGAATTTATTATCGAATACAAGAATAAATCGCTGAAATATGAAAAAAATAAAGATGTCACAGAATTGTATGAAAGTAAACATTGCGTTTTTAAAGAAAATTGTAACCTGTATCAAAATAAGCAAACTGAACTCATATCTATTGATGATGGAACAATTTTTGTAAAAAATATTAATACGCATTTAAATCAAACATGTGATGATAGAAACATTATACTTAAAGGAAACTTTTTAATTAACATTTTTAATTGTACAATCACCCTGTTTGAAAATAATTATTCCAATGTAAAACAGATAATGAAACAACGCTTCTATTATCCAAATTATAGAGAAAATTATAATTTTTCAGAAACATTAAAGTTTAATAAGATTTTGCTAAAACCAGTTGAAAACTTAAATGTATTAAAAGAAATAGAATTGAAGAAAAATATATCATATAATCTAAACATAATATTCATTGTAATGATCATAATAATGTGTGGAGTAATATTATTGTTATGTATACGTAAAAAGAGAATACAAAAAAAAATTAAGTAACCGAATTCAGGAGAATTCTAATTGTAAGGAGGGAGAAGTTACATATACGAGTACGTCAATGCCCGCAATTTCACACATGTCAAAATCAGCAACAGACGATAAGTATGACCTATTTATCCGGTCAATAACCAAATAGCTGATCAAGCAGTAATTGCATTTTTGTATTTTTGTATTCTTAAGAATTGCACTTGTGCATTGGATGGCGAAATCGCTGACACTATGTCTGCGATTGTAATGCATGGAACAATAATATAATAAATACAGGTGAAGCACACGAAGGCGGTGCAGTAGTTTCCCATTATCAAGTAAGAGTTGTATCAGTGTTGTTCTAGTGTTTTGCTCAATAAAATATAATCACTCTAATAAAATATAACTTGTGTTTTTTTTAAAACTCGTTCGACCAGATTAAATAAGTAGCTCGTAGGCATATCGCTCTCAGTCTCTTGATCTCCTCGGTCCACCAGTAGCAGGGCTCGCCTCTTTTACTCGGAGTCCTTCTGGGCATTGCTGCATCGCACGCTGTCGTTATGACCTGTGTCAGCTGTTGTGAGAGGGTCTCAGCTGAGCCATTGTTCGCTATGACGCTGGTATTCATCATTTCATTGAACACGTCTCTATCAAAAAGCGTGTCTTTCCATTTTGGCCCTGTTGAGACGGGGTGCAGCTTCCGTTTCTGCTTTCCGACGCTGAAGATTATCGCCTGGTGATCACTGTGCGTGTAGTCCTCGCTAACCCGCCATTTGGTATGCTGTAGTAGAGAGCTGCTCATGAACGTAATGTCGATGATTGACGCTCTACCTGCCTTACGAAACGTTTGGACTGCGCCGTTGTTGGCTAGACCAATGTCTAGCGATGCAAAGGATTCGAAGAGAGCTCTTCCCCTTTCATCAGTGATCCTGCTGCCCCAGTCGGTGGCCCAGGCGTTAAAATCTCCGGCAAAGATCTCTGGATGCTTCCCGCGTGCGTCGTGTACGATGTCATCCAGCAGCCTTAGATAGTCTGGCATTCCAAGACTAGGGGGTGCATAGCAACTATAAACGTGCACCCCTTTTATCTTTGCAGACACGAAGTGATCAGCCGGGTGACCGACCGATTGCAGGGCATGGTTCCCGCAGGTCCATATCGCCACTCTTTTCGTGGTGTTTTCTATCCAGCTGTTAGCATCTATAGATTTGTAGGGCTCACTTATCAGCGCTATGTCGATCTTCTTTTCTCTCACCGTTTGAGCCAGAAGATCCTGCGCAGCTGCACAGTGGTTTAAATTTATCTGGATGATATTTATCATATTAATTTAGCCAAAGCCTTCTTGAGTAGCGGGCACTTGCTGCTACCAGCTACATGTCCAGCATTTTCTGGTGTGGCTATCTTGCACCAGAAGCATAGTGCATCTTTTTTGCAGACCTTGGCTATGTGACCTTCTTCTCCGCATTTTCTGCATTGTTTCGATCGGTCATGCTCGCTTTTACATTGCCGCGCCGTGTGGCCGAACTCCAAGCACCTGAAGCATTTGGTGAGGGCTTTACGGACTCGGATGCGGCAGCTCATCCAGCCGACTTTAACTTTGCCTGATTCTAGCAGTTTATTCGCCTTTTCTGCCGGTAATCCCACTGTCGCGATCTGTGTGCCACCGTAGGCTTTCCTAAGGCTAAGCACGTCTGCTTCGCTGATCTCAGTGTTGTACTGGGCCTTGATAGCGTCGCAAATGTCTCTTCTAGTGGTGACTTCGTCGAGATCTTTAATTTCCACTGTCGACCTCTGTGTTAAGGATCGTATCTCCACATCACCCCCGAGGTTCTCACCGATTATTTTTTTAAATTGCTCCGTTTGGTCGCCAGCTTTCCGTAGCTGGAACAGAAGGTCGCCTTTCTGGGTCCGTCTTATTTTCGTGACCGATTCACCCAAGTTATGAAGTTTGGGGTCGGCCTTGACTCTCCGGAGTATTTCGGCGTATGATATTTCTCCCTTCCTTGCAACCACGATTGCGTCCGGTCGAGTTTTTACCACTGTCGCCTTTTTCTCTTCCTTTCTCTTCGTTTTATTTCTAACGACCTTCGACCAGGCGCTGTCATCTGCCTGCTCGTTGCTTACTGCGGTGACTAGTTTTTTCCGCACTGGGTCTAGCTCATTTTTCTTAGCATTTGGAGCTTTTTTCTTATTTTTTCCTCCTTTGTGGAGTGCCTCGTTCTCTTCGCGGAGCGCGTTAATTACTTCGCGAGGCGCATTTGCTCCTTCTCCAGAGAGCGTGTGCTTCTGCGGACGTTTTGAGTTCGGTGACTCACTGCTGGGATCCGGCCTTCGTTTGGGCCCTAGAAGCGCCTTTAGCCATGGGGATGTTCGAGAGGCATTGTTTCTCCGGATAACAGTTTTAGCATGTTCATCATGCATCTCGATCGCCGATAACTCATTCAGCGCCTTGATGCTTTCTATAGCATCCCGCATAGGTTGGTGTATCGACCGCCTTTTACCATCCCCCAGCATTTCTACCAGAATTTTAATCTGCTCTCCAAGTTGGTGGAATACCGACGGTTGGTTGGTTTTAGTCGGTGTTGCAGTTTTATCATCTGGGGTTGGGGTTGATGACCGGGTGATTGGCGACCTTTGCACCTTGCTACTCCTTTTGAATGGATTTTCTCCATCCGTACTTTCGCCGTTTTGTACCTGATCGTTGATGATTGGGTTTGTGTTTGTGTTTATATTTGTTGTATTCATTTCTTGTTGGTCCCCACTCAAAGCCGCTATCAACGTTCGGATGTGTAGTCACCTATTTGATCCCATGGTTATCTTTGCAAGCAGTGAGGCCATGCGAGGGTTGACACAGGCCCTTATGGAGTTCTGTGCCAGAGCCGGATCGGTGCTATCGGTGCAGTGTGTGTGTGTGTGTGTCAGAGAGAGAAAGAGGCTATAGGAAAAAAAAATTTCGGGGCTTTAATTTCTAGACTTTGCGATGCTGCTTTTTTCTCACGCTTCTAAGGAACTATAGCAAGGTCGATAAGCATGTGTGGTCATCATTACGCAATTCTAATACAGCAAATACAGTTTGCGCGAACTATAAATAGACAAATTTTCATAAAAAGGGTTCAGTATGGATACAGTTCGCTTATGGCAAACGCTATAATTGTAGTAATCAGCATTGTATACGCATATATAAGAGATTGTTTGTATAGAAAAAAAAACCGCTTAAGAGAAACCGGAGGGGGACTGGCTCAAATTTAAGGTCTGATTGGGTTCGGGTCTGAGAAACCGCTAAAGAGAAACCGGAGAGGGAGTGGCTCAAATTTAAGTTCTGATTGGGTTAGCCGCTAAAGAGAAACCGGAGGGGGACTGGCTCAAATTTAAGTTCTGATTGGGTTCGGGTCTAAGAAACCGCTAAAGAGAAACCGGAGGGGGAGTGGCTCAAATTTAAGTTCTGATTGGATTCGGGTCTGAGAAACCGCTAAAGAGAAACCGGAGGGGGACTGGCTCAAATTTAAGTTGTGATTTAAGTTGTGATCTAATGTGTTGCATACTTTCGATAAGCATGTGTGGTCATGAGACTTGAGATAAGAATTATTTTGCAATGCTGGTTTTTTTTCTCATGCTTCTAAGGAACTATAGCAAGGTCGATAAGCATATGTGGTCATCATTACGCAATTCTAATACAGTTTGCGCGAGCTATAAATAGAAAAACTTTCATAAAGAGGGTTCACTATGGATACAGTTCTCTTATGGAAAACACTATAATTGTAGTAATCAGCATTGTATACGCATATATAAGAGATTGTTTGTATAGAAAAAAAATTGTTCTGGACTCAAACAATAGATGAAGGTAATAGTTATTGTGTGTGTCATTCTTCTTTGAGATATTTTCGAATAATCAGAGTTGATGCGATTAAATCGGTATTGACTGTACAGATCACAGTTGATGATGGACCTGAAACTCTATTGCTGAGCATGCGACGGGGAGAATCACCACCTAATGATCTTCCATACTTTTTGAATTTAATGCTAGGGATCATGTGAAAATAGTAGTGAAGGGTGGTTCAATAACTTTATTAAGCACATCGTATGATGGTGGTAAACGCGTAAAGCATAAACGACATTTTCATGAAAGTTGTGTATTTAGTGATTTTGATGAGAAGGTATCATTAAGTGACTTACTAGATGATGAAGATGTAAAACTTTTGGACAAACTAGAGAAAGTGTACGTGTGAAAGGTGTAACAAACTAATTCAATAAATGAATTTTAACTCTACATGTGGAGATAATAATTAAAAAAACATGAAAACTTCTTTAATCATGGATGAAATACTTATTTTTTTATAAGTACCCGACAAATTTTACTTAAGGAACATTGCAAGGAGATTTTAGAAAAAAATTCCTTTCTAAGCAGATTTGAAAATGTGTATATATGGACGTCTATATATGGACTTCATTATACTAACTGTCGTTGGTCTTCTAATACATGTAAAGTGGGACCCGATACATGCTCATGTTATGGAGTTGAAAGAGTGGTGAAACGATTAAAAACATTAATGACAGTTTACAAGCATTTCAAATAACTTAGTTGACTCTTAAAATTCAAACAGTAAGCATGTCTAATATAAATACTACTAGCGCTTTGGATGATATTTTGAAATTTCTGAAAATCAATCATCACACTCTGCATGATGAACACTTTAACGAGATAGTGGACTGTATTTATGTTTTAAGAAAGTTTTTGAACATATCCTACATCACATCTATTCGTGGATGTCATGTTAGCACTTGCCCCTGGTCTACAAATCGATGTAAGGAGGGACCAGATACTTGTGCTTGATATATAATTGAAAATAAGATGATTAGAATTAAAAAATTGATGTTATTATATGAAAGATTAAATAAGAAGCCTTGACTTAGATAAATTTGCATTACTTTTATTTCAACCTTCCATTAGCATGGTGTCCGCAAAGATGGAAAAGTTTACTTGCTTATATTACTTATATTTTTTTTTTGTGTTTGGGTGTGCTCATTAAGAGCTAATCCTATACCAATAAATATGAATAGTCTAAAAAATAAAGGAAGCCTGGAGTTTAACGTATTGTTACCTAATAATGATACTTTGAAAATTGATTTATCCTTCCAACTGATGAAATTAAGCGAAACTTTGGATAAACCTCAAGCTGATGATGATGAAATAGTAAACCTATCAACAACAGAAAAACTTAAGATCAAATATTTTACAGTTGAAGAGGCTATAGAAGCATGTAGGCAAGATTTGATTCGTAAAGGAAAAGAGATTGCTGGAATAATTGAAAGTGATAATACATTTTATCGCCACTTTAGGCTAGAATATGTTGTTTTTTTTTGCGAGAGTAGGTGAAAATCTTCAAAAGACACTATGGGGACCGTTCCCACATTGCGAAAAGGATTTTTACCCAGTAAAAACACAAATAAAATATATTTCCACTACAACTAAGTCTTACACTTATCCAGCAGTTTTACTTTCTTGGTTTATGCGCATTTGGCAAGAAATTCTCCATTGACATGACCCGCAGCTAAGCGCGGGTTGAATTCACCGTGCTAGGTCAAGGGGTTTGGTCCTTTGCAGACGGCGGAAAGCGTTGCGTTCGTCGAGAATTGGAAGGACAGCAGAGTTTATGTGCTCGTCTGGACAACGCTTATGCTTACGAGCAAAATTCGTAATTTCATCATGGACTGATGGAATTCCAAGATCTCTGTTGATGTCGCTGTTTCGTATATATGCGTTGACGATGGCCCTTAACACTTTATTTTGAAATGTTTGCAGTATGTTTCTATTACTTTCTTTGGTACAACCCCATAGTTGTACACCATACGTCCAGACGGGTTTTAGCACTTGCTTGTATATAAGCAATTTGTTGTCAATACTTAGCTTGGAATATTTTCCAATAAGCCAGTACATGTCTTTGTATCTTAATTGGAGCTCTTCACGTTTCTTTTTGACATGCTCCTTCCATTTAAGCTTTACATCGAGAGTCATTCCGAGGTATTTCGCTTCATTACCGAAGGGTATTTGAACATTATTTATAAAAACGGGCAAGTTATTCACGTTCTTATACGTACAATTTATATGAACGGATTCAGCTTCCTTAAGCTCAATTCGCCGAGTGTTCGTCCATTCGTGTATCCGGTCTAGAGCACATTGTAATTTTCTGGTTGATTCTTCGACCGTTTTGGCAGTTACTAAAATGGCGGTGTCGTCAGCAAATGTGCCTAGCACGGTGCCTACTACCTGCGGTACATCGCTGCTATACAGTAAGTAAAGGAGGGGACCAAGGACACTTCCTTGAGGTACTCCAGCTTGTATAGGCCTAAATATGGAGTATTCTTTCCCATATTTCACACGGAAGATTTTATCAGTTAGATAATTCGATAAAATTGTGTAAAGTCTTCTCGGGAGGAACTGTCGAAGCTTGTGTTTCAAATCTTCGTGACAAACCTTGTCAAAGGCTTGCGAGACATCGAGAAATACAGCTGAGCAGACTTGCTTTTGTTCAAATGATTTTTCTACAACATCAGTTATTCGATGTACTTGGTCGATAGTTGAATGCTTACTTCTAAAACCGAACTGGTGATTAGGAATAAGTCGTCTTTCTTCCTCAACCGGGCTTAAACGTCTGAGTAATATTCGTTCGAACACTTTAAACATTATCGGAAGCAGTGAAATCGGTCTATAAGACTTTTTGTCTGTTGGGGGTTTACCCGGTTTCGGCACCATTATTATTTCCGCCACTTTCCACTGACTAGGGACATGTTCTAATCTAAAGGCGGCGTTAATTAGGTAGAGAAACTAAAGAAGCGCTTTCTGAGGTAACTCTTTCAGAACTTCTCTTGTGATTAAATCATAACCAGGAGCTTTTTCGGGTTTGAGGTTTTTCAATTCTTCCTTAAGTTCTGTCAAAGTAGCATTTCTTATACAAAAATGTTCATTATTTGTGTTTGAACCGTAGGAGATTACAGGAAACGTTTGTCCGTCGCGTGATTTAAACGTTGCTTCCAAGTGATCTGCGAAGAGATCCGCTTTCTCTTTATCTTCTTTAGCCCACTCGTATTGATTTTTCCGAATTGGGGCCGCATGTGGTTGAGGTTTTCTTAAGCCTTTGGCTGCTTTCCAGAGTGAGTAATGGGTATCCTTTTTCACTGACAAGCCTGCCAAGTAGGTATTTAGGTTAATATTTTTAAACGACTTAATTTTCGCCTTCAGAAGGTTAGACAGTTGGTTGAGGCGAGTTTTATGCTGCGGGGCACGGATCTGCTGGCTAGAATATGGTGACGTTCACATAACTGTGCGATGTACGTATGGTAGCATCTATTAAGAGCGTAAATTGAATTTCAATTGTTATGAATATCGTGAATATGAAATGCAGCGGATTCTGTGTAATGGTATAGAGCTGATTAAAATTAATTTTTTTTTATAATTTGCGCGCGCAAAAGGGATTGCTAATACCCTTAAGTGTCCGGGGTCAAGACACAGCACGTGCCGAAGGTATAGAGGGAGAAAGGGAGAGGAGGTACCTGTGCACATTGGTCTTAAATATCTGCGGGTTGTAGTCTGTGGGAAATATAGGGCTGGGAACGGAAGAACGAGTCTCTAAATTTAACTGTGCGTCCGAAAGTAGGCTTAAGGGTAAACTGATGAGCATTCCTGGCGAGACGAGTATTGCGGGTGAATTCATGGAGAGGAGGAATGCAGTTGGCTAGCTCACTTGAGCATTGTTTGTTGAAATAGCGATAAAATACGCACAAAGAAGAAACGGTACGTCGATGTTCGAGCGAGTCTAATGACTTTGCGACATTGTTGTCTCCTATAAGTTTTATCGCTCGCTTTTGGATTCTGTCTAGTAGGTGCAGGGTGGTTTTTGGGGCACCAGACCAGATATGAGCGTTGTACTCAAGTTTGGGGTGCATATACGCCTTATAAATGAAAGCCAAATCAGAGGGGGTGAGATATTTCTTGCATCGATTAAGGAAACCTAAACATTTCGCAGCATTTTTGGCGATCTCAAATATGTGATCGTTCCAACTAAGTGTTGTGTTGATACACATACCAAGGATGGAAAGCTTTCCGGTTTCATCGACACAAGCACCATTCATTTATAATGGCTGATTAACAAGGGTTCGCTTGAGTGACAGCAGACAGCATTGAGTTTTTGAAGCATTGAATTAAACTCTGTTGTTGTTTCCCCAGTTAATTATGCTGTCAAGATCGGAATTCAAAGTGCTTAACATACGCTGCCGTTCCAATTCAACGGCCGAAGGTCAGGGTCGTGAGTCTCGGAACGAACATGAAAAGCTGAGGGTGCTGTCATTAGCGAAGGAATGGATTGGATTAGAAGTAGCAGACAAGAGATCATTAATAAAAATGAGAAAGAGTGTCGGAGACAGGACAGAGCCTTGGGGTACACCAGCATTTATTTGGTGGATATCAGACTTGAACCCATAAAAAACAACTTGAATTGAACGGTTCGAAAGGTAATTTCAAATCCATAGAAAAAGAGATTCATCGATACCATATGCACGGATTTTCGACAAAAGAGCTCGATGCCAAACTCTGTCAAATGCCTAAGAAATATCACGTGCAACGATCTTGTTTTCGCCTGCATTATGCAAAGATGTGTTCCACTTTTCGGTGAGATAAGCTATCAGATCACCAGTGGACCTGTTGCTACGGAAACCGTACTGCCGGTCATTAAGAAGCTTCCGCGATTCAAGATATTTCATAAGCTGACGATTTATCAGCGTTTCCATGACCTTAGAAAGAAGGGACGTAAGTGCTATGGGTCGGTACGAGGTGGGTGACGAAGATTCGCCCTTTTTAGGGACGGGCTGGACAAATGTTGTTTTCCATCTGCTCGGAAAGAGACCTAGAGAGTAGGATAGATGAAAAAGCTTACGCAATGGTTTTGCCAGCGCAGAAGAACACCTCTTCAGAAGTATAGGGGGAATACCAACCGGGCCAGCGGATTTGTGCACGTCGAGATCTTTAAGTACTCTTGCAACTGTACGAGTGCGGAAGTGGATTTGTCCCATGGTGAAATCAACGCTCTCAAGTACAGGTGGAGACATATTGGAATCTGGCAGTGTTGAGCTGGCTGCCAAATGCGCCTCAAGCAGATTGGCTTTGTCTAAAGAGCTGACAGCTGGAATGCTATTGTAAATGAGCATAGGAATTGAAGACGAGGCGAAATTCCTTATGTTTTTTACAAATGACCAACAGTTTTTGCTACCTTTGTAGCACTTTTTGCCTCAACTTTTGATCATAAGAGAATTTCACACGTCTGATAGTTGCATTGCAGTCATTTCTGGCCCGCTTAAACTTATTCCGGTTTTCCTCAGTAGGGTTGGCTTTGTATGCCCGGAAATTCAACACTCTCAACCTGATAGCCTCTTTACAGCTCGAGTCATACCATGCATTTTCTTTGGGCTTGATACTCTTCACTCTATGCGGAATGAAGGCTCTCATGCCCAGCAGAAGAATGTTTGTGATCATATCAGCAGCGGCATCCACGTCACTATCGAGGAAGCATAGTGACCAGTTAAAGTTCCTAAAGAAATTGTTGAGTCCGCTCCAATCGGCTTTCTCATACAGCCATTCTGTTCTTTTAGGAATTTGTTCTCTAACTGTGTGTGGTGATAACGAGAAATTAGCTGATATGACACAATGGTCAGACGAGCTTAGAGGCGACAGTATGTCAACAGAATATTTATCAGGGTGAGAGGTGAGAAACAGGTCCAGGGAGTTTGGCGGAATGATCTGTGATGTCCGGTATTCGTGTGGGCTCATTTACTAGCTGAGTCAGATTGTTTAGCTCAGCAAAGATTTCGACATACCTTCCTTCGGGTGTTGTCTGGCCTGAATGTCGAAGCCAATTAGAATTGTGTACATTGAAATCGCCCGCAATGGCAATTTCAGTGCGAGGATACAGGGATACAATTCTTGAGATGGAATCGGATAGCGCATCAAATTCGTTAAAAGTTGAATTGCTATCCAAGTTTGGACTTCTATAAATAAAGCAGTAGTGGATTAAATGCTTACGGACATGGAGTTTTAACCACAGAAAATTAAATTCCGGATTGGAACAGTGGCCATATTGTGGTTGAAGTTGGTAAGCTACATCACTACGCACGTAGATGGCGAGACCGCGATGAAAAAAGAAATGCGGCACCAAGCTATATCCGGGCAGGGTGAAATCCGAAAATTCGGTATTCTCACCTACTTGTGTTTCACTTAGTGGCAAGACAGCTGGTTTATATAAAAACAAGTGGACATACACAGCGAAGAGATTCACTCTTAGCCCACGAACATTGCACATATCAACCCTAAAGTTTTCCATAGAAAACAAGACGGAGATATAAAATGACCAAACTCCGACTGCGTGTGGTAAGGCAGAATTGAGAAGTGTAAATTCCGTAATAGCTTCCCAACAACAATCGATGGAGGTGTTATGCCCATACATCGATTGGAGTTGGTCCATCAACAAATTC
This sequence comes from Eristalis pertinax, assembly GCA_907269125.1. NCBI lineage: Eukaryota > Metazoa > Arthropoda > Insecta > Diptera > Syrphidae > Eristalis > Eristalis pertinax. The sequence continues at coordinate 13,445,294 of OU026150.1, forward strand.
ACACTTCTAAAATCCGCTACGTCAGATGCTACGCACTCTCAGTCATTGCATCAACCCGCTTGATGAAATCAAACGGGAGTTGCGACCGAGAATGCGCAACAGTGGCTTGTTATGGAAAACACCGAAACACTTCAGACAAACACTTGTTTATCGATTTATTTGGCACTCGCGTGGCTTTTGTGGGTGGAGGGACCGCGGGGTTTTTTTTTTCTTAATGAGTTAGTAGAGCGATTACAACTTTTGATTTCATCACAAACAGCGGGCCATACGAATCATAACAATGAAATAATTTCCATTATTGAAGAACTAAGAGAAAGTAATATAATAAGATAAATCCGAATATACTTAGTCATTAGAAAAATGCATGTTGATAAGTTCTGTAGTTCATCTCATTATAGTGACAAACGCTTGGGAAAAAGATTAGGTTTTCATTTGGATAAGGATAGGAATATTAATCTTCATTTTAAACGACTAAAAAATCTGGCGTTAGCTATTGGTAATAATGATGCAGCTTCGAAGGTATTTGTTACAGATAATATGAATCAGATGGTTTTGAAAGCTGAAAAAATAGCATACTGCTGGAGAACAACATAAGCAAAGAGATTGGAAAACTAAAGACATTCCTCCAAAGTGAAAAGAAACAGATTAACGATACAATAGAAACACATACAAAGTTGATCAACTCGATAAAGGCAGAGAGTAAAGCAACTATAGATTCACACATAAAATATACTGAAGACAGATACAAAGGAATCGAAGATTATATTTTCGAACAATTTATCAAACCAAAATCCTTAGAAGTGCTAGAGAAAAACAATCGTAGGATATGAGTATTGATGAGAAAAGAGGTATTGTATATGAACTTCATAGGCAAGATCGTAAAACCTTCCAAAGACGACGAGTGACCAAAGGAATAGATGATCTTTGGCAAGCAGATTTAATGGAAATGGCTAATTATTCATCATTCAACAAGGGCTATCGATTTCTTTTAACCATCATAGACACGTTTTCGAAATTTGCTTGGGCGGTACCACTAAAGACTAAAAATGCTTCTGACGTCACTAAAGCTATGAGAAGCATCTTTCTTGAGGCGATCACCAGTAAATTTACAAACTGATGATGGAAGAGAATTCTTTAACAAAAAATTTCAAATTCTAATGGTAATATATAAAGTAAATCCTTACTCAACTAACAGTGTTATGAAGGCCACAATAATTGAACGCTTCAATAGGACTCTGAAGAGTCTTATGTGGAAGGAATTTAGTTATAATGGTTCATAACGCTGGATTAATGATTATAAAGCCCTGGTAGATAAGTATAATAACACAAAACATGGTACTATTGAAATACCTCCAAGAAACGTAAATAATTCAAATGAGAAGCAAATCTTAAAGAAGGCTTACAATAACGTAAAAATATTTGGAAAGCCAAAATTTTTCGTTGGTGAACACGTACGAATCAGTAAATACAAACATACTTTTTATAAGGGCTATACACCAAATTGGACAACAGAAGTTTTAAAAATTAAAACAATTCAGCTCACAAATCCGGTCACCTATATTTTAGAAGATTATCAGGGAAATGCTGTCAAGGGAGGATTCTATAAAAATGAGCTCCTGAAGACACGATATACAGATAAATATCTTGTGCAAAAAATCCTACGTACTAGGGACCAGAAATAAGAGAGCAAGGAGATATCCAACTTCGGCGAGAATTTCCCCTTGTCCACACCGGAGAGAAATGTGAGAGTAGTGGAACTATCTTGTATATCACACATACTCTTACAAAAACCATGGATCCACCACAATATGGCGGCCGATTCGTGGATTTTGTGGGATAATGGCGGCAGATTCGTGGATTTTGTGGGAAATCGTCGGCAGATTCATGTATTTGCCCAATCTCATGTACTTTTGTTCGGAGGGTGTTCAAAAGGTGACTCATATTTTTAAGAGCACATATAACACTTGGGTGAATAAAAATGTAATGCTATTTAAATAATACATGTGAATCTATTTACAGGAATATTTTGAATCAATTTAATTCTTCAAAGTAATATATAGGCGATCAGTTTGCAGTTGTATATCATTCATGAATTGTGAAAACTCATGAATTTAAATTTCATAATTGTTCAGAAAAATGTCTAAATAATGCAACTAAAACTAACTCATGAAAATGGTTGTCAAAATTTGGAATAAACTTCCATCACATTTCTTTAAAAAAACTAAAATGACCAAAAAAGTTATTTTTTTTAATGATTCATGCAAATTTTTCAATATTATTATTAATAGTACTTTTACACAAGTTTCGCGTGAATGCATTTTATATGTATTATTCATACATGTGCAGAAATAAATATGTACATTAAGTAAAGTATTCATTAATTTTATCCTAGTGCTTCAGATAGTAATTCCCACAAATGGAAGTTTAATAAATCTGCTTCATGAACATACGCTTTATTCGTTTGCTTACCCCTCCTTTCTGTGTTGAAAATTTAACCCCAAAATTTGAAAAAAGTTCAGTAACGAGCGAATTTTAAAATAAGAACTCTAATTCACCCTAATACTACGGTTGGGGAAGAGTGTCAGCTGTTTACCAGCTGTTCGTAAGAGCTCACATGTATTCACAGACAGGGGAGAAAAAGCGTATAAAAAACGCTGTCAGATGAAATCAAGGGGCAAGAGAGGTAGAAGTTGGATATCTCCTTGCTCTCTTATTTCTGCTAGGGACGATAGAGTCTATGTGAAGTGGTTGGGTTTTTCAAATGAACATAACTCTTGGATTGATAAAAGAAATATATTGTAATACTAGTACATACATATATAAATATATATATATATATATATGTATATACTTGTATATAACACAATAAAAAATATATTACTTAAAGCATTGTTTTTGTATTTCACACTTCATTTTATAAGTGATCATCAAAATGTCACTAACACTTGTTTTAAGCGGTACAACATCAATTCTTACTATTAATTATTTTCCACCAATGGACTTGGATAGAGACTATGAGTGTGGACTTGTTGATTTTCATACATTTAACTCAGTGCCCAACGTTGATTTAGAAAATAATTTATTTCATATAAATGATACTGTTATTGAAATTCCTGTAGGCTCATATGAATTCGAGGATATCATTGAGTATTTGCAGAAACATTACCAACCACTCTATAAAGATATTAAGCTCTACATTAATGCTAATTACAATACACTCAATACAGAAATTTATTGTGAAGATGATATTGATTTTACTAAAAATCGAAGTATTGGGTCATTAATGGGGTTTAGTAAGAGAGTGTTAAAAGCAGACGAGTTTTATGAATCAGATATACCTATTCGTATGACAAAGGTCAACGCAATACGAGTAGAATGTAGTATTGTAAGTGATTCATATATCAATAACTCACCAGCGCTTACATTGCATGAATTTTCTATGAATGTTAGTCCCGGACATAAATTAGATGAGATACCAAGATAACCGTCAGACAGATAAGTTCAATTACAATTAAAATTGTTGATCAAAGCGGTAATCTGATTAATTTTCGTGGAGAAATAATTACTCTTAGACTGCATCTAAGACTAAAGCATCAATGATTATCACTTCTTCGTTATCGTCCAACCAAGAAGAATTATTAAGAAGGAGAAGGATACAGCCAACAACACAAGGAGAGCCTAAACATCGACGAAAAAAGCTGAGTGCAGATAATAAAAAAATCTTAAAATCATTGGGATTTCATCTCTTATAAAAAAAAAAAAAAACATGAGTGATATTTTAAAAGTTCTGCAAAAACCCATCTATGATGAAAGCATCATAAAAAAAGAATATCATAGTTACATACCATACTTACAAGCATTTAAAAATAATGATGAAATTAGAATATCTATTCAGAATCAAGATCTATATGTATTACCTTGTGAGAGTTATATTTATATCGAAGGATTTGTAACTCTAGACAATGGAACAAAATCAACAAACATTAAATTGAAGAATAACTGTATAGCACACATGTTTGATGAAATCCGTTATGAAATCAATGGAATTGAAATAGATCGTACACGATATATGGGAACAACAACCTCGACAAACAATTTTGTTTCCTTGAACAATGACGATGCTGAAAAATGCTGGATGGTTTGCGAGAAATAGTCCATCTGTAGAAAATGGTTATTTTAATTTTTGTGTTCCACTCAAAATGCTTCTAGGATTCGCTGAAGATTTCAATAAAATAATTTTGAATTCTAAACATGATAAACATGCAACATTGTAATTTGACTGATATAAAAGTACATCTCAATTCTGAAACATATCCATATGATGATCTGAATCTGAAATTTGATCGTAATCGGTATTTTATATGAAATGTATACTAAATTTCAACAGAGCTATTATATACGTGAGCCTCAACCTCTCTTATCACGAGACGAATTTGAAAAATTGGCACCAATCATTGTGGTTGATGTAACTCACCAGAACGAGTCAATTAAAACCGGGCATATTGAAATAAAAGTAGAACTTAAAACTGCAAAGAATATACCAGAAAATACTTCAGGTTTTTGTGTTCTCATACATTATCGACTCATAGATGTTAAAATGTTAAAAGAATTATTTAACTTTAGTTATAATTCAGCTTTATACTTACACACATGCGTGAAAACGAGAAAAAATGCTTAATACAAAATTTGTAACAATAGACATACAAGGATTTAAAATAAATAACATGTTTATATTAAAAGAACTAGCAGTCACTTTTAATTTTAATGAATATAATGTTTTTCTAATAAAACCTCCATATAATTGTGAACGATTAATGCTTAAAGATCAAAGACAAGTGAAATGGTTGGAAAGAAATCATCTTAAAATTTCTTGGAGCACTGGTGCAATTTCCTTTAAGAGTGTACAACAGTTTTTGAGAAGGAACATGCGAGAGGATACAATGGTTTTTGTCAAACGAATAGAAAAGAGAGAATGGATCAATGAAATCCTTGTTGACAAGAAGAATACATTACAAGTATTTAATATTGAAGAATATGGAAGTGACAACTTCAACTTCGATGCAAGTCCACTTCAACATTCAACAGATGTCAATATCATCAACAACAACACATTGGAAGTTGTGCATTAGAAAATTCCCTGCTTGTAAGAGAGTTTGTTGTGAATAAAGAAATTGTATAAATAAAGAAACGAAATAATAATTTATGTTTAGTTTTTTTTTTATTTTCTCTGTTTTTTATTCAGTTGGCTCTATTTTGGCAAAAATGCTATGTGGCTGGAATTTTCACGAGGTTCAATGTAGGTTAATGTATAACTTTGTATTTAATTGTCGGAGTACTTCCTCTGGGAGTTCTTTATAACGTGATGGAAGAAAAACCTATGATAAAAAAGAAAAATTAATATTTTTGTTTTCATACATTGAAAATGAGACTTACCTGACAGTCGGGCAACTCACACAGGAGGCCATCTCCATGCTTCGTCTTTCATATCCTGATACTCTCTATTGGATATGCGTTACCTCTAACCAGACATGCAAGTTTGGTAAATATCTTGCTATGGGTGTTCTCCACTTCCGTCAACTTTTTTAGTGCATCCATTTTGTATGCGTATGTTCAGTTTGGAAACGAGTGATTTAGTAATTACTTTTACGAATTTGTCGTTTTATACTTGAATTAAACGATCGCACTTACAAATACTTAAAAACGTGCTGACCACAATGATAAGAACTATTTTATTTATTTTTTTATTGAAATGTTATGCTTTGTGTAAAGGTGCTGACCACAATGATAAGACATATTTCTCCCCTGTTGGGTATAATGATATTCATACATTTTATTTTTTATTGAAATCTTATGCTATATGTTTGATCTTTATTTAATAATACAGTAATAGGCTTCATTTCCTTACCACACCGAAAAACAGCTATTTTAGGCCAATCATTACGCAGTTGATGGGTCCACAAGAGGTTGGGGAAGACAATATTAAGCATTCTTTACATCTTTGTAAGCCAATGAGGAAGCTTACTTTCTTGTATGCGATTACACTTGCTTTTTTTGCTTAAAGCTATTAATTTACTTGATCATTTGCTGATAACATTCACTTTGTGATCATCAGAACTTAAGTTAGGTATGATTTCATTATAATGTATAAAATCTATACCATCATTATTATGCAATTTCTCCTGCTCATCAGATGTATTTTGAACAATACTCTCGAAAAGATCTCCAACATTTGCATTGCTGTTGTCTGATGGTCTGATACTGTTTACAACCAGTTGCTGGGAAGCTGCATCTCCTAATATGTATTGGTCCAAGGAATCACTATCATAGCATTTCACTTGATCATGATGTTGTTGATGACGATGTGAAGATTCTTGCTCGTCCGTTTTCAAGGTACCACCAGTATTATGATCGTTTTCTAGCCATGAGGATGAGAAATCTTGATTCAATCCATGGAAGAAACTTTCTAGTTCTTCTAAAGCACTAATATTCATTTTTATTTAAACTGCTTACTGATACTATTATGCTTATGAAGGAATTACTTCAGTATTTATACGATTTGAGTACAGCAAATTCAAACCACAATGATAGATAAGAACCATTCAAACAGGAAAAAGAAAAAAACCTTTTTTTTTGATTAAAATCACGTTTCATTTATTTGTATTTTGTAATGCCCCCAAGCATAGCTACTTATTGCATCCTTTTACATCTCCATCATCTAGTATGTCTCTTAATGATACCTTCTCATCAAAATCACTAAATATACAACTTTCATGAAGATGTCGTTTATGCTTTACGCGTTTACCACCATCATACGATGTGCTTAATAAAGTTATTGAACCACCCTTCACTACTATTTTCACATGATCCCTAGCATTAAATTCAAAAAGTATGGAAGATAAATCATTAGGTGGTGATTCCTCCCGTCGCATGCTCAGCAATAGAGATTTCAGGTACATCATCAACTGTGATCTGTACAGTCAATACCGATTTAATCGCATCAACTCTGATTATTCGAAAATATCTCCAAGCAGAATGACACACACAATAACTATTACCTTCATCTATCGATTGAGTCCAGAACATTTTTTTTCTATACAAACAATCTCTTATATATGCGTATACAATGCTGATTACTACAATTATAGTGTTTTCTATAAGCGAATTGTATCCATAGGGAACCCTCTTTATGAAAATTTTTCTATTTATAGCTCGCGCAAACTGTATTAGAATTGCGTAATGATGACCACATATGCTTGTCGACCTTGCTATAGTTCCTTAGAAGCATGAAAAAAAACCAGCATTGCAAAATAATTCTTATCTCAAGTCTCATGACCACACATGCTTATCGACCTTGCTATAGTTCCTTAGAAGCATGAGAAAAAAACAGCATCGCAAAGCCCAGAAATTAAAGCGCCGAAATTTGTATTTTCTATAGCCTCTCTCTCGCACACACACACACACATACACACACACATGGGGTATAAAGCGTAATTCAACCTACAAAATACCATCCTCACCTGCACGTGGTGTACCCTGCTTTAGACTAACGAGGCTCTGGTGACCGAGTAGGGGCGGTATAACCCCCAACATGTCCGGACTAACCACGCCCGGAGGAAGAAGCCGTAGCGCAGAATGCTAGCGGCCCGAACACTTGACCCCGCCTTAGGCATCAATGTCCTAGGCATTAAGACCGAGCCCAGTAAGGTCTTAATTATGGCATACTGGAAACAACTATTTGAATTTTGGAAGCTATGAGGGCTGCCGTCTGTAGTATTCTGTTACCTGAGTAAGTTGGAGTGAAATTCGGTTGAAACGGCTTTCAGGCTAATGCTACACACGCCCCCGTCCCGTTAAAACCTTGGCAGGACTCAAAGAACGCTCAATGTTACGTCGCCATTAAGTTGGTGGTGTAGGTCCAGATGTAACATTCCTGGTTAGCACCAATCCGGCTCTGGCACACGACCCCATAAGGACGTGTGTCAACCCTCGCATGGCCTCACTGCTTGCATAGACAACCATGGGATCCGGGGTGACTACACATTCGAACATTGATAACGGCTTTGAGTGGGGACCAAACAGCATGAATACAAAACAAAACTTAAAAAACGGAGGAAGTGAAGAGCCAATTATAGCGGCTTTTCAAAGAAGCTCAAAGGTGCAGAGATCACCAGTAGGGCAAATACCAACGCCCCAAAAAAGCGATGAGGACAGCGAAGCTCACCAAGAACGCGAAACGCCGACAACAGAAGCAACCAGCCACCCATCAATCTTCCACAAACTGGGGGAAAGGATTAAAGTGTTGGTTGAAATGGTGGAGGATGGCAAGAGACGGTCTATCCATCAAGCAATGCGAGACGCCATCGAGAGCATCAAGGTGCTCTACGAACTGTTAGCCATTGAGACACACGATGATAAGGCTAAAGAAGTGATACGGATGAACAACGCTTCACAAACATCTCCGTGGATCAAACCCGCAGCGGCGGAAAAAACAAGAAGAAGGCCGGAGCCGAACGGGGAATACCCGACGGCGGCAAAATCAGTCAGAAGCGACGGGGAAAAAGACTACCCGCAAAGAACGTATCTCTCGTAATGTCGAAGAAATGGAGAACACAGAAGTCAAAGGCCAAAAATCTCCTAAACCACAGAAAGCTAAACTAACTGATAGTAGCCAAAAAAACAACTTGAAGGAAACAAAAAAGAAGAAGGATCCTCCGAAGAAATTCAAGGAGAAAACAAGACCTGACGCGATAGTTGTAGCAGCGACGGGTGACTTGTCCTACGCGGAAATACTGCGGAAAGTCAAAACGGATCCCAAGTTCGGCAATCTCGGCGAATCGGTGACAAAAATCCGTCGCACACAAAAAGGCAACCTTCTCTTCCAGCTAAAAGGAGCGGGAGGAAAAGCTGACCAGTTCAAGGGTATAATTGGCGAAACCCTGGGAAAAGACGCGGAAGTCAGAACATTGACCCACAGTGTCACAATTGAAATCAAGGATATAGACGGGGTAACAACCAAAGTGGATATCTGCAACGCATTAGCATCCCAGACCCAGCTGACCGGGCTGAAAGAAATCGACATATTAAGTCTACGCAAAGCCTATGGCGGCACCCAAGTCGCAACGATTGGATTACCCCCGGAGAGTGCAAATACACTGCTGAAGGTGGGAAAGCTAAAGATTGGCTGGACTAACTGTCGTATTCGCGAACGCACGGCACTAACAAAGTGTTTTAGGTGCTTAGGCTTTGGACACACCGCACGCCAGTGCAAGAGTGAGCAAGACCGCTAAAAAATGTGTAGAAAATGTGTCACGGAGGGTCACATAGCTAAGAACTGCTCCCACGAGGCGAAGTGTTTTTGGTGCAAGACCACCAACCCCGACAACGCAGGACATGTAGCTGGGAGTGCAAAATGCCCGGTTTTCAGAAGGACCCTCACCAATAAAACATGATGAAGGCTATACAAATTAACCTTAATCACTGTGCGGCCGCACAAGATCTTCTGGCACAAATGTCAAAAGAAAAGAAAGCGGATGTTGCAATCATCAGCGAGCCGTACAAAGCCTTAGATGGCAGCAACTGGACAGAGGACACAGCGAAGAGAGCAGCAATATGGACCTGTGGAAACCACGCCTTCCAAAGCACCAACAGCGTAACGAACTATGTTGCGTCTGCCCGGATAAATGGAATCCACTTCTATAGCTGCTATGCTCCTCCTAGTCTATCACACGCGGACTATCTGAAGCTTTTAGACGATATAGTAGCTGACGCACGAGGAAAGCACCCGGTCATTATTGCCGGCGACTTCAACGCGTGGGCTACGGAATGGGGCAGTAGATTCGCGGATGCAAGGGGGATTGCCCTCCTAGAAGCATTCGCATCGTTGGAGATCGGCCTTGTAAATAAAGGTTCAGCCCAAACTTTTCGCAAGGCAGGCAGAAGCTCCATAATCGACATAACATTCGCAAGCAACTCGCTACTGCACAAAACAAAATGGCGAGTCAGCGAGGAATACACACACAGCGACCACCAGGCGATTGTATTCAACATAGGTAGTGAGAGGCCCAGACAGAGACCCAAACGAACAGGGCCGAAGTGGAAGGACACCGCTTTCGACAAAGAAATGTTTGAGGAAACGTTTAGCTCTGACTTCCCACCCAACACCACATCAGCGGAAAACATGTCGAGTAAACTGATCCAAGCAATTTCGACAGCCTGCGATGCAGCAATGCCGAAAAGGTCTATTAGCGGAAGGAGAGAACCCTGCTATTGGTGGAACGACAAGATCAAGAACCTCAGGGCAATTTGCCTTAAAGCACGCCGTAGATCCCAGCGTTCCAGAGGTAGACAAGAGTTCCACGAACGATTGGCCATCTTTAGGCTGGCAAGGCGCTACCTGGAAAAGGCAATCAAGGAGAGCAAAGGAAACTATTTTAAAACTCTTTGCAATGAAGCAGACCTAGATCCCTGGGGGGAGCATATAAAATCGTAATGAAGAAACTGAGGGGCAGTAGGTCTCCTCAAGTAACCTGCCCATTGTTGCTCAGAACAATAGTTGAACACCTGTTCCCCAGCAAGTCTCCTACAATGTTCGTCCTCACACAAGGAGCTGGTCCGGAACAAATCCCACCAGTCACGGTTGACGAGCTGCAGAATGCGTGCAGGAAAATAGGCGAGAAAAAAGCGCCTGGCCCCGACGGCATCCCCAATAAAGCCATCAAAGCAGCTGTCGAGAAGAGACCAGAGCTGCTTACGACGATGATGCAAAGGTGCCTCGAAGAGGGAAACTTTCCCAACCGCTGGAAACTCCAACACCTAGTACTAATACCCAAAGGCAATAAGCCCCCCGAAGAACCTTCAGCGTATCGACCGATTTGCCTGCTGGACACCACGGGAAAGATCCTGGAGAGCATCATATACGGCAGGCTAATCGGCGTGGCTGAGGAGCGAGGAGCCCTGTCAGACCACCAGTACGGCTTTAGGAAGTCGCGCTCCACCATCGACGACATCAAAGAGGTGGTAGACACAGCAAGTGAAGCCATAACGGGTACAAGATGGAGGGGCGGTACAAAAAAATACTGTGCCGTAGATACGCTGGATATAAAAAACGCGTTTATCTCGGCGAACTGGTCCTGCATAATGAGAGCCCTGAATAGGATGAGCACACCGCAGTACATGAAGAGGATTATTGTCAGCTACTTTACCAACAGGAAACTGAGATACCAGACTGACGATGGTACTAAATACTACGACGTCTCTGCAGGCGTTCCACAGGGTTTAGTCCTTGGACCCCTCCTGTGGAACTTAATGTACGACGGAGTACTGAGACTAAAGCTGCCACATGGAGTCAAGGTCATCGGCTTTGCTGACGACATCGCGGTCGTGACGGTGGCCAAGCACATCCACGAGGTGGAAACCGCCGCAAATGAAGCAATCGCCAGGATCAAAAATTGGCTGGAACCTTCCCACCTTGAACTGGCTGACCACAAAACAGAGGCTGTTTTAATAACCAGCCGAAAGACTGTGGAATATGCAAACTTCCGGGTTGGCTCCCAGCTAATTAGATCCAAGGAATCACTGAAATACCTAGGAGTGATGCTCGACAACCGACTTAATTTCAAAAAGCATGTCGAATACTGCACCAGGAAAGCTTCAAAGATGCAGGCAGCACTTTCTGGTATGCTGCCAAACATAGGAGGACCCGGATACCCAAGAAGGATTCTGCTTTCCAGAGTGGTAAGTTCAATTCTCCTATATGCTGCGCCAGTCTGGTCGAGTGCTCTCTCTATAAAGGAGACTGCTAAGAAGCTCTCGTCACCATACAGGCTCTGCGCCATAAGAACAATCAGCGGCTACCGGACAATTTCGGACGAAGCAGCCTGTGTGATTGCGGGTATGGTCCCCATCGACATTCTCGCAAATTAGATGCATAGGGTCTACCTAAGGTGATCGACGAACCGGCCAGAGACTGGCGTAAACAGGATAAGGAAGGAAGAAAGAGCAGCCTCAATGACAATATGGCAAGCCAGATGGGACACCTCAAACAAAGGTAGATGGACTCACAGACTGATTCCAACTATCGAAACGTGGACAAAGAGAACAAGCGGAAACTGCAACTTCCACCTTACGCAGTTTCTGTCGGGCCACGGGGTCTATCGAAAGTATCTCCATAGGTTCGGGCACGATAGCTCTTCCCTTTGCCCAGAATGTGAGGACTCTGAAGAAGACGCAGAACACACGACTTTCCACTGCAGACGATTTGAAGGGACAAGAATAAACTTACCAACACCGGAGCTCCTAGTCGGTCATATGACGGAGTCAGCCGAGAAGTGAGAGGAAATCTGTTCCTTCATATCAAACTTGCAGATCGAGCTAAGAAGGCTTGAAAGTGTAAGGCGAGCCGAACAGGCAAACACAGTCGATCCAGCTTGAGTCGCTAACCAGCCCCGCGAAGTAATACCTAACGGCAGTTCCGCGGGGAGAGTGGTAGAAGAGTGCAGGGTGTGGGTTAGTACGTAGGCGTATTCCCGAAATCGAGAACTTGGGTTTGCGAATCGTGCATGCTAATGGCACGGGCTATTAGTATCTTTCGAAGATTGCCACATCCTTGGACGTAACCAAAAAAAAAAAAAAATATACACACACACATACACACACACACTTCAAAAGGCTGTAGCTTAGGCTACTGTGGGGGTCACAGGTGGCGGATAGTGAACGGCCTGTAGATATGCAGGTTAGCTGTGAATACCCAATAAGCAGTCCCCGACCAAGAGCGGCAGAGAAGGAGGGCGCGGCTGAAAAGGCCACAGGAACCCCAGAGAACTTTCTGCGACAAGACGAGCGGGCACCGTCTTCAAATATGTGCTAATCCACCTCTTGGCTCTCTTGGAGGTGGCTCCGAGGGAAACGACATCCTCATCGGTAACAACCAATTGAGGTTAATATCTTTGAAGGCACCGCCATAACCGGCATTACGACTGAGTCCAGTAAAGTCGTAATTATGATATACTGGAAAACCCATTTCGGAACTATTGACATCAGGGCTGACGCCTGCAGTATTCTGTCACCTGAGTAAGGTGGAGTGAAATCTGGTTGAAATGGCTTTTAGGCTAATGCTGTAGACGCCCCGTCCCGTTAAAACCTTGGCAGGACTCATAGTACGTTCAACACTTCGTCGCCATTAAGTTGGTGGTGTAGATCCAGATGTAACATTCTTGGTTAGCACCGATCCGGCTCTGGCACAGAACCCCATAAGGGCCTGTGTCAACCCTCGCATGGCCTCACTGCTTGCAAAGATAACCATGGGATCAAATAGGTGACTACACATCCGAACGTTGATAGCGGCTTTGAGTGGGGACCAACACGAAATTAATACAACAAATATAAACACAAACACAAACCCAATCATCAACGATCAGGTATAAAACGGCGAAAGTACGGAAAATTCATTCAAAAGGAGTAGCAAGGTGCAAAGGTCGCCAATCACCCAGTCATCAACCCCAACCCCAGATGATAAAACTGCAACACCCACTAAAACCAACCAACCGTCGGTATTCCATCAACTTGGAGAGCAGATTAAAATTCTGGTAGAAATGCTGGGGGATGGTAAAAGGCGGTCCATACACCAACCTATGCGGGATGCTATAGAAAGCATCAAGGCGCTGAATGAGTTATCGGCGATCGAGATGCATGATGAACATGCTAAAACTGTTATCCGGAGAAACAATGCCTCTCAAACATCCCCATGGCTAAAGGCGCTTCTAGGGCCAAAACGAAGGCCGGATCCCAGCAGTGAGTCACCAAACTCAAAACGTAGGCAGAAGCACACGCTCTCAGGAGAAGGAGCAAATGCGCCTCGCGAAGTAATTAAGGCGCTCCGCGAAGAGAACGAGGCACTCCACAAAGGAGGAAAAAATAAGAAAAAAGCTCCAAATGCTAAGAAAGATGAGCTAGCCCCAGTGAGGAAAAAACTTGTCACCGCAGTAAGCAATGACAGCTCCTGGTCGAAGGTCGTTAGAAATAAAACGAAGAGAAAGGAAGAGAAAACACAGTGGTAAAAACTCGAACGGACGCAATCGTGGTTGCAAGGAAGGGAGAAATAACATACGCCGAAATACTCCGGAGAGTCAAGGCCGACCCCAAACTTTATAACTTGGGTGAATCGGTCACGAAAATAAGACGGACCCAGAAAGGCGACCTTCTGTTCCAGCTACGGAAAGCTGGCGACCAAACGGAGCAATTTAAAAAAATAATCGGTGAGAACCTCGGGGGTGATGTGGAGATACGATCCTTAACCCAGAGGTCGACGGTGGAAATTAAAGATCTCGACGAAGTCACCACAAGAAGAGACATTTGCGACGCTATCAAGGCCCAGTACAACACTGGATCAGCGAAGCAGACGTGCTTAGCCTTAGGAAAGCCTACGGTGGCACACAGATCGCGACAGTGGGATTACCGGCAGAAAAGGCGAATAAACTGCTAGAATCAGGCAAAGTTAAAGTCGGCTGGGTGAGCTGCCGCATCCGAGTCCGTAAAGCCCTCACCAAATGCTTCAGGTGCTTGGAGTTCGGCCACACGGCGCGGCAATGTAAAAGCGAGCATGACCGATCGAAACAATGCAGAAAATGCGGAGAAGAAGGTGACATAGCCAAGGTCTGCAAAAAAGATGCACTATGCTTCTGGTGCAAGATAGCCACACCAGAAAATGCTGGACACGTAGCTGGTAGCAGCAAGTGCCCGCTACTCAAGAAGGCTTTGGCTAAATTAATATGATAAATATCATCCAGATAAATTTAAACCACATAGCGCCGATAAGTGAGCCCTACAAATCTATAGATGGTAACAGCTGGATAGAAAACACCACGAAAAGAGTGGCGATATGGACCTGCGGGAACCATGCCCTGCAATCGGTCGGTCGGCCACCCTGACGCTGATCACTTCGTGTCTGCAAAGATAAAAGGGGTGCACGTTTATAGTTGCTGTGCACCCCCTAGTCTTGGAATGCCAGACTATCTAAAGCTGCGTAAACGACGCACGCGGGAAACATCCAGTGATCATTGCTGGAGATTTTAACGCCTGGGCCACCGACTGGGGCAGCAGGATCACGGATGAAAGGGGAAGAGCTCTCCTCGAATAATTTGCATCGCTAGACATTGGTCTAGCCAACAACGGCGCAGTCCAAACGTTTCGTAAGGCAGGTAGAGCGTCAATCATCGACATTACGTTCATGAGCAGCTCTCTACTACAGCATACCAAATGGCGGGTTAGCGAGGACTACACGCACAGTGATCACCAGGCGATAATCTTCAGCGTCGGAAAGCAGAAACGGAAGCTGCACCCCGTCTCAACAGGGCCAAAATGGAAAGACACGCTTTTTGATAGAGACGTGTTCAATGAAATGATGAATACCAGCGACATAGCGGACAATGGCTCAGCTGAGACCCTCTCACAACAGCTGACACAGGTCATAACAGCTCTGCGACGAAGCTGACTCAGACCCCTGGGGCATGGCTTATAGAGTGGTCATGAAGAAGATCAAAGGCAGCAGGTCCCCACAACTAACCTGCCCAAGAATGCTAAGGAGCATAGTAGAGCACCTATTTCCCCACAGACCAACTACTAGCGTTCCCATCACGAGAGAAACAACCACGCAGAACATCCCGGCAGTAACGCCTGCTGAGCTGTTCGAAGCAACTAAGAAGATCGGCGACAGCAAAGCACCTGGGCCGGATGGCATCCCGAATAGGGCAGTTAAGGCTGCAGTGAAGTCGAGACCAGCCATTTTCATAACGGCAATGCAAAGATGTCTGGAGGAGGGAATGTTCCCGACACCATGGAAATTGCAACACCTAGTGCTGCTTCCAAATGGAAATAAGCCACCTGGAGAACCATCATCATAACGCCCAATATGCCTACTCGACACGCTAGGAAAGATCCTAGAGCGCATTATATACGGTAGGCTACTTGCGGTAGCTGAACAAAACGGAGCCCTGTCAGAACACCAATACGGCTTCAGAAAATCGCTTTCTACCGTCGATGCCATAAAGGCGGTAGTAGATACAACCGCTGAAGCCATACAGGGGGAAAGATGGAGATGGGGGACGAAAAAATATTGCGCAGTGGTGACGCTGGATGTCAAAAACGCATTCAACTCGGCGAACTGGTCTTCTATTAGGAGAGCCCTTGCCAGAATGGATACACCGTACTACCTGCGGAGGATAGTCTCAGACTATCTCAGTAACAGGAAGCTAAGGTACCACTCTGATGAGGGCGCTAAGTACTACAGCGTTTCCGCGGGAGTCCCGCAAGGGTCTGTCCTTGGACCTCTCCTATGGAATATCATGTATGACGGGATTCTACGTCTGCCGCTACCAGAGGGAGTGAAGGTAATAGGCTTCGCTGATGACATCGCAGTGGTCACAGTTGCCAAGCACGTTCACGAGGTGGAGTCTGCTACTGACGAGGCGATAGAAAAAATGAAGGACTGGTTGGAGTCTGCCGGTCTGGAACTAGCTGCCCACAAGACTGAGGCTGTCTTAATAACCAGCCGCAAGAGGGCAGAGTACGCAAACTTCCGGATCGGAAATCAGACAATAAGATTAAGGGAATCATTGAAGTATCTCGGTGTCATGATTGACAATAGACTTCGCCCCAATATGTATGTATATTAATGAGTGCAGGAGGAAGTTGTCGGCGCAGTACAGGCTCTGCGCAATCAGAACCGTCAGCGGCTTCCGAACCATATCTGACGATGCAGAATGTGTTCTAGCCGGAATGATCCCCATTGACATACTCGCAAACGAGAGCCAGAGGGTTTACTTTCGGCGGCCCCTGAATCGTCAGGAGGCAAAAAGAGTAAGGACGGAGGAAAGAGCGGCATCGATGACGCTGTGGCAAACCAGTTGGGATGGCTCCACAAAGGGCAGGTTGACCCATAGGCTCATTCCCACCATTGAACAATGGACGCAAAGAAAACTAGGGAACTGTAATTTTCATCTTACACAGTGCCTGTCGGGGCATGGTGGCTATCGGAAATACCTCCACAGGTTTGGACACGATACCTCACCTACGTGCCGAATGTCAAGACGTAAATGAAGACGCGGAGCATGCAGTGTTCTACTGCACACGCTTCGCAGAAGACACAGCAAACTTGCCAACCCCGGAGGATCTCGTACGCTACATGACGAGATCGGAGAGTGACTGGACAGAGGTCTGCTCTTTCATAGCAAACGTGCAGATTACACTACGAAGAGCTGAAGCTCTAAGAAGAGCCCAAGAGGCGGCCGTACAGAATAGAACATAATTGCTAACCAGCCCCGCGATGTAATACCTAACGGCAGTTCCGCGGGGAGAGTGGTAGACGTATGCAGAGGTGTGGTTTAGGACGTAAGCGCGAGGACATAGGAGAATAATATCCCGTGAATCGTTCATGCTGGTGGCACGGGTTACCAGTATCTTGAAGAAGATTCCACATCCATTGGCGCAAACCTTAAAAAAAAAAAAAAAATAACACACACACACACACTTTAATCACAACTTAAATCAGAACTTAAATCACAACTTAAATCAGAACTTCAATCAGAACTTAAATCAGAACTTAAATCACAACTTAAATCAGAACTTAAATCAGAACTAAATCGCATTGAAATAAACAATTATTTTGCTTCCGTGCAAAAAGAGTGTGGCATACTTCTAAAAGTGAAAACTTTTCAAACACAAAAACAGTACATACTTATAGGGGATATGGCTTAAGATGTATTTAAATGATGCAGTTATGATATTTTAAGTCAGGGGTGGGTGGCTCGCCTCGCTCGCGAACAGGATTTTAACCCTCTTTTCCTCAGGGTTTAACCGCTCACGAGATTTCGTAGCTCCACTTAGGGTATGCCAACAACTGTCAGGCGCCTGGAGGTAATTTCACTGTTATCTAAAAAAAAATTAATGACTTGTCTCAGTCCCTAGAAGAATACGTCATTTCATTCATATATATTTAAGCCCCTAAGAGAATGCATTGTTTTTGTGTACTACTCACAACTTAAAACACAACTTAAATCAGAACTTAAATTCACAACTTAAATCAGAACTTAAATATGAGCCAGAGCCCTCAACTTAAATCACAACTTAAATCAGAACTTAAATTTGAGCCAGTCCCCCTCCGGTTTCTCTTTAGCGGTTTCGCAGACCCGAACTTAAATTTGAGCCACTCCCCATCCGGTTTCTCTTCAGCGGTTTCTCAGACCCAAACCCAATCAGAACTTAAATTTGAGCCACTCCCCCTCCGGTTTCTCTTTAGCGGTTTCTCAGACCCGAACCCAATCAGAACTTAAATTTGAGCCACTAACCCTCCGGTTCCTCTTTAGCGGCTAACCCCAATCAGAACTTAAATTTTAGCCACCCCCCCCCCCCGGTTTCTCTTTAGCGGTTTCTCAGACCCGAACCCAATCAGAACTTAAATTTGAGCCACTAACCCTCCGGTTTCTCTTTAGCGGTTAACCCAATCAGAACTTAAATTTGAGCCACTCCCCCTCCGGTTTCTCTTTAGCGGTTTCTCAGACCCGAACCCAATCAGAACTTAAATTTGAGCCACTCCCCCTCCGGTTTCTCTTTAGCAGTTTCTCAGACCCGAACCCAATCAGAACTTAAATTTGAGCCACTCCCCCTCCGGTTTCTCTTTAGCGGTTTCTCAGACCCGAACCCAATCAGAACTTAAATTTGAGCCACTCCCCCTCCGGTTTCTTTTTAGCGGTTTCTCAGACCCGAACCCAATCAGAACTTAAATTTGAGTCACTCCCCCTCCGGTTTCTCTTTAGCGGTTAACCCAATCAGAACTTAAATTTGAGCCACTCCCCCTCCGGTTTCTCTTTAGCGGTTTCTCAGAACCGAACCGCATTTAGCGGAGACGCTAACCGCACTTAAATCAGAACTTAAATATGAGCCAGAGTCCCCCTAAACATATTACTGGTTTGTACAGAGTTACTTATTACCGCACATGTTACAGTTATATATATATATATACATATATTATATATATAACATTATATAATTCTCTATAAAAAGAAAGACAAATTAAATAATTTATAGTAATTTGGAGGAAAATACGAAGAAAAAAAACCTCCAATGGAAGGAAAAAAAAAATAACAAAACAAAGGAAAGTATAAATGAAATAAATAAATGAATAAATAAATAATTTAATAATAAAACAAAATAAATAAATAAATAAATAAGTAAATAAATTAAACGATAGAATATATAAATAATTTAGTACATTTACAAATGAATATAAACAAAAAAAATAATAATATTGTAATTAAGTGAGTTCATACAGAACAAATGACAAGGAATAATGTGACAGTCAAGTTATGAATGAGAGGCTTATCAACAAAACTACAGGTTTCTTGGAATTTTATTTTCAGTTTTTGTATTCTTTCAGCGATCAATTCAACATTCGCTTTTCTGTGAAGATCTAAAGTTGAGTGAAACTACGGTAAATTCAACATCATTTTAAGTACCTTATTTTGTGATACTTGCAGACGTTTAATATGACATTGGACACAGTCTCCCCAGACTTGACATCCATATAGCATAATTGCCTGAAAAATAACCTTATAGATTATCATCTTATTTGCAAAAGTGAGTAATGGTTTTCTATTTATAAAGGGGTAGAGCATTTTGATCGCAATCCCAACCTTTTTTATTGTTTGACTGACATGTTCGTTGAACGTTAATTTTCAAAAAAAAAACCTATTCCATTTAGTTGCAAATGCCCGCTGGGAAGAAAGCAGAGCTTTCTTTTTCTTGTGAAAAAGATAGCCTGAATTTTTCCATCATTAAGCTTTTGGAACATTGACTTCCTGAGCTAGATTTAGATACCTTCTTTTGATAAATATGTGTATCAGAGGATGTTGAATTATCTTGTTTTCCTTTGTCACTATTTGAGTGCTTTTGTGTAGATAGGACAGGAGCAGACACAGGTTTAGGCAGAGAGTTAGAAGAGGTTGGTGGATTCGTTACAGTTAGAGGATTAACGGATGTTTTTAAAGCTGCTGCAAAAGTGTTAGGAAGCGTAGGGCTTGGGTTCTGGGTTCTATTTGTTTTGTTTCCGACAGCGTACATTTCTGAATCGTTTATATTTTCAGAATTTCTTTTTGTTTGAGGAAAGCTTTGCATTGTCTCGATGAAGTTGGATGTTCCTCCGAGTAATTAGCGCAGCAGATGGTGGTACAGTTTTCAGGGTTATGCGCGGGAAGGCTAGAGCTTTCACATCGGGGAGGGTTGTTGCACTTTTTGGTAGTGTGGCCAAGGATTTGGCAGTTTTTGCAACGCATGGGGGTCGGGAAATATGAAAATATTGTACAAAATCGGCATGGAGCTCGGGGTCGACTTGAACTCATCATTAAAACCGACACATTGGCCATCCGATACAGCAAAAGTACCCGACTTAGTAGAGTTTTTTTTATCATTGAAGGCGTAGCCACAAACTTCGTGCAAGTAGAAGAAAGCTTTGACCTCTCTTCCGATCACTCGCCTGTAATCTTGACGATAAGCGATAAGTTAAGGAAAGTGGAAGGTGCCCCGAGATTGACAAATAGCAAAACTAAAAGAAAATCGCACACAAAATGGCAGGAACCTCGCGCCCCGCAACATAAAACGTACTTCAATCGTCTGAGAGACGAGTCAATTGAGTAGACCATGAGATATCGACTCATCTTGAAGACCTAACAAATGAAAGATGTACAAACTACTCGCTCTGGAAAGCAGTACAAAATATGAAGAAGGCCCAAATGCAATCCGCGCCAATCTAAAAAACAATGATAAGTGGGCAAGGGATAAGAAAAGGCGGATCTTTTTGCCGAAAATTCTGAGGAAACATTTCAGGTAGACGAGCCAAGTATAACTACTAAAGGGTGGTTAAATTTTAAGGGCCGATGTTGATTTTGTATAAAACACAAACCGCACACCTCCATCCGTTGGTCCAAATTTTCGATGACGCTGAAGCATAATTGAGGTTCTATGCCGTTAATGTGCCGAATTATCTCATCCTTTAGCTCTTGAATTGTTGCTGGCTTATCGACGTACACCTTTTCTTTCAAATCACCCCAAAGAAAAAAATCCAAAGGTGTCAAATCACATGATCTTGGCGGCCAATTGACAACGCCACCAAGTGTGATAACACGGCCATTGAATTTTTCGCGCAAAAGAGCCATTGTTTCGTTTCGTTAGCTGTGACGGTGACACCGTCCTGTAGAAACCACATATCGTCCACATTCATATCTTCCAATTCGGGCCATAAAAAGTTCGTTATCGTTTCACGATAGCGAACACCATTCACAGTAACTGCCTGACCGGCCGCATTTTGCATACGGCCCGATGATGCCGCCAGCCCATAAAACGCACCAAACAGTCACTCTTTGTGGGTGCATTGGTTTTTCGACAATCACTCTTGGATTATCAATGGCCCAAATGCGGCAATTCTGCTAATTGACGAATCCACTCAGGTGAAAATGTGCCTCATCATTGAAGATGATTTTCTTTCAAAATTTATCATCCACTGTTGCCATTACTTGCCACCATTCTAACCATTGACGACGCTTGAAATGGTCTAGAGGCTTTTGTTCTTGAGTCAATTGCACCTTCTAAGCGTAAATGGAAGTCTTTATGCATAATGTTCATCAACGACGAGCGTCAGAGTTGCGAGCGTGTTGGGTACGACGACGAGTTGAGGTGGACGGCTCTTCAGCCACACTATTGCGAACAGCAGCAATATTCTCTGCAGTACGAGCTGTACGAGCATGCACTGGTGTTTTCACATCTCCTACAGACCCGGTTTGCTCAAATTTTTACACGATTTTTCCGATTGTACGCACATTTGGACGATTAAATTGACCGAAAAAATCACGAAGTGCACGATATGCATTTTGATTTGAACGCCCATTTTCATAAGCCTGAAAAACTTTAGCTTAACGCGTTGCTCGATTGTGTATCTTTGAGTTAGTCTGAAATTAAGATATGTCAAATGAAATGCAGAAAAAAACTTGACGTTTAGGTGTGGTTCACATTCAACATCGGCCCTTAAAATTTAACCACCTTTTATAACCGACAGATTTAGAGTAGAAAGTGTGCCGCTAACCAAGCTTCGCCAGGCAATCAAAAATCTAAAAAAAACAACATGGCTCCTGGCTACGGTCTAATCGAAGAAATCCTCGAGAACTTGCCGAAAAAGGCTACCTTTAGGCTATTATATGTTCCTCAGGCTCATGGAAGGTTGCCGAACTGATTATGGTCCCAAAACCGGGCTGTTACCAATAATATCGAAAATATTTCAAAAACTTTTGTTAAACGCATTCAAACATATTTTTGAATCGAAGAGAAGCGACCAATTCCTGACCATCAATTTGGGTTTCGAGCGAAACAGTCGACAAGCTTTAGAGGAGAAAAAGATCTGCTCTACCACCTACTTGACGTTTTCCAGGCTTTCGACAAAGTCTGGCATGAAGGCCTAAAACACAAACTAAGCTGGCTTCTCCCGATAAGCTTATATACGATCCTAGAATCCTAGGACATGGAACTGAACACTCCGATTTTAATTAGATCCGGAACGGGAGTCCCACTTTGAAATGTCCTTGGCCCTACATCATATCTGTTGTACACCAGGGACATACCTCAAACTGAGGGTACACTTGTGGCCACATTTGCGGATGACACCCTTACAAAAACAGAGAAACAAATGGAAAGTGCTGCCATATTATTTTCGAACTCGGCTTAAGGGCCAGGATTGAACTGAAGATCAATCAAGGACAGTGGCATTTCGAAAATCCCGACACGATACCGATGTACTGAATCGGAGGCAGTTCCGCAGATACGTAGCTGACTACAGTCCTCTGGGCCGTCCTCACCTGCATTAATTGACTAATTTCTAGTCAGCACTCTTCAAACTGGAGCCGAGCTGTGTGTGCGTTCTAATTGGCCTAGCTGACAAGCAAAAATGAAGTATAGCGAAATTGAACGAAACTTAACGAAACTCTGGAAATTGGCTATTATAGTCACAATGTATCAATTTATGTGTATTCACTCGATTGCTTAAGTTGACTTAAGTCTCCTTGGCGCTCGATCCGTCGACGCCGCCTAAGACTCATGTCGTTGTACAGTCTGTTAAGTTCGTAGTTGGATCCTCTTCTCCAATTGTAGCGCAGAATGTTTCCTTTAAAATGTGGTTGCGATGGAGCGCATGTAGCATATTGCGAATTTTCTTAACCGAACGAATGTCTGACGAACATCTTTACATGAGAACGGGCCAGGAACGAATATAACGACGGAAATGGCAGTGGATTGGTCACACACCACGAAAGGGTGACAGCCTGTGTCGTCCAAAAACTGACAACTGTCACCAATTCTTTTCCTCCAAATCCTGTACAGCGGCGTTCTGAACCTAATGCTTTCTGACTTCGCCAAGTTGATCGCAGCTTCCAGTCGTCGCAGCCGGAGTGGTGATGTCCTCGATCTTTAGACACGATCAAGTCATCAGCGTACCCGGCAGATGGAGGCCATTTTGTTTACTTCAAAAATACCAGCAGAGGCCATTCTTGACGACAAACCTTCTACTGGCGCATGTTGCCCCCTGTGGCGTTGTTACACTCCACGGAGTTAAACATTTCTCCGACTCCAGCAGAGTTCATCCTACGTTCAACCTGGTTTTTCCCACCATCGCCGACGCCTAGCCTACACCCAAGTTGCATTTCAATCTTTGCTCTTCGCAAGATCATCCTTTCACCTGAAAGCTCTTGCTTTTAGCAACCCGAAGACTCCAGCAATTCATCAAAGCCCCACCCCATCCACCGGCCAACCTCATCACTGCAAAATCCAAAGTCTGCCCCCGTTTAAGCAGAAATACACTACAACTACAACTTGGGATCGGTTAACTTAGATGAGGTTGGTTGTGAATCGAAGAATTGGATTGGATTATTGTGTTGTTTTTTTTTCTTTTTGTATATGGTTCTTATAACGACTCGATATCGAGGTGATCGTACCGGTTACCCGGATGCACGTGGCCCCGGAGGGTCATTTTAAAGTTTTGTAACCCTTGGAGACACAAATCAAAAATGAACTTTCTATGAAATGAAAAAAGAAAACCAGCAAATGTGGTTAAGAGTAAAGTAACGGGACTTCTAAAACACTCGCGCTTTGAAGAGACTCGTTTTAATACACGTCTTGTCGGTAGCGTGGTCAGACGATGACTGTCCATTACGTTTTATTTGATTGAAGCATCCCCGGTAGGCCTACTCAGAATCAGAACAGAAAGTGAAGCAAATTACGAAGTACAAAAAAAACGGAGTGGATTTGAAAAATGTGAACCAGATATTGAAAATGAGACATAAAATATACATAGGTAGATTCCAGAAACAATCGATTGCAAGCTGCTATCGGGTAAAAAGTAAAACAAACGAAATATATAGTTTTGTTGTGTTTTTAGTTCATGCCAGATATTGTTGTCCATTAAAAATTGGAGTTGATTAAGTTATATTATTTCTATATTTTTTGAATTAAATTTTGGAAGCTGGAGAAAATGGACTCAATTTAAGCAAAGGCAAGCTTTAAATGAAAGATTTTATCCATCAGTGTATGAAGTAAATTTTCATCCCTATTCCCTACTCGAAACTATACATACCTACGTATATGAGCTGTCTCCGTGATGAATACGTTTTCTTGATAGGAATTGCCGACTGATTGTACACACATATGTACATATATTTGTGCAGAAATAAGTTCCATACGAATTGTGAACTGAGTTTGTTCATATTTTCCTTTAGGCACTTTTGCGTGCTTGTGCGAGAAATTATCGTGCACAGGCTAGGTGAAATTGTTTGTATTCATATGGCAAAGTGGCAAAGGAAGAAATCTCATATGTTTCCATACGAATTGAAAGCTGAGTTTCTTATTTTGAGATGTTTTCCTATGGACAGTTTTGAGCAAAGCGTGCAAATTGTATTTCATTTCAAATTGGATTTTTCGACTATTATCAGAAAACTCAATATAACCACTAATAAACTAGGCATATCAGTTGAAATTAATTCTCTCAAAAACCATTTCTAAGATAAAGAGGCCCAAGTACCGCTCCATTACACAATGCAACAGGTGTGCGACGGTATTTTGGATATGCAATTTCGGATGAAGTACTTGCAAGTGTCTTAAGAAAAGCAAAGAAAAACAAAGCACAGGGTGAAGATAGGACCCCTTATGAATTGTTCCACAACGCAACGAACAAGTACATATAACGAAGCTACTGTACCAGAGTTTCCCATCATCCGTAATATTTTCAATATACAACAAGGAAGTTTCATATGTTGCTGCAAATTATAGAGGAATATCTTTTATGAACACGATGGCGAAATTGTTTGCTGGATTGCTGAACTCGAGACTCACGAAGTGGGTTGAAGAAAATAAAAAGTTAAAAGCAGGCTTCAGAGAACGTTTCTCTACAGTGTACCAAATATTGAATCTTACCATCTTCTGAGTCCATTGATATTCTCGTTATTCTTGGATGACATCTCAGAATACCCCCCAGCTTGAATTGTATTCGAAGGCATACGAGCTAGAGGACTACTGCTTGCCGATGATATAGTGATCTTAGCAGAATTGACAAGCTCTCTACTTATGATCAACAAGGGAAGCTACTGTAAATTCAATTGCATGCCTATAAACCGCGAAAGCGGAAAAATGGAAGTATGCTGGATTTGACCTGAAAGTGGTCAAATATAAATATCTTGAAATCACCATAAACCATGACCTTTCATTGAAAAAAACATTTTAAATTAAAGCTTGCCGAATCGAAATAGGCCATAAACTCAACGTAGAGAAACCCAATGTCGAATTCGAAGGTTGGAGTTCCTACAGAAATAAAAGTATTTGAAGCTGTTATGTGGTCAGTAATGTGCTACGCACAAGTGTGGGGAGGAAAACATTTCGAGAATGTAGAAAAGCTCTTGCATCACCACATACAAATATTTGATTACATAAAGCTTGATTTATTAAGGAAGTACCGTCTTGGGATCTTGGGACTGCTTTTGAAAAGAGTTACAATGTCCATCCCTAACTTAAAATAATAAGTCAGTAGACCCACTTTTAAATCAATCAATTTAGTTATTCCAGTTTCTACCGTAGACAACAAATACCTATTCACATTGTCATTCATATGGGAACAAATGAGTGAAAATTAAATCTCATTTCTCATACCCTAAACTAATAAACGCAATTTTCTGACACTTGGTATATTGAGACGTAAGGTCCTTTCTTTCTCGAAATGTTGAATTTGACTACACATCTGTGAGCACAACAACTGCAAAAACCGCACATATCAGAAAAAACAGGTAGAAAAAAAAATACCCTTTCTGCGATCTGAAACCGCTGACTTGTTATTCTGTGTAAATTGTTGTTTCCCAGTCAAACTAGAGTTAAAATTGTGTGGGAGTCCTCTCTGTCATCTTCGCAAATCGTTTATTTTGTTATTTTTATGTACTAATATAGGGGTGCAAACGAAATCGAAACAACCCCCGTCGCTTCGGCTGTGTTCCAGTGCCAGTCAAGTAAAAAAAGATCTGAATACAGACGTGGAGTCAATCATATACCGCATCTTCGTTCATAAGCAGTCATTGTACATACATACATATGTGTACAATGACTGCTTATGTACATTTATCCACGATCCGAGTCGTAACCCAAGAGCGACCAATTCGGTAGCAATGCGAAAAAAGGAAAAAAGCTCAAATAGATTTGTTTTAATGAGTGCCAGAATATATGCGTTGTGCAACGCGCCCGGCGCCACAACCAAACCGTCGCTTGAAAACGGGGAAGCATGGCAAATAGATTTGTTTTAATGAGTGCCAGAATATATGCGTTGTGCAACGCGCCCGGCGCCACAACCAAACCGTCGCTTGAAAACGGGGAAGCATGGCTGAGTCGAGTAATCACAGAAATCGGATCATTGTCTTTGTTTTGTCTATAATAAAACACCAAGAGAAATATCTGTATCCCCGAAAAGCCGGGGAGGATATATCTCTGTTTTTGGCGTTTGTGTGTATAATGTATATATTAAAAACATTTCTGAGAATTAATATTCCGTAACAATGTTTACAAATAAATTTAACAGCTTTGCTGCTGCTTTGCAAATGTACTTTGGTTGAAGCTGATTATCTTGGCCATGTGTCGTGCTGTTTCCTCCACTGCAGTATAGACATCGTCGTAAATTTCTTTCATGCCACCGACAATTTTTTTTGAAAAGTGAAAGACAAACGGAAATGTACCAGAACACAATGGGTTTTTGTCAATTTCAATCAATTTTATTAATTGTACTTTATGTAACGATAAAAGAGAGAGAAGCAACGAAAGCGAGATACAGACCAATTTCTAAGAGAAATTTATAATGACAGACACATACCTTAAATGAAGGCTTCCTCTGTTGAGTTGCTTCGCAGGTTTGGAGTCAATGACTCTTTGAGCCACGTTACTTGAGTGCTCTAGATGGTCTAGAAATCCATAGTCGTCTGACTAGACTTACGAACGAAATAGATGTGATTTTGATTGTATTCTAATAGATTGCGTTGCGTAGAGAATAAGACATTTCTCGATAAATAAATTGACTACTTGAAATTGTA
This sequence comes from Eristalis pertinax, assembly GCA_907269125.1. NCBI lineage: Eukaryota > Metazoa > Arthropoda > Insecta > Diptera > Syrphidae > Eristalis > Eristalis pertinax. The sequence continues at coordinate 13,472,935 of OU026150.1, forward strand.
AGTCTTGTTAGTTAAATTTATAACAATCCTTTCATTAATCTCACTTCATAAACAAATAGATATTAAAAACTAAAAAGTCAATTCAGTCTATAAATAAATAGGCATTCAAAGTAATGGATATACAGATAAATCTTATTCAGAAAAGTAATTTTATATGAACCCTTAGGAGGTACGAAATATTGACATGTTTCATTCTTTATAATGTCATTATATGATAACATTGCTTTCATTACTCTATAGGAAAGATGATTTTTGCAATGCTTTGTTATGTTATTGAGTCTTGAAAAAACATGGTCGGCGGATGCGCTACCATGTGGCAAAGTCAAAAGTTTTATCATGAATCTCGAGATATTTGCAAAAATCTGCTCTTCAGAAATATTTCTTATTTTTTTTAAGTCTACCCAAAATTTGATTGAATTCGCCGGAAATTTTTCAATGGTTTGCCAGCGTGCCATATTCAAACTTTAAATGTCCAGCTGCCATTTAAATAAAAAAGTGCCACAATGGCACAATTGTGCCACATCGGCAACGCTGGTGGTTTATGTGCTTTATGTTCCTGACGATAGACTGGAAAGTAAGGTGAGGTGTGAGACGCATCTCCTTTTGCGAAATTGTGCGAAATCGACAGTGGACTGGAAAGCAAAGTGAGGTGGAAGACACATCTGTCTGGGAGGATTCTCCCATGCCTTGTAAGTTTTTCTTTTTGATTTATTCGAGTTTTGTGCGGTGACGTTAGTGCGCGTCTTTTTGTTCCATTTGATTTTAAGTTATTATTGTGGTAAGTGATTATAGTTTCATTGTGTATTATTAATTGTTTTTATGTTTGTATTATATATTGGATTAAGATTTGTTTTATTATTTGTTTTAACCCATTACATCCCAAACATCCAAAAAATTGGACTGTTTTTACCAAATCTACCAATTGGTGAAGTAAAAGTTTTAAGCTTTATTTTGGTGATATGGTGTAGAACAATCATTGCAAAGTGTTTTCTCGCATTAAGTGTAAAAAGTCAAAGGTTTTTTTTGCAATCTGGTCCTTTGCAACCAAAATTGTCGAATCTGACCGGCTGTAAAGATCTCTGGAAGATCCTGGTATAGATTTCTTTGCATTTCCTTCCGATTTTTTCATCCAAGAAAAACAAACCCCTGGTCTAAAATCTAGCAGAGGGATGGTCTCATCTTTATTCACCTGGTTGTAAATAATCCATGCATTCACAAGGGACATCTATAAAATACGGATATTTGGAAATCAACCAATCATGTTTTATTACAGTTATGAATAAATATTGGCTGATTCACGGCTACTTTGTTCTTTTCTGTCTTTGAGTACCTATTAGTTTTACCTTAGGTGCAACAGTATCAAAATTAGTCAAAAGACATACTTCATTTTTGTCATGCCATTTGACACATAATATTTCATTATTTTTATCAAAACAATGATCAGAATATCCTCGGTTTTTCTTTTCCAGTTTTTCTTTTGCCATTTCTTAGTCCTATTGTCTCTGACTGCGTATGTCGCTCTGAACCCTTGAGATTTTAAATCAATCAACAATTGCATACTACTGAAGTTATCGAAGTAGACGTGCAATCTCCAAACAACTTTTTCATCACTCTTGAACCCAAGCCATTGGCAGCACATAGTAAAGACGAGTTCCCAATGTCATATTCATGGTACACCTTACTTTGAAGGTAGATAACATGTTTTCAATATATATTTCCTTTCTACTGTTATCTATTATACATTTGGTAAAGGGCTTAGAATAGTTTTTATGTACTTTGAAATAAGTAGTATTTTTCCTTTACGATATATAAATCTGGAAATAATGCTCTTCAATTTCAAAGGTATTGTTTTAAATCAGACTGTGTTATTAAAACAAACCAAATTGCACAGCTTTCCTTTTGGTTCGCGAATGAAAGTGTTTGCAAACATCACCACATACAAATATTAGTTTACATAAAGCTTGTTTTATTAAGGAAGTACCGTCTCGGGATCTTGGGACTGCTTTTGAAAAGAGTTACAATCTCCATCGCAAACTTAAAATAATAAGTCAGTAGACCCACTTTTAAATCAATCAATTTAGTTATTCCAGTTTCTACCGTAGACAACAAATACCTATTCACATTGTCATTCATATGGGAACAAATGAGTGAAAATTAAATCTCATTTCTCATACCCTAAACTAATAAACGCAATTTTCTGACACTTGGTATATTGAGACGTAAGGTCCTTTCTTTCTCGAAATGTTGAATTTGACTACACATCTGTGAGCACAACAACTGCAAAAACCGCACATATCAGAAAAAACAGGTAGAAAAAAAAATACCCTTTCTGCGATCTGAAACCGCTGACTTGTTATTCTGTGTAAATTGTTGTTTCCCAGTCAAACTAGAGTTAAAATTGTGTGGAAGTCCTATCTGTCATCTTCGCAAATCGCTTATTTTGTTATCGTTATGTACTAATATAGGGGTGCAAACGAAATCGCAACAGCCCTTGCCCAAACGTCGCTTCGGCTGGGTGCCAGTGCCAGTCAATTAAAAAAAAGATCTGAGTACAGACGTGGAGTCAATCATATACCGCATCTTCGTTCATAAGTAGAGTGGCAGAATATATGCTTTGCCCCAACGCGCCCATGAACAACCAAACCGTCGCATGAAAATGGGGAAGCATGGCTGAGTCGAGCAATCACAGAAATCGGATCATTGTCGTTGTCTTTATCTTTGTTTTGTCTATAAGAAAACACCAAGAGAAATATCTGTGTGTCCCCGAAATGCCGGGGATTATATATCTCTGTTTTTCGCGTTTGTATCGTAAAAGTGTATACAAATAAATTTAACAGCTTTGCTGCTGCTATGCAAATGCACTTTGGTTGGAGCTGATTATCTTGGCCGTGTGTAGTGCTGTTTCCTCCACTGCAGTATAGACCTCGTCGTAAATTTCTTTCATACCACAGATAATATTTTTTTTGAAAAGTGAAAGACAAACGGAAATGTACCAGAACACAATGGGTTTTTGTCAATTTCAATCAATTTTATTCATTGTTCTTTATGTAACGACAAAAGAGAGAGAAGCAACGAGAGCGATATACAGACCAGGCTCTAAGAGAAATTTATAATGTTAGTCAGTCGTGTGTAGACTTACGAACGAAATACATGTGATTTTGATTGTATTCTAATAGATTGCGTTCCGTAGAGAATAAGACATTTCTCAATAAATAAATTGACTACTTGAAATTGTAAGTCTTGTTAGTTAAATTTATAACAATCATTTCATTAATCTCACTTCATAAATAAATAGATATTAAAAACTAAAAAGTCAATTCAGTCTATAAATAAATAAATAAAGCACACATTTAAGGCATTCAAAGTAACGAACATACAGATAAATCTTATTCAGAAAAGTAAATTTATATGAAACCTTAGGAGGTACGAAATATTGACATGTTTCATTCTTTATAATGTCATTATATGATAACATTGCTTTCATTACTCTATAGGAAAGATGATTTTTGCAATGCTTTGTTATGTTATTGAGTCTTGAAAAAACATGGTCGGCGGATGCGCTACCATGTGTCAAAGTCAAAATCGTAATCATAAATCTAGAGATATTTGCAAAAATCTGCCCTTCAGAAAAATTTCTTATTTTTTCTAAGTCTACCCAAAATTTGATTGAATTCTCCGAAAATTTTTCAATGGTTTGCCAGCATGCCATATTCAAACTTTAAATGTCCAGCTGCCATTTAAATAAAAAAGTGCCACAATGGCACAATTGTGCCACATCGGCAACGCTGGTGGTTAATGTGCTTTATGTTCCTGACTCGTCTTTTTGTTCCATTTGTGTTATTATTGTGGTATTGTGGTAAGTGATTATCGTTCATTGTGTATTATTAATTGTTTCATGTTTGTATTATATATTGGATTAAGATTTGTTCGATTATTTTTTTTAACCCATTACATCCCAAGTATCAAGTATCATTACATCCCAAGTATCCACAGATTTTACCAATTGGTGAAGTAAAACTTTTAAGCTTTATTTTGTGTGATATAGAACAATCATGCAAAGTGTTTTCTCACATTAAGTGTAAAAAGTCAAAGGTTTTTTTTTGCAATCTTGTCCTTTGCAACCAAAATTGTCGAATCTGACCGGCTGTAAAGATCTCCGGAAGATCCTGGTATAAATTTCTTTGCCCTTCCTTCCCTGGTCATAAATCTAGCAGAGGGATGGTCTCATCTTTATTCACCTGGTTGTAAATAATCCATGCATTCACAAGGGACATCTATAAAATACGAATGACTAGAGGCCAGTACCATTTCTTTCCTCTGAAACTGATTGGATATTTGGAAATCAACCAAACATGTTTATCGACTCCACCCATGTTTTTATTATAGTTATGAATAAATATTGGCTGATTCAGGGCTACTTTGGTCTTTTCTGTCTTTGAGTACCTATTAGTTTTACCTTAGGTGCAACAGTATCAAAATTAGTCAAAAGACATACTTCAATTTTGTCATGCCATTTGACACATAATATTTCATTATTTTTATCAAAACAATGATCAGAATCGGTTCGGTTTTTCTTTTCCAGTTTTTCTTTTGCCATTTCTTAGTCCTATTGTCTCTGACTGTGTATGTTGCTCTGAACCCTTGAGATTTTAAATCAATCAACAATTGCATACTACTGAAGTTATCGAAGTAGACTACATGTGCGCTGGGATCCGTGCAAACTCCAAACAACTTTTTCATCACTCTTGAACCCAAGCCATTGGCGGCAAATAGTAAGGACGAGTTCCCATTGTCATATTCATGGTACACCTTACTTTGAAGGTTGATAACTTGTTTTCAATATATATTTCCTTTCTACTGTTATCTATTATACATTTGGTAAGTGTCTTAGAATAGTTTTTATATACTTTGAAATAAGTAGTATTTTTCCTATACGATGTATAAATCTGGAAATAATGCTCTTCTCGGCGTAACAAAAGGGAACAACGATTTCAGTAGAAAAATAATGCATTAATACACATTTCGTTGGAAACAATAAAAATTAAACGACCTGCAAAAAAAAATCTCCTCTCTTGTGGCATGGGTTCGTATACATATGTGTGTGCATGTGAGTTTTCGTTTGCTAGCAGTATCAATTCCAAGTCAGACATGTGTGGAATATGTGTACGCTTGAATATAGTAATTTCTGTGAAAATGTCTTCTGGAGTGCAGTGTAATTTGCTTCCAAGAAATGGGTTTTCTTCTGGAGTGCAGTGATAGATTGTGTGATCTAATGCTATGAGTATGAATGAGGGTAAATAAGTGGACTGTATGTATATGCTATGTTTGCGAAAATTGCGTGAAGTAATGTATGTATTTGGTATGCAGTGATATGATTATATTTAGTGCTGGGAATGACGAGCGATTTAAAATCGATTTAAGAATTTATTGTCAACAAAAAGTATTGCTTGCAATTTGAGATTACGACAATGCTTAATACTAAGGGTTATGATGTTGGTTTAACAATAAGAGCCCAACTGATGCACGTGTGTCCATGGGATGGGGTGGTGAGTTAGCCGATTTAGCCTTGATGATGACTGCTATCGCTGCTCTGGTAGAAGCCATGCAGCTCGTTGTTAGATGTCGTGCTTGGAATGACGACAGTCGTGTGCGACATTGCATCCCATGTTATTCAATGTTAAGTGTTGGATGCAGGGAGTTTTGTGTTTTCTTATGCTGTTTTCGTTTTGCAATGTTGGGTGTTTTCTGTTCAACGCGGTTCGTTGTTCGCCAGTGGACATAACTTCGTTATTGGTCTTCGAAATTCTCCATGTTGTGTCTTGACTGTGACAACACGGGTTAGCTAGTCTGAACCGGGATGTGGGCTGTGATTCGTCCGAGGCTGCAAATTAATTTATTCAAAGACTTCTAGGTTTTTTTAAAAAGAAAAAAAAAATACTTTATTTGTCTTGATAAGGGTTTAACAAAGAATGCGTGTGATCTGAATCGAGTACAAAATCGAACTGATCATCTCTTACTTCCAAATCTTAATCTAAAGGCAAGCGGCACTTAAGTGCTCGCATTCGTTTACAATAAATCTGTGTTTATATAATTCAAGTGGTGCGTATGGAGGGTCGCTTTTAGCTAATTGATTTGAAATGTTTATAAATTTTTAATGATTCTAAGAATTATATTTCTATGGAATGCGTTTGTGTCCATTAGCGGGGTGACACTTGTGCTCCATTATGTGGTATTGATGGATGATGTTAACTCCCCCCTTTCTTAAGAGAAACGTCCCGTTTCTTCAAATTCACATCTTAGGGATTCAATTTTTGAATTTAAATTATTAAATATAACATCATCTGTTCTACTATTTCTTTTAAATTTATATGAATATTTCATTATAACTTTTATTAGAAAAATTATTATAAAAATTAATATTGCCAATGTAAACGTTATATTCCATCCACCATGTTCTTTAAGAGATGATAATAAATTTATATTTTTAAACATTAAATCTTTTTTTTCTGATTCTATATAGTTTACAATTTCAAATTGGTCTACAAAATTTGTTTTTAAATAGTTTAAAATTATTGTAGTTGGATTGTCATATGTAACATTATCAATGATAGTTTTATTTTCAAACAATATAAGATAAGTTCCTTTCAATTCAAAGTTGTTCACAATGTGATGGCCTGATACAAGCATTGCGCCATCTCTTATTAATTCAATTTCTTTATTATTTTCTTTAATTTTGGTACAGTTTGCCTTTAGTTTATTTAAAATTCTTGCCAAACAAGTTTGCTTAGGGCTTAAACTACAAAATGTATTTCTTAATTCTATTTTACAATTTTTAATATTAACAAATTTATCTTTACATTTTATTATTTGTTTATCAATGATTAATTTCCCATCCTTTTGAGCTATTGCTCTCGCTTCATATAGCTTACATATCTTTTGAATTATTGGGTATTTAATATGGATTACAATTACATGTTGGTTTTGCAAAATTTTAAATGTTGATGCGTCTATTAAGTCAGTCATTGATATAGTTTGTGCTCATGTTCTGTTATCATTTGTATGTCTTTAAGATTTAAAATCGCTGGGTTTAAAATACCAAGTTTTGATAAGGTAATGGTATTAATCATATTTTGAAGTTCAGTAATCATCAGTCTGTTCATATGCTTAGTAATTTTTTCTTTGGTAGTGTCCTCTAAGGCATTTAAGGATTTTTTTATTTGTTTAATCGAATCCAAAATTTCTGAGTTTGTTATAAATTGTTTATTATTATTTTCTATTAGTTCATTAAGCTTGTTTGTAACGAGTACTAAGTCATCGTGATCCGGGGATCCTGAAATCTATTTCCATAAAGTCCCTATTTCATTTATACCTCTTTTATTTCTGTTTGTGAGCTGAGTCTTTTTATATGTACCTTGAAGATTTCTTATTAATGTTTCGATTAAATAGGTCTCTGGGTCAACGTTTATATCACTAAAAATTATATTGTTGTTTCGACATTTATATCCCGTATATTTATTCTCATTTCGTAATATTATTGATTCATAGAAGCTTAAGTTAGTTATGTGAAATATGTCACCATAGTTGTCATATATGGCTGCGTTACCATTTTCTATAAGTACGTAGTTTTCTCTCGTATAGTCAACAAATTCAGTTGACACTAAAACAATCATGAGATGTATAGAAATTATAATCTTCATTTTCTGGAATGAAGAAAGTAAGTGGTTCAATTTTTAATGTTATCCTTATGAATAATGCTGTCTTTAGAGTAAATCTTGACCTTATTCCCTAAATCTTCCTTAACTATTTGTTTCCTAAACCTTGGAAATAGTTTGTTTCTATTACCTATTATTTTTTCATAAATTGTATCATTAGGTCTATATGTTTTCTTTTGACGATTTTTATTTTCTCTATTGAGCATTTTGTTTTGTGCTAGTTGTAATTTCTGTGGTACATCTATATGATATTCTTTGTTAAAGAGTATATTACAAGGTTTTTTGTTTGTGACAGAGTGTATTGTTTGGTTATATTGTTTCGCTGCTCTGTAAATCGATTCTAAATCGCTTATGAGATGAAATTCCTGTTTGAGGCATCTAGATATTTCTATCAATGTTGAATGAGCTCTTTCAACTTGACCGTTCGTTGTGCTATGTCTGGGATCACAATAAAATATTTCAATGTTCAACCTGTTCATTAATGTCTTAAATTGAGCTGTAGTGAAGCCAGGCTCATTGTCTACTGTTATTTTTTTAGTATCTGGATAATACTGTAATAGTTCTAGGACTTTTTCATCCAATTTGGTTTTATCATCGATTAATTTGATTATTAAGAATTTCGAATATGAGTCAATACATGTTAAGAATTTCAAATGTTCGGCATAAAATATATCTAAATGTAAAAGTTCTCCTTCTTTGTTAGGAATTGGAGCTTTTCCGATTGGTATTTTGTTTGGATGCCTGTCGTATTTGTTCTTATTGCAAATTTCACAACCTCTAATGAATTCTTTGAATTGCTCTTTAATTTTTGGCCAATAGTAAAGTAAATTAATTTGTTTCAAATTCTCTTGATAACTTCTATGTGCTCTAGTATGGGTTTGCTGTATTATAATAAATTGATCTTCCGTATTTGTAATGTCTAATGGAAAGTTTTTTGTATAAAGAAATTTATTGTTGAAGGTTTCCTTTAATTTATCTTTTATAAAATATAAATCTTCAGGCGTGCAATGTATTGCGACAGTTCCTGATGTCAGTTCCGTCGGACTCGGGCTGATTGGTTGGTATATCTCGTCAATGCTGACTTCTTTGGATGTTGTTAAATGTTCATTAAGGAATTTTGTTGTTTTTTTTTTTTTGTTGTTCACTGTTCTTAATGTTGTTTACTGTTTTCTTTTTTTATTATTTATTTTTCTTCTCTTGTGATGAAAATTTTCTTTCTCACTTACTACTGATTTCACAAATTTTTATATTGCTTTGTTTAACTTTTTACTGATTTCACAATTTTTTATATTGGTTTGTTTCACTTATTACTGATTTCACAAAGTTTTATATTGCTTTGTTTAACTTTTTACTGATTTCACAATTTTTTATATTGCTTTGTTTAACTTTTTACTGATTTCACAATTTTTTATATTGCTTTGTTTCACTTATTACTCATTTCACAGATTTTTTTATTCTATCTATATTATTATTAACTTTTTTCTCCTCTTTGTGAGGATACTTATTTGGATGGAGTTTCGATCGTATTTCGGTGACACACACGTTTTTTTTTTCTTTGTTTTAACTCACGAAGTCCCTTTTTTATCGAGGATTATTTTGCGTGAGCCCCACGTTGGGCGCCAATTAATTTATTCAAAGACTTCTAGGTTTTTTTAAAAAGAAAAAAAAAATACTTTATTTGTCTTGATAAGGGTTTAACAAAGAATGCGTGTGATCTGAATCGAGTACAAAATCGAACTGATCATCTCTTACTTACAAATCTTAATCTAAAGGCAAGCGGCACTTAAGTGCTCGCATTCGTTTACAATAAATCTGTGTTTATATAATTCAAGTGGTGCGTATGGAGGGTCGCTTTTAGCTAATTGATTTGAAATGTTTATAAATTTTTAATGATTCTAAGAATTATATTTCTATGGAATGCGCTTGTGTCCATTAGCGGGGTGACACTTGTGCTCCATTATGTGGTATTGATAGATGATGTTAACTTGCATAGTGCTGGGGGGAGTCGTTCATCCTTGATCAGGACAAGATCACCTGTCTTTGGCTGCGGACACTGGTTCAAGCATTTTGGGCGTTGTTGAAGTCGCGCTAAGTATTCGGATTGTCATTGTTTCCAACAGGTCTGTATGTGAACTTGTTGCATGTTTGTTGGAGCAAAGGCAATATAATAGCAAGATAGTGGACACCATACTCAATTTCGTGTCGGAAATTTTGTTCGGCGGGTTCTATAATGCGACCCCAAGCTTTTTCTACTCTCTAAAGCTCTGCTGTTCTCAGAAAAAATTGTTTTTGTGTATTATTTAATCTGCACGTTTTCTGAAAAAATAACTGAAACTCCTTTTGCTCTTTTTTCTTTTTTTGTTTCTTTTTTGTGCTGTCATTGATCCATATCCCGATATCTCATTCACATCCCTTCTCATTGTTCGTTTGGTGAAGGGTGATAATTCAAAAAGAGCTTTCCACTCTCTGAGTGATTTCATCCACCCGACAGTACCTGTGAGAGCTCTTAGCGAATTACGGCACTCTTTTCGCAACACCAAAATCGTCACACGCCTTGACTATAAGTGCAACTTTTCAGAGAAGGTGCCTCGATTAGTGCAACTTCTTGAGTTCAAACATCTGTTTTTCATTTGCATCTTCTCCATTTTGTTCGTCATTGCTGCCGTTATTTTACAGTTGGATTTCTTGGATCCGGTCAAATTTGTTTGTCACCACAGACACTACTTACGTATCTTTCTTCAATTGTGTCTTCGTTAGTTCAGAAAATCTCCAATGAAAAAATCAATGATTGTCTTCACGAAAACTTTGAGGCCTTGCAAATTGTGAGGACCCGACAGAAATTCAGAGCACAAATGAAAGTGAAGCTGCTCCCCCTTATCAAAAATTAAAACAGAAGTTGTAATTCGATCCATCAACAAATGCTTACAATAGACAGAAGAGAAAATACTAGAAGACTAGAAGAGTTTGTATAATGTTAAATTGAATACGTATGAAACTTTCGTATTCTGATTTTAAAACAATGTGTTCAACACAAACGATTTTTTTTCATTTCAAAAACATTTTATTTATCACGTTGCCACTTCTCTATAGAAACAAAACAATTTTGACTATCATTTCTTATTTAAAAATGCAACAACCTCGGTTATTGCAGCTGCCTTAATTAATTTCTGTTTCTTGGTATGCCACTTATTGTCTTTGGTTAGAGTCACAAAAGGAAAGAAAGAATGTATTGTCTTCATAATGTCAAATTATTACAAGGCATTTTTTGTTTGTCGTAACAGGACACACACGAAACACTACGTTCTCTAACTGAATGCCCTCAGTTATTTGTAGCGCGAATACGGATCTTTTTTGATATCCCGTGAGAACTCGAACCCTTTCTCTATTTTCAAATTTCAATCGAGATAAGCTAAAATCAATTTCGTTGCAAGGATAGGAAAGGATAGGAATGTGGGTAGACGTGCGGAAGCACCACCATCCTCAGTAGGCTTTTGACACACTGGAGGAGTTTGTCGGTTTCAGTTATATTAATATCGGGCCATAGCATCTTAGTAGTCTTACAGGTGGTAAGGTTGAACCACCTTTTTTCTTGCTATTTCTAGAATTTTATCAGCCACCTTCTTCCTGACATCTACCAGTGGTGGTTGAATTAATTCGATTGCCTGGGATGGGTCTTTTTCGGCCCCTTTTCTGGCAAGTTCATCAGCTGCCTCGTTTCCGAATATGTCCCTGTGTCCTGGGACCCAGCATAGAGCTATCGTGTGTTGCACGCTTAGAGTTTTGAGCTCCTCGCGGCAGCTCGCGACCTGCTTGGACTTGATATCATTCGCCGAAATTGCTTTGATGGCCGCTTGACTGTCTTAGAATGACTGTGTTAGAATGGTAATATCAGCCGATGGTATTTCCAACATTGTTATCATTCTGGCCGCTTCTTTGACTGCCAGGACCTCCGCTTGAAAGACGCTGCCATAATCAGGGATCCTGATAGAGCAGTGTATGTTTAACAATTCGGAGAAAATGCCCGCACCTGTGCCTGTTTCCATCTTCGATCCATCAGTGTATACTTGGATGCTCGATTTTTTTATGGGTTCTTTTGTGGTCCACTCTTCCCTCGTCGGGAAATAGCATCTGAAGGGAGTGATCGCCCCGATAACGCACACACAAATTAATAAATTTCCATCAATAATTTTACATTTTACAAAATTTCAAAGAATAATTCAACTACTTCATAAATATTATTTTACCATGAGTTCATATATAGCATTACAAAAAGTGACATGTTTTAACAAAGTATTCCAGATTTCATAGATTGAATTCAATTTATTCATACATAAATGCATAAGTTACTATACATACAGCTAAGATTGGTCCCTCGTATAAATACCCGATTTATTAGTTCAATACAAATATTTTAAATCTTTTGTCTCATACAGTCATTATCAAGTTCACTTGGTCTCGGGGCATAAGATCGCATATTAGCTGGTGAACAAACGCCTTTATAAGGTAATCGAGTCAATTGCATGCCTTCGACATCCCCTATCATATAGCGATCATTGTCCAAAACTTTCTTAACCTCATAAGGGCCACGATACAATGTTCTAACGGTTATATGTTCGCAACAATCTTTCTAATCACGACGAGATCTCCTACATTGTATTCGATCTGCCTCTTGTGACGACTATCAGAGTATACTTTGTTGCGAAACTGATTAATTGCAATGTTTTTTTGAGCCTTGTCGCTAACATCATCAGTGTACCCTCTCCTTTTCCTGAATCAGGTGAAAAGAAAACACATTTCAAACAATTCTTTATATATGCCTTGATTTCATCCTTCATTTGTGGAAACCAATATATACTAGATATGTGATCATAACATTTGTCTACCCCCAAATGACACAAAGCCTCATGATGTGTCCCAATCACTGTTTCTTCCATTTGCGATGGCACATAAAATAAAACTTTCTGTTTATTTTTAGCTTTGCGATAAATGACACCATTTATCATTTCAAAAAACCAACTTTCTGATTTCTCTAATTGAGAAGCAATAGACAGTATCTTTAAATCTTTCTTTTGTGCCGCAGCCAGCATAAACTCAAACGATTCACTACCTACATACAGAATATTGAACGATCTACTAAGAGAGTCCACATGCGACATCTTGTCGCCTTTTCTATGCTCGACACTATAATCATAGGCTTGCATCTCTAAAGCCCAACGAGAAATACGAGGGTTCAATGCCTTTTTATTTAACGTCATAGTAAGCGCTTGGCAATCTGTAACTATCTTAAATGGTATACCTGTAAGATATATTCTAAACCGCCTTAGTGCATAAACTATTGACAGTGTCTCTAGTTCATAGCTATGATACTTCGATTCAGTTTCTGTTGCCCGTTTAGAGAAGTAGAAAACTGGATGAAACTTGTTGTCCTTTTGCTTTTGAAACAAAACTGCTTCGAAGCCGATACTACTTGCATCGCAATGAAGCTGTATAATGTTATGTGGACTGTAAATAGATAATACCGGAGATGCAACTAATTTACTCTTCAGGACATTAAAAGCTTTAAGTTCTTTTTCTCCAAACACAAACGGAACATTTTTACGGAAAATATCGTACAGCAGCTTAGCTATGTTAGCGATTCTGTATAAACTGAAGTAAGAGCACAATCCAATAAAACTACGAACATCCCTCTTACAAATAGGTACGGGAAAGTTATTTATAGCAGATATGTAAGTTTGTTTTATTTGGCTGAATTCCTACTTCATCTATTTCATACCCTAAATATAAGATTTTCCGCTGAAGAAAAGAGCATTTATCTAAACGAAGATGCAGGTTATGTTTTATAACTACCTCAATTACTTAAGTTAGAATATTTAAGTTCTCGTCGATCGTTTCTGTAGCGATAAGGATATCATCAAGATAAGTTAAAATCGTAGATTGTTTAATGAGGTAACCAAAAGAATGCTTCATATACCGTTCGAATGCTGACGGAGCATTATTAAGCCCGTATGGCATTCTAGTGAATTCATATTGGCCTAATGGCGTTATGAATGACGTATATTTCACAGAGTCTTCAGATAACTTTACGTTATGAAATCCGTTTTTTAGATAGAGGGTAGTGAAATATCGCTTATCTCTCAGACGATCAATATGATCCTCAATTAGTGGCAAAGGATAATTATCTCTAACAATAACTTTATTTAGATCCCTAAAATCTATACACATCCCAAGTTCTTTAGATTTCTTCTCTACTAATACAATAGGAGATACATAGTCCGAATTTGACTCTCGAATTATTCCTTTTACCAACAAATCATCTAATATCTTTTGTAGTTGTATCTTGTGACTATAGGGCAATCTCCTAGGCGCACAATGAAAAGGGGTGTCGGCAGACAAAACAATTTTCATTTCGAATTCACTTTCCGCGGAACTCTGCTCATTTTCTTTTATATTCAAGGCGGGCTCAATAATTTTATAAATTTTATTTCTTATACTAGCATTTAAATCTAAGTTTATGTTAAGAGCTAGCTTACTTGAGTCACATACATTGACGTTTAAAATCTGCTGGAGAAATTCATCGTCTTCATCATCATGGACCTTATCCGCACCAACCGAAGAATGATCTTGACAGACATGATTGTTGAGATTTAATTCTTGTTTTCCGTCGTTCTTGACATCCGATTTTCGAAACACTAGACCAACCTTAGCCATGAAGCCACGACCTAGAATTATGGGATATATCATTGAGAACTGTTTAACAACAAAAAATCTAATTTTTATAATAGAATTTTCAAAACTTATATTTCACTCGATGTTTCCAATGACGTTCAAAGGGCTGCCGCTGACTCCGCAATACGTTTGGTCCACTATATCCAGTGTTGATACCATCGATGTCGGCAAAGTTGCTCTTGGACAAAGCTGATGGGACTTCCAGAGTCCAGAAGGGTGAGAAGGGCTGTCGAACTTTTCATTTTATCACACACATACTGGTAATCGATGATCATTTCGAATTCATTGAACGATTGTTTTTTCCTTTCTGCGATGTCCTCAATCTGGTGCATTTTCTTCTGGGTTGTGATGTATTTGCTTGATTTTGGTAGTAAGTGCACTGTTATTTATTGCCATAACATTAGCTTCTCTGCAGTTACGGGATATATGGCCTTGCTTTCCACATTTGAAGCAAGTAACGTCTTTCCTTTCTTCTAGGTTACGTGAACTGGTTTGCTGTTCACTAGTTCTTTGAACTGTCTTTTTCACTTGCACTGCTTGCGTACCACGATTATAAAATCCACTTTTGGAAGCTCGGTCCAAATAGTTATCACGGTCGCTGCTTTTCAACCGTTCGTATTTGCGTAAAGCAATCTTCAAATCACTTAAACTATTTGCACTGTATAGTATGGATTTGTTCACTTCTGTGTCTGTAATACCTCTAATGATGAAGTCGATGAGATCTTCTTCCTCGATTGAACTATGCGCTGCAATCTCTTGCATAGCCAATACATACTGCTGCATAGTTTCGTCACGATTCTTTCTTCGGCCTCGAAGTTGATTGTAGATATTGGCCTTTGTGACGGTCTTCTTGAATTCTTGAAGTAAGGCAGTCTTCAGTTGCTGCCAATTCCTTAATATAAGAGTTCTTACGAACAGCTTCGCTGTACCCACGAGAAGCCTCTTGCCGTATAGGAATGTGGTCCTTTCATCCAGGCCAAAAAGCTCACAGCACTCCTCGAACTGCTCCAACCATCGTTGAACGGGAAAATGATCATCGCCACTAAACGGTGTCATGGAATCTTCGACGTCTTTGAAACCAACGGGAACAGTATATCCAACGCTACGTTCTTCTTCCGCAACTTGCAGATCCCGTAGTTTCCTCTTCAAGGACGCGATTTCCATTTTCTTATTGACGATCCTCTGTAGCCGCTCCAGCTCTTCAGCCACATCGTCTTCTTCTGTTACATCTGCTTCACTACTTCCTCCCTGCGCACCTTCAGCAAACTGTATAGAATCACTTGCGGGAAATTCCCCATTCCTTAAACTGTGTTCGTGCATAAGTTTGAACAGGTCTTCATGCACATAGTTTCGCACTGCCTCTTCCACTCGAAGCCTCAATTCAGCCTTAGAACCACCTGTTTGCAACTTCAATGACCGCAGGATGGTTTTGAGGGTAACCACCGTAGCTGTGTCTACGAATTTTTGCCACTCGTCCTCATATCACGAATCGAAAAATTTGCACTGTGCACTTAACTGACTTTGGTCGCGGGAACAAGAAATTACAGCGTTTTTAACTGCGGACAACTTTTTTTTTGCACTTCTTTTTTCCTCTTTGTGGATTAAATCGTACTTCTGAAACTCGTACGAGATGCGCGAAGGAAACAAACAGAACTCTTGACTTTGACAACTTTATTAATACTCTCTGTGTTACATAATATGTCACTTCTTTTATACTCTGACAGCTAGAGGAATTTTCGGAATAATCACTCAGTCCGGTCAGCGACCTCATACAGCTGATATGCATATTCGGTAATGAAAACAATATGATAAGTGTTAATTCTACAGTATTGAGCAAGAGAATTCATACTCGACGGCTACAGGTACTTGACAGCCAGCATTTAGATTGAATGCTTCTAATGGAAATGCTTAGCAGCGTTAGCTTGCATGTAAAGGTCAAGTGGGAGAAGGTTTAGTAGTACCTCCAGGCCCGCGGTTGGGGTAGTGGAGATAGCGCCTGTAACTCCAAGACATGCTAGTCTCTGTATTCTAGTAAGCAGCCTGAGGTTGGTGGATTTCAGTGTGGCCTGCCAGCATACCACGCTGCCGTATGTCAAGATTGGCCTTACAATCGCTGTGTACGTCCACAAAATTATCTTGGGGTTCGGACCCCCCCAAGCTGCCTTCTTGACTCTTTCCATTAGGTTGAGTTTCCAGGTTAGTTTCTTGTCTAGGATGATCCCTAGGTATTTCGCGCTATCCGCCAGATTGAGGGTCGTGCCTTCTATTGTTGGGGGGTTAAAGCGTGGAATGACCCTTTTGTTGGTGAATAGTACCAACTCAGTTTTTTGAGGGTTGATTCCTAGACCACAGGATTTCGCCCATATTAGGAGGGTTCTCATTGCGTTCTCGATTACCTCGCTAAGAGTCGGGAGAAATTTACCGCGAGCTATAATCACTACGTCATCAGCGTAGGCAATTGCTCTGGTCCCCGTTAGTCTGAGTTCTTCTAGTACTTCATTAATTACTAGTACCCTAAAGTAGTCTCCTAAGGTAGCATTATTGATTCTCTTGCTGAACAGACTTACTATCACTGTAGTAAGTGATTGCTCCACTTTGGCTTTTTCAAGGGCAATAATACAATGTATTAATGTATGTTCACACAACACCTTCGCTTGTTGAAATATGTATATATTTTTTAACAATAAGATAATTCGGATTAATAACTCAAATTCCAATATTCTTCTTTAAAAAAACTTGCAACACAATCCAAGTTGCTCAACTCAGAAATAGTGGTTCTTCTTGGTTACTGCTTTGGTAAGGTTATCAGCTGACATTTCTTCAGTTGGGATCCTTTTGATTGCCTTCCAAAAAAAGGTCAAATGGACGTGTATAAATGAGTGGGAGAAGAATATATGCGTTGCGCCAACGCACTCGTGAGCAACAATCAGATCGTCGCATGAAAACCGGAAGCATGGCTGAGTCGATCAATCACAGAAACCGGATCATTGTCGTTGTCTTTATCATTGTTTTGTCTATGATACAACACCAAGAGAAATATCTGTGTGTCCCCGAAAGGCCGTGGATCGTATCGTATATCCCTGTTTTTCACGTTGTACATATGATAAATATATTTAAAACATTTCTGAGAATTAATATTCCGTATTGTTGAATTAATATTCCGCAAAAATGTTGACAAATAAATTTAACAGCATTGCTGCTGCTATGCAAATGTACCTTGGTTGGAGCTGATTATCTTGGCCGTGTGTTGTGCTGTTTCCTCCACTGCAGTATAGACCTCGTCGTAAATTTCTTTCATACCACAGAAAATATTTTTTTGAAAAGTGAAAGACAAACGGAAATGTACCAGAACACAATGGGTTTTTGTAAATTTCAATCAGTTTTATTAATTGTTCTTTATGTAACGATAAAAGAGAGAGAAAAAACGAGAGCGATATACAGACCAGGATCTAAGAGAAATTTATAATGTTAGTCAGTCGTGTGTAGATTTACGAACGAAATAGATGTGATTTTGATTGTATTCTAATAGATTGCGTTGCGTAGCGAATAAGACATTTCTCGATAAATAAATTGACTACTTGAAATTGTAAGTCTTGTTAGTTAAATTTATAACAATCCTTTCATTAATCTCACTTCATAAACAAATAGATATTAAAAACTAAAAAGTCAATTCAGTCTATAAATAAATAGGCATTCAAAGTAACGGATATACAGATAAATCTTATTCAGAAAAGTAAATTTATATGAACCCTTAGGAGGTACGAAATATTGACATGTTTCATTCTTTATAATGTCATTATATGATAACATTGCTTTCATTACTCTATAGGAAAGATGATTTTTGCTATGCTTTGTTATGTTATTGAGTCTTGAAAAAAGCTTAATCATAAATCTAGAGATATTTGCAAAAATCTGCCCTTCAGAAAAATTTCTTATTTTTTCTAAGTCTACCCAAAATTTGATTGAATTCGCCGAAAATTTTTCAATGGTTTGCCAGCATGCCATATTCAAACTTTAAATATCCAGCTGCCATTTAAATAAAAAAGTGCCACAATGGCACAATTGTGCCACATCGGCAATGCTGGTGGTTAATGTGCTTTATGTTCCTGACGATAGACTGGAAAGTAAGGTTAGGTCTGAGACGCATCTCCTTTTGCGAAGTTGTGCGAAATCGACAGTGGACTGGAAAGCAAAGTGAGGTGTGAGACACATCTGTCTGGGAGGATTCTCTCATGCCTTGTAAGTTTTTCTTTTTGATTTATTCGAGTTTTGTGCGGTCACGTTAGTGCGCGTCTTTTTGTGCCATTTGTGTTATTATTGTGGTATTGTGGTAAGTGATTATCGTTCATTGTGTATTATTAATTGTTTCATGTTTGTATTATATATTGGATTAAGATTTGTTCGATTATTTTTGGTCTAGGATTTTTTTGCAATCTTGTCCTTTGCAACCAAAATTGTCGAATCTGACCGGCTGTAAAGATCTCCGGAAGATCCTGGTATAAATTTCTTTGCCCTTCCTTCCGATTTTTTCATCCAAGAAAAACAAACCCCTGGTCATAAGTCTAGCAGAGGGATGGTCTCATCTTTATTCACCTGGTTGTAAATAATCCATGCATTCACAAGGGACATCTATAAAATACGAATGACTAGAGGCCAGTACCATTTCTTTCCTCTGAAACTGATTGGATATTTGGAAATCAACCAAACATGTTTATCGACTTTACCCATGTTTTTATTATAGTTATGAATAAATATTGGCTGATTCACGGCTACTTTGGTCTTTTCTGTCTTTGGGTACCTATTAGTTTTACCTTAGGTGCAACAGTATCAAAATTAGTCAAAAGACATACTTCATTTTTGTCATGCCATTTGACACATAATATTTCATTATTTTTATCAAAACAATGATCAGAATAACCTCGGTTTTTCTTTTCCAGTTTTTCTTTTGCCATTTCTTAGTCGTATTGTCGCTGACTGTGTATGTTGCTCTGAGCCCTTGAGATTTTAAATCAATCAACAATTGCATGCTACTGAAGTTATCGAAGTAGACAACATGTGCGCTGGGATCCGTGCAAACTCCAAACAACTTTTTCATCACTCTTGAACCCAAGCCATTGGCGGCAAATAGTAAGGACAAGTTCCCATTGTCATATTCATGGTACACCTTACTTTGAAGGTTGATAACTTGTTTTCAATATATATTTCCTTGTTGTAATACAAATTACAGCCCCTAAAATTGAAGAAATCCCAGATAAATGTAATGAAAAAATTGCTAAATCAAGTGAGGCACCTCCATGAGCAATATTTCTTTATAAAGGAGGAGAACCTGTTCATCCTGTTCCAGCTCCATTTTCTACTAACTTCTTACTAATAATAAAGTTAAAGAAGGTGGTAGTAATCAAAAATTTATATTATTTATTCGAGGAAATGCTACATCAGGACTCCAGGTATAAGAGGAACTAATCAATTTCCAAATCCTCCAATTATAATAGGTATTATTATAAATAAAATTATTACAAATGCATTTGATGTTACAATAACATTATAAATTTGGTCATCACCAATTAATGCTCCAGGATGTCCTAATTCAGCTCGAATTAAAATTCTTAATGAAGTTCCTACTATACCGGCTCATGTTCCAAATACAAAATATAATGTTCCAATATCCTTATGATTAGTTGAAAATAATCATTGTTGCGATTAAATGGCTGAAGTTTAGGCGGTAATCAAAAGTTTTATAGCCAATAATGACATTAGATTGCAATTCTAAAGGAATAATATAAAATAAATTATTAAGACTTAAAAGATTATTCTTATATTTATAGCTTTGAAGGTTATTATTTTATTTAACTTAAAATCTTAAATTAAATAAAAAATAAATCTAATAATGAATAAAACAAAAGTAGAAATATATGAAAATAAAAGATAAATATTTATTGAAAAATTATTTCAGGAAATATTAAAATTTCAATTATTTTCAAAATGATTACGTATAAAAGCTGTATAACATAATCGTAAACAAAAAAATAGTGTAATTAATGTTATTAAAATTATTATTGTCAGTATAAATAATTGATTTTAAAATGGTAAATATTGAATAGTTAATCATTTTGGAATAAATCCTATAAATGGTGGTCAGCCTCCTAATGACAATAAATTTAAAAAAAAATGAACATTTTAAAGTTTTATTATATAAAAATAATGAGAATAATTGATTAATATGATATAATTTAAATATATTAAATGAAAAAATAATATTAAATAATATAAATCTATAAAATAAAAAATAAGTAATTCATAAAGTTTCATTAGAATATATACTTATTAATATTCATCAATTAATTTTCGTAAGGAAGTTTGATTTAAACCTACTAATGAACCTACGATAACTGATAAAATGATACAAAAAAGTAATAATACTTACTTACTTATCAGGCCGGCGGCCCATGAAGGGTCCGAGCCTGAGCAATTGCAGTCTTCAATCGTTGACGGTCCTGGGCACGCTGCTTCCAGTCATCAAGACCAAGCTGTCTTGCAGCCGCGATTACTTGGTCTTTATACCGGAGATTCGGTCTTCCTCTCCTTCTCGAACCAGTAGGCTCGGATTCAAAGACCCTCTTTGCTGGAGCATTGTTGTCCATGCGCTCGATGTGGCCGAGCCAGTGCAGTCGACGGATTTTTGCCTTCCGGACTACATCCACATCCTGGTACAGCTCGTAGAGTTCGCGGTTATGTCTTCTCCTCCAATCGCCTTCCTCGCAGACGGGACCATATATCCGTCGTAGAACTTTTCTTTCGAAGGTACCAAGAATCAACTCTGCAGTTTTGCTTAGTGTCCAGCTTTCGGCTCCATAGAGCAGGACTGGCAAAATAAGGGTTTTGCAAAGCATGATTTTGGTCCTTCGAGTCAGGAGTTTTGAGCCCAGTTGTTTTGACAAACCGAAGTAACACCGGTTGCCAAGGGCTATTCTACGACGGATCTCCACTGTGATGTCGTTTGTGGAGTTCACGTTTGCCCCGAGGTAGACAAACTCCTTCACTACCTCGAAATTGTAGCTGTCGATCGTGAGATTTTGTCCAAGGTGGTGTGTGACGGAACGTTTTTTGGTCGACAGCATATATTTTGTTTTGTCCTCATTGACCTTGAGACCAGTTCGTTTCGCCTGTTCTTCAATCGCCGTAAAAGCCTCCACTACGGCACGTTGAGAACGCGCGACGATGTCGATGTCGTCTGCGTACCCTAACAGTTGGACCGACTTGTAGAAGATAGTGCCTTTCGTGTTTACAGTTGCCCTCCGCACTATCTTCTCTAGTACCAAATTGAAGAGGTCACACGACAGCGCATCTCCTTGCCGAAATCCAGTGCAAGTTTCAAACGGCTCAGAAATCCTAGAGCCGAACTGCACGGTGCATCGCGTGTGTGTTAGCGTGGTGCGACACAACCGGATCAGTTTTTCCGGGATCCCGAATTCGGCCATCGCATCGAATAGCTCATTGCGATGAATGCTGTCGTATGCGGCTTTGAAATCAATGAACAGGTGGTGCGTATCGATTTGAAACTCACTGGTCTTCTTCAGTATTTGTCTTAGTGTGAAGATTTGGTCTATAGTCGATTTGCCGGGCCGGAAGCCGCACTGGTACGTGCTGATTAGTGCGGTGCAAAACGGCTTTAGACGTTCACACAGTACGCTGGACAGGTTGCAATGAGGTAGTTGTTGCAAGAGGCAAGATCGCCTTTTTTGTGGATGGGGCATATGGAGCTGATATTAAAGTCGTCGGGCATGCTTACATCTTCCCAAATTTTACAGATGATCTGGTGCATGTTCCCCACCAGAACATCGCCACCGGCCTTGAAGAGCTCTGATGGTAGGCCATCGGAGCCTGCGGCTTTGTTGTTCCTCAGCCTTTTAATGGCTGTTCCGACTTCTTCAAAGCTAGGTGGGAGGACTACTTCATCGACTGGAGTTGGGATTTCCTGATACCCTATCACTCTCTCCTGGTCAGACCCATTAAGCAGTTGTTGGATGTGCTGCTTAAACACATCCACTATTCTCTGTGGGTCAGTAACAAGGCTACCCTCACGATTTCGAAGAGCCTGGGTGCATTTCCTAAAGCCTGAAGCCAGGCTTTTGGCTTTTTTATCCCTAGACTCTTCGATGTCCTTGAGCTGGGAGGTTGCGAGAGACCTTTTCTTCAGGCGTATAAGCTTCTTCTCCTCCCGTTTTCTAGCCCGGTACTCCTCTTGCGCTGCTCTACTTTACCGTTGCAGCCCTTTTTGGTATGCCTCGTCGGTTGCACATTTCTTCTGCTCACACTCGCCATCATACCACGTGTTTCTTGTTGGGGGCGGTAGGTAGCCTAAGGTGATTTCCGCTACCTCTTTGATGGCCGAGCGGCAATGCAACCACATCTTGTTGGCGTTGGTATTTGACGTAGGCATACCGGAGAGTCTCTCGCTTTATTGCTCTTCGTAGGCTCTGGCAATCTCCGTTGTGCTCAGGCGTCCAATGTCAAGACTCAAACAGTCGGGCTCTGAATCGTGCTGCTATGAGGAAATGGTCAGAGTCTACGTTTGCCCCTCTGAATGTTCGCACATCCAGGATATTTGACGCATGTCTTGCGTCAATGAGCACAATTTGGTTGGCGGTTCGACCGTCCGGAGATCGCCAGGTTGCTGTGTGGATTCTTTTGCGAGGGAATCTTGTGCTACTTATGACCATATTACGTCCTGTCGCAAAGTCAGTGAGTCGGAAGCCGTTATCTGTTGTCGTGTCGTGGAGGCTGTGCTTTCCGATAACTCCGCCAAAGATGTTTTCCTTACCGATTTTGACATTGAAGTCTCCGAGCACGATTTTGACATCCTACTCCGGACAGGCTCCGTAGGCACCGTCCAAGAGGTCGTAGTAGTCCTCTTTGACGGAGTATTCAGCCTCATCGGTAGGGGCGTGTGCACATATAAGGCTGATGTTGTAGAATCTGCCTTGGATACGGATCACAGCCAGGCGATCGCTTATCGGTTTAAAGTCGATGACCTTCGACCTTAACCGTTTTCCCACAACGAATCCGCATCCAAATATGTGCAACCTTTTGTGAGAGCTGTAATATATGTCGCACTCTTTCTTCTTCATTATACCTCGTCCTATCCAGCGTATTTCCTGGATCGCAATAATATCCGCCTTGTACTGCGTGAGGATCTTTTCTAGCTTATGAGCGGCCCCTGGAGTGTACAGTGTTCTTACGTTCCAGGAGCACACTCGCAAATCGTTGTCCTTTTTTCGCGCCGTGTCGTCGTTGTTGTGATTCCGTCCGTTGATCCGAGGCAGTTTGCTCTCTCGTAACGTTGTTGTTTTGTGTGGGCGGGTTGTTAGCCCTCCGCACAACCACAAGGGATACGTTGCATACATTAGTTCACCTCACAACGGGTGTTGTGAAGGCTATCCAGAGGAGGAGGCTGTATGTCAACTTGATGTATGCATCGCCAAGGATCGTTGCTGGCGTCCCGCCAAGTTGGGAGCGATCAGAAACTTTACCTGTGTGCACAGACCCAACCCCTCAAATAAAAAGTATATGGTTTAATAAATATAATATAATAATAAAATAAGAAATTAATATTAAAGGTCCATTTTTTTGTCAAGTTATTAAAATTAAAGCATTTATTCAATTTATTCCTTCTATTACATTAGGAAATCAAAAATGAAAAGGAGCTGTTCCTCTTTTTAATAATAAAGAGGATACAATTATTAAATTATTGCTATTATTTTCATTATAGACTATGAAATTATTATTATATATAAATAATAGTTGAAAATAATAAAATTGAAGAAGCTAAAGCTTGAGTTAAAAAGTATTTTAAAGAAGCTTCATTAGATATTAAATTATTATCATTTATTAGGGGGATAAAAGATAATAAATTAATTTCTAAACCTATTCAAGCGCCTAGTCTTCTTATTATTAGAATACAAAAAAATAAAATTGTTGATGAATTATTAAAAATTAAAAAGAAAAGGATTAAAACCTTTATGAGTGGGGTATGAGCCCAGTAGCTTAATTAGCTTATCTTTTTAATATATTTTGGTGTATGACGCACAAATTTTTTGATACTTTTAGAAATAGTTTAATTCTATTAAATATAATGAATGTAAATAGTAATTACATTATTTATCCTATTAAGATTATCCTCAGGCAATTCATTATTTATAAATTTAAAATTAAATTAATAACAAATATTTTAAAATTAATGAATGAATTTTTAAATAATTAAATTTAATTGATTGAAATAGTTATTTACTATTAAATTATTTATATATATAAAATTTAATAAATTTCAAATGAAATTTAAAAATGATATATTGAATAATATATTTTTTAAATTTAATTTAAAATTTTTATTAACAATTTTTTATTTATAATCAATTTATATATATATATAAATTTATTTTTATACAATTTATATATATACCTATAATTATATATATACATATATAAAATTTATATATAATATATATAAATATATAAATATTAATCTATTAGAATACAGATTTTCGATATCTGTAATATAAACTATTAATTATATAAATAAATGTTTTTTTGGAATTATTAAATAATTTATAATTAATATTAAAATATTTAATATATAGATTATATATATATATATATATAAATATTTCAATATTTCAATATTAATTATAAATTATATATATACATATATATATAGATATATATAATAATGGATAAATAATGTAATTACTATTTACATTCATTATATTTAATAGAATTAAACTATTTCTAAAAGTATCAAAAACTTTTGTGCGTCATACACCAAAATATATTAAAAAGATAAGCTAATTAAGCTACTGGGCTCATACCCCACTCATAAAGGTTTTAATCCTTTTCTTTTTAATTTTTAATAATTCATCAAACATTTTATTTTTTCGTATTCTAATAATAAGAAGACTAGGCGCTTGAATAGGTTTAGAAATTAATTTATTATCTTTTATCCCCCTAATAAATGATAATAATTTAATATCTAATGAAGCTTCTTTAAAATACTTTTTAACTCAAGCTTTAGCTTCTTCAATTTTATTATTTTCAACTATTTTATTTATTTATAATAATGATTTTCATAATAGCAATAATTTAATAATTGTATCCTCTTTATTATTAAAAAGAGGAACAGCTCCTTTTCATTTATGATTTCCTAATGTAATAGAAGGAATAAATTGAATAAATGCTTTAATTTTAATAACTTGACAAAAAATTGCACCTTTAATATTAATTTCTTATTTAATTATTAAACCATTATTACTTCTTTGTATCATTTTATCAGTTATCGTAGGTTCATTAGGAGGTTTAAATCAAACTTCTTTACGAAAATTAATAACATTTTCATCTATTAATCATTTAGGATGAATATTAATAAGTATATATTCTAATGAAACTTTATGAATTACTTATTTTTTATTTTATAGATTTATATAATTTAATATCATTTTTTTATTTAATATATTTAAATTATATCATATTAATCAATTATTTCCATTATTTTTATATAATAAAACTTTAAAATGTTCACTATTTTTAAATTTATTGTCATTAGGAGGTTAACCACCGTTTATAGGATTTATTCCAAAATGATTAACTATTCAATATTTAACATTTAATAATCAATTATTTATACTGATAGTAATAATTTTAATAACATTAATTACACCATTTTTTTTATTTCCGATTATGTTATACAGCTTTTATACGTAATCATTTTGAAAATAATTGAAATTTTAATATTTCCTGAAATAATTTTTCAATAAATATTTATCTTTTATTTTCATATATTTCTACTTTTGTTTTATTCATTATTAGATTTATTTATTATTTAATTTAAGATTTTAAGTTAAATAAAATAATAACCTTCAAAGCTATAAATATAAGAATAATCTTTTAAGTCTTAATAATTTATTTTATATTATTCCTTTAGAATTGCAATCTAATGTCATTATTGGCTATAAAACTTTTGATTACCGCCTAAACTTCAGCCATTTAATCGCAACAATGATTATTTTCAACTAATCATAAGGATATTGGAACATTATATTTTGTATTTGGAACATGAGCCGGTATAGTACGAACTTCATTAAGAATTTTAATTCGAGCTGAATTAGGACATCCTGGAGCATTAATTGGTGATGACCAAATTTATAATGTTATTGTAACATCAAATGCATTTGTAATAATTTTATTTATAATAATACCTATTATAATTGGAGGATTTGGAAATTGATTAGTTCCTCTTATACCTGGAGCTCTTGATGTAGCATTTCCTCGAATAAATTATATAAGTTTTTGATTACTACCACCTTCTTTATCTTTATTATTAGTAAGAAGTATAGTAGAAAATGGAGCTGGAACAGGATGAACAGTTTCTCCTCCTTTATAAAGAAATATTGCTGATGGAGGTGCCTCACTTGATTTAGCAATTTTTTCATTACATTTATCTGGGATTTCTTCAATTTTAGGGGCTGTTAATTTTATTACAACAGTTATTAATATACGATCAACAGGAATTACTTATGATCGTATACCTTTATTCGTTTGATCTGTTGCTATTACAGCATTATTACTTCTTCTTTCATTACCAGTTCTAGCCGGCGCAATTACAATATTATTAACTGATCGAAATTTAAATACATCATTTTTTGATCCAGCAGGAGGAGGAGATCCAATTTTATACCAACATTTATTCTGATTTTTTGGACACCCTGAAGTTTATATTTTAATTTTACCTGGATTTGGAATAATTTCTCATATTATTAGTCAAGAATGCGGAAAAAAGGAAACATTTGGTTCTTTAGATATAATTTATGCAATACTAGCTATTGGATTATTAGATTTCATTGTGTGAGCCCATCATATATTTACTGTTGGTATGGATGTTGATACTAGAGCATATTTCACATCAGCAACAATAATTATTGCTATTCCTATTGGAATTAAAATTTTTAGTTGACTAGCAACTTTACATGGAACTCAACTAGTATATTCTCCTGCTATTATTTGAGCATTAGGATTTGTATTCTTATTTACAGTTGGTGGATTAACAAGAGTTATTTTAGCTTATTCATCAATTGATATTATTTTACATGATACATACTATATAATTGCTCATTTTCATAATGTTTTACCTATAGGAGCTGTATTTCCAATTATAGGAGGATTTGTTCATTGATACCCTGTATTTACAGGATTAACATTAAATAATAAATGATTAAAAAGTCAATTTTTAATTATATTTATTGGAGTAAATTTAACATTTTTCCCTCAACATTTTTTAGGACTAGGTGGTACACCTCGTGCATATACAGCATGAAATATTGTATCAACTATTGGTTCAACAATTTCACTAGTAAGAATTATTTTCTTTATAATTATTATTTGAAAAAGTATAATTAAACAACGACAAGTAATTTATCCTATACAATTAAATTCATCAATTGAATGGTATCAAAATATTCCGCCAGCAGAACATAGCTATTCAGAATTATCATTATTATCAAATTTCTAATATGGCAGTGCCATGGATTTAAGCTCCATAAATAAAGTATTTTACTTTTAGAGAGCTTCTCCACTTATAGAACAATTAACATTTTTGAATGATCATGCTATATTAATTTTAATTATAATTACTATAATAGTAGGTTACATAATAATTATACTATTTTTTAATAATTATAGAAATCGTTATTTACTTCATGGGCAAACTATTGAAATAATTTGAACAATTTTACCTGCATGTATTTTATTATTTATTGCATTTCCATCTCTACGACTTTTATATTTACTTGATGAAATTAATGAACCTTCAATTACTTTAATAGCTACTGGACATCAATGATATTGAAGTTATGAATATTCAGACTTTTTAAATATTGAATTTGATTCATATATAATTCCAACTAATGAATTAAAATCTAATAATTTCCGATTATTAGATGTTGGTAATCGAATTGTTTTACCTATAAATTCTCAAATTCGAATTTAAGTTACATCAGCTGATGTAATTCATTCATGAACAATTCTAGGAGTACAAATTTATGGAACGATTTAACCGATTTTAAAGATTAAACCAAACTAACTTCTTAATTAAACAACCAGGATTAAAATCATAGACTAAGCCGAAAGGCATACTTAAATTAAGATCAGAATAGCTTAGAGTACCCGTAGAGGGTCATTAGGTTAGATGTAAGAACAACTGTTAAGATAGTTAAGCTAGTTTTAAGTATTTTTGTCTAGCACGTGAGTAAATGAATTAAAAATATGTAAAACAAAAATTAATTGAAAAAATAAGAAAAAAAAATGCTCGACGGCAAGTGCATCGGCATTATTTCCGTAGGTTAGTGATAATCCAAATTAATATTTGTAGTTTCAGTTTGAAAACAAGGTTGAATGAGAGCGGACGTGATCCGTTACTCCAACCGAGCAAACTCAACAGTTTTTCTGCCAGGAGAGTTGATCTCATTTTAACATTTAAATTGCGACGAAAGCTTAGAAGTGATTGTGTCCTTACCCGAATTTTCAATATAGTTCCATGTCAAGTTACCAAAGAGGAAGTAGGAGATATCTCGCAGCTTTGACAATATTGCGACACAGGATAACTGGTGAGGCAAATGATATCCTATTTAATCACGGAACAATTTCGAATTTAGATGCAATTCTGAGTAGGTTGGAATTTGCTTATTCGGATAAGCGCCCAGTCCATATATTAGAACAGGAAATGAGTATCCTGCGTCAAGGAGATCTTACGCTTGTAGATTTCTATAATGAAGTCAATAAAAAAATTGACAATAATAATTAATAAAACAATTACGACATATGGTAATGAGTCAGCCATTATTAAAGAAGTAAATAATATAAACCGGCAGAATGCTTTACGAGTTTTTATCACAGGGCTGAACGCTCCTTTATCCAACATATTATTCTCACTTTCACCAGAAGATTTACCCAGTACTTTGGCTAAAGCGAAGGAACTAGAGGCAAATAATATGAGAGCGAATTTTGTTCTACAATTTAATGAAGGATATATTTCGAATTATCGCCTCCAAGAACAAAATGGATATGTTAACACTAAGAATCAGTTTATACAGCGAACATTTGAAGCTTCGGAAAATAGCAGTGGACAACCACAACAAAATATTTTCGAATTAATAATATAAACGAAAATGCATTTTTTAGAGAAAATCTCGACCTGCCTTTCATTTATCGAACCAGAAATTAAACTGGAAAACAACTTGAAATGTTAATTGGTACAGGAGCCTCAAGTTGCTACTGTAAACCCAATATTTTAGGCAACAGATACGATTTGCCAATAATTAAAAGAGTTAGAACCGTGGACAGTTAGAACACATTGTTCAGAGTTTGATACATTTGGTAAAAAACAAATATTTTACGGAGTAGAGAACTTAGAATCGGACTTGCTTATTGGCGCTTTCAGGTGATTTCAGACAAACACTTCCCGTCATTCCACGTTCAGCATATGCTGATGAGATCAACGCTTGCTTTAAATCATCTCCATTGTGGCGTAATGTTGAAAAAGTACAGGTGAAAGTAAATATGCTCCTTCAAATGCTTCAAGATCCATCCGCTGAAACATTCTCTTAGATATCGGTGATGGAAAAGTTGCTTCAGATGAAACTGGATACGTAAAATTACCGACCGATTTCTGCACAATCGCTGATTAGCAAGATACTCTAAATTATTGTAAATTTTTGTGATTTTATATTTACTTTAAAAGTAAACATTTTTTATTTATTTGCAATAATGAATATTATTACTTAATGAAATTTAAAATTAGAAATATTAATTGATATTGACAAAATTTGTGCCAGCAGTTTCGGTTATACAAATAGTATAAGTAAATGTTATTAATAGAAGTTAAATTTAATAATTTGAAAAAAATAATATAATAAAATAAAATAAATTTTAAATTAATTATTTTTTTTTAAAAAAAAATTAATTGAAGCTATGAAATTTTAGATAAAAACTAGGATTAGATACCATATTATTTAAAATAAATACAAATTTTATTTGAGTAGTATTAGATATATTCTTGAAACTTATAAAAATTAGCGGTATTTTAGTCTATTCAGAGGAACTTGTTTTATAATCGATAATCCGCGATGTACCTCACTTAAAATTGTAAGTCAATCTATCGTTGTTATTAGAATATTTTATAAGAATAATAATTTTCTATAATTTATATAAAAATTAATATCAAATCAAGGTGTAGTTTATTTTAAAGTATAAATGAGTTACAATAAAATTTATTTATGTGGATTTAAATATGAAAAATTTAATGAAATTGGATTGATAGTAAGATTATAAACATAATTTGATTTAAGCTCTAAAATATGTACATATCGCCCATCACTCTTGTTATGAAAATAAGATGAGTCCTAACATAGTAGAGGTACTGGAAAGTGTATCTAGAATCAATTTAAAGCTTATTAAGTAAAGTATTTCATTTACATTGAAAAGATTTGTGTGCAAATCAATATAAATTGATTAATAATTACCAATTAATTTTTTTTTAAATAATGAAAGTATTAAAAATAATTATAAAATTTTAAAGTTTTAGCATTTTATAAAGAAAAAATTATTTTAATAATAGCTGATTAGTATTGTAAAATAAAATTGAAATATAATGACAAATTTTTATTTTAAAAGAAAATTTAATTTATTGTAATTTAATATATAGAATATAAATACATTTTTCTCGATTTTAAAAGATTTAATAAATTATAAATGTTAATGTAATAAAATTATGTTTAATAATTTATTAGAAATGAAATGTTATTCGTTTTTAAAGGTATCTAGTTTTTTAAGAAATAAATTTAATTTAATATTCAAAATTTATAAATAAAGTAATTTTTGACGATTAATATTTTATGGGATAAATTTTTATAAATATTAAATAATGTTTAAAATTTAATATGTTTAAAAGTATCAATTTTATTAAGTTTGTTATAAATAAAATTTTTTAATAAATTATTTATTATATTGTAAGTTTTCAATATTAATTTTAATATTATTAATATTGTATTAAAATAAATATTTATTTAAATATAAAAAATAAAGAAATAATAATTTAATTAGTATATTTTTTTGTAATAATATATTTAAAAATTAAAAGTTTATGTAAAGAATTCGGCAAAAATAATCGCCTGTTTAACAAAAACATGTCTTTTAGAAATTAATTTAAAGTCTGACCTGCCCACTGAATTTTTTTTAAATGGCCGCAGTATATTAACTGTGCAAAGGTAGCATAATCATTAGTCTTTTAATTGAAGGCTGGAATGAATGGTTGGACGAAATATTAACGGTTTCATTTAAATTGATAATAGAATTTTATTTTTTAGTCAAAAAGCTTAAATAAATTTAAAAGACGAGAAGACCCTATGAATCTTTACATAAGATGTATTTTAAATTTGTAGATTAATTTAATTATAATATTATTTTTATTTTTTATTGGGGTGATATTAAAATTTAAAACACTATTAAACCTTTAATCATTGATTTATGTTCATATCGATTAAAAAGATTGCGACCTCGATGTTGGATTAAGAAATAATTTTAGGTGTAGCCGTTAAAATTTAAAGTCTGTTCGACTTTTAAAATCTTACATGATCTGAGTTCAAACCGGCGTGAGCCAGGTTGGTTTCTATCTTTAATTAATTAATATATTTTAGTACGAAAGGATTGAATATATAAATAATTTTATTTTATACATAAAGAATATAAATAATTGTTTGTAAAGCTGGTTTGGCAGATTAATGTAATAAATTTAGAATTTATAAATGTAATTTATATTACAAATAGTACTTGTTTCATATAGAAACTATTTTATTTTCGATTATAAGTGTAATACTAATTGTTTGTGTTTTAGTAAGTGCTTTTTTAACTTTATTAGAACGTAAAGTTTTAGGTTATATTCAAATTCGCAAGGGACCTAATAAAGTTGGATTAATAGGAATTTCTCAACCTTTTTGTGATGCAATTAAATTATTTACGAAGGAACAAACTTATCCTTTATTATCTAATTATATTTCGTATTATTTTTCTCCTGTTTTTTCGTTATTTTTATCTTTATTATTATGACATATATATTTTTTCATTAAATTATTGTCTTTTAATTTAGGGTTATTATTTTTTATATGCTGTACAAGTTTAGGTGTTTATACTGTTATAATTGCTGGGTGATCTTCTAATTCAAATTATGCATTATAAGGAAGTTTACGATCTGTAGCTCAAATAATTTCATACGAAGTTAGTTTAGCTTTAATTTTATTATCTTTTTATTCATGATTATTTTTATACTTTATCCTTTAGTATTTATTTTATTAACAATTTCATTAGCTGAAACTAATCGAACACCTTTTGATTTTGCTGAAGGAGAATCTGAATTAGTTTCTGGGTTTAATGTTGAATTCTATTTGCTTTAATTTTTTTATCTGAATATGCAGAGTTTTATTTATAAGAATATTATTTTCATTGATTTTTTTAGGGCGAGATATATTTAATTTTATATTTTATTTTAAATTAATATTTATATTTAATTATTAAATTCATTTATATTTAACTTTAACTATGATTAATTTAATAAATTATCTCATCACTGTGAAATTAATGGATTAATTAAACAATATAAGAAATATAAAATAGTTTAAATTTGTCCAATAATAATAAATGGATCTTCAACGGGTCGTGCTCCAATTCAAGTTAATAAAATTACAATAGTATAACTTATGTAATTTTCATAATATCAAAATAAAATTTGATGAATGGCTAAAATTCAATTCCTCGAAATTTTATTCAATTATAGAATGGTATAATTATTTGAATTGCAAATGATATAACTAATGCAATTACTCCTCCTAATTTATTAGGAATGTATCGTAAAATAGCATAAGCAAATAAAAAATAGCATTCAGATTGAATATGAACTGGTGTAACTAAAGGATTTGCAGGAATAAAATTATGTGGATCACCTAATAAATAAGGATTTCATAATGTTAATATGGTTAATAATATTAATAAAATAATAAATCCTACAATATCCTCGTAACTAAAATAAGGATGAAAGGGAATTTTATCAAGATTTGAATTTAATCCTATAGGTTTATTAGATTCAGTTTGATGAAGAAATAATGAATGGATTATTACTATTGCTAAAACAATAAATGGTAAAATGAAATGAAAAGTAAAAAACGTGATAATGTATGTAGGATTATCGACTTAAAATCCACCTCAAATTCATTGAACTAAATCTGTTCCTAAATAAGGAATAGCAGATAACAAATTAGTAATTACTGTAGCCCCTCAAAAAGATATTTGTCCTCAAGGTAATACATAACCTATAAATGCAGTTGCTATTACTAAGAATAAAATAATTGTTCCTCTTAATCATGTAGGAGTGAATAAGTATGATCCATAATATATTCCTCGTCCAATATGTAGATAAATACAAATAAAAAAAAATGATGCAATATTAGCATGTAAAGTTCGTAAAAGTCATCCATAATTCACGTTTCGACAAATATGATCTACTCTATTGAAAGCTAAATTAATATCTGCTGTATAATGTATTGCTAAAAAGAATCCTGTTAAAATTTGGATTCCCAAGCATAATCCTAAAAATGAACCAAAATTTCATCATATAGAAATATTAGAAGGTGATGGTAAATCAACTAGTGCATTATTTATAATTTTAAAAATAAAGTGAGTGGTAGTATAGGTTTGTTGTTCATTAGATCAAATTGGTCCATAAAATAATTTTGTAATTTTAATGGAAGCAATTATTGTAATTAATAGATAATTAATTAATAAAATTGTAATTATATTTCTTGGATAGTTATATAATTTAATTAAATTAAGTGAATTTCCCTTATATAAGAATTTATATTTGTAATTGATATTATTTCATTATTTATTAAATTAAAAGAGGATAATATTTTATCAATAAAAAATGAAATAATTACTAGAATGAATAAACTATTAATTGAAATTAAAGTTATTTTTATTGATATGGTAAATATTTCATTAGAGGCTGAAGATGTTATATAAATAAATAAAACTAGTATTCCTCCAACAAAATTTGGGAATAAAATATAAGAAAATCGAAAACTT
Organism: Eristalis pertinax; assembly: GCA_907269125.1. Taxonomy (NCBI): domain Eukaryota; kingdom Metazoa; phylum Arthropoda; class Insecta; order Diptera; family Syrphidae; genus Eristalis; species Eristalis pertinax. The sequence goes on from OU026150.1 coordinate 13,507,548, forward strand.
TTAGTTATTAAACCAGTAATGCAGCATACTATAATTGTTTGAATTAAAAGTATCAATACTATTCTTAAGGGATGACTTATTTGTAAAAAAATATATCTTAAAATTAAGGTTAATCTATATAATATTAATTGTATAATATCAAGAAGTAGTTTAATTAAAATATTAATTTTGGAGATTAATGATAAAGGTATTTCCTTTTTCTTGAAGTTTAAAAAGAATTTGTTCTTATTTTTGATTTACAAGACAAAGGTTTTTGTTAAACTATTAAAACTAATGATAATATTTATAAATTGATGGTTACCTTTTTTTGATAGTTATAGGAGTTTTTAGATTTATTTCTAATCGTAAACATTTATTGTCAATACTTTTAAGTTTGGAATATATTGTGAAATCTTTAGTTTTTATATTGTTTATTTATTTAAATATAATAAATTATGAAAATTATTTTAGTATAGTATTTTTAACTCTTAGAGTATGTAAAGGTGTATTAGGTATATCAATTTTAGTATCAATAATTCGAACTTATGGAAATGATTATTTTCAATCATTTAGTGTTTTACAATGTTAAACATTTTATTTATATTAATATTTTTATTTTCTTTTTGTTTTATAAAAAATATATTTTGAATGGTTCAAAATATATTATTTATTATTATGTTTATTTTAAATTATTTTAGAAAATATTGAGTTTGAATTTCTTATTTTTTATTAATAGACTTATGGAATGGTGATATTAAGTTTTTGAATTTGGACATAAATATTAATAGCAAGTGATTCAATTAATAAATTTGATAATTATAAAAATTTATTTTTATTATTATTATTAGTTTTAACTTTTATAAGTATAAATTTATATATATTTTATTTATTTTTTGAAAGAAGTTTAATTCCTATATTATTTTTAATTTTGGGGTGAGGTTATCAACCTGAACGATTACAAGCAGGTATACATTTATTATTTTATACATAATTAGTTTCTTTAAATTTATTAATTATTGTTTTTATTTATACAATAATTTAAATACAATAAATTTTTATTTAATAAATAATTACAATTTTAATTATTTAATTATATATTTATTATTAATTTTACCATTTTTAGTTAAAATACCTATATTTTTAGTTCATTTGTGATAACCAAAAAGCTCATGTTGAAGCTCCAGTTTCTGGATCAATAATTTTAGCAGGAATTATGTTAAAATTAGGAGGTTATGGGTTATTACGAGTTTTTTTTTTTTCATTTTTACAAGTTGTAGGAATTAAATATAACTATTTATTTATTAGAATTAGTTTAGTAGGAGGAGTGTTAGTAAGTTTAATTTGTTTACGACAAACAGATTTAAAATCTTTAATAGCTTATTCGTCAGTTGCTCATATAAGAATTGTATTAAGAGGATTAACAACAATAACTTATTGAGGAATTTCTGGTTCAATTACTTTAATAATTGCTCTTGGATTGTGTTCTTCTGGTTTATTTTGTTTAGCTAATATTAGTTATGAACGTTTAGGAAGACGAAGATTATTAATTAATAAGGGATTATTCAATTTTATACCTTCAATAACATTATGATGATTTTTATTATGTTTAGCTAATATAGCTGAGAAATTTCTTTATTAAATAGAATTGTGAGTTGATCTTGATTAACAATATTAATATTAATTTTGTTATCTTTTTTTAGAGCTGCTTATACTTTATATTTGTATGATTTTAGTCAACACGGTAAATTATATTCTGGGATTTATTCATTTAGAGGTGGTTTAAATCGCGAATATTTACTATTATTTTTACATTGATTTCCTTTAAATTTATTAGTATTAAAATCTGAAATAAGTTTATTATGATTATAAAATTTAAATAGTTTAATTAAAATATTGATTTGTGGTGTCGATGATATGAATTTATTCATTTTAAATTGTGAAATATTTATCAATTTGTGCTATTAATTTTATGTTAATTTTTGTACAAGTATTAGATTATTGTTATGTTCTTTTTATTTTATTTTATATGAACTAATTTTTATTTTAGAAAGAGAAGTTGTTTCATTAAATTCTACAAGTATTGTTATAACTTTTTTATTTGATTGAATAAGTTTAATATTTATATCTTTTGTTTTATTTTTTTTCTTCTTTAGTAATTTATTATAGAAAAGAATATATAAGTTCAGATTTAAATATTAATCGATTTATTATATTAGTTTTATTATTTATTTTTTCAATAATAATATTAATTATTAGACATAATTTAATTAGAATTTTATTAGGTTGGGATGGGTTAGGATTAGTTTCTTATTGTTTAGTAATTTATTTTCAAAATGTAAAATCTTTTAATGCTGGGATATTAATAGCTTTATTAAACCGTATTGGAGATGTAGCTTTCACCCCTATTGCGAGTGTCAATTATCAATCAATTGATAGTTGATAAATTTATCAATCAATATGGATTTCGATATTGTGTAACTCAGTTGATAAAATGTTTTACAATTGTGAATATATTGACTGCTGTGAATGAGACAATACATTTGACGTCTATATTTCTAGTGTAAAAAAATAAATTTGTTATTTGTATGTTTAACTCATCCAAACATCGGATAGAATCATTTGAATTTTTAATAACATAATATTATAAAACAATAAAAATGCGTTCAATGGAATTGTGGTTTGACGATGAAACAGACCATGAACAGTCAGTTTTCTTGGAAACTCTCAGAAGAAGAAGGCAACATAAAGCAGCCGTCATAAAGCTTGCCACAGCATTGCGATTTTGTGCTCATGGGTCATATCAACTCGGCGTCGATAATGAGCCCATAGGCCTGGCCCAGTCAACAGTGTCGCTAGTTTTGAAAAATTACGCCGATGCTGAGAAACTACGGGGAAAAACCTCATTTTATTTTCTTTATCAACCTCAAAAATATGATTGACTAAAAAATTTAAGTTTATCAGTAAAATTGAGTTCAATTGACACTCGCAATACCACTTTGGTTCATTCACAATGCTCAAATTGATACGGATCAATCGTTAATTGATAATTGACAATCGCAATACCAACGAGTCAATTTTGTTGATAAGTATCGTTTATCAATTATTTTTTGACACTCTCAATAGGTTTGTTTATTAATAGCAATTGGTTGAATATTAAATTATGGAGGTTGAAATTATATTTACTATTTAGAATTTATGAAAAATGATACAGAAATAATATTATTAGGAGGTTTAGTTATATTAGCAGCTATAACTAAAAGAGCTCAAATTCCTTTTAGTTCTTGATTACCAGCTGCAATAGCAGCTCCTACTCCAGTTTCTGCATTAGTTCATTCTTCAGCTTTAGTAACTGCAGGAATTTATTTATTAATTCGTTTTATTTTTATAATTAGGTTTAATAATAATAATTTTGTCTATAGGGTATGAAAATTTAGCTTTTTTCATTTATTAACTCATGCATTACTTAAAGTTTTATTATTTATATGTGCAGGGGCTATTGTTCATAATATGAATAATTCTCAAGATTTACGTTTAATAGGTGGTTTAAGAATTGATATGCCTTTCACGTCTTCTTGTTTTAATGTTGCAAATTTTGCTTTAGTTGTTGTTTCTTTAAGAATAGTAAATTAATTTATTTATTTTTCTTTTCCACAGGTTTAACCGTTTGTTATTCTTTACGTTTAGTTTATTATTCAATAAAGGGGATTTTAATTGTAGAGCATTAAATGTATTAAATGATGAAGGTTGAATTATATTAAAGGGGATATTTGGTTTAATAATTATAAGAATTATTGGTGGAAGAATATTAAGATGATTAATTTTTTTTACTCCTTATACAATTTGTTTACCTAGTTATTTAAAGTTTATAACTTTATTTGTGTGTATTAGAGGAGGATTAATTGGTTAATCAATATCTTTTTTTATTAATAAATCTTTAAATAATTATTATTTAAGAGTATTTGTAGGTTCTATATGATTTATACCATATATTTCTACTTATGGAATTATTAATCATTCATTAAAGTTAGGTATAAATGTTGTTAAAAAATTTGATCAAGGATGATCAGAATTTATGTGTAGACAAAATTTATACTCACAATATAATTATATTATTCAAAATAACAATTTAAAAACTTATTTGTTAATTTTTGTATTATGAATTATAATTTTATCTTTATTTTTAATCTTATATTTAAATAGCTTATATTTTAGAGTATAACATTGAATGTTGGGGAGATTATTGAAATCTTTAAATATTAAATAAAATTAAATAACTTTTTTAGTATTATTTATAAAAAAATATTTTTATTTTTACAATGAAAATGTAAGGTTTTTGTTAAACTATATAAATAGAAATATAATGGAATTTAACCATTAAAATAAAAAGTTAGCAGCTTTTATTTGATCCTCATATTTCTTTTATTCGGAATTATTATTCATTTTTATCATTAACAGTGATATACCCCTATTTTGGTTTCAATTAATTATTGAAAGAATAAGGGGAAAAGTATCTAAGATTAGGTCGAAACTAATTGCAATGTATCGCTTCATATTCAAGTTAAATTGAATTTATCAATTATTTTTGAATGCAAATCAAATGTTATATTTTAACTATAACCCTAATTTGATCAATTTAATATTCCTTGGTTTCATTCGGCTGCTTCAAATCCAAAATGGTGATTTTTCGAAAAATGATTATTTAAATGTCGGATTAAACTAATTAGTAAGAAAGTAGTTCCAATTAAAACATGAATTCCATGAAATCCAGTTGCTATATAAAAAGTTGATCCATAAACTGCATCAGCAATAGTAAAAGGAGCTTCAATATATTCATATCCTTGTAGAGTAGAAAAATAAATTCCTAATAAAACAGTAAAAAATAATCCTTGTGTAGTTTGTGAGAAACTACCTTCCATTAATCTATGATGAGCTCAAGTTACAGTAATACCTGAAGCTAATAAAATTGTGTTATTTAATAGAGGAAGGAGATAATCTACTATGAAAAAAAGCTCAAAAAATAAAATTTCAGATACAATAAATAAAATGACTCCTCATCGTAATCCTGTTGTTACTATAAGAGTATGTAAACCTTGGAATGTACCTTCTCGTGATACATCTCGTCATCATTGATAAACAGTTAACATTGTAATTGTTAGTCCTAGTAATAACAATGAATTATCATATTGATGAAATCATTTTACTAGTCCTGAAACTATTGTTATGATACCAATTGCTTTTGTTAACGGTCATGGACTATAATCTACTAAATGAAAAGGATGATTTGAGTGTGTTGACATTTTTTAAAAAAAATTATGAAATTACTTCTCTAGAATATAAAGCTCTTAAAACAGCAAATACATAAGATTGAATTATAGCAACAGCTGATTCTAAGACTAATAATAAAATTTGTGTAATTAGTAAAATTAAAATAATTGCATAAGATAAAGATTGTCCTGTATTTCCTAATAAAGTTAAAAGTAAATGAACAGCAATTATATTAGCTGTTAATCGAACTGCTAATGTACCAGGACGAATAATATTTCTAATCGTTTCAATACAAACTATAAAAGGTATTAAAACTGGAGGAGTTCCTTGTGGAACTAAATGAGCAAATATACGTTGAGTATGATTTAATCATCCATAAATTATAAAAGCTAATCATAAAGGTAAGGCTAGTGTTAAAACTAAACGACTTGTTCTTGTAAAAATGTTTGGAAATAATCCTATAAAATTATACTAAATAAAGAAATAAAAATTAAAGTTGTTACTTTTTGATTTGGAGTTTTAAATTCTTTATGTAATATTAATAAAATATTATTTCAAATAATATGATATCGTGATGGTATAATTTAGTATATATGGAATTATTAATAATCCAATAAAAGTTCTTAATCAATTTAATGATAAATTAAAAATACTAGAAGAAGGGTCAAATACAGAAAATAAATTTGTTATAATTTTCAAGCTATAGATTTTGTAACAATTTTATCTGACGACTTAGATTTTGGTATTGAAGGTAAATAAATAAAATAATTTATCATATTAAATAAAACAAAAATTATTGAAATTAATAAAAATAAACTTAATCAACTAATAGGAGCTATTTGTGGAATCAAAAAATATTAATAGATTTAATAATTTTAGTTTGACATACTAATGTTATATTTCAACTAATTTTTTTTTTTATTTAGTCCTAAAATAGTTCTTTCTGCAAGCCAGTCATGATTTATGTACTGTGTGTGTACATCGGGAAATATTTGTTCAATGAGAGTATCTTGCGAATCAGCGATTGTGCAGAAATCGGTCGGTAATTTTACGTATCCAGTTTCATCTGAAGCAACTTTTCCATCACCGATATCTAAGAGAATGTTTCAGCGGATGGATCTTGAAGCGTTTGAACGCGCATATTTACTTTCAGCTGTACTTTTTCAACTTTACGCCACAATGGAGATGATTTTAAGCAAGCGTTGATCTCATCAGCGTATGTTGAACGTGGAATGACGGGAAGTGTTTGTCTGAAATCACCTGAAAGCACCAATAAGCAAGTCCGATTCTACGTTCTCTACTTCGTAAAATATTGGTTTTTTACCAAATGTATCGAACTCTGAACAATGTGTTATAAAAATGTAACTGTCCACTGTTCTAACTCTTTTAATTATTGGCAAATCGTATCTGTTGCCTAAAATATTGGGTTTACAGTAGCAACTCGAGGCTCCTGATGGATCTTGAAGCGTTTGAACGCGCATATTTACTTTCAGCTGTACTTTTTCAACTTTACGCCACAATGGAGATGATTTTAAGCAAGCGTTGATCTCATCAGCGTATGTTGAACGTGGAATGACGGGAAGTGTTTGTCTGAAATCACCTGAAAGCACCAATAAGCAAGTCCGATTCTACGTTCTCTACTTCGTAAAATATTGGTTTTTTACCAAATGTATCGAACTCTGAACAATGTGTTATAAAAATGTAACTGTCCACTGTTCTAACTCTTTTAATTATTGGCAAATCGTATCTGTTGCCTAAAATATTGGGTTTACAGTAGCAACTCGAGGCTCCTGTATCAACTAAAATTTCAAGTTGCTTTCCAGTTAAATTTCTGGTTCGATAAATGAAAGGCAAGTCGAGCCTTTCTCTAAAAAATGCATTTTCGCTTATATTATTAATTCGAAAATATTTTTGCTGTGGTTATCCACCGCTATTTTCCGAAACTTCAAATGTTCGCTGTATAAACTGATTCTTAGTGTTAACATATCCATTTTGTTCTTGGAGGCGATAATTCGAAATATATGCTTTATTAAATTGTAGAGCAAAATTCGCTCTCATATTATTTGCCTCTAGTTTCTGCGCTTTAGCCAAAGCACTGGGTAAATCTTCTGGTGAAAGTGAGAATAATATGTTGGATAAAGTAGCGTTCAGCCCTGTGATAAAAACTCGCAAAGCATTCTGCCGGTATATATTATTTACTTCTTTAATAATGGTTGACTCATTACCATATGTCGTAATTGTTTTATTAATTATTATTGTCAATTTTTTATTGACTTCATTATAGAAACCTACAAGCGTTAGATCTCCTTGACGCAGGATACTCATTTCCAGTTATAATATATGGACTGGGCGCTTATCCGAATAAGCAAATTCCAACCTACTCAGAATTGCATCTAAATTCAAAACTGTTCCGTGATTAAATAGGACATCATTGGCCTCACCAGTTATCCTGTGTCGCAATATTGTCAAAGCTGCGAGATATCTCCTACTTCCTCTTTGGTAACTTGACATGGAACTATTGGCTGCTTCGCGCCAACTAACATAGCTAATGTTACTACCTGAAAATTCGGGTAAGGACAGAATCACTTCGTCGATTGGTCGATTGATTGTGTTTGAAATTCAGTATAGGATTACTTCCGGTTAATTTATTTATTTAATTAGCCTAGCTACTACCTCTGCTGTCAAATTTCCCTGAGCCATTTTAATACAAAGTTTTTTCTTAATTTTTATATATATTTTTACTTAACTTTACTTATCACTGCCTTAACTTAACTGTTAACATGTAACTTTTTTCCATTCATATAAAAACAAAAAAGCAAATGTAAGAACAACTCACTATATTAAGATTATTCTGATTGATGCTGCTACTGCCTGCTGCTGTTTCTGCTTGCTGCTCAGTCAATTGCTGCCGTTTCGTTGTTTAGATACTGTGATGCCTTTAAATTTTTTATTTTTTATTTCTTCGCTGTCTTTTCTCTTACAATTAGTGATATTCACTTTATTCACTATGTATTTATTAATTAATGTTGCGTTTAATTTACATATGTTCTATTTGTTCTCTCTTTTACGGGAGACTCAAGTTTGATTTGTTTTATTTTTCTCCTTATTTTAGAATACTTATTTTTATTAATATTTCAAGAAAATTTTTTTTGTTTTATTTTTTCTCCTCTTATTTAGGATACTTTATGTATTATTATGATTTTTTTTTTAATTCATTTAATTTTGTTTAGCTTTTCTCCTCTTCTTCAAAATTGAGGATACTTGATTATTTGGTCCCCGGGAGTTAAAATGAGTTTAACTCTCCTGGCAGGATCGCCAATTAAAACACTGTTGAGTTTGCTCGGTTGAAGTAACGGATCACGTCCGCTCTCATTCAACTTTATTTTCAAGCTAAAACTACAAATATTAATTTGGATTATCACTAACCTAGGGAAATAATGCCGATGCACTTGCCGTCGGGCATTTTTTTTTTAATTCATTTTTGTTTTACATATTTTTAATTCATTTACTTACGTGCTAGACAAAAATACTTAAAGCTAGCTTAACTATCTTAACAGTTGTTCTTACATCTAACCTACTGACCCCATACGGGTACTCTAAGCTATTCTGATCTTAATTTAAGTATGCCTTTCGGCTTAGTCTATGTTTTTCTTTTCAGTTATGAATAGTCTGTTTTGTTTAGCCAAGAAAACTGGTTAAAAACTTGGCTTAATTTATCTATCTTAACCTACCTTAAACTAACATTAAAACTTAAAGAACTATCTTAACTATGTCCGTAACTTTACGGACACATGCACCAGGGCGTATATGTTATATATATGCCTGACATATATAATTTATACGCCGTAGTGCAGCTTTTTGTTTATTTTTGTTCTATATACATATATTTTTATTTATTTTTTTTTTTTATTTTTTTTTTATTTTTTTCTTAAACTCTACCCTATAATCTATGTAAGTTGGGCATCATCGTCAACTATCGCGTCATCATTTTAAAAATCCAGCTGCGGCAGAGACTGGTTTTGGTGTAATCACCAGTAAAATTGCCGTTGCTTGGCAGACTCTCTCCTGTCTCTAGCAGGGATCGCTCTACTGAACCGGAGGAGATCCTCGTGACTGCGAGCGACATTCCATTCGTATTGGAGTAGCCTGTCCACTGTTCGGCGTACGACATGGAATATGACAGGACATCCTTGTGGATCCTGTATTAGGCCAATTGTGTCGATATAGAGGAACGCTTCAGGAGGAATAAAGCAGGTGAGGCGCACTTTCTCATGCTACATAACATTGGGGTAGTAAGCCCCAGAGATCAGACTGTTGGAAGAAGTCATAGCTCGTGCAATATGCCTTCTGATCAGCTTAATAATAAAATTATCTATCCTGTTCAAGTGCGAACACAGTCTCTCGAACAACCTCATCTTTTCCATCTGGGAAGGACTCATATTGAACCACAGTGGACAACCGTAGGCCATAACAGGTCGGAATAGGGCCATATAGCAGATTACCTTCACCCTAGAATCAAGTTGGCTGCTGTAAAACAACCCCCTTGCCACAGAAAGGCCTTTTCAGCTTTCGCCAGAGCAATATCTATATGTTTGTCAAAATACAGATATTGGTCCAACCAAATGCCTAGATACCTTGCGAATCAGCGATTGTGCAGAAATCGGTCGGTAATTTTACGTATCCAGTTTCATCTGAAGCAACTTTTCCATCACCGATATCTAAGAGAATGTTTCAGCGGGTGGATCTTGAAGCGTTTGAACGCGCATATTTACTTTCAGCTGTACTTTTTCAACTTTACGCCACAATGGAGATGATTTTAAGCAAGCGTTGATCTCATCAGCGTATGTTGAACGTGGAATGACGGGAAGTGTTTGTCTGAAATCACCTGAAAGCACCAATAAGCAAGTCCGATTCTACGTTCTCTACTTCGTAAAATATTGGTTTTTTACCAAATGTATCGAACTCTGAACAATGTGTTATAAAAATGTAACTGTCCACTGTTCTAACTCTTTTAATTATTGGCAAATCGTATCTGTTGCCTAAAATATTGGGTTTACAGTAGCAACTCGAGGCTCCTGATGGATCTTGAAGCGTTTGAACGCGCATATTTACTTTCAGCTGTACTTTTTCAACTTTACGCCACAATGGAGATGATTTTAAGCAAGCGTTGATCTCATCAGCGTATGTTGAACGTGGAATGACGGGAAGTGTTTGTCTGAAATCACCTGAAAGCACCAATAAGCAAGTCCGATTCTACGTTCTCTACTTCGTAAAATATTGGTTTTTTACCAAATGTATCGAACTCTGAACAATGTGTTATAAAAATGTAACTGTCCACTGTTCTAACTCTTTTAATTATTGGCAAATCGTATCTGTTGCCTAAAATATTGGGTTTACAGTAGCAACTCGAGGCTCCTGTATCAACTAAAATTTCAAGTTGCTTTCCAGTTAAATTTCTGGTTCGATAAATGAAAGGCAAGTCGAGCCTTTCTGTAAAAAATGCATTTTCGCTTATATTATTAATTCGAAAATATTTTTGCTGTGGTTATCCACCGCTATTTTCCGAAACTTCAAATGTTCGCTGTATAAACTGATTCTTAGTGTTAACATATCCATTTTGTTCTTGGAGGCGATAATTCGAAATATATGCTTTATTAAATTGTAGAGCAAAATTCGCTCTCATATTATTTGCCTCTAGTTTCTGCGCTTTAGCCAAAGCACTGGGTAAATCTTCTGGTGAAAGTGAGAATAATATGTTGGATAAAGTAGCGTTCAGCCCTGTGATAAAAACTCGCAAAGCATTCTGCCGGTATATATTATTTACTTCTTTAATAATGGTTGACTCATTACCATATGTCGTAATTGTTTTATTAATTATTATTGTCAATTTTTTATTGACTTCATTATAGAAACCTACAAGCGTTAGATCTCCTTGACGCAGGATACTCATTTCCAGTTATAATATATGGACTGGGCGCTTATCCGAATAAGCAAATTCCAACCTACTCAGAATTGCATCTAAATTCAAAACTGTTCCGTGATTAAATAGGACATCATTGGCCTCACCAGTTATCCTGTGTCGCAATATTGTCAAAGCTGCGAGATATCTCCTACTTCCTCTTTGGTAACTTGACATGGAACTATTGGCTGCTTCGCGCCAACTAACATAGCTAATGTTACTACCTGAAAATTCGGGTAAGGACAGAATCACTTCGTCGATTGGTCGATTGATTGTGTTTGAAATTCAGTATAGGATTACTTCCGGTTAATTTATTTAAATTATATTTTAAGGTCTCTATTTCACGTCTTAAACCAGCACTACGGGAAGCAATTAGCCTAGCTACTACCTCTGCTGTCAAATTTCCCTGAGCCATTTTAATACAAAGTTTTTTCTTAATTTTTATATATATTTTTACTTAACTTTACTTATCACTGCCTTAACTTAACTGTTAACATGTAACTTTTTTTCATTCATATAAAAACAAAAAAGCAAATGTAAGAACAACTCACTATATTAAGATTATTCTGATTGATGCTGCTACTGCCTGCTGCTGTTTCTGCTTGCTGCTCAGTCAATTGCTGCCGTCTCGTTGTTTAGATACTGTGATGCCTTTAAATTTTTTATTTTTTATTTCTTCGCTGTCTTTTCTCTTACAATTAGTGATATTCACTTTATTCGCTATGTATTTATTAATTAATGTTGCGTTTAATTTACATATGTTCTATTTGTTCTCTCTTTTACGGGAGACTCAAGTTTGATTTGTTTTATTTTTCTCCTTATTTTAGAATACTTATTTTTATTAATATTTCAAGAAAATTTTTTTTGTTTTATTTTTTCTCCTCTTATTTAGGATACTTTATGTATTATTATGATTTTTTTTTTAATTCATTTAATTTTGTTTAGCTTTTCTCCTCTTCTTCAAAATTGAGGATACTTGATTATTTGGTCCCCGGGAGTTAAAATGAGTTTAACTCTCCTGGCAGGATCGCCAATTAAAACACTGTTGAGTTTGCTCGGTTGAAGTAACGGATCACGTCCGCTCTCATTCAACTTTATTTTCAAGCTAAAACTACAAATATTAATTTGGATTATCACTAACCTAGGGAAATAATGCCGATGCACTTGCCGTCGGGCATTTTTTTTTTAATTCATTTTTGTTTTACATATTTTTAATTCATTTACTTACGTGCTAGACAAAAATACTTAAAGCTAGCTTAACTATCTTAACAGTTGTTCTTACATCTAACCTACTGACCCCATACGGGTACTCTAAGCTATTCTGATCTTAATTTAAGTATGCCTTTCGGCTTAGTCTATGTTTTTCTTTTCAGTTATGAATAGTCTGTTTTGTTTAGCCAAGAAAACTGGTTAAAAACTTGGCTTAATTTATCTATCTTAACCTACCTTAAACTAACATTAAAACTTAAAGAACTATCTTAACTATGTCCGTAACTTTACGGACACATGCACCAGGGCGTATATGTTATATATATGCCTGACATATATAATTTATACGCCGTAGTGCAGCTTTTTGTTTATTTTTGTTCTATATACATATATTTTTATTTATTTTTTTTTTTTATTTTTTTTTTATTTTTTTCTTAAACTCTACCCTATAATCTATGTAAGTTGGGCATCATCGTCAACTATCGCGTCATCATTTTAAAAATCCAGCTGCGGCAGAGACTGGTTTTGGTGTAATCACCAGTAAAATTGCCGTTGCTTGGCAGACTCTCTCCTGTCTCTAGCAGGGATCGCTCTACTGAACCGGAGGAGATCCTCGTGACTGCGAGCGACATTCCATTCGTATTGGAGTAGCCTGTCCACTGTTCGGCGTACGACATGGAATATGACAGGACATCCTTGTGGATCCTGTATTAGGCCAATTGTGTCGATATAGAGGAACGCTTCAGGAGGAATAAAGCAGGTGAGGCGCACTTTCTCATGCTACATAACATTGGGGTAGTAAGCCCCAGAGATCAGACTGTTGGAAGAAGTCATAGCTCGTGCAATATGCCTTCTGATCAGCTTAATAATAAAATTATCTATCCTGTTCAAGTGCGAACACAGTCTCTCGAACAACCTCATCTTTTCCATCTGGGAAGGACTCATATTGAACCACAGTGGACAACCGTAGGCCATAACAGGTCGGAATAGGGCCATATAGCAGATTACCTTCACCCTAGAATCAAGTTGGCTGCTGTAAAACAACCCCCTTGCCACAGAAAGGCCTTTTCAGCTTTCGCCAGAGCAATATCTATATGTTTGTCAAAATACAGATATTGGTCCAACCAAATGCCTAGATACCTTACTACACTTTTCACATCTAACGGCCGTTCCTGCGGGTCAACTATGCCGAACTTACCCCAGTTTGTGCTCGTATCCCATGCTGCCATGTGCAGCGGGGTCCTGAAAATGATAGTTTCGCACTTCAGGAAGTTGATAATCAACTTCCAGTCGTCGCAAAATCGCTGAATTTGTTCGAAGTCACATTGCAACAAGTTATTTATTACTTCGACCTTCGGACCTGATCTGTATGCTACCAGATCGTCGGCATACGCAATTAAGTGCGGCATGAAACCTATAAGATCTGCAGTGAATATTGAGAACAAGATCGGCGAACCAACAGCACCCTGTTGCAGACCATTTTTAATGTCAAAGACCATGGTAGAAGTTACGTCGCCACTTTCCACGATGAACTTTCCTACCTATTATCATATCGTAGATCATGTATAGCAATGATTTGATTATGCCGAGCCTGACCAGCTTGGGGAAGAGAGCCTCTAACCAAACGGTGTCGAACGCTTTCTCCAAGTCAATCAGACATGCACCCGTGCACAGCTTTTTGCCTTTCTTCCCCTAAATGTCGGATACCAGTGTGGACGCGGCATGTATAGTTTCATGCCCCGCCCTGAATCCGAACTGGTTGTCCGGTATGATTTTATTTTAATCAACCCACTGTTACAGAACTCGAATGACTATTTTTTCAAAAACCTTGCTTATGCTAGGAAGAAGACTGATCGACCGAAGATTTGTCTGGATAGATTTGTCTTTGTCCCGTTTAGGGATTGGTTGCACCACAGCTGTTTTCCAGTGTGCCGAGTAATAAGCATTACTCAGCGCATTATTGAACAGTGTTGTGTAAATCTGCCCGGCTTCGGGGGGAAGATAGCGAAGCACAATATTTGGTATACCATCGATTCCCACCGACTTTTTCTTCTTCAGCGAGTTAAAGATACCCTGAAGATCTTCTTGAGAAATCAAGATGTGATTTCCATCATTGCCGACGGCATTATTTGCCATGTTATCGTAACTGAACCTGGTAAAACCAGGATTCTCTGAACGACATTGACTTATCTCGTTTCGGAGATCGAAGTGTTTTAGCGAGGTTCCATGCTCCAGGTTGCGATTCGGCCTACGAACCTCGTTGACTGTATACACTCGCTGAAACACAGCACCAATTGCTTTCACCTTTTCCTGGTGATCTTCAACCACGAAGAAGTCATTGTCTAGCACTGCCCCATCTGGATCGATGCCAACTGAAGTCAGTAGATGTTGGTTACTTGTCGTCCTGGGAAGTCTAACGGTCTGAATGTCGTTTTGATCTTTCCTCCGAAGTATTTTATTTACTTGTGGGAACATACCCGGGATGTTAGACGTACAGCCGGATTTTATTGCCCCAGTGCAAGCTTATAGCCAAGCTATAGTTCAGACGTATTAACTGTTGGAGGTTCTTGATCTCCGACTTTAATTCCCTGACTTCCGCGTTGTGTGGATCTGTAAACCGCCTGTGCAAGAGTTTGAGTATAGACAGCAGCCTACTTTTGTGCACGTGTACTACCTGTGGAATAGTCTTGTCCATGATACGTTTAATTACGTCGTCCATTTGTATGAGGTACCTGTCAACATCTTCGTTCGTTAGGTTTGTGTTTGATGGAGGATTGATCCCACTCGAACGCAGTTCTGTGGATAACGTCCTGGAGAAACGAGGCCGGCGGATTTTATTGTAATTATAAGGATTCCTCTATACATACTCCTCCAGTTCTTCCACCTCGTTCGGAAGCTGAATAGCCGCGAAGAGTCCGCAGTGATCACTCTCGTACTCAACCGCAATTAAACAGTTCCGCGTGCGTCTTTCCACGTCTAGTATCGTTAGTCGTCTGTCGATCAGCAACAGATCCAGATAGGACCCGGATCTGGGGTAAGATGGCCTATCAGTTTCAAGCAAATCTAGCTTGAACTCAATATTGTGCTCTGCCAACCAGTTATACAGTGGGGCCCCCCTGTCGTTATGCACTCTATTGCCACATTCTCTATGCTTGGAGTTCAAATCTCCAGCAATGATATAATAGTTTTCCTCCGTATCGAGTTCTGTAATGAAGTTACGATTAAGTGCAGGATTGTCAGCTGCGTAGATCGCGATCACATATAACCGCTTTCCACCCTGGAGAGGAATGCGTGCAATGCACGATTCTGGCACTTGCAATTTTCGCACTTCACTACTATACATGACCTTATGACAAAGGCCTTTTTTGATTAAGAGAGCGACCCCGCCCCCTCGCAAGGATTGGGGACGGTGTCTTCGAACTACGTAGTAATTCTTGTACCAGAGTGTGCGCGTCTAATTCAGCTTAGTTTCGCTGGCCATCAGCACGTCTGGATTGTGTGTTTGCATAAGGTTGCCGAGCGTTAATTTGCGTTCTGTCTCTATACTCTTTCTAATCTCCTGGACTTTGGGACATCCCCGATAATTAGCAGGGTGCCCATTGGTCTTACAGAGTAAGCATGTGAGCATAGCCCAGTCCTCGACTTTTTCCTTCCCTAAACGGCATTCCCCTGGATTGTGGGTTTCTGCGCATTTGACGTAGCGAAACTCCATGTTGCAGTTCGCCGCGGCATGCCGAAACCTCTGACAGCAAGCACATTGATGTATGTGCTTCGTCTTTATTAATGTTTCCCATCTAACAGAAGCCTAAACGAGTCATTCGCTTTATGCTCTCTATGCTACTGTCTGGGGTGACCTGAACAAGGAAGACCGGAAGTTTCCTGTTCTCCCCTTTCGTTACCGCAGTGATGATGGGATTAACCCCAACGAACGTGACATTGTCGCTCTGCGCCTGGCGCAGCTCAGCGAGGATATCCTCGGGATCAGTAGCGGGATCCACATTCTTGAGGAGCATTGTCTGAACTTTTTCCCCTTTTAGGGTATACGAGAAAAACTCGGCCTCCGCCGCCGCTGGCTTTTCTTTTATGACGCGGTAATCTGCCACTGCGGAGTGGAGAGAAAGCCTTAAGAGCCCTTTATACTTTAAATAATAGGAATTTTTTTGTGGCCAACTTACATAATTTGTCCAGCTCTTTCGTTTCCAGTCCGAAGACGTTGATGGGCGGGCATCTCTCCTTCTTGGATGCTGCTGCTGTTGCTGCTGTCGTTGTAGCTGCTTTTGTTGTTGTTGCTGCTGTTGTTGTTGTTGCTCCTGCTTTTGTTGCTGCTTTTCTTTTTGCTGTTGTTGTTGTCGCTGATGTTGCGTTTACTTGGTCGCTTTCCTCGCCTGCAGCTTAGTTTGAAGTGCCAGGATGTGGGCGTCTAGCTCCTCTCTCTCCCTCTGCTTTCTTACCGGCTCTTCGCGCTCATCCTCCTCTTCATCATCCGATTCGGATGATGTAAGGTCACGGTAGGGGTTCCCGCTACCTCCGGCGAATCTTCCCTCACAAACTGCCGATTCGTACCGGACGTTGTCCAGAGGTTTTTTGCATAGCGTAGCTGTAGCTGCGATTAAGGCTGTTTCTACTGCTGCTGCAGCTTTTGTTGTTGTTATAGCTACTGCTGTTGTTGTTGCTTCTTCTTCCGCAACTTTCGTGTCGCCTAGGACGACAGTGGAACGGCGCTTCACCACATTAGGTTGCGGATGAAGCTTCTTCCCCCTTTTCTTCCGCTCCTCCGGCTGCGATGACTGGTGACCTGATGTGCCAGCCTGGTGGTCTGACATTCCAGCCTGGTGGTCTGATGTATTAGGAACCGCTTTTAAGAGAGCGGACAGCTCTTTCGATGACATTGGTTTTATTTAAAAGAAACAAAAAAAATAACGACGACTGCGTTTCTGGTTTTCTAACCCACACCGCGGAGTTCACTAACTTTATGGTTTCACTAACTTTATGGTCTAGCACCATTTTCTCTGAGCCACACTATTGGCTTGCAACTTGCTGCGTTATTAGTTATAGTAATTTCTTGCCGAATTCGCACTAAGTCGAAACACGTCTGCATCGGTCGAAGGTCTGTGAACGATTGTCGTCGAGCATTATCTTGTGTATCATATTACACAAGTACTTAAATGATGTGGGATGAAAAAATATATAAAACTGTAATGCGATTTATGAGGGTACGACCCTTTCTGAATAGAAAGACATTAAAGACAATATTTACTACATTTCTTAGTTTCAATTCCTCACTGAGAATTGAAATTCGAATCTATGAAATATTGTAATTACTGGCGAATAAGTCGAAGTAAAACAGTAATTTAACTTGCGTCTGTATATGTTGGATACTGCTGCCCATTCACTTTACGTATATCTTGAAATGATAAAGGGCCAGTAACATTAATCAACAACAGTCGAAGATAAAAGCACTCAGTGTGTCTTGTATTGACTGTAAATAATCGCCCCAAAGCGTTCGATTTAAATAAATTGAGACATGTATCAACTGGTGAGCCTTGCTTGCGGGGAATCCATTTTTTTGTTTGAGCCCATGTGAAATAGCGTGGTACTTGTGATTAGAGTAATGTTCTTGCAAAGGCACCAAAATCATCCGTACTATTACACAATTCAAAAAATGCAGTGAGTGTAGTTTTAGGTGGATTTGTACCACGAGCAATCACTGTCTCGTTCGTGAAAAATACACGCTGACCGTTTTCAAGATGGACGGCTGACTGAATCCATTCATGAATTGGAAAACCGAAGATACGCCAAGCAGCTTCATTGGAGCTGATGTACCGACCAATGTGGTAGAGCGTAATTTCATCGTTTTTATTCATTGGAAGAGCATTTACATTAGTATATTCTACTCTAAACACAGCCATATCACTGCCTTTATGGACATACTTGCAAATATATTTGATGCTCTTCATAGAACTGCAAAACTCAACATTAATATGAGCATTGTATGTCTTGCTTAGCAGAGGCGAATACGGCACCACCCAACGATTGTCAAAGTCAATGTCTGTGTTCCTGATATTTATAATAAATGATTGTCCGCCATTATCGGGATTTCTTCGGCGATATATTGGATATCCGTCGGTATTTGCTAGCGTATCATTAGTGAAATCTTTAGGGAAATTTTTAGTACATTTTCCATCTGCCATGCAAGGCGATGAACGATGAAGAGTACCGCATGGACCATGGATCATGTTTGCTGTAACAATATCAAACAGCACTGGGTCAGTAGACGGATCTGGAATTTCCCCAGAAATGATACTATCGATTTCTTCAGGACGGATTTTGTCGATTAACCAAACCAAAATGTGCGCATGAGGTAATCCTCGCTTTTGCCACTCAACTGAATACAGCCAGCAAAGTGTGGGAATACATGTAATTTAGTAATGAAACTTATTAGAGACCTCAACTTTTGTCTGAATACACGTGCTGTAATGTCATGACGATGTATTGCATTTTGGCCAGGCAATAGCAAAGATGTAATCTAAGTCCATATTCGCGCACGTAAGCCATAGCATCTTGTATATATTCTTGCATATGACGTGGACTGCCTACGTACGATGATGGTAAAATGACAGAGCTACCAATTTCGGCGACGTCGGCGCTGTTGTTAATAGCATCTCGTAATCAGCTTGAGTTGATTATATCGTAAGTATCGTAGTCGTTCTCCCTCTATCTTCGCGTACATGTCGACTATGAATTGTTGACAAAGCTCACGACTGATAGTCCAGGCCGCGCCGAATCTTTAATCGGTACGCATAATAATCTTTCGATCTAACGATCTTGTTTGTTTCAGCTCCTGTAATAATATATTTATGAATATTAATTTAAATTTATTACGTTCAATAATTTAATTGTATTGTTAAATGGTTAATAATCAACTTCATAATAAATGAAGTACCTGATACGCGATCTCGTTGTTTTGTGCTTATGCAATATCCGTCTTGCCCCTTCCAGAATATTAGCGGATATTGGAGAGCGTCATATGAACGATGTGTATCAGCAATGAACTGAAGATTATTATTTCTTCTACGAATCACAATTTCTTGTGTACCTGCATTGAATGTACGAATATGTTCTCCAGCTGGTGTTTTATCAGGATTAATGACAATAGCGTGATTATCGCTTTTTTAATTTGTGCATGTGTGATTTGAATATTTTCAACAATTCACTGTGCTCGTTCAATAGTGCGTCCAAATCGCTGACGATGCGCCTGGCAAAAAATGAATCAAGTGTTTTATAGTCACAACGTGCATTCACGCGATTGGGAAGTGCGCTTCCGGAATCCTAGCCGCCCATGAAGTAGATTTGTAAAAATGTATGTGGTTCGTTGGGCATTGGTAGCAATGAGTCCATTCTATGATAAGCTTGGCCTCTGATTTTGAATGTAGAATTGTATTGTTGACCATTGGCATTAGTATTTCGAATTATTTCTGTTGCTTCAAACGATGACATATGAAAGCTTGAATTGAATGTTCGAATTGACTTCAGGAATACGTTAGAATCTGGATCCGTGCCCATAAGTGAACCGTTCAATGGTTCAGGTGGCGTTTCAATTTCAGGTAGTTGCACTTTTCCTGAAGCGCAACACATTCCAGGTGGCTCATTTTTGAATTTGAGAGCATAACAATGCGGACATTCCTTATCCATAGCACCAATTACCACTTTTGAATGAGCATAATATTCAATATCGGACTCATACTGGAATGCTAGACGCAAAAATGAATCAGATGTAAATGCACGATGTATCTGTTGGCGTTGTTGGTCATTTGTTCTGCGTCTATTAACCGTGAAACGGCGTGATTGTCGTTGTTCTAAACGTATAAATTCATTGCGCTCAGTTCGCGTATCTTCTGATTGTTCTTGACGCAATTGCTCACACGTGCATCAGCATTTTGTTGCTGGATTTGTTCTTCGGTTCTTTGGGATCTTTGATCGCTCATACTTCTGGACCTACGTGTATTACGGCTCAAATCAGCCCCTTCGCGTTTTCTTGGCATTGCTCACTGTACAAAACACATATAAATAGAATTAATGAAATTACTTAATGATGGAAAACGTTATAGTTATAATTACGGCCAGGATTATAGCGAAAATATTAGTTTTATGAAAAAAAAATTTCCTAAAAAAAAATTTTAAACAAAAGTTGTAAAAAATTGAATTTTACTAAAAAATTGTTTTGTCATTATTATATCAAATAATTATATAAAAAAGTGTACTTACAACACAAAAGCCGTTGTTGGTTAGGTTATGTAAATCACTTGTTTAACTAAAACTTGATTAACTGAACTAATCGTGCCAAATACACTTAAAATTAATAATTTTATTATTATGAATAAAATAGCAATATGATAATTGTAAATGTTACTACTTCACTTGATACATAAACAATAATGATGGTCGAAAACTGTGTAGGGAGTGAGAGAAGTCTTATTGTGTGAGTGAAACAGGAGACCGGCTTCAGTCTCATCCGTACTCCGTGCTGTTTACTTAGAAGTGACATCGGCATTTCACTCACCAGTAAAGGCGCGGCAAATTTTAAGAATCTAAGGGCCGTTTGCTCATTCTATACATAACTCCTTATTCATGACATAAACCCTTAAGTATCACTTATAGACATAGCGAGTAGTTTTTGACTCATTTGTCAAAATTCGTGATGGCTATTACACAGATTTATGGATGAATGTTGAATTAAACTATCATTATCAAATTTGTTTTTCAAGCAATAACCGATTTTGGCGTTTATTATGCATATGTCCCAGAATGGCTGTTGACATTGTGTTGAATTCATTATGAGACAATATCCTTTTCTTTCCCAGTTGCACACCATCGGTTCTTGTATTCTCTCACACAAAAATACCATCTGGTTTTCATGACGTCAACTGTGTCACTATACCACGTGGCACATGAAATAACCAACGTTAAGTTAGCTCCGTTTGTAAAGTGATCGCTAACTATGTTGTACATACATTTTGTATCACATAAAGGATATATATATACATACTTACGCATGTTTTGAATTTATGTTGCGAATGAGTAAACGGCCCTAGGATTGATAACACTAAGCATATATCAGGATTAAACTTTAATAATAAAAATAAATGTTTATTTTCATAAAAAAATGTTAGATTTGCCATAAGGTAGGGGAAATTTTTCGTGACATGGAAATTTTATATATTAGAAGACTAGAAGAAGAAGGGTTAGATCAATAGGCCTTTTTCGTTTTAGTCTTCTTTTTCTTATGGTTTTTTTCGTCAGGTAATGTGTTTATGTCCATATTGAAGTGATTTATTAAGTGGGTTAAACACAAATTTTTTGTATTTCTTGGTCAATTGTGTCGATTTTCCGGTCGTGATGGAAATCTTGGTTTTTTCTTTCTCATTCGTTTTTGTTTTATTTTAAAATTCATTTTTCTTACATGCTAGACAAAAATAACTAAAACTAGCTAAAGTAACTTAGCAGTCGTTCTTACATCTTACCTACTGACCCTATACGGGTACTCTAAGCTATTCTCATCTAAAATTAATTGTGCCTTTCGGCTGAGACTGTGTTTTTTTAACTTTGTCAGAATGGACTAGAATAGTTTTATTTATTTATCTGTCTTAACCTATCTTAAACTAACTTAACCTAATTTAAAAACGTATAAGCTAACTTAACTATGTCAGTAGCAGTACGGAAAAGTGCACCAGGGCGTATGTGCTATGTAACTTAAATGCTTAATATTGCTCCGATTTAAAAAAAAACTAAACTTTTATTTTCTGTGTCCGGAATCGACCGATTTATTCAAAGATATCTTAATAACTAACTTCAATACAATTTTCGACTTACTTATTCTTACTCTACTTTTGCTAACTCAGCTTAAATTATTGCCGTTGCACAATTCACCGGTTTCCAATATTTTAATTGTGCGTGCATCTTGACCTTTGAAAATGTGGGAAAAGATAAAGAGAATGAAATTATTATTGAGAAAATGGAGAGGCTCAGGTTCCGCGTGGGATATGTAACCTCTCCGCCGTTAAAATGAAGATTCTCCTGAATTTTATTTTGGTTAGGCATTTCGTTATTGTAATTAGGATTAATATTGAAACGACTGTTACGATTATGATTATCAGAATAGTTGAGTTAGCAGCGTAATTAATATTTTTATGAAATTTAAGAAGTTTAATATGCTCCAAGTTTGCAATATTTTGAATAACACTGTCTTCGAAACTTAACTGTTTTGTAAAACTATAACTTCTTTCTTCTTCATAGAAAAATGTATCTTTAAATTCAATGTTCGTATTGCTAAATGTTTTATTTAAGAGTTTTATTGTACAATTGTTGAAATTTATGAAATAATTTCCAAGAAGTTTTATTCTTCTATCGTCACAATAATTTTCCAATTCTTGTCCATTCATATTCTTACATATTAGGGTACTATCATCTAATTGACTTATTTCTAAAACATTGCATTTCCTTAATTTACAACTACTATTAGTTAAACAGTTATCTACTTTTTTCAAATCTTGTTTGTAAATATGTCTTTATTATCGTACTGAAATTTAGCTTGATTAATTTCTATAAAATATTGATTTTCAACTATGGCTTCAAGGTTACCTTTTGTTGGAATAGGCATTAATAGTTTACAGTCTACTATGGTATATGTGTCTGGTACTTTAACAGCAATAATTAGTGTATATTCATTATATTTTAATAGTCCTGTTCTAACGTATTTAAGTTTGTAAAAGTCGAGTTTTGTCGCGTTAATTTCTGTTGCCGTTAATATTTCTGTGTTCTGTGCCATCCTTCGACGCGTGCACTTGTCGCCGTCCGTGCATTACGCGTGTGCATAAAAACAAAAAAAAAACAAAGACCACGCTGTCCCTCCACCCACAAAAGTCTCGCCAGTGCCGAACATAACAAAAAATCAAGTGGTTTGTGTGAAGTGTTTCGGTGTCGAGTGCGTTCGGTCCGCTCCCTCTCGCCCCTTTACATCACAAGCCACTGCTGCGCATTCTCGGTCGTAACTCCCGTTTGATTTCATCAAGCGGGTTGATGCTATGACTGAGAGTGCGAAGCATCCGACGTAGCGGATTTTAGAAGTGTGAATTTGTTGGTGGACCGACTCCAATCGATGTATGGGCATAAAACCTACATCGATTGTTGTTGGGAAGCTATTACGGAATTTACACTTCTCAATTCTGCTTTACCACACGCAGTCGGAGTTTGGTAATTCATATCTCCGTCTTGTTTTCTATGGAAAACTTTAGGGTTGATGTGTGCAATGTTCGTGGGCTAAGAGTGAATGTCTTTGCTGTGTATGTCCACTTTTATATAAACTGTCTTGGCACTAAGTGAAACACAGGTAGGTGAGAATACCGAATTATCGGATTTGACCCTGCCCGGATATAGCTTGGTGCCGCTTTTCTTTTTTCATCGCGGTCTCGCCATCTACGTGCGTAGTGATGTAGCTTACCAACTTCAACCACAATATGGCCACTGTTCCAATCCGGAATTTAATTTTCTGTGGTTAAAACTCCATGTCCGTAAGCGTTTAATCCACTACTGCTTTATTTACAGAAGTCCAAACTTGGATAGCTATTAACGAATTTGATACGCTATCCGATTCCATCTCAACAATTGTATCCCTGTATCCTCGCACTGAAATTGCCATTGCGGGCGATTTCAATGTACACAATTCTAATTGGCTTCGACATTCAGACCAGACAACATCCGAAGGAAGGTATGTCGAAATCTTTGCTGAGCTAAACAATCTGACTCAGCTAGTAAATGAGCCCACACGAATACCTGACATCGCAGATCATTCCGCCAACACCCTGGACCTGTTTCTCACCTCTCACCCTGATAAATATTCTGTTGACATACTGTCGCCTCTAGGCTCATCTGACCATTGTGTCATATCAGCTAATTTCTCGTTATCACCTCACACAATTAGAGAACAAATTCCTAAAATAAAAGTATGGCTGTACGAAAAACCCGATTGGAGCGGACTCAACAATTTCTTTAGGAACTTTAACTGGTCACTATGCTTCCTCGATAGTGACGCGGACGTCGCTGCTGATATGATCACAAACATTCTTCTGCTGGGCATGAGGTCCTTCATTCCGCATAAAGTGAAGTGTATCAAGAAAGGAAAGAAAATGCATGATATGACTCGAGCTGTAAAGAGGCTATCAGGTTGAGAGTGTTGAATTTCCGGGCATACAAAGCCAACCCTACTGTGGAAAACCGGAGTAAGTTTAAACGGGCCCGAAATGACTGCAATGCAACTATCAGACGTGTGAAATTCTCTTATGATCAAAAGTTGAGGCAAAAAGTGCTACAATGTCCCAAAGGTAGCAAAAACGTTTGGTCATATGTAAAAAATATAAGGAATTCCGCCTCGTCTTCAATTCCCACGATAATTTACAATGACATTCCAGCTGTCAGCTCTTTAGATAAAGCCAATCTGCTTGCGGCGCATTTTGCAGCCAGCTCAACACTGCCAGATTCCAATATGTCTCCACCTGTACTTGAGAGCTTTGATTTCACCATGGGATAAATCCACTTCCGCACTCCTACAGTTGCAAGAGTACTTAAAGATCTCGATGTGCACAAATCCGCTGGCCCGGATGGTATTCCCCCTATACTTCTTAAGAGGTGTTCTTCTGCGCTGGCAAAACCATTGCGTAAGCTTTTTCATCTATCCTACGCTTTATGTCTCTTTCCGAGCAGTTGGAAAACAACATTTGTCCAGCCCGTCCCTAAAAAGGGCGAATCTTCGTCACCCACCTCGTACCGACCCATAGCACTTACGTCCCTTCTTTCTAAGGTCATGGAAACGCTGATAAATCGTCAGCTTATGAAATATCTTGAATCGCGGAAGCTTCTTAATGACAGGCAGTACGGTTTCTGTAGCAACAAGTCCACTGGTGATCTGATAGCTTATCTCACCGAAAAGTGGAACACATCTTTGCATAATGCAGGCGAAAACAAGATCGTTGCACGTGATATTTCTTAGGCATTTGACAGAGTTTGGCATCGAGCTCTTTTGTCGAAAATGCGTGCATATGGTATCGATGAATCTCTTCTTCTACGGATTAGAAATTACCTTTCGAACCGTTCAATTCAAGTTGTTTTGAATGGGTTCAAGTCTGATATCCACCAAATAAATGCTGGTGTACCCCAAGGCTCTGTTCTGTCTCCGACACTCTTTCTCATTTTTATTAATGATCTCTTGTCTGCTACTTCTAATCCAATCCATTCCTTCGCTAATGACAGCACCCTCAGCTTTTCATGTTCGTTCCGAGACTCACGACCGTGACCTTCGGCCGTTGAATTGGAACGGCAGCGTATGTTAAGCACTTTGAATTCCGATCTTGACAGCATAATTAACTGGGGAAACAACAACAGAGTTTAATTCAATGCTTCAAAAACTCAATGCTGTCTGCTGTCACTCAAGCGAACCCTTGTTAATCAGCCATTATAAATGAATGGTGCTTGTGTCGATGAAACCGGAAAGCTTTCCATCCTTGGTATGTGTATCAACACAACACTTAGTTGGAACGATCACATATTTGAGATCGCCAAAAATGCTGCGAAATGTTTAGGTTTCCTTAATCGATGCAAGAAATATCTCACCCCCTCTGATTGGGCTTTCATTTATAAGGCGTATATCCACCCCAAACTTGAGTACAACGCTCATATCTGGTCTGGTGCCCCAAAAACCACCCTGCACCTACTAGACAGAATCCAAAAGCGAGCGATAAAACTTATAGGAGGCAACAATGTCGCAAAGTCATTAGACTCGCTCGAACATCGACGTACCGTTTCTTATTTGTCCGTATTTGATCGCTATTTCAACAAACGATGCTCAAGTGAGCTAGCCAACTGCATTCCTCCTCTCCATGAATTCACCCGCAATACTCGTCTCGCCAGGAATGCTCATCAGTTTACCCTTAAGCCTACTTTCGGAAGCACAGTCAAATTTAGAAACTCGTTCTTCAGCCGTACACGCAAATTTTTAATGCTCTTCCCAGTCCTATATTTCCCACAGACTACAACCCGCAGATATTTAAGACCAATGTGCACAGGTACCTCCGCTGCCTTTCTCAATCTATACCTTCGGCCCGTGCTGTGCCTTGTCCCCGGACACTTAATTGTATAAAAAAAAATATGCTAGAATGAATTATTCCATGCTTAGCTGATGTTATGTTGTCTAGAATCTGGTTTATTTTCTCTTCTAACATACGGAGTTTCATTGATTGATCTAATTTTATTTGTTGGATGATAACTCGTTTTTTATTGATGGTCATTTCTGAATGAGCTCTATTAAGTTCTTCCCTGTCTGCTTCTGTGGCTTGTTTCAATAAGATCCTTTCATCCAAATGCGAATTTATTTCAATTTGACTATTTAAACTTTTAATTGCATTTTCACTGTTCCCTTCAGCTATTTGAATTTGGTCCGTTTTTCCTTTCTGTCGTCGTCGTCCATGGTTCCAAACAACCAATTTTGTGCTTTACCTACTACGTTTACGAGTCCCCGTTCTTGTCTGATTTCTTTATTTGGTTCTAGTGTTCTTGTTTTTCAAGTGTTCCTTGTTCTTTCCTTATGATAGGCTCTTTTCCTATTTGTAATTTTTGAATATTTCCTTCCATTAACTCTATAGTACGTCCTATGTATCTGGTATTTATTATATGTAGTATCGTCCTAAAGTCTTCTATTAATTCTGTTTTTCCTGTTTTAAAAATGTAGTAATCATTAGTAGTTTCTAGTTTCTGTACCGTTAATGTTGCTGTTATTGGTTGTATGAGAAGCGTCAGTGTTAAATACAGTAATGGCATCTGCAAATAGGCGAAGACGTTTAATATTTATAGAATGTTCTCTATTCATTTCTTTAATTCCATACCTAGGTTCATTTTTGTATCTATTTCTTCTATAGTTTTTTACTGGTATTATTTTCCTATTTTCTACATAGTCTTCCCTATTCTGATTTAGTTTTAGGGTTCGTTTTTCTTTCTGTCTTTGTATGCTTTTAAATAAACTTGCAAGATCCGCGAACATAGATTCTTCGGGTGTCATTTTAAGAGTGGAATGGTATCTATTGTTATATAGCTTAACTGCCCTGTGTACTTTTTGAATAAGTATTATGTCTATCTTTCTCATGACTACTAATATTTCCTTTAATGTAGAATGGAACCTTTCTACGTCGCTATGGCTGTGTGAGTGTTGGGTTGTGTGAAATTGAGATCGACTACCTGTTCTCTTAGAACTTCTTTTAAGTGCTCTGATTTAAACTCATTATCCGTTATGATTTTCAACGGTTTACCGAATTTGGAGAAATGCTCCTCTAATGTTTTTATTTTTTTCGTCCAGTTTCGGTTTGGCAGAAAGTAAGCATATGCTTTCTTTGTGAATGGGTGTTTCCTGAAGTAATATATGTCCATATTTTAACCGACTATATATTTTAAAAAAGTTCTGGCAACAACTGTTGTATCTTCAAATTTAAATTGTCAACGTCTGCATTTCTTGCTGCTAACATAGCTCTTTCTGCAAGCCAGTCATGATTTATGTACTGTGTGTGTACATCGGGAAATATTTGTTCAATGAGAGTATCTTGCGAATCAGCGATTGTGCAGAAATCGGTCGGTAATTTTACGTATCCAGTTTCATCTGAAGCAACTTTTCCATCACCGATATCTAAGAGAATGTTTCAGCGGATGGATCTTGAAGCGTTTGAACGCGCATATTTACTTTCAGCTGTACTTTTTCAACTTTACGCCACAATGGAGATGATTTTAAGCAAGCGTTGATCTCATCAGCGTATGTTGAACGTGGAATGACGGGAAGTGTTTGTCTGAAATCACCTGAAAGCACCAATAAGCAAGTCCGATTCTACGTTCTCTACTTCGTAAAATATTGGTTTTTTACCAAATGTATCGAACTCTGAACAATGTGTTATAAAAATGTAACTGTCCACTGTTCTAACTCTTTTAATTATTGGCAAATCGTATCTGTTGCCTAAAATATTGGGTTTACAGTAGCAACTCGAGGCTCCTGATGGATCTTGAAGCGTTTGAACGCGCATATTTACTTTCAGCTGTACTTTTTCAACTTTACGCCACAATGGAGATGATTTTAAGCAAGCGTTGATCTCATCAGCGTATGTTGAACGTGGAATGACGGGAAGTGTTTGTCTGAAATCACCTGAAAGCACCAATAAGCAAGTCCGATTCTACGTTCTCTACTTCGTAAAATATTGGTTTTTTACCAAATGTATCGAACTCTGAACAATGTGTTATAAAAATGTAACTGTCCACTGTTCTAACTCTTTTAATTATTGGCAAATCGTATCTGTTGCCTAAAATATTGGGTTTACAGTAGCAACTCGAGGCTCCTGTATCAATTAAAATTTCGAGTTGTTTTCCAGTTAAATTTCTGGTTCGATAAATGAAAGGCAAGTCGAGCCTTTCTCTAAAAAATGCATTTTCGTTTTTATTATTAATTTGAAAATATTTTTGTTGTGGTTGTCCACTGCTATTTTCCGAAGCTTCAAATGTTCGCTGTATAAGCTGATTCTTAGTGTTAACATATCCATTTTGTTCTTGGAGGCGATAATTCGAAATATATGCCTTATTAAATTGAGCAAAGTTCCTGCGCTTTAGCCAAAGCACTGGGTAAATCTTCTGGTGAATGTGAGAATAATATGTTGGATAAAGGAGCGTTCAGCCCTGTGATAAAAACTAGTAAAGCATTCTGCCGGTTTATATTATTTACTTCCTTAATAATGGTTGACTCATTACCATATGTCGTAATTGTTTTATTAATTATTATTGTCAATTTTTTTATTGACTTCATTATAGAAATCTACAAGCGTTAGATCTCCTTGACGCAGGATACTCATTTCCTGTTCTAATATATGGACTGGGCGCTTATCCGAATAAGCAAAGTCCAACCTACTCAGAATTGCATCTAAATTCAAAACTGTTCCGTGATTAAATAGGATATCATTTGCCTCACCAGTTATCCTGTTTCGCAATATTGTCAAAGCTGCGAGATATCTCCTACTTCCTCTTTGGTAACTTGACATGGAACTATTAGCTGCTTCACGCCAACTAACATAGCTAATGTTACTACTATTTAAATGAGATCAACTCTCCTGGCATTTAAACACTGTTGAGTTTGCTCGGTTGTATCGGATCACGTCCGCTCTCATTCAACTGTATTTTCAAACTGAAACTACAAACATTAATTTGGATTATCACTAACCTAGGGAAATAATGCCGATGCACTTGCCGTCGAGCATTTTTTTTTCAATTCATTTTTGTTTTACATTTTTAATTCATTTACTTACGTACGGCACACAACTTGACGTACTTCGTGAACGCATCAATTATCAGGAATACCTATCTTTTTTTTTCCTTTTTTCATTGAGATCGGTCCCAAGTGATCTGTGTGTAGTGTGTCGAATGGCATATTTCCTTTGGGAATATTATGTAAAAATCCCTGGTGCTTACCCGGCTTTGGCGAAAAAGCAATACATTTAAGGCCATTGCCAATATGCTTCATCACCTTTTCTTTCATTTTTGGAAACCAATATGTCTTCGTTATAACTCCTATAACTTTGTCTCTACCCATATGCCCCATTTCGTCATGATGCATTCTGATCATATATAAAATAACACCTTTTGCACTAATTTCCTGTAAACTAAGCCATTTCGCATTTCCTAAAAACTGTTTTCTTCTTTTTCAAAGTGGTCCCTAATTATTTTTATCTTTTCATCTTTGTATTGCATAATCGATAGGTTTTGTTAAAATGTGTTTTCTTCCTAAACGAGAATGTTTGATGCGCGACTCAAGGCATACACGTGTTGCATTTTCGATCCCACTTCCCCGATGCTCCAGAACATAGTCATAGTTCTGAAGATCTAATGCCCTTTTTGCTATCCGAGGATTTATCTCTTTTTTATTTAGAGTTAACGTCAGTGAATTGCAGTCAGTCACTATTTTAAACCGAATACCATGCAGATATATCCTAAACCCCTTGATAATTGCTAGCGTTTCCAGCTCATAACTGTGGTATTTAGACTCTTGCTCTGTCGTCCTCTTTGAGAAATACAAAATAGGGTGAAATTTTCCATCAGATTTTCTTTGGACTAGTATTGAACCAAAACCTACGGTACTGGCGTCGCAATGAAACTCTGTTTCATCTTTTGCATTAAAAAGGGTGATTAAACTTTAAGGGCCGATGTTGAATGTGAACCACACCTAAACGTCAAGTTTTTTTCTACATTTCATTTAACATTTGCATGACAATCGAGCAACGCGTTAAAGTTATTCAGGCTTATTATGAAAATGGGCGTTCAAATCAAAATGCATATCGTGCACTTCGAAAGAAAATCATCTTCAGTGATATCGTGCACTTCGAAAGAAAATCATCTTCAGTGATGAGACACATTTTCACCTCAGTGGATTCGTCAATAAGCAGAATTGCCGCATTTGGGCGAATGATAATCCAAGAGCGATTGTCGAAAAACCAAAGCACCCACAAAGAGTGGCTGTTTGGTGCGGTTTATGGGCTGGCGGCATCAACGGGTCGTATTTTTTCCAAAATGAGGCCGGTCAGGCAGTTACTGTGAATGGTGTTCGCTATCGTGAAATGATAATAAACTTATCCATCCTCTAACCGAAACTTGTAAAAATAAACAAGAATTCTGTCGGCTTACTGGTATTGTCAGCATTCTGCATTTCTGCGAAATTACCTCTTTCGTTTTGGCACAGACAACAGGCGCAAAAGTAATTCGCCTTTGTTGCCTGTAGTTTTCATATTTAATTTTGCGAGCCGTGTTTTCAGCTGCGATGCCGTGTATAATTTATATTTTCCGATCTCTGCCATTTCAGTATCTATCCTACTTCTGAAGATTTTAACCGACTATATATTTAAAAAAAACAACAATTTCTTCACAATATTTATTTGTGTCGAGGCGAGAATTTCCCCTAGTCCACACCGGAGAGAAATGTGAGAGTAGTGGAACTCTCTTGTATATCACACATACTCTTACAAAAACCATGGATCCACCACAATATGGCGGCCGATTCGTGGATTTTGTGGGATAATGGCGGCAGATTCGTGGATTTTGTGGGAAATCGTCGGCAGATTCATGTATTTGCCCAATCTCATGTACTTTTGTTCGGAGGGTGTTCAAAAGGTGACTCATATTTTTAAGAGCACATATAATACTTGGGTGAATAAAAATGTAATGCTATTTAAATAATACATGTGAATCTATTTACAGGAATATTTTGAATCAATTTAATTCTTCAAAGTAATATATAGGCGATCAGTTTGCAGTTGTATATCATTCATGAATTGTGAAAACTCATGAATTTAAATTTCATAATTGTTCAGAAAAATGTCTAAATAATGCAACTAAAACTAACTCATGAAAATGGTTGTCAAAATTTGGAATAAACTTCCATCACATTTCTTTAAAAAAACTAAAATGACCAAAAAAGTTATTTTTTTTAATGATTCATGCAAATTTTTCAATATTATTATTAATAGTACTTTTACACAAGTTTCGCGTGAATGCATTTTATATGTATTATTCATACATGTGCAGAAATAAATATGTACATTAAGTAAAGTATTCATTAATTGTATCCTAGTGCTTCAGATAGTAATTCCCACAAATGGAAGTTTAATAAATCTGCTTCATGAACATACGCTTTGTTCGTTTGCTTACCCCTCCTTTCCGTGTTGAAAATTTAACACCAAAATTTGAAAAAAGTTCAGTAACGAGCGAATTTTAAAATAAGAACTCTAATTCACCCTAATACTACGGTTGGGGAAGAGTGTCAGCTGTTTACCAGCTGTTCGTAAGAGCTCACATGTATTCACAGACAGGGGAGAAAAAGCGTATAAAAAACGCTGTCAGATGAAATCAAGGGGCAAGAGAGGTAGAAGTTGGATATCTCCTTGCTCTCTTATTTCTGCTGTTCACAAACGAATGGATCGATTCTCACATTCCTCTCCGGTAATTCCTTTACAATTTTGTTTCTAATTCTTAGAAGAGTGCTCATAACTGCGGCTACGAATAATTTCATTGGGCCTACTTGGTGTCTGACTAAGTTCGTATTTGAGTTTTATTGACCTACGTTCATATTTTGTCTGTAAGCATATCTTGCAGTTATTAATGATCCTAGTAATTTTTTTAATTAGGTGAGGGAAGTATATTCTATTTTTCAAGCTATGGTAAGTTTCGATAATTCCGCTATGGGCACTTTCTTGAGTATGGTATAGTGAGATTTGTTTATGTGCTTCTTCTAATGTTCGGATTTTTCGTGCTCTTAACGTTGTTTTTAATTTTTAAATTAAATTAATAAATTAAATTATAAATTCAATTTGCTTATCATGTCCGAAAATTTCTATCAATTATTGCTGAATTTCATTAAACTTATGGTATGAGAGCTCAGTATAGATTCCGATTAGACCTGGTTTTATGTATCTTTTAAGAACATCCGTCCAACAATCTTTTTCCCTAGTCATGTCGATGAATATTATACGTCTGTTTTGTAGTATCTCTATTTCTTTGTCAGCATCATTTGGCAATATGAGTTGGGTTTTGTACTTGTTTACGATGGTTGTTACGAAGTTGTTGCTCTTCTTGTGAATGTGCTGTTGCGTTGTCTGACAAATTTTTAACTGATTGGTTGTCGATATATTCTTTTTCTTTGGTATTCTCAGGAATACTGCTTAAGAAGTCCGCTACCTTGTTCTCTTTGCCTTTCAGGTATTCTATGTCGAATTGGTTCTCCTGCAACTGGAGTAGCCATCTCAGTGTTCGCTGACTAAATACTTTTCCTGAAAACTTTTTATTTAGATATTTTATCGGTAAATGATCAGTAATAATTTGGAATCGTTTTCCCCACAGGTATGTTAAATGTGTAAAGCCATACAATCGAACTCTTTGTCAGTAACAGAGTAGTTCTTTTCGTGATCGTTGAGAAATCTCGAAGCGTAACATACAGGTTGCGCTTTTTGTGTTACTACCGCTCCGATTGCGTAATTGCTTGCGTCGGTAAAAACTGTGAAACTTTTAGAAATCGGGAAATTTTAAAATTGGGTGTTTAATTATATTTAATTTTAATGCTTCATAGACCTGAATATACTCTGGGTCATTGGTATTTATTTTCTTATCTTTTTTTAAATATTTGATCATTGGATTAGCTATTTTGGCGTAATACTTCACGAATTTCCGGTAATACCCCGTGGCTCCTAAGAAACCTTTCAGCTGTTTCTTAGTCTTGGGTAAAGGGTAATCTTTAATGCATTTTATCTACATCGGGTTAGGTTTCATTCCTTCGGCTGTAAGGATATGACCTAAAAACTCAGTATTTCTTTTCATGGAAGAACATTTGTCAAATTGTACTTTCAAATTGTGTTCAGCTAATTTATTAAATATTATTTTTAGAGAGTTAATGTGTGCTCTTAAACTTGTTGAAAATATCAAGATGTCATCAAGATAGACGACGCATATTTTATTTATATAATCCCTGAGTATGTCGTTCATTAGGCGTTGGAATGTCGCGGGTGCATTCTTAAGCCCGAACGGCATTCGTATGTATTCATACAGACCACAAGGTGTGACAAAGGCAGTTTTTGTTATGTCATCTGGATTTACCTTGATTTGTTGGTATCCCTTTGCGAGATCTAGGGACCAGTTTATTTAGTATACCCTCAATATTAGGTAACGGTTATTTGTCGTCGATTGTCATTTCGTTGAGTCCGATAGTCAACGCAAAGGCGAAACTTTTGTTTTCCAGAATTATCCATTTTCTTTTTCACCACTACAATTGGCGAAGCATGTCTACTATTGGATTTCCTGATTATGCCTTGATCCTTTTCTGCGATTTGCCGTTGTACTTCCTCTTCATGTTGTGGGGGAAGCCGATAAAGCTTAGCATTGATCTGTTGGTCTGTCGTTGTTCGAATTTCGTGTGTTATAGTGTTCGTATTAGTTAGTTGATCGCCTTCATGGTTTATTAAATTTTTATATTGATTTAAGAGATTTTGAATTGCGTTACTTTCCTCTTCATTAAGATGGTCCAAGTCTACTGTTTTTTCACTCGAATTCATTTCGAAACAAACGAGAGTTGTTTTAACATAGGAATACAGTGATAACTTAGTGCCATTATTAAGAGTTATGCTTTTATTATAAATATCGAGCGTTTTGACAATTTTTTCAAAATGTTCATGCCTATCAGGATGCTGTATGGTTTTTTACCTAAATCCCTTTTATAACACTTGACTGCCCCTTTTGGGTCATAATTAAATTCCTTGGGGATGCTAGTAATAATTCTATCTACTGTTTCTGTTGTGATATTGTTAATGGTTTGCTATTTCATTTTAACTTTTTCAAAGATTCTAAATTTTGAACAATCTACTGAGTTGGAATTTATAATGCTCATGGTTGAGCCCGTATCGATGTCTTTATATTTAATTTCGTCAATGGTTAAATCTAGGAATATTTTGTCTCCGAGGCCTTATTCCGAAAAAACGTGGGCTCTAAATTGTGAATTTCTTCTTGCTGAATATTATCCTGATTATTATGGTTAATTTGCCCTATTTCAATTGGTTCTAATTGGTGATGTGCATTTAGAATCTGCCCTGAGGGATTGAAGACTTGCCTGTTGTGATCATTTTGCTCTGGTCTGTTTTGATTGAAATTATTACATAATTGGCCTGAATGGTTTTGATTGTTGTACCCTGAATGATTATGGTTGACATTGTTGTGTCTAAATTGTCCTGAATGATTGCTATGCTTTATAATACTCTCTATCTTATAATTCAAATCAGAAATAGGACTTACTTTGAGTGAAATTATATTATGAGATATATCCTTATAATTACACGCTGGTCTGAAGTGCTGCCGGAAAAGTTGCTTTGCTTCTTCCCAGTTGTTGGTTAGCAGTTCCTTCGCTGTCCCTGTGATTTTTGCGTTGTAAATTGCCTGCCACAATTCGTTCTTCTTTACCTCGCTGGTTTCTGCATCTAATCGAGTCTGCACTACGGTAATGAACTGTGTTAACTGATCCCTTTGTCCGTCAAATTCTTTGATGAAAGCAATTTCTTTCATCAAGTGTACTACTCTGTTTGGTTCTGGCTTGTTTACCAAAGTTACCAAAGCTTCCATCGCCTGGACTAACCTATCCACAGTTTCGCGATCCATCTCCTTATTGATGATATTATCCCACAGATAGATTTTACTTTTTCGTGGAATTTTAACGTTTGAGTTAGTAAGTTACGCATATATTTGTTTTCGGTACACTTCACTTTGTCCAATTTTAGCTTGGTGTGACTTGTAGGAGTCCAATTTAAGTTTGGTACTCGTTGATTTTATTAACTTAGTTTCTTGTGCAGCTTAAACTGATTTTTAGTTTCACTGTCACTTTTAACAGAGTTATTTTGATTGAACTGATTTGTAGTTACAATGTTGCATTTAACCGAGTTTTGTTATTCGTTCAGTGTGAACTGATTTGTAGTTACACTATCACTATTATTTTGCTCGCGTTAAATCCGTTCTCGTTGGATCCTTATCGTTTATGAGGATCCTACCGACTGCGCTACTTAAATGTTTAATATTGACTCGATTTAAAAAAAAACAAACTTTTATTTTCTGTGTCCGGAATCGACCGATTTATTCAAAGATATCTTACTAAGTAACATCAATACAATTTTCCACTTACTGTATCGGATCCCGTTGCACAATTCACCGGTACGCTATATTTTAATTGCGCGTGCATCTTGACCTTCGAAAATGTGGGAAAAGATAAAGAGAATGAAATTATCATTGAGGTGAGAAACTGGAGAGGCTCGGGCCTAATATATAAAATGTATACGCCGCGGTGCACCTTTTTTTATTTCTCAAATTTTTTTTTCTTATTTTGCTTTTCTATTTTTTTTTTAAGCTACCCTAAATATGTAAGTTGGCCACTATGGTCCACTACCGCGTTATTTTGAAAATCCAGCGGCGGCTGGGGTTGGTTTTGGTGTAACCACCACAGTGGACAACCGTAGGCCATTACAGGCCGGATGAGGGTCCTATAGCAGATTACCTTCACCCTGGAATCAAGTTGGATGCTGTATAACAACCTCCTTGTTGTAAAACAACCTCCTTGCCTCCAGCAAAGGCTTTTTAGCTTTTTTCGAAGCAATATCTATATGTTTGTCAAAATACAGATATTGATCCAACCAAATACCAAGATACCTTACTACAATTTTTCACATCTATCGGCCTTCCCTGCGGATCAACCATGTTGAACTTACACCAGTTTGTGCACGTATCCCATGATGCCATGTACAGCGAGGTCCTGAAAAGAATAGTTTCACACTTCAGGAAGTTGTAATCGACTTCAAGTCTTCGCAAAATCGCTGCATTTGTTCGAAGTCACATTGCAACAAGTTATTTATTACTTCGACCTTCGGACCTGATCTGTACACTACTAGATCGTCGGCGTACGCTATTAAGTGCGGCATGGAAGCTATAAGATCTGCAGTGAATATTGAGAACAAGATCGGCGAACCAACAGCTCCCTGTTGCAGACCATTTTTGATGTCAAAGACCGTGCCTATTATCATGTCATAGATCGTGTATAGCAATGATTTACTTATGACGAGCCTGACCAGCTTGAGAAGAGGCCTTCTAACCAAACGGTGTCGAACGCCTTTGCCTTTGTTTCCCTGAATGTCGAATACCAGTGTGGACGCGGCATGTATAGTTTCATGCCCCGCCTACTTTTGTGCACGTGAAGTGCATCGAAGGTAGCATTTCGATATATATCGCTGTCATTATATTGAATTAACTTCGGAATGGTCTTATCCATCGTACGTTCAATTACGTCGTCCATTTGTATGAGGTGCCTGTCAACCTCTTCGTTCGTAAGGTTTCTGTTTGTTGGAGAATTGATCCAGTCGAACGCAGTGCTGTGGATAAAGTCCCTGAGAAGCATGGCCATCAGGCTTTATTATAACTATAATGGTTCCTCTGGACATACTCTGCCAGTTCTTCCACCTAGTTCGAGAGCTGAATAGCAGTTAAACAGTTCCTCGTGCGTCTTTCCACGTTAAGTATAGTCAGTCGTCTGTCGATCAACAACAGATCCAGATAGGACCCGCATCTCTGATACGATGGTCTATCAGTGGCAAGCAAATCTAGCTTAAACTCAATATCTGCTCTGCCAACCAGTTATACAGTGGGGCCCCCCTGTCGTTATGCACTCTATTGCCCCATTCTCTATGCTTGGAGTTCAAATCCCCAGCAATTATATAATAGTTTTCCGCCGAGCTCAGTCGATGGCTAGTGAAAAGAGTATCGAGTTCTGAAATGAAGTTGTGATTGAGGGCAGGATTGTCAGCTGCGTAGATCGCGATCACATATAACCGCTTTCCACCCTGGAGAGGAATGCGTGCAATACACGTTTCTAGCACTTGAAATTTTCGCACTTCACTACTATACATGACCTTATGACAAAGGCCTTTTTTGATTAAGAGAGCTAGCCCTCCCTCGCAAGGATTGGGGCCGGCCTCTTCGAATAACGTGGTAATGCTTGTAGCAGAGTGTGCGCGTCTGGATCAGCTTAGTTTCACTGGCCATCAGCTCGTCTGGATTATGGGTTTGTAAGAGATTACCCAGCGTTATTTTCCGTTCGGTCCTAATCAGTGAATTCACATTCACTGCTAGGATATTAAGGTTACTACCTGCGTGCGCAGCCATCAATCCGATGATGCGTTTGGCACGGCTAACACCGTCGAGTAGATCAATTCTACTCGCGCTGCTTGCTCTTGGAACCGTTTTTCGAGCTGAGCGATCTGCCCCTGGATAGAGAGCAGTACCGTCATCAGATCCAGATTCGCTTCTGGTTGCTTGGCCACTGAGACCGGGCCACCCTCGGCACTGTCTGTTGTACCGGTCGCCTTCCTGATGATGACGTGGAGTGTGCCACTGATAGGCAGTGAACCGAAAGCCTTAAGGGCTCTTTATATTTTAAATAAAAGGAATTTTTTGTGGCTAACTGACATAGTGTGTCCACCTCCTTTGTGTCCAATCCGAAGACATTGATCGGAGGGCATCTCTCTTTTTGTCTGCTGCTGGTTGTTGGTGTTGTTGAGACCGCTGTTGCTGCTGCTGTTTCTGTGGCAGCTTCTTGTTGTGTTTTGTTGTTGTTGTTGTTGTTGTTGTTGGTGGTGGTGGTGATGGTGGTGGTGTTGTTGTGTTGTTGTTGTTGTCGTTGTTGTTTTTGGTGTTGTTTTTGTTGTTGTTTTTGTTGTTGTTTTTGTTGTTGTTTTTGTTGTTGTTGTTGTTGCTCCCTCAGTTATTTTCACTGCAGCTGCTGAACGCTGTTCTTTTGGTAGCATTTCTTGTTTTTGCAGCTGCATTTGTTTTTGCTGATGCTGTTGCTTCTTATTATGCTGCATTTGTTGTTGCTGCTGCTGTTGTGCAGCTTGTTTAGGTGCTTTTCTAGCTACTTACCATCCGAATCGGTTGACGATAAAGCTATGAAGGGATTCTCACAACCGCCATATGAGAATCTCCCCTTGCCCTCCGCTGACTTGTACTCGACATTAACAAGGGCTTTTCCACGCTTTTTTGTCGCGTGCAGTTATTGCAGTTGCGTTTCGCAAGCTGCTGCAGTTTCTATTGTTGTTGTTGCTGCTGCTGGTGCTACAGCTGTAACATCGCCTGAGGCGACAGCGGAGCGGCGTTTTACAACATTTGCCTGTTGTGTAGCATCCTCCGTCTCTTCTGCCGTGTCTCAGGCTGTGTTGGTCCAATTTTGAGACCGCGGACCCCTCTATTTCCTCCATCTCGTCGACTTCCCTCACTCACACTTTGTGTTCGAAACCTTACGGATGGAGAAAAAAAAGTTTTGTGTGCTTCCTTAGCGAGTCCACGGCCGATTATTTGTTTGTTCATGTAATTTTATTTCCTTTAAATTATGTGGACTTACTTGCTGGACAAAAGTACTCAAAACTAGCTTAACTGACTTAAGAATTTACAAATGTTCTTAAAACTAACCTATTGACCCTATGCGGGTACTCTAAGCTAATTTAATCTACGTTATAAATGTGCCTTTCGGCTTAATCTATATTTTTTTTTTAGTCTTTACGACAATCTTTCCAACCAATAGGCTACTGGTTCTTATACTTTCTTGTGATACTTTGCGCACTTCACGACTTATATTACTTTTTCTGTTTTTTTGTTCTTCACCAATTATTCATCATTTTTATGGAGCAGTGAATTATACAGATATACTCATTCGTAGGTATCTCAGTTTGCAGTTTGATTTGAAGACATCCGATGACATACCGTCGACATTTTATTAGTATCCAATGACAAATGTTGGCATCAAGACATTCGATACGTTCCAGAAGCATGTAACGTCGGCTTTCTTCAGCAGCAAAACGCAATTCAGCAACAAGATCAGAAGTCATCAAGCTATAATGAGATCGTATTAAATCAAAGCGTACTTAGTTTCAGTTGGTTGAATGCTTACAAAAATCACGATGAAGACCTAACTTTTATTGATAGAGGCATTGCCGGTGTGACGAAAGGCCTAAAAAAAGTGAAGCCAAGTTTCAGGATGAGCCGAATTTATCGTGTATACAAATGTTCGGTACGTAAATTGTACGTATGCTATGGTAGGCATGTTTTGTCTGCCCTAGAGCTCAGGCCTGATTTTTGAGTTGTTGTGAATCAATTATGTTTCCTCCTAGACGCATTGAGTTTGTGACGGTATTAGTTTGATATTTCTGATGACAGAATATTCAACACATCTTAATAAAGTGTTCTTAATTCTAACTTAGGCCATATAGGCATGCAGATCAGATCATTTTGTAACAGTGATCAGTCGTGTTTATTCTTCTCTCCCTGTTTATCAAAACAATCGCAGTGTCTGAAAATTGTACTAAATGTGATCAAATATTGAGAAATGAATTTATTGTGTGTGGTATGAATGGTTTGGTTGATGCCAGCTATATTATAATTATTGTTATTATTATTATCTAATATATAAAATTTCCATGTCACAATGTTAGTTACCGTACTCCTACTTTATATGCGTATTCAATAGGTCTGAGAATCGGCTACTATCTATTTTTCATACCCCTAAGTGACAAGGGTTGTTGAAATTTTTTGTTTTTATTTTTTTATAATGTGGCATTAAAAATACATACAACCTTTTTTTATCACCAACCCCTATTTTTTATAGCCATTTTATTAATTTAATCATTATCGTCACGCTCGGTAACTGATCAATTATAGTGTTTTTAACTGTACTTCGATTAAAATTTCCCTTAGCTTATGGCAAATCTAACATATTTTTTATGAAAACAAACATTTATTTTTATTATTAAAGTTTAATACTGATATATACTTAGTGTTACCAATCTTGGGGCCGTTTGCTCATTCTCAACATAAATCCAAAACATACGTAAGTATAACATATCCTTTATGTGATACTTAAGCTTAATTGCTTTGCACAAACAAAATTTATGTACAACATAGAGCTAACTTTACGTTGGTATTTTTGTGTGAGTGAATACAAGAACCGATGTTGTGCAACGTGGAAAGAAAAAGATATTGTCTCATAATGAATTCAACACAATGTCAACAGCCATTCTGGGACATATGCATAATAAACGCCAAAATCGGTTATTGCTTGAAAAACAAATTTGATAATGCTAGTTTAATTCAACATTCATCCATTCATCCAAAAAACCGTGTAATAGCCATCACGAATTTCGACAAATGCGTCAAAAACTACTCGCTATGTCTATAAGTGATACTTAATGGTTTATGTCCTGAATAAGGAGTTATGTATCGAATGAGCAAACAGCCCTTAGATTCTTAAAATATGATACATTTGTTAAAATATTTTCGAAGACCGTCGGTGTTCTACTGTCAGCTCATGTTTACCTATAACATGAGGGGGGCGTAATCGACCCATCTGAGGCAATCGAATGGATTCAACCACCACTGACCCTGTATTTCTTAAGTCCAATGCTCTAACCAATGTGCAACCATATATTTTGGCACTCAGTATTACTGACCACTACTCAACTGGTGTAATATTTAAAAATTATTGTTGTGGCAATAGCTCTAGACACACTGCAGATATTGATGTGACAAATGTGTCTCAAATAAATTATTCTCAATTAATCCTTTGTATGCATTTAGAATGTTGGGATTGTGTTCATAGATCGGAAAATCTCTCCATCGCCTTCTTATGTTTTGTGAAAAGCTTAAGCAATACGTTAATGAATGCAAAATAACTACACGTAAGAACAAATTTTAAAAAATCAAACCCTAGATTACTGACAGGATTTGCTTTAAGATTGCCATAATCCAATAGGCAATGGCGGATTGTTAATGACATACTAGGCAAGAATACGAAAGAGGCAGAGTTAAAATGCTTAAATTTGGCAATAAAATCATCGATAATCTAAATATGGCCAATTTTCGGTTCAATTTATGCTTGCCCCTGTTTGTGTTCCCACCGGATATTTTCATTATCTGTTTGTTTATTTTTTCTTAGTTAACAAGCTGTAGTTTAATTTGGTTACTGTGATTTTAAGCATATTAGTTGATTTCATTAACTGTAACTGCAGGTGTGACCATATGGTCACGCTGGGTTACATATAGGGTAATCCAAGAAATAGTTTCATTTGAAAAAAGTATTGGACTGGAACTTATAACTGTGCCTGCTGGACCTCATAAGCATGTTAGCCAAGATCTTTATGCAAAAAGTGGTGCAAAATGTTTACGAATAAGATCAATTCCTCTGAACATCTCGAAGTGGACATACCTTGGATTTTATGCCACATTATCAGCTACGGTGGCGATATTTTCAGCGTATCTTTCCAGGAAAACACAGCTTGGAGTCTGTGCATAACCAACTTGTCGAAGACGTTTTAATTTATCAATAAAATTCACTATGGCTGTTAGAGAAAGCGCTTAATGATGACGATGAAAGCACGATTTCCGCGATATTTTCACAGTTTCTGTAATGAATTTTCACTATTCCAACATGTTGTACGAATGTGTATTGATCCATGTGCGGAATGTGTACGATTAAAAGTTATCGGCCTAAGAGCAGAATGTTGGCAATTCAACAATGCCACGAAATTTAAAGTGACACCTCTTGTATGATAATTTATATATATATACGTGTAGATAAAGATCTTTTTATTTTCGGTTCCACAATTTAAATCTATTTGCTTATAACTGTGTTAATAAATTATGGACCGTTAAGTACGCATGGGAATGAAACTGTTCAAGCATAGTCATTTTTACCACCAGTAATCGAAAGTGGAGTACTGAGCCGAGAGGATGATGCTAATGACGAAGATGTTGGAGTAAAAAAGAAATAAAAAATAGGAGACGAATTACAACTTTGCATGGCACTGTAGCGGACTACGACGATAACAACGAAGTCGATACAATAGGTTTCAAATTTGGAAGTCAATTTAATGGGTCAATCATTTTCAACAACTGTACCATCGACTTCGAAAGCTGTGCAGAGTTCAGTCCAGAGCAGACCATGGTTGTAAGCAATTTATAAAGAGAGAACCATTGCGCTTTCGATACAAAGTGTGGTCCTTGTGTACACTTTCAGGCTCCCCCATAAACTTTGAATTATATCATGGCAACAATCCAAAGGCAGTAAAAGCGTATGAGGAAAATTTTGGCAAATGCGCAGCACAACCCGTGAATATGATAGACGACTTTTGACCTGAAATTCAAAACTTGCCATTTTCCTTTTTGTTTTTGACATTTTACTCTAGGTTTTTCTGCAACAAGAACAATTAGGGAGAACCAAGTACCCAAAAGTTGTCCTACTTAGCATAAGAAGAGTCTTAAGAAGCAGCATCGAGTTTTCACA
Organism: Eristalis pertinax; assembly: GCA_907269125.1. Classification (NCBI taxonomy): domain Eukaryota; kingdom Metazoa; phylum Arthropoda; class Insecta; order Diptera; family Syrphidae; genus Eristalis; species Eristalis pertinax. The sequence goes on from OU026150.1 coordinate 13,550,924, forward strand.
AAGCCTATCAAAATGAAGGAAACAAACATTACACTAACCAAGTGGAATAATAATGCTGTAGTTAGCATTGCGTCTACTCCTTTTGGAATAAATCCAAGTTCAAATATTCAGCGAGTATACCAATGAGTACAAGAAAAAGATAAGTGTCCCACGGTCATACGTTATAGGAGAATATAAAAATCCTGAATTGTCGCAGTTAGATTTAAGACGTAATATTACACTATACTATTGCAAGCATTTTGAAGCGAAAACAAAGAATGTTGGCCCCCGTAAAGGAAGTTGGGAAAATAACAAGCAAATAAACTCTACGATACGTTGGCATTAATCACTTTGTTCGTCCTTGTGTAAAAAGAAGACGATGTGCAGGTGAAATGTGCACTTCTGTTGGAAGGACTGAATGTTCGAAGTGCTATATTGGGATGTGTGTAAAATGCGGCTTTATATACAGCGAACCATAAAAACCAAAATAAGTAGTTCAATATTTTCTTTTAATTTTCTTCACATACAAAATCAATTTCGCATAACAGTACCCAGCGTGATCTAATTTGGCAATCTAAATATGGCCAACAATCTAATCGATTTCTTCAAAAATGTTGCTGAAAAATGTAAACCAGGTGTATCTACTGAACTATTTTGTTTTTTCCGACATTGTTTCCAATGCTCAGTTTAGCATATTGGGCAAAAGGTGGGGCCCAAAACCCAAGACTATTCTGTGGATGTACACGGCGATGTTAAGGCCAATCTTGACACACGGCAGTGTAGTACCTGAAACCCACCAACCAAAAGCTGCTAACTAGAATACAGAGACTAGCATGCCCAGGTGTTGCGGGTGCTATTTCTACTACTCTGACCGCGGAAATAAAGGTACTCCTAAATATTCTACCCCTCGACCTCTACATGCAAGCTACTGCTGCCAAGTGTGTCATCAGAAGCATTCAATTTAAATTCTGGCTCTCAAATCGTAGTTACCATGCTAGTATACTGAATAGTCTACAAATTGAACAGTAAGGAGACGACTACATACTCCCGTTCCTCGACTTTGAAATACCATTCGCATATTATTTCCCGTCGAGGAAGGAGTGGATCGCAAGATAAAACATCAATAATTCGACCATCCATGTGTACATCCATGCAAGTATAAAAAATTGCAATATTTTCCGCTCTCAAACTCATCTCAAATTACAATAGAAATAATGCCATATGCACTTAAACGCAATAATCAATTAAGACAACACTGAGACTGATGCTATTTAGTTCTGTCAAGTTATTGAAATAGTAGGCCGTCTAGGTGACGTTTTATGCGGGTGTAGAGAGCACTGCAATTTCATAGAAGGGTGCAATGCTTTCTTACTCCTCTTCCTCTCTACAGCTTCTGCAGAAGTCGTTATAGGAGAGGCCTAGTCTGGTGACATGTGTGCCAATGGCACGATGTCCGGTGATTGCGCCGATAATGGTTCTGAGGTTAAGTCTACACAAACTGATCAGGGTGCGGATCTATGGTAGGCCATAGCTGCTTTGTAATGAGGCACTTAATGCCAGCAGACCATCTACGATTCACTACTATCACTAACCATCAACGACAAACAATTTTTAGACAACTATATTGGCTTCTACGACCGCAATCAAAATTTCGAGTGACTTTAAAATTGCTCATTTATAAAAGTAGGTATTATAAAACCCATAGGGACGTTGGTATTCAAATGGAGAGAAACCTGAACGTGATCCAGAGACAGTAAGATAAAATTCTAAGGAGGATAACCACCACCGAATGATATATGCGAAACGATGATATCCATCACGACCGGGAAATCAACACAATTGACCAAGCAATACAAAAAATTTGCTCAAACAAATCTTTCCCAATCAATAAATCACTCCAATATGGACATTTACACTGTACCTGTAAGAAAAAGAAAACTAAAAGCACGTAGAGGGCCAGGGCTTAGCTTCTTAGCAAACCACTCAAACCAGTCGGAATTTTCCAAAGAGTCCAGAACATTAGCCAATATTCCATAAAGTGTAGCGGTAACGACGTCCTTAAAGCCGTCTTTCTCGAATTAGCTGCAAATTACAAGAAACAAGGATTGAAACACTTGTTCACAGATGCCTCAAAATTACAAATCGGCACATCATTCGCTGCTGTTGCTGAAGACTTATCAACTATTTCCAAGGGTCTTCTTCCAGTTTTCGAAAAATAATAAGACTATTATCTATAATAATAAGACCATTCCTGGTATGACAAGAAATACTATCGACATATCTAATACAAAAAAGATCTGTCACATAAGGAGATACAAATGTATATTAGACTCCGAATGGGCCACACCAGCATCAGACACAAACACCTCATCGCCAAAGAAGCGCCCCCGCTTTGTCACTTTTGCGATGACAACCAAACGGTCTCATGTAATAGAATTAATTTAATAAGTACGCGTCCGTACTGGTACGAGCAGCATTAAGCCAGCTAGATAAACCCAAATAGTTCGAGTTCTTTTGGTCAAAAATAATAAAATATTATCGTCTAAGGACAAAAAAAACCAATAGGTTGAGCCGAAAGAGTAGTAAATTAAGTTTAGATCAGCTTAGAGAACCCGCATGTGGAATAAGTTAGAATTAAAACAGTTTATTAAGATGTGTCGAATATTCCGTCATCGGAAATATTAAACTTATGCTGACACAAACTCAATGCGGCTAGGAGGAAACATATTTGATTCGCCAGGACTCCAAAGTTAAGCCTGCATGAGCTCTAGACTACCCATAATCATGCCACCATAGCATACGTACAATTTACTTACCGAATATCTTTATACACGATAATTTCATGTTGGCGTTTATTCACCTCATCCCTCATTCAAAAACTTTGATTTTCCTTTTTTTACGCGTTTCGTTCCATCGGCATTGCCTCTATCAATAGCAGTTACGTCTTCTTCGTGATTTTTGTAAGCATTCAACCAACTGAAACTAAATTCGCTTTGATTTAATGCGATTTCATTTAAGCTTGATGGCTTCTGATTTTGTTGCTGAATTGGGTTTTGCTGCTGAAGAAGCTGTTGTCTTCTTTGAAGGCCGACGTAACTTGCCTCTGGAACTTATCGAATTTGTTGATGCCAACATTTGTCATTAGATAGTAATAAAATGTCGACGGTATCTAATTGGGTGTCTTCAAATCAAACTGCAACTGAGATAGAGAGAACTCTTTCAATCTAAAAATGAGTATATCTGTAATATTTACTGCTCGATAAAACTGATGAATAATTGAAAAAAATTAAAATACCTGCCAGAAAGTAAAATAAAGTAATTTAGAGGAAATATCTCGTCGTTTGTTAGATTTGAAATCGTCTCGTGCGGTATTCGAGATGCGTTTAATGAAAATATTGCAGAGGTTCCTGTTGATGACACAAGTGCAAGCAATCGATTAACATGCTCGTTACCAATGATTTGATCGGCTTCGAAGAGCTGAAAGGAAAAGGTAGGGAGATTAAACCAATTATTTATCGTTCCAAACACATTATAGCAAAATAAAGTTTTTTTTTGTTGGTTATATTTTCTGAGAGTTCCGAATTAAATATTTCAAATTTCAGTTCATATTTGGCAATCGCCGTGTAAGATAACACGAGTGCCCCAAATATGTTCGCTACTGTGGGAACCAAATATGCTCACACCAGTAGACATAGCGTCAGCAGAATGCACCGAACAACCTTCTGCTAACCGAATGGAAATCATGCTGATGCTGCGTCTGGGCAGCACAAAAGGTTTAAGTGACACTTAAGTAGATTCGTAATGTAGAAATAATATTAAATAAACGGAGTGCGACACAAGTTTGCTGGCCTCCAAACGAGAAGGTTGTGCTTAAGTTATTAACTGGCGCACAACTAGCTTTTTGTTTCATCCAAGATTCCTAGTACTAAGAAAAGTGAAATAAAGTATTAAAAGTTGAACTCCGAAATTCCTTGTTAAAGGCGAATAGAGTTTATTTTTGAAAGAATAAGAAAATATGGCGCAGAACATTGCGATAGCAGTTCAAACTGCAGTAGAAACTGGTTGTTTAAGCACATGCATAGAATGGTAGAGATTGTGGCGGACAACAAAATAAGTAATGAAAGAGTTCCGTCAGAAGTATCCGCATTAACCAAACTTAATGAAATTCAATCCAGTGCACCTCCAGTTGTTACATACGAACACGTGGGCGTGTGCCCTATCACTTTGGATTTAATAAAATCCCTCCCAGAATTTTACGGAGGCTAGGTATATTTGTTGGTGTCAAGCTGCTAATACGGTAATCCCTTTTTTTTGAAAATACCCCGGTACCGACAAATATTACCAAGCGGTTGCAATCATTCGAAACAAAATAGTTGGATCGGCAGACCTGATCCTATCTTCGCTGAATACAATATTGAATTTTGATACCATATTAGCCAGACTTGACCAAACCTATTCAGATAGACGGCCTTTACACGTCCTAGAGAATCAATTGAGTATTTTAGTTCAAGGCACAGTGAGTATTAGTATATGATCGAATTGAAAAGAAACTCACTGTCATAATGAACAAGATAACGATGGATTATTCAGGCAACAGCAAACTTATAAATTCATTGTCTAGCAAATATCGTTCTGCCGACTAATTAAACCTTTTTGTAATATTCTCTTTTCCGCTGGTTGCTTAGACCTGCCCTCAGAGTTGGAAGCTAACCAATATAGACATGAGTTTGCAAAAGCTTTTGACTCACGGCAAACGAATTAACCCAACGTTTTTTTATCGGACTAATCCACATAACAGGAGAATAATTGAACTGCAAAATAACGTCGTTATCAGACAAGAAGTATATAATTCGAAATACGCCACAAAACCAATTCTGAAAAAAACATCTCGAGTCTGATAGGTCGATATTAGTTAAATATCAGCGTGTACATCACATACCCCGTGGCATTGCACAACACGAAATGTTGCTGAGAAGCTAGGCCCTAGCACTCTATGGGCTGTAGCGCCACCCATATTATTATATTATTATTATTATATTAAATCACATACAACAGCACAGAAAAACTAATAAAAATGAAGCATTCAAAGGTAACATTATAAATCAGATTAATTTTTTAGAGTAGAGTCGACACTACCTTTTATCAAAAAGAAACTTAACAACAACCTTGGATTAACAATGTTTATTAATACGGGTACTGCCAATAATTATATAAAGAATTGACCACATTTAAAAAAACGTTATTTCAAACAAAAATAGCTGTCTCGCAAAAACGCTTAATGGTCAACATAAAACCACAGACAAATCTAAAATGAATTTATTCATTAACTTTTTTTTACTTCCGCAAAAACCGATACTGAAAAGGGTGTAATAATCCATATAGGTGGAGAAGAATCTTTTCAGTTACTAAAGAACGAAAATGTCAAAATTATTAATATAGATTGCAGATCTGTCGCATCCGATTGAAAAAATCAGTTCAAACAACTGCCTTTAACACCTTTAACACTTCTGTTAAAGTCAGAATCAGAACAACAAGCTCAGAATCCATTTATTCAAGAACCAGACCATATCCTATAGCACATACTGAGTTCGTTAATAATGAAACTGAACGGTTGTTGAGGGACAATATAATCCAACCTTCCCGTCCTCCTTATAATACACCTATACTGCTTGTTAATAAAAAGGATATGAAGGATACGAAGAAATTAAGATTGGTATTTGACTACAGAAAACTAAATGAAAAAAACTGTAGCTGAGCGATATCCTATTCCAAAAGTATCTGTTATACTCTCAAATCTGGGCCAAGCGAATTTCAATTCAACAGTCGAACTGGCTGGTTTTCACCAAATCTTGTTATACGAAAAAGATGGGGAGAAAGCAGCATTCTCAATAAATAATACCAAATACGAGTTCTGTAGGCTGCCATTCGGCCTTAGAAATGCCCAGATCATATTCCAACGGGCAATTGATGACGTATTTAAATCCGAAATAGGTAGATGCTGTTATGTCTATATATATGTGGTTATTGGTTTCTCCAAGACTGCAGCAGACCATTTCAAAGATTTAGATAAAATATTTTCTAAACATTAAAAGACCAATATGAGAATAGCACCGGAAAAATCAAAATTTTTCGGAAAAGAAGTCGAGTTATTGGGTTTTATCGTTTCTTGCCATGAGACTATGCTCTCATCACCAAGCCATTAACAAAATACTGAAGCGGTGACAATAGACATATAAGCTTTCATAAGACAAAACATATTAAAACCACTTTGGATTCAGAAGCATTAGAAGCATTTGAAAAAATAAAAACGATCTTAGCATCAGGCAATGTTCTCCTTTTATATCCAGACTTTAGAAAGCCTTTTGACTTGACAACAGATGCCTCGTTCGCCACCATAGGTGCCGTTCTCTTGCAAAACGGACGTCCTAGTACACTGATATCTAGAACCCTAAGCAAGACAGAACAAATTTATGCAACCAATGAGCGTGAAATGCTCGCAATAGTATGGGCGTTGCAAAATTTAAGAAACTATCATACAGTTTTCACTGATCACCAACCATTAACATTCGCTATGTCGGAAAAAAATCCAAATACAAAACTCGAATGATGGAGAGCATTTACAGAAGATTTTGTTAAATTCTATTCTTTAACGATACTTATTGGATCTGTGATGGAAATAATCAATCCTGATGTAAACAATAGCGTATTTTGCACACTTGAAGTTTTAGGTAAAATACAAAATGATTTGGTTAATGCGTTCCCAGGAGTCAAAATGAAATAGACTAAAAAATCCATGCAAGATATACGAATACTGATACTGATAACAAAATGGATATTATAACTTCTGAGCATAACAGAGCACACAGAGGAGAAGCAGAAAACTACAAACAGATTATAACGGACTATTTTGTTCCTTCAAAAGATGTTAAAGAACATTAAAAAACTTGTCAGAAAAATATATATCAACGAAAGCCGATTAAATATCCGATATGTCCCACACCGATTGATGAAATTCTTCACATTGACATTTATAATACGGGTAAAAAATACTTTTTTATCTAAATTTGCCATTGTCAAACGTATAAGCTCCAGATGCAACGGATGTAAAAAATCCGCTTACAGAAACTATATCACATTTCTACAAAGCTAAGCTGATAATTTCTGATAATGAAGGTGCTTTCATATCCAACTCAATACAAAGTTTTGTTACGAATTCTTTCAACTCTGTGCTTGCTCTTCGTAGCGAGAGCAACGGTCAAGTGGAACGTTTTCACTCTACTCTTGTAGAAATAGGAAGATGTATTAAAGAGAGCACTACTGATATAAGTGAACAGTTTTTGATAGCTGTCTATAAATATAATAATACCATTCACAGTGTGATTGAGTATAAACCCTCTGAAGTGTTTCATTGCTGTAACAGCAAATAAAAAAAGGAGGTACAACAAAATCTAATAATAACAGAATAAAGACATGATTTATCATAACAAGGGTACTACACCAGAGCAGTTTAACCACGGAGACAAAGTGTATTTGAGAAGAAATAATAGCCTAGGAAATAAATTATCAAGTCTGTACAGCTTTTAAAACATACAACCAGATTTAGGAACTGCTGTCATAACTGATGGTAAACAGGTTCACAAAAATAACTTTCCTCATTTTCAGAATATCCCTGATTTCATCCGCAAACGGCAGAATTACGGATTATTCAAATGCCCTGTTTATTCCAGTACCAAATGGCAAAGTAGACATGCCTATCAAGAATATTTGTATTTAAAACACACAACGATTTTCTGCTTATTGGAACAAATCCTGAATGCAAATTATAATGTTATTAATTAATTTATAGACGAACAAGAGAAGGAAATACTTGAAAACGACATTCAAGAGCTTACACGATTGTCTAGGATTCTAAAGCATCCAATTAAAACAAAAAGAGCAATATATTTCCTTGGTTCCGCCTTAAAATTTGTAGCGGGTACACCAGATCATCAGGATTTTGAAATATTGCAAATTGGAGAGAGTGAACTAATCAAAGCAAACAACAAGCAGGTAGAAATCAATAAAGAGATATAACTCAAATTTAACGAACTAACAGATAGAATAAATACATTAAAAACACATGCAAATATTAATTATCAATTCTTAACAATGTTAATGTCAAGTAGAAACAAACTTGTTATTCAAAATCTTTATAATATTGTTAACGCAATCGTTCTATCTAAAAGAAATATTGTGAATCCACTTATGCTTGACATGAACGAAATCGGCTTTATATTAATTAATGAAAAAATGCGTTCTCCACTAAATGATTTGTTAAATATAGCAGATGTAAAAATATAAGTGGTGGCCCGTCGCGTTGTGGGTATTTGCGTCGACTCCTACGCTCTTGGAGCAATCTGTCTAGGTTCGATTCCTGGTACGACAAAAAATACTTTTCACCTCTTTCGAGTCACTGACAATGCTCAATGAGTATAACTGTCTATAAAAGGCTTCTCAAACTTGGCCGTTCGGAGTCGGCATAAAACTGTAGGTCACTTCCACTCGTGATAGAACAATAGCACGCACAACACGAGTGGTTGCTGAGAAGCTAGGCCCTGGCCTTCTACGGGATTTAGCGCCACCCATATTTTTATTATATTTAGTACATTATTGTATTATGAAGACTCTTTGGTATATTTAATGAAAATGCCTTTAACAATGTAAGTGCAGATTGTAATGGAAATAATTTAGCTTTAAGTGAATTTAAAAAATCATTGCATTACAATTATTGTATTATACATTCAGAAGATAAATGTTTGGTACGACTTTAAAATCATCATACAGCAAGCTGGCCGACCACATCAGCATTTCATATCGTATTGTACAACCCAACCATCCGACATAATTCAACTACCAGCTCCAAAGAAAACTTCTTTGAGAGAAACTATATTTAACAATATGTTATCGTTGCCTATTCTTCACAAATTGCATTTAAGAAACATCGAACAAATTGAAGAACTTAAGAATTCCTCTCAAGCCAGTAACTGGCTGTGGCACGGGATATTTGAAGCACTTATTATTGTTATAATAATGATCCTATACATTAAATTACAACCATAAAGCCTGAACATCCAACCAATTATTCCTTCAACAGAAATGCAGATATTTCATCGAAATGAGTTGAGAAAGTCAATTGAAAATATAATGAAAGCGGACGTTCATATTTTAAATGGGGACAGTTAACACGAGTGCCCCAAATATGTTCGCTACTGTGGAAACCAAATATGCTCACACCAGTAGACATGGCGTCAGCAGAATAAACCGAACAACCGTCTGCGAACCGAAAGCGGAAATTATGCTGATGCAGCGTCTGGGCAGCAGAATAGCTTTAAGTTACACTTAAGTAGATTAGTAAGGTAGAAATTAAATTAAATAAACGGAGTGCGACACAAGTTTGCTGGCCTACAAACCAGAAGGTAGTGTTTTAATTATTAGAAAAAGCCAAATACCCAAAAGATGTATCCCATAAGAAGACATAAATATATGTTATACTGCGAATGGTCCACAGCAGCATAACACACAAACACCTCATCACTAAAGAAGCTTATAAAGACGCTTACCATAAGTCATCTGGGCTCATGTAATTAAATTTAATAAGTACGCGTCCATACTGGTACTGGCAGCATTAAACCAGCTAGATTAACCCAAATATTTCGAGTTATCTTAGTAAAAAATAATAAAATATTGTCGTCTAAGCACAAAAAAAAGAGTCAAAAGAGTAGCAAATTACGTTTAGATTAGCTCAGAGAATCCGCATATGGCCTACGTTAGAATTAAAAACAGTTTTTTGAGAAGTGGAGGAAACATAACTGATTCACCAGGACTCAAAATCTTGGAATATAATCTGAAAATGAGTATATCTGTAATATTCACTACTCGATAAAACTGATGAATAATTAAAAAAAAGTATACCTGCCCCAAAGTAAAATAACTCATTTACAGGAAATATCTTGTCTTTGTTAGATCTGAAATCGTCTCGGGCGGTAATCGAGATGCGTTTAATGAAAATATTGCATAGGTTCCTGTCCACAAGTGCAAGCAACCGCTTAACATGCTCTTTACCAATGATTTGATAGGCCTCGAAGAGCTGAAAAGAAAAGGTAGGGAGTTTAAACCAATTATCACTCAAAATACATTATAACAAAATAATGTTTCGTTCAATATATGTATATTATAATTTGACCGTGTATTCTTTATTTTTTTGTTTTATTTTATGAGAGTTCCGAAATAAATATTTCAAATTTAACAATTATGTTCTGTTATTTATACTGTCGTATACGTACACGGTTAGAAAGGGGGTAAACTATTCCACAACGCCTTAAAAGAATCGTGCTGAGCTTACGGGGAATTGTAGATCAAAGTATAAGAAGCATGAGAAGGAATTTTGATAACTTTTGTGCTCACTTACATTTACGACAAATCATAGTTTTAACCGAAATCTGGGTATTTAATGAGGAGCTTTTATATTCCGGGCTACAGTGTTTATCCGAAGTGTAATGAAACTTATTCATCGGATGGCACGGTTGTGTTTATTAAAAGTGAACTCGAAGTGCAAGAGGTTCTCACTCCAGTCATTGAAAGTGCCCATTGTGTAACTATAAAATTAAATCTAGGTAAGAACTGTTTATGAGTTTTATTTGTGTGTATTGACGGCAGTTTGCCCCCATTCATATTATTGTTAAAGACTTAGAAAGCTTATTGTGCTTCATCAACTGTATGAATATTTGGCTGGTAGGCGACATAAATATTAATACATTGAACCTACCCAAGGATTGTGATTATCCTCACTAGTGTCAGCGGCCATAATAGCAATTTCGGCTATAAAAATCAAGTTCAAGTTTGTCGCGCGCTGCAAGGAAGAGCTAAAAGTTCTCACTGCGTAATAATCGATGCTTGGTCCCTGGACGCAGGGATATAGCCGGCCATGAGGCAGCAGATGAACTTGCCAGAAAGGGACCAGAGAATTCTTCTCCCAGGACTTAATAAATCCGATTTTCTGACTTTTAGGTTCATAAGGATATCGGTCTGGCTGGACAAAGAGAGGTCTTGACAAACAGCGAATACAACGTGTCCATGAGTACGCTGAAAGGACAAGGAGGACCATTTTCCACTAAGGCCATCACAATGAGTCCACACGGACCTAAGTGACACACGTCTAGCCACATTCCTATCCTATCCTCACTAAGTTTTCAAGCGCTTATAAATTTACCAACAAGAGTAGATGAAAAATCAAAATCGACTATGTATTTCTTAAGTCCAATGCTGTAACCAATGTGTAACCAAATATTTTGGAACTTAATATTACTGACCACTACGCAACTGGTGTTATATATAAAAAATCTTAAGAAATGATTGTTGTGGTAATAGCTCTAGACACACTACAGATATTGATGGGACAAATGTGTCTCAAATAAATTAATCACAATTAATCCATTGTCTGCATTTATTTAAACGTAAAAACAGATTTTAAAAAATTAAGCCCTGGATTACTGACAGGATTTTCTTTAATGCGAATCTGCCCAACGTGTCCATATGGTCAGAATAGAAGTTTTGTAGTTTTTGGCCTTTCCTGTGGACGTCTCGAAGTGGACATACCTTGGATTTTATGCCACATTCTCAACTACGGTGGCAGTATTTTCAGCTCATCTTTCCAGGCGGAGTCTTTGCAACACCAACCTGTCGAAGACGTTTGATCAATATAATTCACTATAGCTCTTCGAGAAAGGGCTTCATGATGCACGATGAATGTACAACTTTCCCTATTTCAACATGCTGACAACCTCCGAGTTTTTTACTTAATAAAAATTATCGGGCTAAGAGTAGAATGTTGACAGTTCAACAATGCCACGAAATTTAAAATGACACCCCTTGTTGTATGATAATTTATATACTTATATGTGCATATAAATGAAATGCATCTTTCTATTTTAGGTTCAATAATTTTAATCGATTTGCTCATTTGGTTATAACTGTATTAATAAATTATGGACCGTTAAGTACGCAAGAGGTGCTTGATTTCATAGATCAACTGTGCAGTGATGACGAGAGTGAAACAGTTGAAGCATAGTCCCTTTTGATACCAGAAATCGAAACCGCTCGAAGTACTGAGCGGAGGGGATGATACTAATGAGGATGTTGTTGGCGTACCAGACGATGTATGCGCTGGTCAATTGAAATTATAGTTCGAAATTTTAATGCAAAATGAGAGACGCATTAAAATCTTGCATCGTACAGTGACGGACTACAACGATAGTGACGAAGTCGATACAATAGGATGCACAGATTTTATTCCGGCAGATATTCTGGCAAACGCCAATTCAAATTTGGAAAAAGTCGATTTAATGGGTCAGTCATTGTCAACAAGTGCACCACCAACTTCGAAAGCTGAGCAGAATTCAGACCAGGGCTAACTTGCTGAAGCCCTTTCATCCAGAACAAAATCTTTCTTCTGATGAGAGCATGATCTGGTATTTTGGCCGCCATGCTTGTTAGCAATTTATAAAGGGAAAACCATTGCGCTTTCGATACAAAGTGTGGTCCTTGTGTAGCGCAAAGGCAACAAAAACGTTTGAGGAAAGATTTGGCAAATGCGCAGCACCACTCGTACATATGATAGACGACTTTTCACCTGAAATTCAAAACTTTCCCTTTTTTTCCTTTTTTTTTTTTGACATTTTATGCACTGGTTTTCCGTGAAGTCTTGAGGTTATTATTCTGCAACAGGAACAATTAGGGAGAACCAAGTACCCAAAAGTTGTCCTACTTAGCATAAGAAGAGTCTTAAGAAGCAGCATCGAGTTTTCACAAAGCCTATCAAAATGAAAGAAACAAACATTGAACCAACCAAGTGGAATGATAATGCTGTAGTAAGCATTGTCTCTACTTCTTTTGGAATAAATCCAATTTAAAATATTTAGCGCTATTTCAGTGAGTACAAGAAAAAGAAAAATTTACGCCGCGCAGCTCATCCCGATTTGTCGCAGTTAGATTTCAGACGAAATATTGCAAACATTTTGGCCCCCGTAAAAGAAATTGGAAAAAAAACAAGCAAAGAAACTCTACGGTACGATGGCAGTAATCACTTTGTTCGTTTTTGTGTAAAAAGGCGACGATGTGGAGGTAAAATGTGAGCTTCTGTTGGAAAGACTGAATGTTTGAAGTGCGATTTCAGGATCTGTGTAAAATGCTTTTTTTGCTTTACAAAAACCGAGCCATAAAAACCAAATGTAGGCGACTTAATATAAACACCATAATGGAATATAAAGCACCCTGTGCAAAAAATCGTTTCGAACATTAGTCAACGACATCTTTTAACAAAACCAAATATCTTCGGACCATCTGATCAGGTTATCGACCTGAAGCCGGCTTTTACTATAAATACATGCAGAATGCAGTTTTAGCTGTCTTCTCTTTACGACGGAATAAAGATAGCACCGCCTGCCAAGCCAGTCTTGCTTTTTCTGCGCCTACCTTCGCCCGCTCCCCCTACCAGTAGTTCAATGTTTTCTTTTAATTTTTGCATATACAAATTCAATTCGATAACAGTGCCCAGCGTCACACCCATGATCTTGTGGATTTTGGAATTGGTGATCTGTGCGGAAAAACAAAAATTTAATTTGACTTTCTTACAGTCCTTAAAATATACTCAAAAATATTTTTGCAAAAAACAACACAAAAAATGCTGGGCTGATTGGGGTTAAGATTAATATAATCCGAAAGGGCAATGGCGTATTGTTACGCGTGTAATCTTGGAATTTGGGAAAACCATTTTTTTAGCTCTAGATTGCTAATGGGCCCATAATGGAAGGAATTGATAAGGAAGCATCTATTGCTTGATTATTTCTTTTTCTGAGATATCCGACCCGTTCTATGCATTATTCTGAAAAATATTTATATATTTGCGTCCAATTCGGTTTTGTTTTAATTCGACATTGTTTCTAATGCCCAGTTTAAATATATATATTTAAATATTCGGCAAAAGGCGGGACCCAAAACCCAAGACTGTTCTGTGGATGTACACGGCGATGGTAAGGCCAATCTTGACACACGGCAGTGTAGAACCTGAAACCCACAAACCTTAGGCTGCTAACTAGAATACAGAGACTAGCATGTCTAGGTGATGCGGGTGCAACTTCTATTACCCTGACCCCGGGCCTAGAGGTACTACTAAATCTTCTACCACTTGACCTCTACATGCTGGCTCTCAAGCAGTAGTGAACATGCTAGTATACTGAAAAGTCTGCAAATTGAACAGTCCGAGAGCGACTACATACTCCCGTTCCTCGACTTTAAAATACCCTTCGGATGTTATTTCCCGTCTAGGGAGGAGTGCATCACAAGAGAACACATCAATAAGACCATCCATGTGTTTTATTGCCAGTATAAATAATTGCAACATTTTCGGCTCTCAAAGTCATCTCAAATTGCAATAGAAATTATGGCATATGCACTGAGTCCTTATCATCGATAAACACTACAATCAATTTAAATAACACTGACTACTACCCAAGTTTTATAAGAAATATAATGAGCTTTTGATGAAGCAGGGAAGTCTGATACTGATGTAATTTAGTTCTGTCAAGTTATTGAAATTGTAGGCCCTCTAGGTGACGTTTTCTGCGGATGTGGAGAGCACTGCAATTTCATAGAAGGGTGCAATACTTTCTTACTCCTCTTCCTCTGCAGAAGTCGTTATAGGAGAGGCCTAGTCTGGTGGCATGTGTATCAATGGCACAATCCCGGTGATCACGCCGATAGTGGTTCTGAGGTTAAGTCTACTCAAACTGATCAGGTTGCGTGAGCGTTTTGGATCTATGGCCGGTCATAGCTGTTTTGTAGTGAGGCACTTAGTGCCAGCAGACCATCGACGATTCACCACTGTCACTAATTATCAACAACAAACAAGTTTTAGGCAAATATATTGGCTTCTACGACCCCAATCAAAAGTTTCGAGAGACGTTAAATTGCTCGTTTATAAGAGTATTATAAAACCAATATGGACATTGGTATTCAAGTGAAGACAAATCTGAACATAATCCAGAGACAGTAAGATACAATTCTAAGCACGACTAAAAGCGCCCAATGGTATATGCTGATGATATCCATCACTACCGGGAAATCAACACAATTGCCTAAGAAATACAAGAAATTTGCTTAAAAATCTATCCCAACTAATAAATTACTCCAATATGAACATAAGCACATTACCTGACGGAAAAACCGTTAGAAAAAGAAAATAAAAATGAGCAAGTCCTATTGATCTTGCCCGATGATATCATGCTGGATGTACTATATTATAAAATAATAGTAATAATATTAATATGGGTGGCACTACAGCCCGTAGAGGGCTTAGCTTCTCAGCAAAGATAGAAGGAAATATTTCATAAAGTTTACCAGTAACGACATCCTTAAAGTCGGGTTTCTGGAATTAGCTGAAAATTACAAGAAAATCTTTCGCTTATTTTTTATTAGAAACAAAGATTTAAACTCTTGTTCACAGGTGCCTCAAAATCACAATATGGCACAACCTTCGCAACCATTTCCAAAGGTCATTAAATCGCCCGGGTCCCAGGGCATCGCGGGATAAATGGAAATTAAATGGTGGACACTGCAACCAAATCTGCTCTAAAAGAAATTCTTACTTTTTTCTATACATACAACAAAACAGACATAAGAAACCATCTACTCAAGGCACGGAAAGAGAAAAAATGATTGGTTAAACTATCGACACATCTACACTCAATTTAATTCTAATGGAGAAAAATCCAAATACACGAAAGATCTGTCACATAAGAAGATACAAATATATATTAGACTGCGAATGCGCCACACCACCATAAGACACAAACACCTCATCACTAAAGAAGGGCCACCGCTTTGCCACTTCTGCGATGAGAAGTACGCGTCCGTACTGGTACGGGCAGAATTAAGCCAGCTTAATAAACCCAAATAGTTCGAGTTCTCTTGAGCCGAAAGAGTAGTAAATTAAGTATAGAATAATTTAGAGAACTCGAATATGGCCCACGTAAGAATGCGGCTAAGAGGAAACATATTTGATTCACCAGGAGTCCAAAGTTTAGCACCCATAAAGCTGCCTACCATAGCATACGTACAATTTACTTACCGATAATCTTTATACAGCTCATCCTAAAAATCTGATTCTTCTTTTTTTAGGCGATTCGTCCCATCGGCAGTGCCTCTATCAATAGCAGTTAGGTCTTCATCGTCATTTGTATAAGCATTCAACCAACTGAAACTAAATACGTTTTGATTTAGTGCGATTTTATTTAAGCTGCTGAAGAAGCTGTTGTCTTCTTTCAAAGGCCGACATAACCTGCCTCTAGAACGTATCGAATTTGGTGATGCCAACATTTGTCATTTGATAGTAATAAAATGTCGACAGTATATCATTGGGTGTCTCCAAATCAAACTGCAACGGAGATATAGAGCCCTTGGAACCTACAAATGAGTATATCTGTAATATTCACTGCTCGATAAAACTGATGAGTAATTAAAAAAACATAGAATACCTGCCCCAAAGTAAAATAAGTGATTTAGAGGAAATATCTTGTCAATTGTTAGATCTGAAATCGTCTCGGGCGGTACCCGATATGCGTTCAATGAAAATATTGCATAGGTTGCTGTTAATCACACAAGTGAAAGCAACCGATTAACATGCTCGTTACCAATGATTTGATCAGCTTCGAAGAGGTGAAATGAAAAGGTAGGGAGTTTAAACGAATCACTCCAAATACATTATAGCAAAATAAAGTTTCGCTCATTATAAAATGCACGGTTTATTTTTTGTTGTTTTTATTTTCTGAGAGTTCCGACTTAAAGTACTAGGAAAAGTATTAAAGTATTAAAAGTTGAACTATTTTCATTTGGTATGTCGCGAAAAGACTTACCCATAGTAGAACTCAATATATCTAACGAAAAGATTAGTTGTTTGATAGATACAGGATCTCCGACAACGCTACTAAATAAATATCAACTTAAATCTTATAAAAGAAATCCATTAAAAAATAAAATATGTTTTAGTACATTTTCTGGTCAAGTTATTATCGATATTGAAATAATAACCCCTTTACCAAATGAATTCGATGAAAAGGCATTCATGATTTGGAAATTGACCAACTTTAAAGATAAAGATTTTGATGGAATAATCGGACAAAACCCATTAGCTCCTTTACAAGCAATTATAAATCTCCAAGAGAATTATCTCCAAATAAACAATAAGAAAATACCTTTCTGTTATTCATCTCCATTTTCGTATGATGATGTATATTCACTAGAGGAATCAAAAGATTTAACAGTAGTTCTCATTAGAAAAGATCTGAATTCCGAAGAATCAGAACGACTAAGAAAGCTTTTAAATAAAAACCGCGATTTATTCTATAAAGAAGGGCAGCAATTAACCCATACAAACAAAATAGAACACGAGATCGTTACTTCAACAGAACGACCAGTATTCTCTAAAATATATAGATATCCCCAAATTCATGAGGAAGAAATAAATAGACAAATAAAAGATATTTTGCATCAGGGAATAATACAAGAGAGCAAATCACCTTATAACAGTCCGCTCTGGATTGTACCTAAGAAGGTAGACAGCTCTGGAATTAAAAAGTATCGTATAGTCACAGACTATAGAAAACTTAATGAAATAACCATTGACGATAAGTTTCCTATTCCAAATATTCCTATTCGCAATATTTCACTAGCATAGATCTAGCAAAAGGCTTTTACCAGATTTTGGTCAAGAAATGTGACAGAAAAAAAACGGCATTTTCCACACCATCGGGTCATTATGAGTTTGTAAGAATGCCTTTTGGACTCAAAAATGCACCCTCAACCTTTCAACGATTAATAAACTCGATTTTGCGAGATATCATAAACAAAGTTTGCGTCGTATACATGGACGACATTCTAATCTTTAGAACGCGTTTGGAAGAACACACAAACAATATTCAAAAGATATTTGACGTACTTAGGAAACACAATTTAAAAATTCAGCCGGATAAGTGCAATTTTTTTGCCCGATAAACAGAATTTCTTGGACATATATTGACAACAAATGGTGTTAAACCAAACATGTCTAAAATTGAAGCAATACAAAATCTTAAATTGCCAGAAACCCAAAAACAGATAAAATCATTCTTAGGAATAACGGGCTACTATAGAAAGCTTATCAAGGACTATGCAAAAATAGCTCAACCCTTAACAAAATATTTGAAAAAGAATGCAAAAATCAATACGAAAGACCCAGATTATATTATCGCTTTCGAGAAACTCAAGTTCATACTTACGGACCATCCCGTATTGAAATGCCCAGCTTTTGAAAAAAAAATTAAATTAATAACTGACGCTAGTGACTTTGCTATTGGAGCAGTCTTAACTCAAGATGGACACCCCATATGCTATGCAAGTCAGTCTTTAAACGAGCACGAAAGAAACTATCCCGCTACCGAAAAAGAATTGTTAGCAATAGTTTATTACAGTTAATTACTTTAGACCTTATTAATTACTTTAGACCTTATATTTACGGAAGACCTTTCGATCTCATGACAGATCATCAACCACTCAAATGGTTTCAAACTAAACACAAAGGAAAAGACATTAATCCACGTTTACAACGATGGCTATTAAAATTAGGTGAGTATAACATTATGATCGACTATATAAAAGGAAAAGATAACGCAGCAGCCGATTTCCTAAGTAGAATTAACACAGATACGGGTGAAATTAATGCACTTAAAACACTTCCACAAGATATAGAGAAAAACATACCAACCAATGAAGTTAACGATAATGCAAGCATTGTAAATACCATACACTCTCAGATAGAGGAACAAAATGATCATTTCGGAATCTTAGATACAGTCGTAAACAGGTTTTACACACAGTTGATACTTTCTAATAATAAAACAAGGGAGATAGAAATAATAAATAATAAAAGAAGAATATATATAAGCTCACAAGATATAAATCAGAATAAACTTGACGACATATTCAGAAGACTTATTAAAGGTAAAGGGAGGATAGGAACTTTTTCAGAACTTTCAGAGCACGAATATAATACAGTTCAACAGAAGCTTATTAAACTCTATAATAATAATAAAAATATAAAATTTTTCAAATGTGCATATAAAGCGAGGGATATGAAAGACCAAGATGAAACCTTTAAGCAAAAAGCGAAATAAAATAAGTATGAAACAGGACATGCAGGTATAATCGAAAATTACGAAGGACTAAAAAAGGTAATATATTTCAAAAATCTCAAGGAACTTGTACAAAAGCTAAATACGACAGAAAACCTATTAAGCCACAGTTCAAAATTACTGAAACACCAAATGACATAAATGAGATAATTCATTTAGACATATATACAAATAGTAAAAACAATTTCATAACGTTTATAGACAAATTCTCAAAACATGCAATTATATTCCATTTAGAAAACAAAAACAGTTTAACAATCAAAGAAAAAATAAGACTCTATTTCTCAATTATGGGTAAACCCAGATTGATAATTTTTGACAACGAATTCCGTAATACAAATATAACAGATGTCCTAAGAGAAGAAAATGTTGAAATGCACTTTACGAAACCTAATAGTCACACTGGTAATTCGGATATCGAACGATTCCATAGCACTATAGGCGAAAAAATGAGAACAATTTCATTGAGGAATACGCAACTTACAATACTTGAAAAGATGTATAAATGTGTAGAATGGTATAATAACTCTATTCATTCCACAATAAAGTTTAAGCCAATGTTAGTACAGGAAGGTAAAGTAGATAAAGAAATAGTAAAAGAGAAAACTATTCTAGAGCGAAATATAAACAGAGAAGAGTATGAGGAAAATAGAGAAACAGGATACGTTAAGAATTGCAAAGCACTTAGACATAAGGAACAGCCAATACTAATAGTTCTCTTGACACTAACGACAACCCAAGCAACGTTGACGATAGAACACATTAGTGCGAAAAATGGATTTGCAGAAATAAAATTAGGAAACGTACTTATGACAAAATCTTACGACATAATTTTACATACGATTGACCCAACTGAAATCCAAATTATCATACAGAAACTAGAAGACATCTTATCATATTTACAATTTGAAGAGGAAAAAGACTTTCTCATAAACCAACTAGAATCACTTGAGCAAAACGTGCATACAATCATTCCCCACAAACACAAAAGAGGTCTTATAAATATTGTAGGCACCGGAATGAAATGGTTGTACGATACGATGGACGATGACGACAGACGAAACATAGAAGAACAATTGCAAATTACTAACACAAATAATCACAAAATTATTACACAGTTTGACAAACAAATTATAATTAACGATCATTTTAACAAGACATTTATGATACTTAAGGAAATAATTGACAAAGATAGAAAACAAATTTTAGCTAAATCAAACGAGACAGACGACAATATTAAACGACTTTTTGCCAAACTTACATATTTAGAAACTCTATTAAAGATAGGAATCATTAAGGAAAATGTTGAACATATTTAGGCTAATATCGCTTCAAGTAGGTTAGGAATAATGAGCAGCAGTATATTTAGTAAGGCAGAAATAAATAAGTACAACATAGATTTTGATAAATTAAGATTAACCAAGTTAGGGACGGCAAAATATAATGACAATAAAATTGTTTTCGCTGTAAAAGTACCTAAAGATATAATATAAACATCAAAATACTTGATTACTGCTATGACAGATAATGAATCAAATGAAATTATTATAGAAAATGAACACATTGTAAAAATAAATGAAACATGTTATACATTTAAAGAAAATTCATACCTTAAAGAATTAAAAAAGACAAACTTATGTATCTACTATGAGAACTGAATCAAAACAAAGAATACTAAAAGTGTGCTTGAAGAAATCGAAAATGTATTGTTAGTAATAAAGAATTAAAAAATATCAATTTAACAAGTACATGTGATGAGAGAAAAATAAAACTAAATGGAAATTACCTAATAAACTTTAATAATTGTACAGTTAAAATTGGGAACGAAATCTTTCATAATACAAAAAATGTACTCGAAGAAATATTTATCATACCATACAATAATATACTAAATTTTACAAAAAAACAGATATCATTCGAAGAAGTTTCGTTGAAACAAATACAAAATATAGAACATATTAATGAACTAAGATATTCAAGAAAATCATATACTGTATACTTTATTTGTACTTTTGTAATTGTAATTTTTATAGCCATACTCATTGTGATTTGCGTTTATTTTAAATTGTATAAGTTACAAAATAAAATTATCATGCATCTAAGGGGAGGCGGGTTATGTCGGAGTTGGAGACCACCAGCAGAGGAAACGACATACACTCATTCGTCCAAGGAGACGAGTCAGCAGTAATAAACACCAAAAGTTCATCCGACCAAGGAAACGACTCAGCAGTAATAGATACCCCACACTCATTCCCCAATAGAGATAAGTTAGCAGCTATGATCAATACCAGGAAGAAGACAGCCCAGACGATCATGCTACTGTCGCCGAAACAATAACAATTCAGTTAGGAACACAATGAGTATCGAGGCGAGAAAAGTAGAATTAAGATTTTAGTCTTAAGACACGATTCATTCAATAAAGTTCGTTCGATTTTAAAAACTCAATCCACTTCAATCCTCATTTAACTCGTGCGATTATGATTCGCAGTTACAGCATGAAGAGTTTCGTTATCATCGCAATAACGCGTATGATGAAACTGTCAACCTAAATATAAGTTGCTTTAAAAATCAAGAACCATGGGATGAGATTATTTTTTTAGGGTAAAGTCTCTCCTGCCGTATGTAGAGCGTACCCTGGCAGGAAGAGAAATAAAGTATTTGGTTTCAACACACTTATAGGTGTCCGCCCTTTTAGCGAACCTTTTGTTGTGACATCTATTCATGGAATGAGACAGGTTAAGTCAAATATTTTTGGTAGAAATGCAACTTTCTTTGTTCTTCCCACCCTCAGTATCATAGACGACGGTATCATTTCCTTAACGAAAACCAAACAAAATTAAATGTTTCTAAAGAAATATTAAGTTACAATGGGGTAAAGGAACATTTATTGTACTTTTACTGTAGAGATGTTAATTCTACACATGAAAAAGAAGTTACCCTGAATGAAGATGAAAATCTTTTAGAATTATTGACTCGGAATTCCAAGGTTTTTGTAGATCCAAATAATTCTTTACCTTTCAACACAAATGTTGTT
The DNA here is from genome assembly GCA_907269125.1 of Eristalis pertinax. Lineage (NCBI taxonomy): Eukaryota > Metazoa > Arthropoda > Insecta > Diptera > Syrphidae > Eristalis > Eristalis pertinax. The sequence goes on from OU026150.1 coordinate 13,573,196, forward strand.
GCTACCATTCGAACAACCGATAACGAACCCGTGTATTCTAAAGCCTGTAGCTGAGTTCGTGACTAAAGAAGTTGTAGTTTTGTTAAGGAATGGAATAGTTAGACCTTCAACAGTTCTGTCTGGGTAGTTGATAAAAAAGGGACTGATGAAGCGGGTAAACAAAAAATGCGTCTGGTGATCGATTTTCCGAAGCTGAATTGTAAGACGGTTCAATCAGCCATTCCAGCCAATCTTGGGAAAACTTTACGACACTAGACCTAAAATCGGGATTTCAACAGTTAAAGTTTTGTGACCGTGATAGACAGAAAACAGCGGTTTCTATAAATAATGAAAATATTTTGTAGGCTTCCATTTGGTCTCGAAAATTCTCCTATTCCAAAGAGCGATAGATGACGTGTTAAGGGATGAAATCAGAAAATGTTGTCATGTGTATATATTTTTTCAAAAACTAAAGAACAACACTTTCGAGACATAGAAACAGTTTTACAATTACTTTATGAAGCCAACATGCGCGTTGCATCGGAAAAATCTAAAATGTTCAAAGAGGAGGGGTTTTTGGGCTATATTGTGTCGAGCAATGGTATAAAAACGTGTCCCGATAAGTTTGAAGACTTAGTCAGTTATGAAATTCCAAGAACTCTTCGAGACTATACCCAAATCACGAAACCCCTGAGTAGGTATTTACGAGGTGAGAATGGAAACATTGGTAGGAATCAGTCAAAAAATAAGAAGTAAAACTTGATGCCTTGGTGATAAAATCAAACACATTGTTGCCTCAGAGGCTTTGCAACCAATGACCGAGAGCTTTTAGCCATAGTCTGGTCATTGCAAAAGCTTAACATTAACACAGATCACCAGCCCTTGACCTTTGCCATATCGGACAAAAATCCGAACTCAAAAATTAAGAGATGGAGGGCATTTGTAGAAGAATTTTCACTAACGTTTCATTACAAGCCAGTTAAAGACAATTATGTTGCTGACGTGCTTTCGAGACAACATTTGAGCGCACTTGAAGAACAGTATGGCTCATGTGATTCAACCACACTTGTACAGATTCAAGACAAACTGATAACCATGTTTCCTTCAGTAAAGGTTGTTCATACTGAGAAAATTGTAACCGACATATTTCAGGTAGTAATTCTTTCGACCGAGCACAACTGAGCTCATAGATCTTCTGGTGAAAACTCGTATCAAGTTTTAAATGATTATTATTTCCCAAATATTAGGAAACAATTCAAGGCAATAGTGTCTAGTTGTACAATTTGCAATGAAGCAAAGTATCGAGGGCAATCCACCAAAGCAGGAAATAGGAAGAACTCCTATACTGGCTCATCCAGGTGAAATAATTCACATCGACATTTACTGCTGGAGTTCATTTCTTAACCTGTGTCGATAAATTTTCCAAATTTGCTGTCATTAAACCAAACAAATCTCGTTCAATTAATTTAATTTGTTTAAAGACAGCAAAACAATCGTTTGTGATAACAAATGAGATAAATGAGAAATAATTTACATCCGAGAGTATTAAGTCATTACTAAGAGATAATCTTTTTTAAAGTAATCTAAGCAAATAAAAAATTCCATAAGAAATGTACATAACATTTCCCGTTTAAATGCGTACCCTCTTAATTGCGCTACCCGGTTAATTGTATTGAATAACGTTAAGTTTTTCGTAAAACTCCTGGATAATTGAACACACGCAATAAAAAAAAAGGTTTGTGTTTTCAGCTTAAGTAAAATCAGGAACAGTTGACAATTGTCAAATTGATATTGTGCTTACGGCTTAAAAAAGTTTTACCAGGAACTATGTCAGAAGAAGATATGGATGCAGGTGGAGAAGACGATGTTTTTGAAAACAATCATTCCGTTCAAGAAGCATTAAGTTCGTTGAGTATTCTCCGCAAGTACTTATTAAACGATAATGAATTTACATCCGAACTGGAAAGTATGGAGGAGTATATAGTGAGCAAAATTTATAAGAAAAATTTGCAAGCGTAAATAACAGATTTTTACAACTAACTAGTTTTCAATAATATGCAACAAATGTACATACCTACTAGGTAGTACCTAGTACGTAGTTAATATGATGAATTCCTTGTTCCTTTTCAAAAGACTGAATATATTTACATATGAATGTAGATATGGACCTTCTTTTCACTTTTTCGTTAATTAAACGTGTATATTTTATTTAAATAAATAAATTAATAAATTTGTATTATTTAAAAAAATGGTTTATTGCGTTTTCAATGTAATAAAGTTGGGTTTTCTTTATTGCGTGAGCAAAGCAAATAAGCGCGGTTCTTGTAATTGCGCTTCTCGCGCTGAAAGCCGTGCATTTTAGCCGACGCAAATAACCGGGGATTACTGTATATGCATGTATAATACTCCACCTTTCCATAGCTTTACAAACGGGTAGGTAGAAAGATTTCATAACACCTTATCTGAAATAGCAAGATGTATACAACTTGAAAAGAACATTGATAGTACTCCTGAGCTCCTTTTACTTGCCACAGTCAAGTATAATAGGACGATCCATTCAGTTACAAATTACCGCCCGATTGACACTTAGTGCCAGCAGAACATCTACGATTCACCACTATCACTAACCATTATAAAACGAACAAGTTTTAGACAACTATATTGGCTTCTACGACCCTAATCAAAAGGTTCGACTGACTTTGAATTGCTCGTTTATAAGAGTAGGTATTATAAAACATATGGACATTGGTATTCAAATGAAGACAAACCTGAACGTAATCCAGCGATAGTAAGATAAAATTCTAAGGACAATTACCACCGCCAAATGGTATATACGAAACGATGATATCCATCACGACCGGGAAATTAACACTATTGACCAAGAAATACAAAAATGTTGCATTCTTCAAAAAACATAAGTCTATTATCTTCACAGACAGTCATCTGTAACAGCTATTAAAAACGTCAACAATCACAGTGAGATTATCGACGTCATCCGCGATAAACTCTTCTCCAGGAGCGGAAAACTAAAAATCGTCTCCCAGTGCATCACGACTGATTGGTCATCTACACTCACTGTAATCCTAAGATACAAAAAAGATCTGTCACGAAAGAAGATACAAATATATATTAGACTGCAAATGGGCCATGCCACGCCAGCATAACATACAAACACATCATCATTAAAAAGGGCCCCCGCTTTACCACTTCTGCTATGACAACCAAACGCTTACCATAAGTCATCTAGTCTCATCTAATCAAATTAATTTAATAAGTACGCGTGTACTGGTACGGGCATCATTAAATTAGCTAGATTAACCCAAATAATTCGAGTTCCCTCGGTCAAAAATAATAAAATATTGTCGTCTAAGGACAAAAAAAAAACCCCGTAGGTTGAGCCGAAAGAGTAGCAAATTAAGTTTAGAATAGCTTAGAGAACCCGCATATGGCCTAGGTTACAATTTAAATTATTATTTATCATTATATTACGTCATCAGAAATATCAAACTTATACTGGCAAAAACTCAATGGCCCTTAGTAATAGAAAATCATAAAGTCGCTTCTAAAGTCGAATTTTGTTAGGTGTAGCTAAGGTACGTTTACGTAAAACTCGAGTTTAAATTTCTTTATTACTAAGGGCCAATGCTTCTAGGAGGAAACATAATTGATTCCGCCTGCTCTAGAGCACCGATTAACATGCCTACCATAGCATACGTGCAATTTACTTACCGAAAATATTTATACACGATGTATTCGTGTCGGCGTTTATCAGCTCATTCTGAAACTTTGATTATGACTCCTTTTTTAGGCGTTTCGTCCCATCGGCATTGCCTCTATCAATAGCAATTTGGTCTCCGTCGTGATTTTTGTAAGCATTCACGCAACTGAAACTAAATTCGCTTTGATTTAATACGATTTCATTATCACTTGATGACTTCTGATCTTGTTGTTGAATTGGGTTTTACGGCTAAAGAAGCTGTTGTCTTCTTTCGACGGCCGACGTAACTTGCGTCTGGAACGAATCGAATTTGTTTATTTTTTTGTTGGTTTTATTTTCTGAGAATTCTCAAGCTGTTGTCTTGTTTCGAAGACCGACGTAACTTGCGTCTTGAACGAATCGAATTTGTTTATTTTTTTGTTGGTTTTATTTTCTGAGAATTCAGAATTAAATATTTCAAATTTAACATTAATGTTCTGTTATTTATACTGTCGTATTTGTACGCGCACGGTTAGAAAAGGAGAATGATAGACAATGCAAAAAAAAACAAGGCGACACGCCTTTCAAAATCGCTCTTTAAAGAATCATGCTGAGCTTACGAGGAATTGTACATCAAAATATAAGAAGATTGGGAAGGAATTTGGATAACTTTTGGGCTCACTTACATTTACGACCATGCCTCATATCATTGTTTTAGCCGATATCTGGGTATTTTATAACGACATTTCAAGCTTTTCTATTCCGGGTTACAGTGTTTATCCAAAGCGTAATGAAACTTATTCATCAAGTGACACGGTTGTGTTTATAAAAAGTGAACTCGAAGTAGTGTAACTATAAAACTAAGTCTAGGTAAGAACTTGCTTATGACTTTTATTTGTGTATATCGACTGCAGTTTGTCTCCATTCATATTATTCTTAAAGACCTATAAAGTTTATTGTGCTCCATCGACATGCCACGAGGAAAAGTTCTCAGCGTGCAACACTCGACAGCTCTATGCTGGGTCCCTGAGTTATGTTACGGTAGAAAACGGTTAAAAATGAAAACCCAAATTACGTAAAAAACCAAAGTCGACTTTATTCTTAGTCGTCCAAACCTCGAGTGAACTATCATTTCTTAAAACATAAACTAACAGCTAATACGACAAAGAGAGACAAAAAGGACGATTTACAAAAGGGGAGCATGCAGAAAAGAGACACGTGACAATAGTTCGTAAACAACATACTTACATGTTTGTACATACTTGTTGCGGCGGCGTCTTTTGTTTGTCAAGCCTGCTTTGTAACAGGTTGCTTGTTATTGAGTTTGGGCAGACGGTACCCGAACTTTGTGGGAGACACATGTTTTTGTTTGTCTTCTCCATAATGCATCCACTTAGAGACCTGTGTCTATGTATTCATGTTTATAAACATATTAGATTATAATAATGCTGCTGTTGATATGCTGCTACTGCAGAGCATGTCACTCCTCCCGCCGTTTTATAGACAAAACGTTTTTACGTGAATGTCCATTATTCGTGGATTCGTGGGAACGTTGTTGATGCCGTGAGGTGACCACGTGAAACATGTGTGGAGGAGGGAAACATTTTGCGACTTAACTCCCTCGCGCTAAATCTTCGAGCGTCCTCGTTCGAAGCTTCTTAGAAGTAGGGAATTTCGCTTATCCTGGATACTTTCTGGGTTACTACCTCGGCCGGATCCTCAGCTTCTTCCAACTTGGCTTCCAATAACTAACTATTTTTGCTCTGCTTTTCGTGTGCTTAATGTAAAGGAGGGTTAATATTACGAGCGTAAGCACAATACCAACTGATGACAACCCAAAACTAATGAACTGCTTCTTTGAGTTCTCATCGTCGATGAATCCAATGTACCTCCTGTTGGTAAAGTGAAGTTCTTTCACTAGTTCCAGAGATAAGTTTTCTTCAATTCTATTCATTGATGACTGTGGCTGTAGCAGCGCTGGGATCGGTTGTACCATAGTAAATTCTGTTGAACGGAATGTGATATTGTTGACTTCGACTGTAGCGTTTTGGAACTGGATAATGAAGGATCCTGTCGCGTTCATCTCGTCGTCATTGATTCGTATCGTTCCGTTGAATTGGTTCAAAAACAGCGTTCCACTGGTGACCTCTTCTACGGATTGTATGTTCTGATTACTCATGAGAGGGCATGATGCTGGTGAGTTGCTGAGCAGCTTTGGTAAGCACGAAGTGTTACTTATGTCTACTACACTATTTCTATTGCATGTAGTTACATTTTAGTAAGTGGTACAATAATTTTTTAGACCAAAAACTCGATTGTTACATTTCAGTATTGTTTTATACATTATTTTACTTATAACATTGCCCTTTTTTAGGGGTCTTACGATTAGACTCTTACATATTTCATTCCCTGTTGTTGGAATGCTGATTACATACAACATTTTAGAATCGCTTATGGCTATTCTTACCTCGCTAAACTCTAACAATTGATCAATGCCATTATATGGAAATTTATTCTTGGTTGTAACATTTTCGATTATTCTTTCTTCAATATTTGTTATCATATACGAATTTATAATATTGGCCTTGGCCCATTGAATTGCATAATCTATATTTGAAATTTCATTCATTATTAGATCTATTTTACTCTTTATTACGAGGGCATATTCTCTTTTAAAAATATTTGCTGTTCTTTGTTCATTTAAAATTTCGCTCTCGCGTTTCGCCAGTTCATTAAATTTATTTTCGATTATATTATTTATGGAGACTTGCCGGTTGTTACTTTCAATTAGCTCATTAAGTTTAGAAGTTAAAAGTTTTAAATCATCGTGGTCGGGAGTTCCCGCAACCCATTTCTAAGCGGTACCCAAGAAATCTAGAGATCGTTTTACCCTATTAATCGGCTTTAGTCGGTTTATGTGTTGTTGAGTCTGTTCGATGTCGTGGATCATAAACGGATACAATGGGTCTTTGTCGCTAAACCTGGTAGTCACCGTCTCGTTCAGGTCTTTTAGTAAGTCTTCGTACGATTGCAAGTTTACAATGTGGATTATTTTAAATTGTTCATTCTGCAATATTGCCGTCCCGTTGTCCAGTGTCAGTAGTTGTGCGTTGGAATAGTCGAATATCTGGTAGGCTGATAATACTTTCCCTACCATAGTTGTTAGTCGAAAAGAAATGATTTAGTTTTTAATATGTGACTTATGTACGACTTTGCCTGATCTTGTGAATATAATGGTGTCCCTATCTTCCTTAATAATTTCTTTTCTGTACCTTGCCGTTAGCTTAGAACCTAGACGTTTATTTATTTTGACGTACACAACTTCTACTGGTTTATATGACTTACTAGGTTGTCTGTTTTTGTTATGATATAATAAGTCTTTTTCCTGTTTTTCCGCTATTCTCTCTACGTTTTCTGTTCTGGCTTTTTCAAGTTGTACCGGATCAGTGCTAACACGCTTACCAAAGAACGCTTCAACAGGTTTCTTTCCTGTAACGGAGTGTATTGAAAAGTTATATGCATACACTGCTTTCGCGAGAAGGTCCGTGAAGGACTGATGACGATCTTCGGCTTTAAGGCACCTCATAAGTTCGCCTAATGTTGAGTGAAAGCGTTCAACCTGGGCATTGACTGTACTCGTATACGGAGGTGTACGAAACATTTGAATTCCAAACTCATCTTCAACCATAAAGTTGATTGAAGCCGAACTGAATGATTTTTCGACAATGATTTTTTACAACAGTCTTGGGGATTCCGAAAGCGAATAGAACTTCTCGAAGAAGTTGCTTGATGTCTTCCGTGGCCCATGAATTGATGACCTTTACTTGAGCATATTTCATCCAATGCAGTAAGTACTAGCTTCCCTTCTGTTGAGAAAATATCTATGTGAACTATTTCACCTGGATATGTTGGGATGGGAGTGGCTTGGATCTCTGGTTTGTTAGGATGCCTGTCGTATTTATTCTGCTTACAAACTTTACAATTTTTTAAGATTTTACGAATTTTTCGGGCCATGCCCGGGAAGTAATATTTTTCTAGGATTTGTGCTTTATTTTCTTTCTCGTTCCTATGTTCTCGTTAATGCTCTTTAATAATAATGTTTTGTTGCTCTTCGTCGTTTTTGACGTCTGTAACCTGGGCTTGAGTAAACCTTACTTTATATCTAATGAAATTGGACAAATATATTTCTTGAATTATTCCCATGATCCTCTCTTCGGTTTTTATAACATTTATAACAGAAGGATTTAGGAAATTCTTCAGAATAGTTGTGAGATTGTCTGAAGTATATTCGGGTTCAATTACCGTGTGACGGTGATATGTTGGAAAAACAATTTCGAATGTATGACTTGCTGGAGTACCAATTTGAAGTAGGATTTGATTTTTAAAGGCATTAAGAGGTACTTCTACACTTGGAATTAGTCCATGCGATGAACTTTCATCACTGTGCTGCGTTGATGTTAACGCATTTATCTGCGAAACTTGAGGGGGTCGGGAGAGTGCGTTAGCTACAACGTTTGACTTGCCTGGCTTGTACTGCAATTCGTAATTATATTCTTCCAAAATTGCTTTGCAGCGCTTCATCTTACTGTTGTTATTTTTGTTACTTAGCGCGTAAGTAAGAGGCTGGTGATCTGTGAAGATTCTGACGAGTGCAGAGCCATATAAGTAACTGCGCAATGAGCTTAGAGCTCATATGATCGCTAGCATCTCTTTCTCGTCCGCCGCATAGTTTTCTTCCGTGGATCTAAGCGTTCGAGAAATGAATGTTATCGGGCGATCCTCCTGAGATAAAACTGCTCCGAGAGCGTATTTTGACGCATCCGTAGTAAGATCAAAGGGTTTGTTGAAATTGGGATATGTTAGAATAAGGTCTTTTGAAATTAGGGAATTTTTTAAATGATTGAATGAGTTAATAGCGGACCGGTCGAGAGAAATTACCTTTTGGGAGGACTGGGTTTTGGACGTACGTCCTCCTTCCCCTCTTAAAAGGACTGTCAGGGGTTTTGTGAGTTTCGCATAATCTCGCACAAAACGGCGGTAATATCCTGACAGGCCGAGAAATGAGCGTGAGTCCTTTAGTGTCTTGGGTGTAGGGAAGCTTCGAATCGCTCCGACCTTTGCCGGGTTTGTTTTGATTCCATCCGATGTTATGATGAACCCTAAAAATTCGACTTCCTGCTTGAAAAAGTGACATTTGTCAAGCTGTATTTTCATATTGGCATTATAGAGAGTACGAAAAATTTCCTCTATATGCCGGGCATGCTCACTTTCGGTCTTGCTAAATACCACTATATCGTCCATATAGACGTAGCAAAACTTTCCTATGTGATCTCGGAGGATGTCGTCGAGTGCCCTTTGAAAAATTGAAGGCCCGTTCTTTAGGCCAAAGGGAAGTCTGGTAAACTCGTATTTACCATTATTGACCGAAAAGGCAGTTTTCTCAATATCTGATTCCTTCAAGGGAATCTGATGGAAACCGCTTTTTAAGTCAAGAACCGTGAAAAAGCTGTTCTTGCCAAGTTGTGCGAGGACTTCGCCAATCCCGGGAATCGGGTGCGATAGTAACACTATTCATCTTCCTATAATCAATAACCATTCGGTATTGTTTGGCCACAGTAGCATCTGGTTTCTTTGGCACAATCCACACAGGTGAATTGTACGGGGACCTGGATGGTCTGATTATGCCACCTCTTAGTAAATTTTGTATCTGGTCTTCGACCTCGGACTTAAGGGACATAGGAAAGGCGTAATATCTACTATAAACGGGTGAATCATTTGTCGTACGTATTTCAGCGACAACTTTTGTAGTGTGTGTTAGCTTTTCATCGGGTTCTGAAAAAAAATGAGGAAAGCGATTTACGGATATGTTCAAAAGATCGCACTGTGTCGTAGTCATACCATCGGTTTTAATGCTAAGGGAGTTTACAGAGGGTGAATTTTGTTGTTTAATTTTAATCCCAGTAGTGTGTGAAATTGTCATGACGCCACTCTTGGTGTCTATGACTGCCGAAAGTTCTCTCAGACTGTCATTTCCGAGGATGCCATCGAAAGTTTTTAATGTCGGTAAGAGATATTATTCTGGTTAAAAAGATTAATTATTGTGTGGTGAGATATCTTTATATTTCCACCTATGGACTTCGCAAGAAAACACTGTTCGTTGGGCAACGGCTTTTCGACAAGCCGTGGCTGAATATAATTTTTTGATGATCCTGTGTCGATTAGAAATTTTAGGGGTTCACCACTCTTCGTCTTGCATTCAAAAAAAGGCAAGGAAGAGTCGTTTAAGTCGCATCTGGAAATACCCTCCCAGTTAAGCGGCGTGTTATACGATTCTAGAGCGGTGTCTGCGTGTCCGATAATTTTGTTTCGAATCACGCTTAATATGCCGAAATATTTGGGGGTTCCCCTTATTGGTTCGTAAATTTGGAGAATGCGACTGACACTCTTTTTCCATGAAGAGAATTCGGCCGGGTCACCTGAGAAAGTTCTCAGACTGCGGACCACGTCCGGTAGCTTATCCATGTCATCGAGGCGATCATTAAAACCTGCATATATAGGTTGATCTTCACTCATAACTCGCTCTGCATTGGGGTTTAGTACATTTTCGATAATACTTCTGGCCTGGGTATCGAGTACCCTACTGACTATAGATGTAATTAACGCATCTAGTTCGGGGGTGGATTGAATATTTGTCCTGGGGGCATTGTTAGCTCCTGGTCCGGTACTAGCACTACGGGTAGCGGTACTAGCGACTGCTGGTCGGTCTCTTGTACCAGTATCGCGGGTAGCAGCGTTACCGACTGCTGATCGATTTGATGGGTCAGTACTTGGACCGGGGACGCTCGCGGTCTGATCCACTGAATCATTAACTTTTGACGATCGCGTTTCCGGCATTTTTGAGAAGTGTAACTTTCGATTTTAAACGTTAACAGAAGATACCGGGGATTGACGTTTTGAGCGTCAGCAACTGGGGATAGGGACTGATCAGTCGACTAAAGAGTGGTTGACCTTGTGTTTGAGATTACTTTAACAAGAATGTGCATTCGGCCTAAGAGAGACCTAGAATTGATCTAGTACTTTTTCTTTGTCTAGCATTTGACATATGGACAGAAAAGAGTTTCTTTCTTTTGCCTTTTTGGCTGCGCTCTTGTGGTGTCCAACTCGCTCGCGCTTTTTTAAATTAAATAAAATATTTGTAAAGGTTTAAAATACCAAATAATAAAATACATACCATTTATTTCGGAACATATTTTTGGTGCCTCCTGTGAGGAATTGCCCTTTTGCACGAGGATCTCGCAAATGCGGCCAGATTACATTTTATAATTTGTGAACATTGTGCTGTGAATCGAGTGTCGTTATTGCCGTTGGTCTGGTGCACATACGCGTGTGTTCTAACATTAAAGAATGGCGGAATTTAACCAAAGACTGTCTGCAGTAACAGCAATCAAAAGAATTAGTGAAAGGGTGCTTGGAGCGAGTTCGGTCACGTGCGATGCTTGCCAAATCGAGCAGGAGCGAAAATGTGTGGAGAATCACTATAACCGTTTTGTGCGCTACCACGAGGTTTTAGTTGGTACGGCCCAAGGTGCTGAACTTCATGATCATGATCGGTTGTGGGAGCAAGTGGAAAACACATACAATAACACGTGTGTTGCCCTCAATCGATTGCTGTTGCAGTGCAAGGCTTCTTCACACCCTCCTGCTCCGACAGAATCGGCGCAGTCCTCGAAGACTACCACGTGTGATATTAAGCTCGATCCCGTATCAATCCCGGACTTTGATGGATCCTACGCAAATTAGCTCGCATTCAAAGACCTGTTCGAGACGTTGGTACACGATGCCGATTTTCCGGAAGCATACAAGCTAAGCAAACTTCGACAAGCGGTCAGTGCAAGCGTGGTTCCGTTAATTGGTGGACTCTACTCTGGTGGCTATCATGACGTGTGGGCAGCTCTAAAAAAACTGTTGGCTGAGATCCACGTCTCTCGGTTTCTCAACATGGAAGTTGCTGCAGAAGAAAGTGCGAAGACATTACTGACAGTGGTAGATACAGTGCAGGAGTCCCTTCGAGCACTAAGAGTTATGAAGTTACCTGTCGGCCATTGGGATACCTTAGCTGTGCCAATTGTACTGTCGAAGCTACCTGGCACTACAAAACGAGAGTGGACAATGAACTGCGATTCTACTCAAATTCCTGCATTGAGGGATCTTCTCGCGTTTTTGGAGAAGAGAGCACACAGTCTTTCAACGGAGATCATTCGCACTACTCTACCAACAGAGGCTAGAACAATAAGACCGCGGTCAAAGGGTCACAGTACGATGAAGTCATATATGGCTGTAGTGGAAAGTGCGAAATGTTGCTACTGCCATGGACCACACAGGATTTCACGATGTCAGACCCTTATGTCACTGGGACCTGAGCAGCGATTCGAGGCGTTAAAGAACGTTGGCCTCTGCTTTAACTGTTTGAAGAGCGGACATACTTCGAAGCAGTTCTCATCAGGTGGATGTCGACAGTGTGGTCGTAAACACCACACAATGTTTTGCCGTAACAGCAGTGCTCAATCCTTGGCTACACCAGCGGCAGCAGCGCCAATGAAATGCTCAGCACCTGCGCCACCAGTTACGCATCATCCTTTGTGACCAACCGACTCCGTGACAACTTGCATCACCCGGGGCGATCAAACAATATTGCTTGCAACAGCGCGTGCATATGTTACTGGAGATCGTTCCCAACAGCGCCTTGCTCGTATCCTCTGCGATCCTGGATCGCAGGTAAGTTTTGTTTCAGACCGTTTAGCTAACGTTTTAAGTCTTCGCAGAATCAAGTGTGAAGTAGCTGTAGAAGGTATAGGCGCATTAGCTCATATGCGCACCAAAGGCAGCGTTTCGCTCCGACTTATATCAACTTATTATGAGTTCTCGTTGGACATCTATGCATTTGTCATCCCATTCATTACATCGATGACCCCTGCGGTGCATGTCATGTCTTGAATTAGCGGACTCGAACTTTGGTACTCCTAGTGGGATAGACATCCTTCTTGGATCTGACGTGTGGGGCTTAGTTGTCCAAAGCGACATTATCTATGGCAAGTCAGATGAACCACACGCCCAACGAACCCAGTTGGGATGGGTTGTATTTGGTCCGGCATCGATAGTACCTGGATCAGCGCCTTCTATCCGTACTTTCGGTGCCCAAGTTTCGGCGGATGAAGCAATAAATCTGGAAGGGCTCGTTCGTGAATTTTGGAAGCTGGAGGAGGTGCCCGAACGGGACGCAGAAGATGATGAGTGTGAAAGGTTTTTTGCGACAACACACTCCCGCACTCGTGAAGGCAGATACATTGTCCGTATCCCATTTTCCAGTAAGGCATCGCAGCTGGGAGACTCGTTTCAGAGTGCATTGCGACAGTTTCACTCCCTGGAACGTCGATTGGCTGGAGATCTCGCTCTAAAGCACAAATATATTGCATTTATGCGTGAGTATGCTGAACTGGGGCACATGGAATATGTGGGTCAACCTGGCGACCATTCCGGAGCGTACTACATTCCGCACCACGCGGTAACCTCGAAGTTCAGAGTTGTGTTCAACGCCTCAGCTCGCACAACTACGGGTGTCTCGTTGAACGATTTGCAATTGGTCGGCCCTACAATACAGGACTCTCTGCTGAACATAATTTTCCGGTTTCGGCGTTTTCTCTTTGCTCTCACTGCTGACGTTGAGAAGATGTTTCGTCAGATATTGGTGGCTTCAGAACATCGGCGGTTCCAGCGCATCATGTGGAGAGAGTCTCCGAAAAGGGACTTGAGTGTCTACCAACTAACTACGGTCACTTACGGGATGGCTTGCAGCCCATTCAATGCAGTGCGAACTCTATACCAGTGTGCCTACGATAATTGTGGAGATGTAGTGGATCAGGCACAGGCTTCAGCAGCGCGGGACTCCATATTTAACTCATTCTATGTTGATGACTTTTTAACAAGTTGCAACTCCATTCCCGATGCGGTGTCGTTAGCTACCAACGTTAACAAAATCCTTTCGGCTGGACATTTCAAACTGCGAAAATGGAATTCCAACAGTCTACAGGTGATATCCGACATCACAAGTGGTACACCTTTGACGTCGGAGCATATTATTCATTCCACATTGTCAATGCTTGGACTACGATGGGATCCTTCAAGAGATGAACTGTTCTTTTGTGTGAACATTGTTCAACCTGCTAAATGCCCTACGAAGAGACGTGTACTCAGCGAGGTGGCCCAGCTTTTCGATCCAACCGGACTGCTGGCACCAGTCATCATTACCGGTAAGATTTGTACACAGTCTCTTTGGTCCGCAGGTGTTACTTGGGATGCTCCTCTACCACTGGAGCTGCTGGAATCTTGGCTCACATTCCGCAATGGCCTGCAGGCACTTAATCACTTTCGGGTGCCTAGATGGTTAGGTATGTCCAATGGAGAAATAACATCGATTCATGGTTTCTGTGACGCCAGTCTACGAGCTTACGCTGCTGTCATTTATGTGAAGACAATACGTCCCAACGAGCCTGCTCATATTTCGCTACTCACGGCTCGCACAAAGGGGGCTCCACTCCAGGGCGCTACCATACCACGTTTGGAGCTGTGCGCTGCACACCTTCTTGCATTAACACTCCAAAACGTCCGTGTTGCGCTGGGGCTAAAAGACGCAGCATATTATTTATGGTCGGACTCAAACATCGTGCTTTGTTGGCTGCGTAAGAACCCTGTCATACTTAAGCCGTACGTAGCAAATAGAGTTCGGAAAATACAAGAATTAACAACACCCGATCGATGGCATCATGTCTCGTCTGCACTGAATGCAGCTGATTGCGCCAGTCGCGGTATTGGAGCGCAGGAACTATTAAACAATCGTTTGTAGCTCCGTGGACCGAGTTGGTTAGCAGGTGAATCATTTGCTTCTGAGGATGACAACGATATTACGAAAGAAGAAGAACATACCATGTTGAGTGAGGAGAGGATGTCTGTACGAGTCCTAGCGGCTGTGGTTAACCCGGGACTTACAACGAGAAGGCGAGATAGTCAAGTTATTTCGCTCAACGAGCGGTTCAGTTCTATCCAGAGCCTGCTTCACACTGTGGCTTTCATCTTACGTTGGTTTCCGAGTCGTCGCCACCTACGTAAGACTATAGTCGGTGCTGACGAATGGAACAACGCATTGCGGGTCCTTCTGCGCATTGAGCAACACATAGTGTTCTCTTCATATGTATGGTGTATGGTCACGAAGGCCGTACACATTGAGGTAGTGGACGATCTCTCATCGCAGGCCTTCTTGGATGCCTTTACCCGATTTACCGGCCGACGTGGACCATGCCAAGATCTCTACAGCGACAACGGGACAGCCTTTGTTGGTGCTAACCGGATGCTTCGAGATGACTTGGCGGCTTGAACCAGCTAGCAGAACCAACAAGCTTTGGCGAACGACGGTACAAGATGGCATTTTATCGCTCCCAGTGCTCCACATCAAGGCGGACTTTGGGAGGCTACAGTTAAATCCGCAAAGCGACATTTGTTCCGGTTGGTTGGCGGACAACCTCTGTGGTACAGCCAACTGCAAACTTTGGCGGTACACGTCGAGGCGTGCCTTAACTCCCGCCCAAACGAGAAGCAAATGGCAGCGGCGCTCAGAAGACATAAGTTTGGGTGACGTTGTATTAATCCGGCATGAGAATCTTCCACCAACCCACTGGCGACTGGGCCGGATTACGAACCTCCATCCGGGCAGCGATGGACTGGTTCGCAACGCAACCGTAAAGACGGCATATGGGGTTTGTACCCATGCAGTGCAGAAGCTATGTCGACTGGTGGAAGCTTTTGAACCTGATGGTCCAACCGGGCAGGATGTTTGAGATTACTTTAACAAGAATGTGCAGTCGGCCTAAGAGAGACCTAGAATTGATCTAGTACTTTTTCTTTGCCTAGCTTTTGACATATGGACAGAAAAGAGTTTCTTTCTTTTGCCTTTTTGGCTGCGCTCTTGTGGTGTCTAACTCGCTCGCGCTGTGCGACGCTTTTTTAAATTAAATAAAATATTTGTAAAGGTTTAAAATACCAAATAATAAAATACATACCATTTATTTCGGAACACCTTGTTTCTGGCATTTTGCTTATGTTACGTTAAATATATGTTTCCTAATAATCGGATAAAATGGATATGTTTCAATTTAGGAATATTCTTAATATTTTGTTGTACATTTTTTTGTCTCTTAGTTCTATAAATTGTTTAATTATTTCCCTGTTAAATAATTTGATATAAATATCTTTCTTGTTAAACGATTTTATACAAATATTTTCCTTGTTAAATAATTTTATAAAAATATTTTCTTTTTAAATTCTCCTTAGTACAATAACACTTTTCTTAAGTTCTCAAAAAAAATTATATATTTAAAACAAAACTAAATTTCTTACATTATAATAATAGCGACTGTCATCTTTGTTGTTGGTTTCCTTCGGGTTGTGGATGCTGGAGATCGGGTGGTGCGGCGAGTTCCGATGAACTACCGTTTTGTTCACAAAGTCACAATGTCACAAAATTATTGATTCACTTTACTTTACACTGCACAATGTGAGCTACTCCGGGGCCCTTATATTATTTCTTCACCACAACACGATTCCGTGGGACCAATAGGCGTGCGGGAGCGTGAGCGCGGCGTCTGCTTGAGGCGACTGGCGGTTGAAAGCGCGGCGGCTACTTTAGGCGACTGGTTTAACTTTTACTCAACATTCAACTTTTTTGCGCACTAACACCTATTGGTCCCTGCTCGGGCGCCAATAAAACACTTCTGCGTTTTATAGTTTTAAAAAAAATTTATTTCTCTATTTACTTGGGCATTATTACCCCTTACGCGCTAACTTAAGACTGACTTACAAACTTAACACTAACTTAAATACTACTTCTTGCTGCTGGAGCGATGTCATGTTCCCACAGGTGCACTCAGATTTCCGGCTGCCGTACGTGATGGAATGCGGCTTACCGTAACACCGTGTCTCCGGTTCGCCAGACGCTAGGTCAGCGTTTCGCTGTTCGTGGATTCGTGGGAACGTTGTTGATGCCGTGAGGTGACCACGTGAAATATGTGTGGAGGAGGGAAACATTTTGCGACTTAACTTATATGATTGCGTGCTGTGTCGTATACGTGCTCCCTTTCTTGTGGCAAAATTTAACCGATGTCTTCTATTATTAATCTTATTTGCTTATGCTGCAGTTGGCTGTGTACAATATTTTAATAATGTTAATATTATATTATATGAAATGAAAATATAGAGTAAGGGTATTTCTTAGAGTTTCCATTAACAACAACAAAAAAAAAATATATATATGCAGATGTGAGTAGTTATATGCATACATATTTATATTTGGATATTCTGATATAATGTTGTACTATTAATGAAAAGATGAAGACTAGTGAAATTAATTTGATTTATACATGTATAAGAAATCTTATTTCTAAACTTGGAGTATAATTTGTACAGTGATTTCATTTGAACACAAAAGAAAATCAAAAAATATATGTGTACAGATATATTAATATACAATGAATTCATAGAAAATAGAGTATGTTCGGCAAATGGTTAAGGTCGGGGTTAGAAGCTTAAGTATATTTATTTGTTTGTTTTCTTTTTATAAGCTCTTCCTGTTAGCTTGCGATCAAATATTATACTTTTTATTGAAGTCTGATGCTTGTACTTACTTACATATCAGGCCGGCGACCCATGAAGGGTGCGAGACTGAGCAATTGCTGCCTTCCATCGTTGACGGTCCTGGGCACGCTGCTTCCAGTCATCAAGACCAAGCTGTCTTGCATCGGCGATTACTTGGTCCTTATACCGGAGATTCGGTCTTCCTCTCCTTCTCGAACAAGTAGGCTCGGATTCAAAGACCCTCTTTGCTGGAGCATAGTTGTCCATGCGCTCGATGTGCCCAAGCCAGTGCAGTCGACGGATTTTTGCCTTCCGGACTACATCCACATCCTGGTACAGCTCGTAGAGTTCGCGGTTATGTCTTCTCCTCCAATCGCCTTCCTCGCAGACGGGACCATATATCCGTCGTAGAACTTTTCTTTCGAAGGTACCAAGAATGAACTCTGCAGTTTTGCTTAGCGTCCAGCTTTCGGCTCCATAGAGCAGGACTAACAAAATAAGAGTTTTGTAGAGCATGATTTTGGTCCTTCGAGTCAGGAGTTTTGAACCCAGTTGTTTTGACAAACCGAAGTAGCACCGGTTGCCAAGGGCGATTCTACGACGGATCTCCACTGTGATGTCGTTTGTGGAGTTCACGTTTGCCCCGAGGTAGACAAACTCCATCACTACCTCGAAATTGTAGCTGTCGATCGTGAAATTGTGTACAAGGTGGTGTGTGACGGAACGTTTTTTGGTCGACAGCATATATATTGTTTTGTCCTCATTGACCTTGAGACCAGCTCGTTTCGCCTGTTCTTCAATCGCTGTAAAAGCCTCCACTACGGAACGTTGAGAACGCGAGACGATGTCGATGTCATCTGCGTACCCTAACAGTTGGACCGACATGTAGAAGATAGTGCCTTCCGTGTTTACAGTTGCCCTCCGCACTATCTTCTCTAGTACCAAATTGAAGAGGTCACACGACAGCGCATCTCCTTGCCGAAATCCAGTACAAGTTTCAAACGGCTCAGAAATAATTGAGCCGAACTGCACGGTGCATCGCGTGTGTGTTAGCGTGGTGCGACACAGCCGGATCAGTTTTCTCGGGATCCCGAATCCGGCCATCGCATCGAATAGCTCATTGCGATGAATGCTGTCGAATGCGGCTTTGAAATCAATGAACAGGTGGTGCGTATCGATTTGAAACTAACTGGTCTTCTCCAGTATTTGTCTTAGTGTGAAGATTTGGTCTATAGTCGATTTGCCGGACCGGAAGCCGCACTGGTACGTGGCGATTAGTGCGGTGCAAAACGGCTTTAGACGTTCACACAGTACGCTGGGCTATAGTTGTTGCAAGAGGCAAGATCGTGTTTCTTGTGGATGGGGCATATGGAGCTGATATTCCAGTCGTCGGGCATGCTTTCATCTTCCGAAATTTTACGGATGCTCTGGTGCATGCTCACCACCAGAACATCGCCACCTATCACTCTCTCCTGGTCAGACCCATTACGCAGTTATTGGAAGTGCTGCTTAAACACATCCACTATTCCCTGCGGGTCAGTAACAAGGCTACCCTCACGATTTCGAAGAGCCTGGGTGCCTTTCCTAAAGCCTGAAGCCAGGCTTTTTTATAAAAGGCCCTTATTTTTTGTCTATCCCTAGACTCTTCGATGTCCTTGAGCTGGGAGGTTGCGAGAGACCTTTTCTTCAGGCGTAGAAGCTTCTTTTCCTCCCGTCTTCTAGCCCCGTACTCCTCTTGCGCTGCTCTAGTTTTCCGTTGCAGCGCTTTTTGGTATGCCTCGTCGGATGCACGTTTCTTTCTGATGCTTGTATGGTCATCTTTAAAGTAAGTGTTACCTTTACTTCTTTTATGATATATCTTGGTAGGTGTTTTATATTGTGAAAACCTAAGTTCTTTACCAGTTCTCTTTTCTTGTAACTATGAGGATCCTTTTGTACCTCATTCATTCTATTTATTCTCTTATTTTTATGTTCATGGGAAAGTTCTTTTAGCTTTTGCCAATCCGAATTGTTTAACATCGAATGCAGAAGGTCGAAGGGTCTATGCTTAGTAGTAGAATGAATTGTATCATTATACATTTGAACTGCCTTAAATGCTAATGTTTTGTTGTCCGTATCTTTATTATCGTTGCTGAGTTTAAGCAACCGAATATGTTCATAGAGTGTGAAATCTTTCTATCACAGAATTACCTGTGTGTGTGTTAGGGGATGTGAAGTGATAATGTGTGTATTCTTTATTCAAGAAGTCCTTAATGAATGCAGTGTTAAATTCATTATCAGCTATAATTTTGCTTGGTTTACCCAATATTGGAAATCTGTGATGGAGAACAACGACTATATATAGAGTTATTACTATTATAGAGTTATATATTATATATATTACTATTATAGAGTTTCGATCCGTTATAGAGTGAATCGAAACATGCTTTGTTAATTTATCTATACAAGTCAGAAACATGCAATTCTTATTTAAAAAATATATATCTATATGAACTATGTCATTTGGTTTACTTGGAGTTTCTGTTACCATTAACATTGGCTTGATAGGACTCCTGCCGTACTTGCACATATTACAAAGCATGCAATTGTTAATAAATTTGTGAATTTTCAGTCTGAGGTTGGGATAATAGTATAGATCTTTTAATTCTAAAAATGTTTCCTAGATTCCTCTGTGATTTTTTGCAATATGAGTCGTTTCAATCAATTCCAACAATTTTTCTTTACAGGTAAAGTCCTTAAGAAATTTAGTACAATTCATAATTTTCATACCAGGTGTATTTGAAAAATAGCTTACTACAGTATTTTGAAATTTAATAAAAATGTCATCATGCCCTAAACTTCCTTTAATTGGAAGAATCATCTTTAGAATATTTAGGACGTAATATTCATTATAATCTACCATGGATATTATTCATCTTTGTTTCTTTTGATATAAAATTTGGTTAGTGTGAGTGTTAATATTACCCTTTTTTAAAATCAATTGATGCCTATAGATATACACATGAGTTTCCATAATGAAGATATGGTCGTTCAGATTTTCAACACCACTATGAGTGGTTGCTTTGTCTGATGCAATATCATCATTTTCTACATAATTGGTCTCTAGACCTTTGATGTAATCTATAACAAAATCGTATTCATGAAGTTTATTCTTCCAGCGTTGCAGCTTACAGTTGGGTTATTTGAGTGAATTAAGCCATATCAACGGTCTATGATCTGTTTGAATTTTGAATTTTCGTCCCAATAAATATGGCCTAAAATGCTTTGTTTCCCACACAATTGCAAGCAACTCCTTTTTAACTGTACTATACTTGCTTTCGTGACGGTTAAAAGTTCGAGATGCGTATGCTATAGTATGTTGGTTTTGGAAAAGAACCGCTCCCAAAGCTGCGTTGCTGGCGGCGGTGAAGGTTTTTTTCAAAATTTGGATATGCTAAGACTGGACATACACATATAAGTTCTTTAAGTTTATTAAAGCACTCAATGTGCAGTCTGTCTTTAATGTTAACTTTTGAACCTTTCTTCGAGCATTTAGTCATCGGAAGTGCGATTCTAGAGTAGTCCTTGATGAATTTTCGATAAAATCCTGTCATTCCAAGGAATGCTTTTATTTACCTTGCAGTGTGGGGCATTTTTATTTGTTTAATTATTTCTATTTTGTTAGGATCGGGCTTTATACCATCCTCAGAAATAATGTGCCCCGAATTTTCTGTCTGACGTTTCAAGAAGCTGCATTTGTCGATTTGTACCTTGAGATTATACTCACGAAGCCTTTTGAAAGTCTTACAGAGCTAGTCCATGTGCTCCTGAAGTGAAGTGGAAAATATGAGAATATCATCAAGATAAACTACGCAGATATTATTAACGAAATCGTGAAGGACTTCGTTCATGATTTGTTGGAAGGATGATGGAGCGTTTTTCAAACCGAACGGCATTCTCGTGAGCTCATAGTGCCTGCTCGATGTTGAAAATGCAGTCTTATGTTGGTCTTTATTGCTTATTGGGATTTGGTGAAATCACTTTGCAAGGTCAAGTGTTGAGAAATAAAGTGCATTGCCTAATTTTGAAAATATGTCCTCAATGTGAGGAATGGGAAACCTATCATCTATAGTTATGTCGTTAAGCTTTCTGTAATCAACTACAATGCGCCATTTTTGCTCACCGGAATTGTCAATCTTGGTTTAACGATTTTAACGATAATGCCAGACTTAAGCATTTCGGAAATTTGCTTATTTACCTCATTTCGAAGAGCTTCTGGGTACCTGTATTGTTTAGAATAAATAGGTATATCGTTTTTAGTGGGTATTTGATGAGTAAAGGTATCAACCGATGATAAATTGTCACCCTCAAAGTAAAATACATCCTTATATTTTTAATTATGTAAATTAAGCTTTTGGATTCTTCAGAATTAAGGTTTTGAATTTGCAATTTTTCTAATATTTCATCAATAATTGGCCTTTTAAAGTTTATCTCAATTTCATCCTTCGCTAAACTAATTATTTCCTCCGGTACCGTTTGACAAGTTGAATTGTCAAAAATTAAAGGTAAGCTAGCTTCTCTTGTAATAAGCTGTGATGTATTAAAATTGATATTTGCTAGTAACGGCCTTAAAATGTTACAGCCAATTGTACCACAAAAATTACCATTTAACTCGGTTTCGAGCATATCAATTGTGCTCGAAGGCTTATTAAAGCAAACTCTTATCAATACACATACCCAAAACCAATGTTGGCTGAACTAAACGTTGTTTGTTAAGCTTGGCTTGGGCCAGCAGTTGGTTTTTGGCAGTCTGCATCATCAGATCGTTTTATAATAAAGTTACGAACACGTTGGGGGTAGGGTCCCTGCGCACACGGCAAAGTTGCTGATCGCTCCCAACTTGGCGGGATGCTAGCAATGATCCTTGTCGATGCATAGATCGAGTTGACATATGGCCTCCTAGCGGCGCTCCCTGGATAGCCTCCACAATACCCGTTGTGAGGTGAACTGATGTATGCAACGACTCCCTTGTGGTTGTGCGGAGGGCTAACAACCCGCCCACATAAAACAACTACAGTTACGGGGGAGCAAACTGCGTCGGATCTACGGACGGAATCACAACAACGACAACACGGCACGAAAAAGAACATCGATTTGCGAGTGTGCTCCTGGAACATAAGAACATTCTACACTCCAGGGGCAGCTCATAAACTGGAAAAGATCATAACGCAGTACAAGGCGGATATTACTACGATCCAGGAAATACGCTGGATAGGACAACTAATAATGAAGAAGAAAGAGTGCGACATATATCGCAGCTGTCACAAAAGGTTGCACATAATTGGATGCGGATTCGTTGTGGGAAAACGGTTAAGGTCGAAGGTCATCGCCTTTAAACCGATAAGCGATCGCTTGGCTGGGATCCGTATCCAAGGCATATTCTACAACATCAACCTTATACGTGCACACGCCCCTACCGATGAGGCTGAAGACTCCGTCAAAGAGGACTATTACGACCTATTGCACGGTGCCTACGGAGCCTGTCTGGAGTACGATGTCAAAATCGTGCTCGGAGACTTCAATGCCAAAATCGGTAAGGAAAGCATCTTTGGCGGAAAGCACAACCTCCACGACACGACAACAGATACCGGCTTCCGATTCACTGACCTTACGACAGTACGTAATATGGTCATAAGTAGCACAAGGTTCCCTTGCAAAAGAATTCACACTTAGCGATCTCCGGACGGTCGAACCGTCAACCAAATCGACCAGGTGTTCATTGACGCAAGACATGAGTCAAATATCCTGGATATGCGAACATTCAGAGGGGCTAAAATTGACTCTGACCATTTCTTTGTGGCAGCACGATTTAGAGCTCTACTGTTCAATGTCAGAAAGCTGCACCAGCCAACAAAGAGGAGTTTTGACATTGGACGCCGGAGACTGCCAGAGCCTACCAAGAGCAATTAAGCGAGAGACTCTCCGGTTGGATTACCGCTCGGCCATCAATGAGGTAGCAGACAGCACCTTAGGCCACCTACCACCCCTGACAAGAAGCCCGAGTGTTGCGAGTGTCAGCAGAAAAAAGGTGCAACCGACGAGGCATAGCAAAAAGGGCTGCAACGGAAAACAAGAGCAGCACAAGAGGTGTACCGGGCTAGAAGACGGGATGAGAGGAAGCTTCTACGTCTGAAGAAAATGTGTCTCGCAATCTCCCAGCTCAAGGACACCGAAGAGTCTAAGGACAGACACGCCTTTTATAAAAAAGCAAAAAGGATCGAAATTGTGAGGGTAACCTTGTTACTGACCCGCAGTATATAGTGGACGTGTTTAAGCAGCATTTCCTACAACTGCTTAACGGGCCTGACCAGGAGAGAGTGCTAGCGAATCAAGAAATCCCAACTACAGTTGATGAAGTAGTCCTCCCACGTAGCTTTGAAGAAGTCGGTACAGCCATTAAAAGGCGGAAGAACAACAAAGCCGCAGGTTCAGATGTTCTACCATCAGAGCTCTTCAAGACCGGTGACGATGTTTTGGTGGGAGCATGCACCAGATCATCTGTGGAATTTGGGAAGACGAAAGCATGCCCGACGACTGGAATTTCAGCTACATATCCCCCTTCCACAAAAAAGGCGATCTTGCCTCTTGCAACAACTATAGAGGTATATCCCTGCTCAACGTCGCCTACAAGATCCTGCCCAGCGTACAGTGTGAAGGTCTAAAGCCGTTTTGCACCGCACTAATCGGCACGTACCAGTGCGGCTTCCGGCCCGACTAATCGACTATAGACCGAATCTTCACACTATGACAAATACTGGAGAAGACCAGTGAGTTTCAAATCGATACGCACCACCTGTTCATTGATTTCAAAGCCGCATTCATCGCAAGCAGCCATTCGATGCGATGGCCGAATTCGGGATCGGATCCCGGAAAAACTGATCCGGTTGTGTCGCATCACGCTAACACACACGCGGTGCACCGTACAGTTCTGCTTAAGGATTTCCGAGCCGTTTGAAACCTGCACTCGATTTCGGAAAAGAGATGCGCTATAGTGTGATTTCTTCAATCTGGCACTGGAGAAGGTAGAGCGGAGTGCACTTGTAAAAACGGAAGGCAGTATCTTCTACAAGTCGGTCAATCTTTTGGAGTACGAAGATGACATCGACATCGTCGCTCGTTCCCAACGTGCCGTAGTGGAGGCTTTTACGGCAATTGAAGAACGTGGAACGAGCTGGTCTCAAGGTCAATGAGGACAAGACAAAATATATGCTGTCTACCAAAACAATGTTCCGTCACACACTATCTTGGACAAAACTTCACGATCGACAACTGCAATTTCGAGGTAGTAAAGGAGTTCGTCTACCTCGGGGCAAACGTGAACCCCACAAATGACATCACAGTGGAGATCCGTCGTAGAATCGCCCTTGGCAACCAGTGCTACTTCGGTTTGTCAAAACAACTTGGCTTAAAACTCCTAACTCGAAGGATCATAATCATGCTCTACAAAACTCTTATTTTGCCAGTCCTGCTCTATGGAGCCGAAAGCTGGACGCTAAGCAAAACTGCAGAGCTGATTCTTGGCACCTTCGAAAGAAAAGCTCTACGCCGGATATTGGGTCCCGTCTGCGAGGAAGGCGAATGGAGGAGAAGACAACCGCGAACTCTACGAGCTGTACCAGGATGTGGATGTAGTCAGGAAGGTAAAAATCCATCGACTGCACTGGCTTGACCACATCGAGCGCATGGACAACAATGCTCCAGCAAAGAGGGTCTTTGAATCCGAGCCTACTGGTTCGAGAAGGAGAGGAAGGCTGAATCTCCGCTTTAAAGACCAAGTAATCGCGGATGCAAGACAGCTGGTCTTGATGACTAGAAACAACGTGCCCAGGGCCGTCAACGATGAAAGGCAGCAATTGATCAGGCTCGTTAATAATGAAGAAATAAAAATCTAATATATAAAATTTCCATGTCACAATGTTCCATGTCACAAACGAACATAGCGATGACGCCGACGATACCAACGATGACGACATATACGAAGAAACCAACACTCCGTGCAGTGAAGGATATGACGAAGAGAATGAAGACGATACACCATCAAATAAGGCGAGAGATGTTGAGAAGAAAACGGAGACTATAGAGAAAAAAATGACTGCAAAAATGGGAAAGGATGAAGTACAAAAGAATGAAAGGACAAAAATGATGAAGGAATTGGCGACAATGAGAAGAGAAATAGAGTGCTGCAAAAAGGAGAACGAAGTTCTGAAGAGAGAGAACACGGTGCTAAAGAATAAAGGTGAAGAGAACAAAACAAATGAAAATGCAAATGAGAGTGGTACAAACAATTCAAATGAGTGTGCAAGCGTATGTGGACATGTAAATGAAGATATGTCGCGTGGCAGTGATAACACTTAAATTAGCTTCACATTCGTTAAAGATTTGCTGTCCAAGTTTTCTGGAGCCGGTGACTCATACACTTTATGGGCAGCCCAGTTGAAAGGAATTGTGCAAAAGTATAAATTGGATGATGCCAACATTCGTGCACTAATCTCAACCAAATTGAAAGGCAGAGCCTTGCGCTGGCTGCACTCCAGGGGTGATGCTGTCACGGTACCCGTGGACAATTTGTTAGCTGACATGGCTTCATTGTTCGAGGACAAAACGGGTCAACTTGAACTTAAGCGGTAGTTCGAAGCGCGAAAATGGCACTCTAATGAAGCATTTATGGAGTACTACCATGAAAAAAACATTCTGGCAAACAGATTCTCAATAATGGAGGATGAATTATTGCAGTACTTAATAGAAGGCATCCCTGATCAAACACTCCAAATCCATTCGAGGATGCATTGCTTTAATAAAAAACTCCAGTTAGTAGAGGCATTTCGGAAAGTCAATCTGCCCCGCAGAGCATCGTCATCACAACAGGTAATGAAGGCTGAGGGGTCATCAGTTCCCAAAAATCGAAGATGTTACAACTGTAATTCACTTGGGCATATCGCCACCGAGTGTCGCAAGCCGAAGAGGGAGGCTGGCGCGTGCCACGTTTGCGGGGAATTTGGTAATTTCGCAGCAACATGCAATGGCAGAAAGGGTCAGCCGATACACCACATCCACGAAGAAGAGCACCAGGATGATTACGTAAGAATTTTAAAATATACTTTTAGGAAAGATAATTGTATCTATAATTTGTCATTAGAATCATTAATCGACACCGGCAGCCCTATTAACTTTATAAGACAGCAGTATGTGCCTCAGTTTTTACTTTTAAATAACAATATAATGAATAATGAATTATATAACTTTTTTAGCATTAATAAAAGCCCCCTACATGTAATTGGTTTAGTTAAGTGCAATGTTTTATTTGAAGAGAATGTAATAGGATTAGACATTTTTGTTGTAGGAGACGAAACGTGCATTATCCTATAATACTGGGTAAGGATTTTTTAAATAAAGATCAATTAAGGCTACAGAAAACGAGTGCTGAACAAACGATAAAAAGAAAAGAAAATGAAATGTATCAAATGACTCAGGAAAATGAAATGTATAACATGATTAGTAAAGAAACAAATGAGACGGATAAATTAGTTGAACAAACGAAAGAAGGATTCACACAATGTAAAGCAAGATGTTTATATCAAAATGAATGTATGAACTTAATGCATATTGAAGGTACTAATTCAGGTGAATGTGATGACATTGGACAATTGGAAGTAGATTTGATAGTAAAAGATATGTTTATGAAGTTATATAAAGAAAACTATATGTATTGCAAGCGTCCCGATTTACCTGAAACCAGGTGTGAGTGAAAATTAGATTGATGCATGAAAGACCGTTTCACTGTTCTCCGAGGAGGTTAGCGAAGGTCATTAGACCAAGTAAGTCTCAATACTCATCTCCGGTTGTGTTGGTGAGGAAAAACAACAAATGAAATTCGGTTATGTATGTAATAATTGGTCTTTTAAAGTTTATCTCAATTTCATCCTTCGCTAAACTAATTATTTCCTCCGGTACCGTTTGACAAGGTGAATTGTAAAAAATTAAAGGTAAGCTAGCTTCTCTTGTAATAAGCTGTGATGTATTAAAATTGATATTTGCTAGTAACGGCCTTAAAATGTTACAGCCAATTGTACCACAAAAATTACCATTTAACTCGGCTTCGAGCATATCAATTGTGCTCGAAGGCTTATTAAAGCAAACTCTTATCAATACACATACCCAAAACCAATGTTGGCTGAACTAAACGTTGTTTGTTAAGCTTGGCTTGGGCCAGCAGTTGGTTTTTGGCAGTCTGCATCATCAGATCGTTTTATAATAAAGTTACGAACACGTTGGGGGTAGGGTCCCTGCGCACACGGCAAAGTTGCTGATCGCTCCCAACTTGGCGGGATGCTAGCAATGATCCTTGTCGATGCATATATCGAGTTGACATACGGCCTCCTAGCGGCGCTCCCTGGATAGCCTCCACAATACCCGTTGTGAGGTGAACTGATGTATGCAACGACTCCCTTGTGGTTGTGCGGAGGGCTAACAACCCGCCCACATAAAACAACTACAGTTACGGGGGAGCAAACTGCGTCGGATCTACGGACGGAATCACAACAACGACAACACGGCACGAAAAAGAACATCGATTTGCGAGTGAGCTCCTGGAACATAAGAACATTCTACACTCCAGGGGCAGCTCATAAACTGGAAAAGATCATAACGCAGTACAAGGCGGATATTACTGCGATCCAGGAAATACGCTGCATAGGACAACTAATAATGAAGAAGAAAGAGTGCGACATATATCGCAGCTGTCACAAAAGGTTGCACATAATTGGATGCGGATTCGTTGTGGGAAAACGGTTAAGGTCGAAGGTCATCGCCTTTAAACCGATAAGCGATCGCTTGGCTGGGATCCGTATCCAAGGCATATTCTACAACATCAACCTTATATGTGCACACGCCCCTACCGATGAGGCTGAAGACTCCGTCAAAGAGGACTATTACGACCTATTGCACGGTGCCTACGGAGCCTGTCTGGAGTACGATGTCAAAATCGTGCTCGGAGACTTCAATGCCAAAATCGGTAAGAAAAGCATCTTTGGCGGAGTTATCGGAAAGCACAGCCTCCACGACACGACAACAGATACCGGCTTCCGATTCACTGACCTTACGACAGTACGTAATATGGTCATAAGTAGCACAAGGTTCCCTTGCAAAAGAATTCACACTTAGCGATCTCCGGACGGTCGAACCGTCAACCAAATCGACCAGGTGTTCATTGACGCAAGACATGAGTCAAATATCCTGGATATGCGAACATTCAGAGGGGCTAAAATTGACTCTGACCATTTCTTTGTGGCAGCACGATTTAGAGCTCTACTGTTCAATGTCAGAAAGCTGCACCAGCCAACAAAGAGGAGTTTTGACATTGGACGCCGGAGACTGCCAGAGCCTACCAAGAGAAATTAAGCGAGAGACTCTCCGGTTGGATTACCGCTCGGCCATCAATGAGGTAGCAGACAGCACCTTAGGCCACCTACCACCCCTGACAAGAAGCCCGAGTGTTGCGAGTGTCGGCAGAAAAAGGGTGCAACCGACGAGGCATAGCAAAAAGGGCTGCAACGGAAAACAAGAGCAGCACAAGAGGTGTACCGGGCTAGAAGACGGGATGAGAGGAAGCTTCTACGTCTGAAGAAAATGTGTCTCGCAATCTCCCAGCTCAAGGACACCGAAGAGTCTAAGGACAGACACGCCTTTTATAAAAAAGCAAAAAGGATCGAAATTGTGAGGGTAACCTTGTTACTGGCCCGCAGTATATAGTGGACGTGTTTAAGCAGCATTTCCTACAACTGCTTAACGGGCCTGACCAGGAGAGAGTGCTAGCGAATCAAGAAATCCCAACTACAGTCGATGAAGTAGTCCTCCCACCTAGCTTTGAAGAAGTCGGTAGAGCCATTAAAAGGCGGAAGAACAACAAAGCCGCAGGTTCAGATGTTCTACCATCAGAGCTCTTCAAGACCGGTGACGATGTTTTGGTGGGAGCATGCACCAGATCATCTGTGGAATTTGGGAAGACGAAAGCATGCCCGACGACTGGAATTTCAGCTACATATCCCCCTTCCACAAAAAAGGCGATCTTGCCTCTTGCAACAACTATAGAGGTATATCCCTGCTCAACGTCGCCTACAAGATCCTGCCCAGCGTACAGTGTGAAGGTCTAAAGCCGTTTTGCACCGCACTAATCGGCACGTACCAGTGCGGCTTCCGGCCCGACTAATCGACTATAGACCGAATCTTCACACTATGACAAATACTGGAGAAGACCAGTGAGTTTCAAATCGATACGCACCACCTGTTCATTGATTTCAAAGCCGCATTCATCGCAAGAAGCCATTCGATGCGATGGCCGAATTCGGGATCGGATCCCGGAAAAACTGATCCGGTTGTGTCGCATCACGCTAACACACACGCGGTGCACCGTACAGTTCTGCTTAAGGATTTCCGAGCCGTTTGAAACCTGCACTCGATTTCGGAAAAGAGATGCGCTATAGTGTGATTTCTTCAATCTGGCACTGGAGAAGGTAGAGCGGAGTGCACTTGTAAAAACGGAAGGCAGTATCTTCTACAAGTCGGTCAATCTTTTGGAGTACGAAGATGACATCGACATCGTCGCTCGTTCCCAACGTGCCGTAGTGGAGGCTTTTACGGCAATTGAAGAACGTGGAACGAGCTGGTCTCAAGGTCAATGAGGACAAGACAAAATATATGCTGTCTACCAAAACAATGTTCCGTCACACACTATCTTGGACAAAACTTCACGATCGACAACTGCAATTTCGAGGTAGTAAAGGAGTTCGTCTACCTCGGGGCAAACGTGAACCCCACAAATGACATCACAGTGGAGATCCGTCGTAGAATCGCCCTTGGCAACCAGTGCTACTTCGGTTTGTCAAAACAACTTGGCTTAAAACTCCTAACTCGAAGGATCATAATCATGCTCTACAAAACTCTTATTTTGCCAGTCCTGCTCTATGGAGCCGAAAGCTGGACGCTAAGCAAAACTGCAGAGCTGATTCTTGGCACCTTCGAAAGAAAAGCTCTACGCCGGATATTGGGTCCCGTCTGCGAGGAAGGCGAATGGAGGAGAAGACAACCGCGAACTCTACGAGCTGTACCAGGATGTGGATGTAGTCAGGAAGGTAAAAATCCATCGACTGCACTGGCTTGACCACATCGAGCGCATGGACAACAATGCTCCAGCAAAGAGGGTCTTTGAATCCGAGCCTACTGGTTCGAGAAGGAGAGGAAGGCTGAATCTCCGCTTTAAAGACCAAGTAATCGCGGATGCAAGACAGCTGGTCTTGATGACTAGAAACAACGTGCCCAGGGCCGTCAACGATGAAAGGCAGCAATTGATCAGGCTCGTTAATAATGAAGAAATAAAAATCTAATATATAAAATTTCCATGTCACAATGTTCCATGTCACAAACGAACATAGCGATGACGCCGACGATACCAACGATGACGACATATACGAAGAAACCAACACTCCGTGCAGTGAAGGATATGACGAAGAGAATGAAGACGATACACCATCAAATAAGGCGAGAGATGTTGAGAAGAAAACGGAGACTATAGAGAAAAAAATGACTGCAAAAATGGGAAAGGATGAAGTACAAAAGAATGAAAGGACAAAAATGATGAAGGAATTGGCGACAATGAGAAGAGAAATAGAGTGCTGCAAAAAGGAGAACGAAGTTCTGAAGAGAGAGAACACGGTGCTAAAGAATAAAGGTGAAGAGAACAAAACAAATGAAAATGCAAATGAGAGTGGTACAAACAATTCAAATGAGTGTGCAAGCGTATGTGGACATGTAAATGAAGATATGTCGCGTGGCAGTGATAACACTTAAATTAGCTTCACATTCGTTAAAGATTTGCTGTCCAAGTTTTCTGGAGCCGGTGACTCATACACTTTATGGGCAGCCCAGTTGAAAGGAATTGTGCAAAAGTATAAATTGGATGATGCCAACATTCGTGCACTAATCTCAACCAAATTGAAAGGCAGAGCCTTGCGCTGGCTGCACTCCAGGGGTGATGCTGTCACGGTACCCGTGGACAATTTGTTAGCTGACATGGCTTCATTGTTCGAGGACAAAACGGGTCAACTTGAACTTAAGCGGTAGTTCGAAGCGCGAAAATGGCACTCTAATGAAGCATTTATGGAGTACTACCATGAAAAAAACATTCTGGCAAACAGATTCTCAATAATGGAGGATGAATTATTGCAGTACTTAATAGAAGGCATCCCTGATCAAACACTCCAAATCCATTCGAGGATGCATTGCTTTAATAAAAAACTCCAGTTAGTAGAGGCATTTCGGAAAGTCAATCTGCCCCGCAGAGCATCGTCATCACAACAGGTATTGAAGGCTGAGGGGTCATCAGTTCCCAAAAATCGAAGATGTTACAACTGTAATTCACTTGGGCATATCGCCACCGAGTGTCGCAAGCCGAAGAGGGAGGCTGGCGTGTGCCACGTTTGCGGGGAATTTGGTAATTTCGCAGCAACATGCAATGGCAGAAAGGGTCAGCCGATACACCACATCCACGAAGAAGAGCACCAGGATGATTACGTAAGAATTTTAAAATATACTTTTAGGAAAGATAATTGTATCTATAATTTGTCATTAGAATCATTAATCGACACCGGCAGCCCTATTAACTTTATAAGACAGCAGTATGTGCCTCAGTTTTTACTTTTAAATAACAATATAATGAATAATGAATTATATAACTTTTTTGGCATTAATAAAAGCCCCCTACATGTAATTGGTTTAGTTAAGTGCAATGTTTTATTTGAAGAGAATGTAATAGAATTAGACATTTTTGTTGTAGGAGACGAAACGATGCATTATCCTATAATACTGGGTAAGGATTTTTTAAATAAAGATCAATTAAGGCTACAGAAAACGAGTGCTGAACAAACGATAAAAAGAAAAGAAAATGAAATGTATCAAATGACTCAGCAAAATGAAATGTACGGATAAATTAGTTGAACAAACGAAATTTCACACAATGTAAAGCAAGATGTTTATATCAAAATGAATGTATGAACTTAATGCATATTGAAGTTACTAATTTAGGTGAATGTGATGATATTGTCAGACGAATTGGAAGTAGATTTGATAGTAATAGATATGTTTATGAAGTTATATATAGATTTACCTGAAACCAGGTGTGATGTGAAAATCAGATTGATGCATGAAAGACCGTTTCACTGTTCTCCGAGGAGGTTAGCGTGTAATGAAAAGGAAAAGGTACAAGCAATCCTAGACGACTTAATGCGTGCGAAGGTCATTAGACCAAGTAAGTCTCAATACTCATCTCCGGTTGTGTTGGTGAGGAAAAACAACAAATGAAATTCGGTTATGTATGGACACTGAACAAGGTCACTTTGAAAGATAATTATCCTATACCTCTCATCGATGATCTTTTGGATAGATTAGCGAATAAGGCTGTTTTCTCTCTGCTCGATCTAAAGAGTGCTTTTTATCATGCAGACATGAGTGAACAACTATCAATTACACAACGTTTGTGACTCCTTTGGAGCAATTTGAGTTCCTGAAGATGCCGTTTGGTTTGAGGAATGCTCCATCCACGTTTCAACGTTTCATTAGTGAGGTGATCGAAGATCTAATATTGCACATCGAGCTGGTCTTCTAGGCTTCTGGTCTTCTCCGGTTCAGTAAGGCGGTATCAAGGCGAGATGTGCGAGATGGTGCAATGCAACATTGAGAATTCTGGTGGCCCTCGTCGAACCCTTTAGACCCGGGTTAGAGAAAGGGTAGTACAGATCCCCTTATAGGGCGCAGTCGGTATCTGTCTTGCAGCGGATTAGATCAGCTGCAACCTATGGCCGACCTACGTATCTTAGGTAGTGTTCTAAGGTGGTTTTGCAAGCTGTATATACTTAAAAAAAATGTGTATACACATTTGTACTTATGTGTATACCCCTGTAAATAGTTTAAGTACATAGGTATATATATATATGTGCGTATAGCATTATATCTACATGTATATATGTATGTATGTTTAGCTTAAGGTAGTTTAAGTTATTATAAGGTAGGATGTAGGTTAGCATATGGGTTTTAAATAAAATCAGTACCGCTATTAAGTTTCTTGAAAGTTTTCTTAATTTTAAATTGTACAGTCTAAATCATATAATCTTAAACATATGCAGTGTTAGGTTAAGTCGAAAGACATAGTTTAAGATTATGTTTAGCTTAGAACGCCCGCCTAGGGCCAGTAAGTTAGAACTAGTAACACTGTTCGATCAACTAGTCTTAAGCATTTTTGTCTAGTGTTTAAGTTATGTTATGAATTTCTGTTAATAAAAATTAATCTGTTAAAAAAAATATGAAAAAAAAATGCACCTTCCAGATTAGAAAAATTCCTTTACAAATGGAAAATTAAAGTACGCGCTTCGAAACTGAAAACAGTTAGCAGCTTACACGTAGACAAAAGATTGTTTTATTCCAATCAACGTAAAACTTCAAACGGGTTCTATCGATATTGACTGGTCTGAGCACTGCAGATATCTCGGAATTATGATTGATAAGACATTAACTTTTCAGAAACACATTTCTATCAATGTAGATAAACTTAACAAATCCATCAAATTCCTTTTCCCCATTATAATAATAATAATACGGTTGGCGCTACAGCCCGTAGAGGGCCAGGGCATAGCTTCTCAGCAACCACTCATGTTGTGCGTGATATTGTTCTATCACGAGTGGAAGGGACTTACAGTTTTATGCCGACTCGGAACGGTCAAGCTTTGAGAAGCTTTTTCTAGACAGTTATACTCTTTGACCACTGAATGAAATGACTCGAAAGAGGTGGGGTCGTGGAAAGTATTTCTTGTCGTACCAGGAATCGAACCTAGACAGATTGGTCCAACGCACATACCCACAACGTAACGGGCCACCACAATATAAATAGAAAATCGAAACTTTGTACTGACAATAAACTTATTTTGTATAAATCATTCTACTGTACGCGGCTCCTATTTGGTACGACTGCGCTGAAACTCACAAACTTAAACTTGACAAAATAAAGTCATTAAATCAATTTACCAAGTTGTTATTCAACCCGCAGACTTTACAGCCAAAGCAATATCAATATTTTATATTGCTATATACAGGCAAAATAGTAATTTATTTAGATGACATCATGATTGCTACAGAAACAGTTGAAGAGCTGAAGATTCTCAGAGAAGTTTTTATAAAATTTTTGAATAACAAGCTTGAACTACAAGTGGATAAGTGACGATTTTTGAAAGCTGAAATACAGTATTTAGGGTACACAATTTCAAAAGAAGGTATACGACCAAACAAACAAGGGATAGAAGCAGTACTTAGTTTTCTAACACCGCAAAATGCAAAGAGTGTTCAGAGCTTTCTAGGACTCTGCTCTTATTTTAGGAGGTTCATCAAGGGACCGCTTTATAATTTAATTAAAAAAGATGCTACGTTTAAGTTTGGAGAGCGAGAATTAGAATGTTTTGAACACTTGAAACGGAAGTTAGTTGAGTCACCCATTTTAGCTATTTTCGACCCACGAGATAAGATTGAACTGCATTGTGATGCCAGTTCTCTGGGTTCTGGTGCCATCCTCATGCAACAGAAGTCTGATGGGAAATGGCATCCCACCTTTTATTTCTCAAAGCGCACTACTGATCAGGAATCGAAGTACCATAGATTCGAGCTTGAAACATTAGCTATAATCTATGCCCTTAGGACATTTAGAATATATTTACAGGGAGCAACGTTTAAGATAATAACGGACTGCAATTCGCTAACATTAACCCTAAACAAAAAAGAGGTAAGTCCCAGAATTGCCCGATGGGCCTTAGAGCTACAGAATTTTGATTACACGTTAGAGCATCGTAGTGGAACGAAGATGCAACATGTTGATGCACTCAGTCGTTTGACAACAATATTAGTGTTAGAGGAGAATACCTTTGAGCAGAACTTATCGGTATGCCAAAATAAGGACAAAAATATTAGTAATCTTAAGAGCCAATTAGAAACCAAAGAAAGTTGTATGTTTGAAATGATAAATGGTTTAGTGTATACGAAAATTGGACAGAAGATACTCTTTTATGTACCAAAAAGTATGGAATGGAATATAATGCATAAGTATCACGATGTAATGGGACACATGGGCCGCGATAAAGTCTTGAATGCTATCAACAATATGTACTGGTTTCCTGGAATGAAACAAAAAATGAAGAATTATATTCAGAATTGCCTAAAATGTATGGGTTTCTCACCCAAATCGGGAAGACATGAAGGATTTTACACAACATACCCAAAGGTGATCAACCATTCGAGACTATTCATATTGACCATTTCGGCCAAGTTCATCTGAAAAGTTCAAAGAAAAAGTACGTTTTCCTAGTAATAGATGCATTCACTAAGTTCACGAAATTGTATGCAGTGCGCTCCACAGGCACTGCCGAGGTTTTGAGCTCTTTAATATCGTACTTCAGTGCCTATAATAGACCGAAGGTGGTGGTGTCCGCCCCAGGCACTGCTTTTACTTCCAAAGATTTCAGAGTTTTTCTGGAATTATATAAAGATAGCAACTGGTTCACCTCAAGCCAATGGTAAGGTGGAGAGAGTGAACCGTAGCCTAGCTCGGATGATAGCTAAATCTACCAGTGCCGGTACTGTATTTTCTTTGGATAAAGTTCTTCCAGAAATAGAATTCGCTATGAACAATTCTGTGCACCAAAGTATAGGTGTATGTCCTAGTCAGTTACTTTTTGGTATTACACAAAGAGGTACGGTAATAGATTATTTGCGAGAAGGGTTAGAAGACTTACACCCAGCAAATTACGAAAGAAATCTAGAACAACTACGAGAAAGGGCGTCCGAACAAATTATCAAGTGTCAGGATTATAATAAGAAAATAAAGGATAAGTTTAGGAAATGTAAGAAATACAAAGTAGGAGATTACGTAATGGAAAGAATTTCATAAGTCAGTCGGGGGCATGTAGGAAGATTGCGCCGAAGTTTAAAGGACCTTACCGGGTAGATAAAATATTACCAAGTGATCGTTACTTAGTGAAAAATGTTGACAATATGCAACAAGTGCCATACTCCCATACTCCGTATGGGAGGTCGCTAATTTAAAGTCATGGTTGGATTGTCGTAATGGTTTTGGCGTCAATCGGGACGATTGTAAGTCAGGAAGGCCGAATTGTGGCAACACTGTTTACAAAACTGCCAAAGAGCGAAATAATGAGAGAAATGAAAAAAAGTGTATATACAAAAAAGGGTTGTGCCGGTGTTCGAATGAGTGTAGGATAAAGAAGGGTGAGTCAGTTGATCTGTGCCCATAGAAGTAAGAAGTTGTAAATAGAATAAAAGAAAAGAAAGAATTAAATAGTAAAATTAGTTGGAACAATTAATTAAAAGAAAATTACTAAACGTAAGTATAACATATCCTTTATGTGATACTTAAGCTTAATTGCTTTGCACAAACAAAATTTATGTACAACATAGTTAGCGATCACTTTACAAACGGAGCCAAGTGCCAAGTGGCATAGTGACACAGTTGACGTCATGAACACCAGATGGTATTTTTGTGTGAGAGAATACAAGAACCGATGGTGTACGACTTGGAAAGAAAAGGATATTGTCTCATAATGAATTCAACACAATGTCAACAGCCATTTTGGGACATATGCATAATAAACACCAAAATCGATTATTGCTTGAAAAACAAATTTGATAATGAAAGTTTAATTCAACACTCATCCATTCATCCATACATCTGTGTAATAGCCATCACGAATTTCGACAAATGAGTCAAAAACTACTCGCTATGTCTATAAGTGATACTTAAGGGTTTATGTCATGAATAAGGAGTTATGTATCGAATGAGCAAACGACCCTGAGATTCTTAAAATTTGCCGCGCCTTTACTGGTGAGTGAAATGCCGATGTCACTTCTAAGAAAACAGCACGGAGTAGGGATGAGACTGAAGCCGGTCTCCTGTTTCACTCCCTACACAGTTTTCGGCCATCATTATTGTTTATGTATCAAGTGTAGTAGTAACGTTTACAATTATCATATTGCTATCTCAGTGTAGCTCATATTAACTATTTATTATTACTATTTTATTCATAATAATAAAGTTATTAATTTTAAGTGTATTTGGCACGATTAGTTCAGTTAATCAAGTTTTAGTTAAACAAGTGATTTACATAACCTTAAAAGTACTCAACACGTATCACGAGCTCCAACAAACAACGGCTTTTGTGTTGTAAGTATACTTTTTTATATAATTATGTCATATAATTATGACAAAATACTTTTTTAGTAAAATTCAATTTTTTACAACTTTTGTTTCATAAAACTAATATTTTCGCTATAATCCTGGCTGTAATTATAACTATAACGTTTTCCATCATTAAGTAATTTCATTAATTCTATTTATATGTGTTTTGTACAGTATGCAAAGCCAAAAAAACGCAAAGGGGCTGATTTGAGCCGTAATACAAGTAGGTCCAGAAGTATGAGAGATCAATCCCATTTATTATGAACTTGATCATTAACCATTTAACAAAACAATTAAATTATAGAACGTAATTAATTTAAATTAATATTCATAAATATATTATTACAGGAGCTGAAACAAACAACAACGTTAGCTCGAAAGATTATACGTACCGACTAATGATTCGGCGCGGCGTGGACATCGTCATTCTACGATGTCGTGAGATTTGTCAACAATTCATGGTCGACATGTACGCGAAGATAGAGGGCGAACGACTACGATACTTGATATAATAAACTCAAGCTGCGTGCGGAAGAGTACATTCACTTACGAGACGCTATTAACAACGCCATCGCCGAAATTGGTAAATCTGTCATTTTACCATCATCGTATGTAGGCAGTCCACGTCATATGCAAGAATATATACAGGATGTGTTTATTTGACCGTGTTTATTTATCACGTTCACATGTAATCCACAATGGCCAGAGATTACATCTTTGCTATTGCCTGGTCAAAATGCAATACATCGTCATGACATTACAGCACGTGTATTCAGACAAAAGTTGAAGTCTCTAATAAGTTTCATTACTAAATTACATATATTCCGTCCCACACGTTGCTCGCTATATTCAGTTGAGTGACAAAAGCGAGGATTACCTCATGCGCACATTTTGGTTTGGTTAATCGACAAAATCCGTCCTGAAGAAATTGATAGTATCATTTCTGCGGAAATTCCAGATCCGTCTACTGACCAAGTGCTGTTTGATATTGTTACAGCAAACATGATCCATGGTCCATGCGGTACTCTTCATCGTTCATCGCCTTGCATGACAGATGAAAAATGTACTAAAAATTTCCCTTAAGATTTCACTAATGATACGATAACAAATACCGACGGATATCCAATATATCGCCGAAGAAATCCCGATAATGGCGGATAATCATTTATTAAAAATATCAGCAACACAGACATTGACATTGACAATCGTTGGGTGGTGCCATATTTGCCTCTGCTAACCAAAACATACAATGCTCATATTAATGTTTTGCAGTTCTGTGAAGAGCATTAAATAAATTTTGCAAGTATGTCCATAAAGGCAGTGATATGGCTGTGTTTAGAGTAGAAGATACTAATGTAAATGCTCCTCCAATGATTAAAAACGATGAAATTACGCTCTACCAAATTGGTCGGTACATCAGCTCCAATGAAGCTGCTTGGCGTATCTTCGGTTTTCCAATTCACGAACGGGATCCAGCAGTTGCTCAGTTAGCCGTCCATCTTGAAAACGGTCAGCGTGTATTTTCCACGAACGAGACAGTGATTGATCGTGGTACAAATCCACCTAAAACTACACTCACTGCATTTTTTGAAGTGTCATTTTTTTTTTCATTTTCAATTCATTTTTATTAATATAAATTTATAACATAACTTAAATACTAGACAAAAATGCTTAAAACTAGTTGAACGAACAGTGTTACTACTTCTAACTTACTGGCCCTAGGCGGGCACTCTAAGCTAAACTTAATCTTATACTATGTCTTTCGACTTAACCTAACCTAACAATGCATATGCATGTGCTTAATATTATATGACTAACTGAACAATTTAAAATTAAGAAAACTTTCAAAAAACTTAATAGCAGAACAGATTTTATTTAAAACCTATTGCTAACTTACATACTACCTTAAAATAACTTAAACTACCTTAATCTAAACATACATACATATATACATGTATGTATACTAATATACGCACATATGTATATATATGTACGTATACTATTTACAAAGGTATACACATAAGTATACACATGTACAAATGTGTATACGTAATTTTTTTTTTCTTTATTTTTATTTTTTTTTTTTTTTTTGTTTTGTTTTTGTTTTTTATTTACATACATACAGCTTACAAACTACCTTAAAATACGTAGGTCGGCCATAGGTTGCAGCAGAACTAAGAAATAATCCGCTGCAAGACAGAGACCGACTGCGCCCCATAAGGGGATCTGTACTACCCTTTGACTAACCAGGGTCTAAAGGGTTCGATGATGGAGTCCCCTCGCTACACAGCCACCAGAATTTTCGGTGTTGCATTGCAACATCCCGAACATCTCGCCTTGATACCGCCGTACTGAACCGGAGGAGACCCTCCTCAGCTCGTTGTGCGACGGAACGGTCGTGGTTGAGTCGCCCATCCACAGTTGAACGGGCGATGTGGAAGAGGAGCGGTACCGCATTTTCAGTTTGTATCAGACCGTGTTTGTCTAAATGGAGGAATGCTTCTGGGGGGACGAAGCCGTTATGACGTACCCTTTCGTGGTATTGAGGATTGGGGTAGTAAGCCCCCGAGATCAGGTTATTGGCCGAGTTCATCGCTCTAGCAGTGTGGCCTCGAATCAATTTCACCAGGAAATTGTCCACTCGTATCAGGTTCGCCCTGTTGTATAAAACCTCATTGGAGTAGAATTTTCTGTACTGGGACTCTGGTGTTCTGTAAAGGCGAAGGCAGGCCCTAAGACAAGCCCTCTCAAACACCCGAATCTTTTCCATCAAGCTTGCACTCACGTTGAACCACACGGGACAGCCATATGTGAGCATTGG
Source organism: Eristalis pertinax (assembly GCA_907269125.1). Taxonomy (NCBI): domain Eukaryota; kingdom Metazoa; phylum Arthropoda; class Insecta; order Diptera; family Syrphidae; genus Eristalis; species Eristalis pertinax. The sequence goes on from OU026150.1 coordinate 13,613,693, forward strand.
CCGGATGAGGGCCATGTAGCAGATCACCTTCACCCTCGCATCGAGTTGGCTGTTGTAAAACAGTCTCTTAGTAAGAGCGAAAGCGCCTCGGGCTCGGGCTAGAGCAGCATCTACATGTTTGTTAAAATATAGATAATGATCTAGCCAGATCCCCAGGTATCTGACTACAGTCCTTTGCGCCAGTGGTTGCCCGTGACGCCCAACAATTGAGAACTTTCGCCAATTCTTTTTTATATCCGCCGAAGCCTTATACAACGGGGTCCTGAACAGTATGGTTTCCGACTTCTGAAAGTTGATATTCAACTTCCAGTCATCGCAACTTCTCATGAATGAGTCGAAGTCACCCTGCGCGAGAGTAGTGATGTCCTCGATCTTTTTACCTGATCTGTACACGATCAAGTCGTCGGCGTACGCAATTACGTGAGGAAGACAACTTATTAGATCGCTCAAGAAAATGTTGAACAGGATCGGCGAATTAACGGCACCCTGTTGGAGACCATTTTTTACTTCAAAAATACCTGCAGAGGTCACATTGCCATTCTTGACGACGAACCTTCTACCAGTAAGCATGTTACACAGTAGGTACAGCAGTGGTTTACTAATGCCTAGCCCATTGAGCTTGTAAAAAAGTCCTTCTAACCATACGGTGTCGAAGGCCTTCTCCAGGTCAATCAGGCAGGCACCCGAACATTGTTTCTGGCTCTTGTTCCATTGGATATCCGACACCAGTTTCGACGCGGCATGAATAGTGTCATGCCCCGCTTTGAAACCGAATTGGTTATCCGGAATAATATGTTTGTCCTCTGTCCAGTTGGTCAGAGCTCTATTTATCACCTTCTCGAATACCTTGCTGATGTTCGGAAGGAGACTAATTGACCGGAGGTTGCACGGATTCGAAGAATCTTTACCTCGCTTGGATATGGGTTGCACAATCGCAGTTTTCCAATGTTGCGGATAATGTGCATTATTCAGAGCATTGTTAAACAGGATAGTGTACATATTAACCACATCTGGGGGGAGATGTCTTAGCACAATGTTCGAGATCCCGTCGATTCCAACTGACTTTTTCTTCTTAAGTGATTCGAAGACCGCTTGGAGCTCTGTCTTCGATATGAACGGGGGATGAACCCCTTCGTCGGCGATGACATTATCTGCCATGTTATCGTCATTGAACACGACAAAGCCGATGTTCTCAGATCGCCATTGTTGCGTGTCGAACACTCACATTCACCTTATACACTTCCTGAAAGACCGCGCCTAGTACCTCCATTTATTCTTGCGGGTCTTCGACCACAAAGAAGTTATCGTCGAGTACTGCGTTGTCTGGATCAATACCTGCTGTAGTCAGTATTTGTTCGTTGTCCGTCGTTCTGGGGACCTTAAGACACGGAAGATCGCTATGCTTACTGCGAAAGATTTTATTTATTTGCGGAAACATGCTCGGGTTGTTGGATCTTACAGCCCGAATCTTATTGTTCCAATGCATGTTAGCAGAAAGTCTGTAGTTCTGAACAATTAATGTTTGAATGTTTTTGATGAGCGATTTCAGTGTCCTAATTTCCTCATCTCGTCTATCAGTAAACCGCATGTACAAGGTTTTTAATCTTGACAGGAGTCTACTTCTCGTCGTTGTACTTTTCGTCGATGTAGTGCGTCAATTGTCGCATTGCGGTACAAGTTTTTGTTGTTTGTGCGTGTATACCGTGGTATCGTACTGTCCATTGTTCGTTTTATTGTCTCGTCCAATTGTATAAGATACATGTCAATCTCCTCGTTTGACAAGTTTCTATTGGACGGTATGTGGAGCGCATTCGAGGAGACTGCTCTCGTCATTTGTCTCGAGAAGCGCGTCCAGCGTGTCCTACTGTAATTGTAGGGATGCGTTTGAACAAACTCTCCTAATTCCGAAATATCGTTGGGGATCTTGATTTCGGCACTGAGTCCGCAATGGTCACTGAGATATATTCGACACTGTGCAAGCAATACCAGCTGTAAAGCTGGTCCCCTCTACTATTGGAAACTATGTTTCCCCAATATCCATGTCGGGCATTTAAGTCCCCGGCCAAAATAAAATAGTTCTCCTCCGAGTCCAGTCTTAGACATCGAAAGAGTGAATCGAGCTCTGATATCGTAGTTCTGAAACTAGGGGGGCCGGAGGAGTAGACCGACACCGCATACAGCTTCTTTCCACTGCGGAGAGAAATGCACACGATGCAGGCCTCCAACTCCTGAAACCGTCGTACTTCACTGCTATACACTACTTTGTGTTTAATGTTATTTTTAATGAAGATCGCAACACCGCCTCCACCATTGGAGTTGGGCCGGTCTCTTCTAATAACATTATAATTACTGTGCTCCAGTGTGCCTCTCTGGGTTAGCTTGGTTTCGCTAATCAGAAATAGCTCTGGGCTTTGATCGTCCAACAATCTATAGAGCTCGTTTTTTCGCGGGATCCTTATCAATGAATTTGCATTCACTGCAAGGATCTTATATGTGCTCTCCGTCTGCGCAGCCATCAAGACTGGTGACGTGCTTGGTTCTGCAGGAGCGCCAGAATTTGGCTTACCTGCTCCTCTAACCGATCCATACGCCTTTCAATGGAGGATTTCCAATTGGGCGTTGGATCGTGTGCCCTTGGCACTGAGACTTGCGGCGCTACCTTTGGTAGTTGCTGCTTTTCCGTATTCCTCTGGCCAGACGCCATTTGGGCGTAGGTCAATTGAGGGGTGACGGGTATGGCTGCCCCGAGTGGATTTTTCACTGGGGGCTGCTTCTGCAGAACCATCTTTGTTTTCCGCTCTTGGAACTTAGGGCAACCCCGATAATTAGCGGTGTGCCCCGCGTTCCCGCAGAGAACGCACTTGAGCTGACTTTTGTCAGCTGCTCCCTCTTTCCCCAGCGGGCATTCCTCCGCCTTGTGGTTTTTACTGCACTTCACGCATCGAGGCTGCATTTGGCAGTTCGACGCGGCGTGCCCAAACCTTTGGCAGCGAACGCATTGGATAATGCCGTCGCGCCTTCTTATGTTTTCCCAGACGCAATCGTAGTCAGCTAATGTTCTCAAATCATTTAGCTTATCTACTTTGCTGTTGGGTGACAGCTGTACAATGAAGAACGGTAATTTCCGTCCCTCTCGTTTTGCCTTAGCTGTGGTGAAGGGCTTGACCCCGACGAACTCAAGACCATCGCACACTTGCTCTTTGAGCAGTTGGAAGACCTCCTCCGCTTCGAGCGGTGCGGCGATCTTTAATAATTTGGATTGAATTTTTTCTCCTTTCGGTGTAAAGGAGAAGAACTCAATCATCGAACGCTTTAGACATCTTTTCAGAGTAGCGTGATTATCAACTGTCTTGCAGCTGATAGAATATTTTTCTACCCCCTTATTTTTTGTAATTTTAAAATGCCCAGTACCTATGGCCGACCTACATACCTCTGCAGTTTGTATGATGTCCGGCTTGTATAAGTTGATCGGTGGCACTTTTTCCTTCTTATTTTGTTGTTGTTGCTGCTGGTGTACTGCTGGATGCTGTTGCTGCTCACTCGATGCATGTTGCTGCTGTTTCGTTGCTGCTTGCTGTTGTTGCAGGGCTGCTTTCTTCGGTGGCTGCTTCTGCTGATGTTGCTGAGCCGCTTTCTTTTGTTGCCGGCTTGCTGGCTGTTGTTGCGGCTTATTTTGTTTAGATGCAGTTGGCTGTTTTTGTTGCTGCATCTGCTGCGGTTGCGGTTGACTCGGTTTAGGCAACTGTTTTTGTTGTTGAGCGATTTGTAAGTTTGCTTGCTCCTCCTCCTTTCTTCTCCTTTCGAGAGTTCTTCTTCGAAGCTCTCTAATCTCTCGGAGGAGTTTGTCAGTCTCCTCCCTCAGATTGGAGACTTTCGTCTGCTTCTTCCACTTCTTCTTCGGTGTCGGAGGGCATCGATTCGAAGCTGATACTGCTCACTGCGAATCGCCCCTCCCTCCCGTCTGACACATACGAGTATGCATCGTCATCTGCATCGTCTTCGTGAGATGTCTCGTTCGATGACGTAGACGTAGCTGGATTCTCTTCCTCTTGCGTTTTGTGGTTTGACGCGTTAATTTGGCGTCGCTTAGAGCTGGTGGAGGTTTGCCTCTTCCTCCTCCTCTTCGTTGTGCCTTCATTAGGCACCGTTGGGTGTTGGCGTGACATTTCTGCCACCGGTTTATGTTTCTCGCCGACCGCTTCTAGGTGAGCGGCCTGCCCGTTCTCCTTCATACTTTGCACTCACTTCCCTATTGATGCAATTATGCAGTTGGTTAAAGACGAGAAAAAAAAAAAAAAAAGGACGTATTCCCAAACTGGGTTTCGAACCCAGCACCTGCTGGCTCGCGGTTGAACACTTTTTTTTTTTTTTTTTCGTGTAATTTTATTTAATTTTAATTTTATGTGGACTTACTTGCTAGACAAAAGTACTTAAAACTAGCTTAACTAACTTAAGAATTCACAAGTTTTCTTAATACTAACCTACTGCCCCTATGCGGGTACTCTAAGCTAATCTAATCTACGCTATAAATGTGCCTTTCGGCTTAATCTATGTTTTTTTTTTGTTTAATCTTTACGACATTCTTTTGAAATTTTTTATTTGCCAAGAAAATTTTTTAAAAACTTGGCTTAACTAGACTTACTTACTTAACTACTTAAACTACCTTATACTAACTTACCCTAACATAAAACTTAAGACTATCTTAACTATGTCCGTAACAGTACGGACACGTGCACCAGGGCGTATATTTTATGTATATGCCTAACATATATATTTTATACGCCGTGGTGCACCTTTTTTTTTTTTCTTTCTTATTAGTTTTTTTTTTTTTTTTTTTTTTTTTTCTAATTATAGCTACCTTAAACCTATGTAAGTTGGCCACCATGGTCAAATATCTGGTCATCTAGAAAAGCCAGCGGTGGCGGAGACTGGTTTTGGTGTAACCACCAGTAAAATAGCCGTTCTTTGGCAGACTCTTTCCTGTCACGAGCGGGGATCGCTCTACTGAACCGAAGAAGATCCTCGTGGGTGCGAGCGACATCCGGTTCGTATTGGAGTCGCCTGTCCACTGTTCGGCGTACGACATGGAAGATAACAGGGCATCCGTCTGTATCCTGTATTAGGCCAATCGTGTCTAAATAAAGGAATGCTTCGGGAGGAATAAAGCCGTTAAGGCGCACCCTTTCATGGTACATGATATTGGGGTAATAAGCCCCAAAGATCAGACTGTTGGAAGAAGTCATAGCCCGTGCAATGTGCCTTCTGATCAGCTTAATAATAAAATTATCTATCCTGTTCAAGTTTGCCTCGTTGTACAGGACCTCGTTAGGATAGTACCTCTTGTACTCGGACTCGGGTGTACGATACAAACGGAGACAGCTCCTAAGACACTGTCTCTCGAACAACCTCATCTTTTCCATCTGGGAAGGACTCACGTTGAACCACAGGGGACAACCGTACGCCATAATTGGCCGTACTAGGGCCATGTAGCAGATTACCTTCACCCTGGTATCAAGTTGGCTGCTGAAAAACAACCTCCTTGCCGCAGCAAAGGCTTTTCTTGCTTTCGTCAGAGCAATATCTATATGTTTGTCAAAATACAGATATTGATCCAGCCAAATGCCAAGATATCTAACTACACTTTTCACAGCTAACGGCCGTCCCTGCGGGTCAACTATGCCGAACTTGCGCCAGTTTTGGCGCGTATCCCGCGGTGCCGTGTACAACGGGGTCCTGAAAAGGGTAGTTTCACACTTCAGGAAGTTGATAATCAACTTCTAGTCGTCGCAAAATCGCTGAATTTTTTCGAAGTCACGCTGCAACAAGATATTTATTACTTCGACCTTCGGACCTGATCTGTACGCTACTAGATCGTCGGCGTACGCAATTAAGTGCGGCATGGAACCTATAAGATCCGCAGTGAATATTGAGAACAAGATCGGCGAACCAACAGCCCCTTGTTGAAGACCATTTTTAATGTCAAAGACCGTGGTAGAAGTTACGCCGTTACTTTTCACGACGAACTTTCTACCTGTTATCATGGCATAGATCGTATATAGCAATGGTTTACTTATGCCGAGCCTGACCAGCTTGAGGAAGAGACCCTCCAACCAAACGGTGTCGAACGCCTTCTCCAAGGCACCCGTGCACTGATTTTTGCTTTTATTCCATTGAATGTCGGATACCAGCTTTGACGCGGCATGTATGGTTTCATGCCCCGCCCTAAATCCGAACTGGTTGTCCGGTATGATTTTATTTTCATCAGCCCATTGTTTCAGAACTCCTATGACTATCTTTTCAAAAACCTTGCTTATGCAGGGAAGAAGACTGATCGACCGGAGATTTATCGGGATGGATTTGTCTTTGTCCCGTTTAGAGATCGGTTGCACTACAGCTGTTTTCCAATGCGCCGGGTAATGTGCATTACTCAGCGCGTTGTTGAACAATGTTGTGTAAATTTGGACCGCTTCGGGGGGAAGATGGCGAAGCACAATATTCGGTATTCCATCGATTCCCACTGACTTTTTCTTTTTCAGCGAGTTGAAGATACCCTGAAGATCTTCTTGGGAAATCAAGATGAGATTGTCATCATTGGCGACGGCACTATGTGCCATATTATCGTCACTGAACCTGGTGAAACCTGGATTCTCGGATCGCCATTGACTTATCTCGTTGCGGAGATAGAAGTCGTTGGTTGAACACTCTATGCACCCGGCTGCGCTCTTGTTGCGGATCCCAGTGTCAACTGCACTACTTCACTTTATTTTCGTTTTTCTGAATATTTCTAATAAGCCGAAACACTTGTGGAGAGTTCAACGGTCTGTGCACGACTGATTTTTTGAAGTGTGTAATAGTACGGATGATTTTGGTGCCTTTGCAAGAACATTACTCTAATCACAAGTACCACGCTATTTCACATGGGCTCAAACAAAAAAATGGATCCCCCGCAAGCAAGGCTTACTAGTTAATACATGTCTCAATTTATTTAAATCGAACGCTTTGGGGTGATTATTTACAGTCAATCCAAGACACACTGAGTGCTTTTATCTTCGACTGTTTTTGATTAATGTTACTGGCCCATTATCATTTCAAGGTATACGTAAAGTGAATGGGCAACAGTATCCCACATATAAAGACGCATGCCTTGCACTCGGCTTGCTGGTTCACGAGAAATTGTGATTGGTAGAAGAAACAATAATCTTCAGTTCATTGCTGGTACACATCGTTCATATGACGCTCTCCAATATCCGCTAATATTCTGGAAGGGGCAAGACGGATATTGCATTAGCATAAAACAACGAAATTCCGTATCAGGTACTTCATTTATTATGAACTTGATCATTAACCATTTAACAAAACAATTAAATTATTGAACGTAATAAATTTAAATTAATATTCATAAATATATTATTACAGGAGCTGAAACAAACAAGAACGTTAGCTCGAAAGATTATTATGCGTACCGATTAATGATTCGGCGCGGCCTGGACAACGTCATTCTACGATGTCGTGAGCTTTGTCAACAATTCATGGTAGACATGTACGCGAAGGTAGAGGGCGAACGACTACGATACTTACGATATAATCAACTCAAGCTGCGTGCGGAATAGTACATTCACTTACGAGACGCTATTAACAACAACGCCGAAATTGGTAACTCTGTCATTTAACCATCATCGTACGTAGGCAGTCCACGTCATATGCAAGAATATATACAGGATGCTATGGCTTACGTGCGCGAATATGGACGACCGTGTTTATTTATCACGTTCACATGAAATCCAAAATGGCCAGAGATTACATCTTTGCTATTGCCTGGCAAAATGCAATACATCGTCATGACATTACAGCACGTGTATTCAGACAAAAGTTGAAGTCTCTAATAATTTTCATTACTAAATTACATGTATTCGGTCCCAAACGTTGCTGGCTGTATTTTGTTGAGTGGCAAAACCGAGGATTACCTCATGCGCACATTTTGGTTTGGTAAATCGACAAAATCCGTCCTGAAGAAATCGATAGTATCATTTCTGCGGAAATTCCAGATCCGTCTACTGACCAAGTGCTGTTTGATATTGTTACAGCAAACATGATCCATGGTCCATGCGGTACTCTTCATCGTTCATCGCCTTGCATGACAGATGAAAAATGTACTAAAAATTTCCCTTAAGATTTCACTAATGATACGATAACAAATACCGACGGATATCCAATATATCGTCGAAAAAATCCCGATAATGGCGGACAATCATTTATTAAAAATATCAGCAACACAGCCATTGACATTGACAATCGTTGGGTGGTGCCGTATTCGCCTCTGCTAAGCAAGACATACAATGCTCATATTAATGTTGAGTTTTGCAGTTCTGTGAACAGCATTATATAAATTTTGCAAGTATGTCCATAAAGGCAGTGATATGGCTGTGTTTAGAGTAGAAAGTACTAATGCAAATGAATAAATGAAAAATGAATAAAAACGATGAAATTACGCTCTACCAAATTGGTCGGTACATCAGCTCCAATGAAGCTGCTTGGTGTATCTTCGGTTTTCCAATTCATGAACGGGATCCAGCAGTTGTTCAGTTAGCCGTCCATCTTGAAAACGGTCAGCGTGTATTTTGCACGAACGAGACAGTGATTGATCGTGGTACAAATCTACCTAAAACTACACTCACTGCATTTCTTGAATTGTGTAATATAATGGATGATTTTAGTGCCTTTGTAAGAACATTACTCTAATCACAAGTACCACGCTATTTCGCATGGGCTCAAACAAAAAAATGGATGCCCCGCAAGCAAGGCTCACCAGTTGATACGTGTCTCAATTTATTTAAATCGAACGCTTTGGGGCGATTATTTACAGTCAATCCAAGACACACTGAGTGCTTTTATCTTCGACTGTTGTTGATTAATGTTACTGGCCCATTATCATTTCAAGATATACGTAAAGTGAATGGACAACAGTATCCAACATATAAAGACGCATGCTTTGCACTCGGCTTGCTGGAAGACGACAACCAGTGGGAGTGTATGCCTGCTGAAGCTGCATTGAACTGTACAGCAATACAAATTCGTCTACTATTCGCTATAGTGTTGACTACATGTTTCCCAGCTCGAGGACAAATATTGTGTGATAATCACAAAGATTCAATGATTGATGATATATTGCATCAACATCATACACGGTGCAACGATCTAACGATAACATTCAGCGACGCTATGTACAATGAAGCATTGACTGCTATTGAGGATCTTTGCATTCTCATTACCAACTTATCACTCGCTCATTTTGGTATGAATTCGCCAAATCGAACTGCATCTGATTTAATTAACACTGAAATGAATCGTGAACTGCAGTACAACACTGTAGAAATGACAGCAATTGTTACTCACAATGTTCCACTAATGACTGACGAACAAAGAACCATTTATGACCGCATTTTGCTCGCAGTTTCAGCTGAACAAGGTCGGTTCTTCTTTTTGATGCACCGGGTGGCACTGGCAAAACATTCCTTATTTCACTAATTCTTGCTGAAATACGATCAAATAATGGCATCGCATTTGCCGTTGCATCATCGGGCATTGCAGCAACTTTATTGGATGGAGGCAGAACAACTCATTCAGTATTTAAGCTGCCACTAAATATTCAAAATAACCCTGACGCAGTGTGTAACATTAAAAAACAATCGTCCATGGCCACCGTTCTGAAACAGTGTAAAATGGTCATCTGGCATGAATGTACTATGGCACACAAATATTCAATTGAGGCGTTGAACAGAACATTGAAAAATAATAAAAACAACGGCAAACTATTTGGCGTCACTCTGTCGGTGCTTTGGGGTGATTTCAGACAACTGCTTCCCATCATTCCACGTTCAAGATACGCTGATGAGATCAACGCTTGCTTAAAATCATCTCCATTGTGGCGTAATGTTGAAAAGGTGCAGCTGGAAGTAAATATGCGCGTTCAAATGCTTCAAGATCCATCCGCTGAAACATCACATGAAAAGTTGCTACAGATGAAACTGGATACGTAAAATTACAGATCGATTTCTGCACAATCGCTGATTCGCAAGATACTCTCATTGAACAAACATTTCCCGATGTACACACACAGTACATAATTCATGAGTGGCTTGCAGAAAGAGCTATTTTAGCAGCAAAAAATGCAGACGTTGACAATTTAAATTTGAAGGTACAACAGTTGTTGCCAGAGAACTTGGTATCATACAAATCTATTGATACAGTTTGCGATGCCAGCGAAGCTGTCAATTTTCCCACAGAATTTTTGAACTCACTGGATTTACCAGGCATGCCACCGCATAATTTACAATTGAAGGTTGGATCTCCAATTATCTTGCTTTATAATTTAAACCCGCCACGGCTGTGCAACGGTACGCGATTAGTCACTCGAAAATTGATGAAAAACGTTATCGAAGCCAGCATTTTAAATGGCAAGTTCAAAGGTGAAAATATATTAATACCACGGATTCCTAGCATACCTACAGATATGCCAATTCTATTCAAACGAATTCAGTTTCCGATTAGATTGGCATTTGCAATGACAATCAACAAATCCCAAGGCCAAACGATGTCTATTTGTGGCTTAGATTTGAGTGCACCATGTTTTTCACACGGGCAATTGTACGTAGCATGCTCGATTGGGTGAGCCATCCAGTTTGTTTGTGCTCGCTAAAGATGGGCTAACAAAAAGTATTGTTCACGCTATAGCATTAAAAGATTGATGTTGTTTGTTAGTGTTACTGTCGTAATTAATATGCGGTATATAATTTTAAGAAATAAACTATAATAACTTAAAAATAATATTGTTTGGCGTTTGTTATTTTTATATTCCCTTCCATGCTCCATGCCTATTTCACGCATATACACTTATAATAAGTAAGTTACTTTTTGTCTACACTAGAATTTATCTAGAAACTAGAAATAATTTATAAGGCAAAACAACGTTTGCGGGTCAACTAGTAAATATATAAAATTAATATGACTTAAGTAACGATTAAGGAGTATCTCAAGCTAGAGGGGGAGGTGTTATGTTGGTTCACTTATCCCAAAACACATTTTCTACGAAGTCAGCATTAATCGGCAGTTAAACGAACTTCATTGTGCTAATGTTAAACCAAATTACTTGGACAGATGGCAGTTGCTGCAGAAAATTCAGTAGGACTTCTAGAAAAAATTTAAGTCAAAATATCTCGTATGCCTTCAGCAGCGCACGAAATGACTTACTTCAAATTTGCAGCTCAAGATAGGTCATTTTAGTATTTGCTCTTGTACTAGCGAAAAGTACGAGTGATAACTCTCCTGCTGTGAGAAGCTCCCAAGAGACACAGACCGCATACAGAAGCACATAACAACCCCTGTGCCAACAAAAAAGGCAATCGGGAAATGCAACTGGTGAGGAAGAGCCCACTGGAAGAGATGGACAGAATTGGTAAGCAAAGCAAAACGCCGATATCACCATCAAAGGCTGTAGTGTCCATAAAATCAGAAGCGGTTCACACCATATTTGCCATAGTTACAAGTGCAAGCTATTCCTCAACTTCTGTCAAATCGTAATCAGGATCCAGGGAATCTCCAAGCAGACGAGTAATGTCGGGAAGACAAACACCAAAAACAGAGTCACTCATTCGAAGCGTGATGCCTAGAACAAACTCGTCCTGCCTGAGGGAAGAAACAAAGAACTGGAAGCCCTCTGAACTAAGCCGATAGCAACAAACAGTACATCTGGATTCTTTAGGGTCTAAGGTGCATCCAATTAATCTACAGCATGCGAAAGCTACCTCGGCGGTACTAATCCAATGTTTTAACAAGAAGTCTAGTCTTTAGCCGTACACTATTGAACAGCTATGCATGGGGATATCTGCCTCTGCCCCCGCCCTCAGGGCGGGGTACGCTCTCCTGACTTATGGTGCATTGTTGTAAACACACTGATTGCCATCATCAGCAACAAGGGCTTCTACGTCAAATTCGCTAAGTTCAACTAATTGCAAGGACTAGCTGCGTCAACATCACAGGCGCAATGAGAAAAGCTCCCACAGCAGCACTAGAAGTCATCACAAACATTTCACCTCTTCACCTACAAATAAAGAAAGAAGATATGATCAACGCCTACAAGCCCATCACAGAGGATGACTCTAACTCCATTCTCATTCACCCTGACATTCCCAATAAACTGAACAGGTATGAAACCCTGAAAATATCTCTCGTAGACAATTGTCTTCCCAGATACAACTTCAGCCAGGACTATATGGCCATTTTCTCTCATGACACACTTGGGAACAAAGTAGACCCACCTACGCAGATGCCTCCAAAACAGACGAATGCCTTGGGGTTGGAATGTACGAAGTCAACACCATATATACGAATAAGTATGTATGGTGTTGTTCGACTTACGTTAATAAAATAAAAAAACGATTTTTTCAATGTGGATTTATTCCTTGTTCTGTTACAACGTCTGAAATCAGACTGACTTCTAAAACTATGTTGATTCCCAAAGAAGCCGCTGCTCCAACCATCCAGAATGCAGGCTCATCAGTTTTATGCCGACGCGTGTATCCGGTGCTATATATATATGTTCGGTGGTCGTGCGAATAGCGCGACGCAATTGATCTTCAGTAAACGTGTGAACAGGTTTGCACCTGAATAAACTTAGTCAGCAATTCTCATATAGACTGCTACCCAATATGGGGTTCAGGGCCAATTGCGCGGTGTTAACTCTTCCCTCTTTAAAGATCTACGTCCCGTAGATCATGCGTGACGTCAGATGAAGGTGGCCAGATTCGAGTCGAAGATGACCCGGTAGTTCTCTGATCTTCTGAATTAACCCTGGGATCAACCGTAATGTTATATAGATTCACCGATGGTATTGGATGGATTTAGGACCGAGATTAACCTTTCGCCAAGCAATCCATACTGCAGCTGCTATTACAATGACGATTCCCAAGTTTGTGAAAGAAAGGAAGGTAGCTTGAATCTTTAGGTTCTTCAATTGAGCAATGTTCCTTACACCGATGCTATGCACATGACCCAAGTCGATCTTCTGCACCTGTTAATACCGGTGTAACTGAGAGCATTGTTCAACATGATCGTTTCGTTACTCAGCTTGATCACGTAAGTACCATTAAGAATCCTTGAATCATTCCCAGATGTTAATCGTCCCATGAAGTTGGTAAGGAATATTGTGTCTTCCTGGACCAATTCGATCACCTCTTCCTTGTTAGTGCGGAAGGTACAAGTAGTCTGAACTCCTTTCAAGAGCCTTACCACACAGCTGTCGTCCTTAAGTTTCTGCAATGATCTAGTATTACAGATCGTTTGACTATTAACATGGAAACATTTATTGACAATCCCGTATGTTTCCTGGTGATTAACTAGGATTCTATTGTAATCCATATCAACCTGCAATCCGTCGGTGATTGATGCTCTCACCTAGAGAATGTTAAATTCGTCAGCAGTTCTGAAATGAGGGGTGCAAGCCATAAATTGCTCTTCTGAGTCTTTAAAATGAAGCATCATAACATTCTTTTACATTATAACAAATATAAGGTTTAATTTCTACTTTATATTATATTACAAAACAAGTATACTTTTACAAAATATGAGGATTCTGTGCTTGCTCTCTTTTTAATTATAAATACAATTTAATTTCAAATTATTATAGGAGAGTAGAACAAATAACTTATTTCTCTTATAACAATACCCAAGTGCATTATTTTTCTTTTTACCTGAATTTCTCAGATGCTATTAATCGTTGTGAGTCGGAGAGTGGACTAACTTTTCTTATCATTAGTACTATTAATATTCTTGAGAAGGGCTTTGTGAATTCTGCTCCCGTAAGACGTGATTACGGTTACGTTGTTATTTTTGCCAACAACCTCTTTTCGGTATAAGGGTTTCTTCGCACGAATTCCTTTACAAGCGGTATATACTACGTCTCCCTTATTATATTTTTTTGGATTCGATTTTTCCTTATTAAATCTGAGTAAATTCATTTTTTGTTTTCTTTTCATCCCTCAATTCCTTGTTCACCTTGATGCGATATCCTAAAATATTTTGGTAATTAATAAACTGAGTTCTATTGGAGAATACATCTGACAGTTTCCTTTTGGTGACAGAATGTATTGTGTTATTGTACCTGTCTATGGCGATGTTCAGTAGCTCTTTCAGACGTAAATCCTTATACTCGGTTTTAAGGTAGCGATATATCTCAAATACAGTGGAATGAAAACGTTCCACCTGACCATTAACTTCACTGCGGTGGACAGGAGTTTGATAATGCTTAATTCCCAATAGCTCGATAAAATTGAAAATGATGGGACTTAGGAAACTTCGTTCATTATCTGTAACCAATATTCTCGGCACAGTGAAATAGTGCAGAATCTTCTTGAACTTGCTTCTGAGATCGAGAGCAGATCGGTTTTTAATGCGGAAAATTTTCCCGAACTACTTGTCGAGGCAGGTGACGCATTTGTCACCCTGCAGCTCCATGATATCCACATGAAGAATTTCACATGCATATGATGGAACAGGAGTGGGTTGAAATTCGGGGGTATGAGGATGCTTGTCATATTTGCTTACCTTACAAACTTCACAAGTTGCCGTGTATTTTTTTATCAGGCTGGTTATAGTGGGGAAGTAGTATCTCTCGAGAAGTTGTTCTCGGTTTTCTCGAGCATTTCTATGAGCTCTTTTGTGTTCCTTCATGATGAGATCCAACCTCCTATCCTCGTTGGTTACATCTTCCACCACTCTTTGCGTGATTCTGATTTTGTAGTTAGTGAAATGTTCCAGACATATGTCTTGAAGTAGCTGTAGATTTGTTTCTGGTATTTTAATACCATTGAGGACATTCGGTCTCAATTTTGCCTTAAGGAAGTCGGTCAATGCTCGTTTATCCTGATTGTTTATAAGAAAGTAGTGGCGAGTAAAACCAGGATGAGGCTCCTCCAGGATTTCGAGGCCTCTACCAATTTTCACAATAGTTTGATTCCGAAACACGTTTAACGGTGCTTCGACGTGTGGGATCAAGTCAGAGTTATCTTGATCAGCGCTGTGGGATGTCTCCAATGAGGATTGTCCCTCACTTGCCGTTTCGGTAAGAAGACTTCCCCTTTCACCCGCACTATCTGTCTGCGAGTCACCATTGGAGTTCCCCCTGCTTTGAGCTGGCTCGGGCTGCAGATAATCAGTTAAATGATTTACGTTGGTTTTATGTCTCGAAAGAGCGTCTGCATAATTCGCATAATTCTGTTCGGTTTTGCTTAGGATGTAGTCGATCTGTAGACGAGTCTTCTTGAGGCAAAACTGCCACTATAGCGTAATTCGAGGCATCAGTCGTCAAACGGCTTTTCAAAATCAGAGAAAGACAAAATTTTTTGAAGACATTAACAAAGTCTTCAAATCGTCGAAGGCTTGCAATGCCTCTTTATTTAAATTGATTTTGAAGTTTTTGGACTGGCTTGCTTTAAAACTTTCGCATAGTCCCTAATGAACTTTTTATAATACGATGTTAAGCCAAGGAAGCTCTTCAACTCCTTCAGGTTTTCTGGAGGAGGCAACTTCTCGATAGCTGCCACCTGTTTTTGGTCAGCTTTAATATCATTCCGCGTTATGACGTAACCTAGAAATTCAACTTCTGATCTCATGAAGTTTGTTTTCTCAAGGTTCACCTTGAGGTTTGCCTCACGAAGTTTTGCAAACACCATGTCGACCTTCCTGAGATGATCTTCTTCATCATTGCCAAAGACGATTACATCATCGATGTAGACGTAACAAGCTATACCGATGTATTCTTTGAGCACATCGTCTATTGCAAGTGTAGAATAAATGTCCGGAATTGGGTATGTATCGGGGATTGTGATGGCATTCAATCTTTTATAATCTATTACCATCCGATATTGTTTCTCCCCAGATGGTTTGTTTTTCTTAGGAGCAACCCAGATTGGAGAGTTGTAGGGACTCTTTGAAGGACGTATTATTAGCTCTGATAAAAGCTTTCTTATTTCGTCTTCTATTATTTATCTCATGTTTGCCGGGTACTGATAACATTGGCTGTATATCGGCTCAACGGTACTAGTTTTGATTTCTGCCTCAACCATATTTCACTCGTATCAATGGGGCCGAAAAGAGGTTCGTATTTTTTTATTAGACTACAAAGCTTGTTCTTGGTTTCTTCGGAGAGGTTTTCATCCAGAAGTAGGTTTACCTCTCCTGAAATTCTTTCCTTCAAGGGGATCGTTATATTCGGATGGAGTTTCAGGGTATTTTTGCTCCGATCAATAACGGCTTCGAGTTCCTTCAGAGAGTCATCCCCGATAATTCCGTCAAAGGACACTAGTCCAGGCAAGATATAAAATATCAATAATGTGTTGTTACCGACCGACTGGAAAAATTTACCACGAATTTTCTTTTCTACTTTAATATTGCCGCCGGCGGAGTGAACATAGGATGAGTGAACAAGGTAAGTGGAATGGGACGATGTTTTTTTGACTGCAGATGGAGAGAGGAAATTTTTATTAGCTCCCGTATCAACGAGGAAGCTTAACGAGAGCCCATCCCCCGACACATATTATAAATATGGAACGCTGGATGGGCGCCCTTCATAAAATTTACTTCGTCACAGATCTCATTTTCAGCCAATTCTTCATATCTTTGGCTAGGCTCTTCTTGAGCCTCTTCGATATGATACACCCTCTGATGTTTTTGCGGGTATTGAACAGAGTGTGCCTTGCTCTTAAAAGGGTTCATGTCGCGAGGGCGGTTCATATAATTTACGTTACGCGATTGGTTTTGAAGCTGTTGGTCTTGGCGGAGGGGTACTCTCCGTTGGAGGTGAATAACGCGGTTGAGGATTGTGAAAGAATCTTTTCTGAGGAAGTGCTGGCCTTACTTTCTTCCTAAACTTTTGATTCACAGGCGCCGTTACTGTATTCGGTGCACCAGCATTATGAATCATATGACTCCTATAGTTGAGGTTTTGGATTTCCAGACATGCTGAAAAGGCCTCCGGTAGAGTTCTAGGACTCTGGACTAAAAGAATTCTGGCAAGATCACCGTTAAGGCCACGAATAAAGACGTCTAGGGCTCTATTACTGTACGTCTCTACGAAGCTGTAACCGTTTCCTCGCTAAAAGATTCGGTTTTGATTTTAGTCACCATCAATGAAAGTTGATGGTTTACGGCAGCAAAGAATTCGTCCAGCCTCGTGTTCTTCTGGAATAAATGGTTGAGCTGGTGCTCTAAGGTCCTCATATCTCTCTTGTCTGCGTAGTGCAGAGGCATTTTTTCATGGCTCGCCAATCATTGTCGAAAATGTTATACAACACAAGGGCTGCATCGGCAGGTCCTCTTATTTTCTGCCGAATGTGCTGAAGGGTAGCCCTATATATTGGCTTAGTTTTCACTATTTCGTAATCCTTTAAAATACCTTCAACGGTGTGCACCCACGTTACGTACTGCGTAGGATTTAATTCGAAAATTTGTAATTCTTTTACACAATCCGCATCAGCACAGAGTTCAGGTTCCAGCATAATTTCGACAGGCGGTGGTATCTCTACCGTTTTCGTCTCTAAACTTCTTAACCTAGCATCTAGTTCCCTTATCTGACCTAACATGGCATTAACTGCTCCCGTTAGGTCTGTTATATTACGTAACTTCAAAATGCACTAACCACTGCGTGGGATTAACAAAAGGCAACGGACAACGGCATCGACTTAGGATAGGCACATGGAACGTCTCATCGCTCACAGGAAAGGATCTCGAGCTAGTTGAGGAAGCTGCCAGGTATCGTTTGGATATCGTGGGTATCTCTTCGACGAAGCAAAGGGGATGTAGAACTGTGGACCTTTTGGACGGGTGGAAACTATTCCTGTCGGGAGTTGCACCTCAAATGTCTGCACAGGCGGGAGTGGGGATACTCACAAGTCCCAGGCTGGCAGGCAGGGTATTGGAGTGGATACCATTAGGAGGTGCAGGTGTATGCACCGAATTTAGAGTCAGAGTACGCGGCTTTCCTGGATGAAGTTGATGCTGCCCTTGATAGGATAGCGGAGATGGATTCCTATATCCTGATGGGTGATTTCAATGCTCATGTGGCTGTGGACGTAACGACCTGGGGGAGTGTGATTGGGAGGAACGCTGATGCTCATCAGAACGCGAACGGAGAGAAGTTGTTGGACTTTTGCTGTGCAAATGGCATGTCCATAATGAACACCTTCTTTCCACACAAAGGCATCCATAAATACACGTGGTACCGTCAGAGTCTTCAACAGAAATCGTTGATAGATCTCTTTGTGGTACCATCGTGTGTGAAACGGATGGTTTGTGACGTTCGTGTGATGAGAGGGGCTGAACTGTCAACTGATCATCACCTGGTGTTGTGTACGCTGTACCTCACTGATAAAGTACCTTTTCTGCCAAGGCGGAAACCAAGAGTGGTTACACGCATACGGTGGGAGAAACTACAGAACAGTCAGTTGCAACTAAATTTAGCACGGCACATATCTGAGAGGTTTGAGCGACGTCCAACTGTTCCATCGCATGTAGAGGAAGAATGGCTACTGTTTTCAACAGCAGTCATTGCCTCTGCACGGGATGTTTGTGGAGTGAAGCGGCTTGGAGTGGCGGCTGGTGGTGAGAAAAGAACTGCGTGGTTTAAAACACCTGGAGTTCAAGAAGCCATTAGAGAGAAGAAGAAGACCTACTGAGACTGGATTCTCTTGGGGGACTCTGCTTCTCGTGACCGGTACACTGAGGCGCAAATTGGATGTGCGAGCAGCTAAAGGGCAGTCTTGGAAGGAGTTTGGCGAGAAGCTGGAAAGCGACCATAGATCTGCGAAAAAGGTGTTCTGGCAAACCATTCGCCGACTCGGTGGAAGGAAGTTCAACATAATCGATGGAGTCAAATCCAAAGATGGGGTGTTGCTTTCCAACGAGGCGAACATCTTGGGCAGATGGAGCGAGCACTTTTCGGAGCTGCTCAATCCCGAACAGGGCACTGAGGATGACAGCTCCATAGTCTTGAGTGGGGCGGAGAATAGTCCTACGGTGGAGGAAGTCATTTTGGCGATTGAATCGCTAAAAACTGGCAAATCCGCCGGTGTGGATGAAATCCGGCCAGAAACGCTTAAGGCAATAGGTAAAGAGGGAGTATTATGGCTCTCTAATGTCATTAAAGTGGCCTGGGAATGCGGTGAGACACCTGGCGATTGGCAAACTGGGGTGATTGTCCCACTTTGCAATTAGGGGGACAAAGGAGTTTGCTCCAACTACAGGGGCATATCTCTTTTTAGTATCCCCAGGAAAGTCTATGCTAAGATGTTGGAAGCGAGTTCTAGAGCTATGGTCGAGCCCAGGATGGGAAAGGAACAGTGCGGCTTTCGTCCCGGCAGAATTACAACCAACCAGCTTTTCACTCTAAGAATGGTACTTGAGAAGGCTTGGGAGTATGCCAAACCCATCTAGAGTGTTTTTGTAGATTTGGAAAAAGCATATGACCGAGTCCCTCGAGCTAAACTCTGGAGTGTCCTGCAGGAGTATGGGATTGATGGTCCTCTTCTGAGGGACATTAAGTCTCTATACACAAACTGTAGCAGCTGTGTTCGGGTAAACGGTGCTAAATCAACACCTTTCACCGTGGGCATTGGACTTCGCCAAGGGTGTGTCTTGTCACCTCTCATTTTCATTGTATATATGGACTGGATGTTGCAGCGCAGCCGAGGTGAGAGTAAGTCGTCTTCTTTTTGCATATGACTTGGTTATCCTCACATCCTCCCAGACGGAACTTCAACGTGCACTCGATAGGTTTGTGGCCGTATGTGCTGATGCTGGAATGAGGGTTAACGTGGACAAATCGGAGGTTATGGTAATTTCCAGAACGCCTGTTCAATGCACTCTGCATGTTAGTGGAGTCCCATTGAAGCAGGTGGAGAAGTTTAAGTATCTCGGGGTCTTTTTCACGAGTGATGGAAAGAGTAATGCTGAGCTTTCCTGTAGGATTGGTCAAGCTGGGTCAGTTTTGACACAGCTTGGTAGTTCTGTAATCAGAAAGGCCGACCTTGGTGTCAAAGCCAAGTTAGCGGTTTTCAACTCAGTATTTGTTCCAACTCTCACCTATGGTCATGAAATTTGGGTAATGACCGAAATTCGTTCTGTCGCCGGGATAGGGTAAGAAACACGGCAGTGCGCGAGGATCTCAACATTGAGCAGCTGCTTCTCCGAACGGAAAGGGCTATGCTTCGGTGGTTTGGTCACGTGGCACGTATGTCCCCATCATCACGACTTCCAAAGCGGGCGTTGAATGCGATTCCATCAGGTAGGCGACCGCTTGGCAGACCCAGGACGAGGTGGTTGGACAAAGTCCAAAAACTCGCCGGGTTACGCTTGGGCATTGCTCCTGATGAATTAGAGTCGATGGCGTTCAAAATACGTGTGCACGTATTTTAATGACTTTCAACTTTTCTTTACTAACTAACTTCTATTTTAATTAAGGATCTACAATTACTTTTATTATTACTTTTCTCTTTCAGACAGCACTTATTAATTTGTACACCTTGGCGTAATCAAATAATTAACTTTTCAATTTTACGTATTATTTTTTATTCATTCAAATACCTGCAATTCTTTTCTGCAGATAACACTCATAAAATTTTCTTCTTCGTGGAATTAAATTTTCCTTACTCTATTATTTCACAAATGATCTGCAATATTTTTTCTTTTTGCAATTAATATTAATTAAATCTTGAACCTTTCACTTGTGTTTGATTTAACTATTGCTTTTCACAGTTTTATTTTTAATTTCTCCAGATCAAATCAAACAATTTCCTTATTATTTTTATTTTTTAATTATAATTTCCTTACATCAGGAATAGCACACTTCGTTTCATTATTTCTTCACGATTTACTGCAATCACAGCGTTACTGCAATAGAAAACAAAAAACCCTTAACAGTCAATTCCTTGTTTTTGGGAACATCGCTTTTGGAACGATCGTGTTATCCTTTTTGGATGCGAGCATTAAAATGCACTAAACCTACTAAGGCACGATTGCCTTCAAACGAATCCACTTTGTTTCCCTTTTGACTAACATTCGTGTTCTCATGGGTACGATTGAGTAGTCGATTTATAAGCACAGTGTTCTCATGGAGACTGAGCTTTCTGTTCAATGGAACGCACTAGCATTATATCCTGGTTAGAGGATAATAATGTGAGAAAGGAAAGCCAAGGATGTCGTATACGGAGATGTCCCTGCTCAGGCGCCAGTTAAAGAATCCGTCCCGGGATTCCAGAAAAAAAATCACGAACTGGGAGGCAACCGTTCGACTTACGTTAATAAAATAAAAAACCGATTTTTTCAATGTGGATTTATTCCCTGTCCTGTTACAACGTCTCAAATCAGACTGTTTTCTAAAACTATGTTCATTCCCAAGAAAGCCGCTGCTCCAACCATCCAGAATGCAGGCTCATCAGTTTTATGCCGACGCGTGTATCCGATGCTATGTAATTTGATGTTCGGTGGTCGTGCGAATAGCGCGACCAAACTTGATCTTCAATAAACGTGTGAACAGGCTTGCACCTGAATAAACTTAGTCAGCAATTCTCATATAGACTGCTACCCAATATGGAGTTCAGGGCCAAATGCGCGGTGTTAACTTATATCACAGTATGGATATTTATAACTCCGTATTCAAAACAGATATATTCGCAATCGAACTCTGCCTCAGAGAAAATATGCACAGAGCTATCACTAACAAACATATCTATTTTCTCTCTACCAGAAAAGCTGCTCTTCTAGCGCTACGAAGTCACTTCAAAGGTGGTATGGGACTGCCTACAATTGATACACCAGATGGCCAATACAAACAGAGTCCACCTCATTTGGATACTAGATCACAGCGGTCACACAGGAAATTAAATAGCAGACCAACTAGCCAGAAAAGGATCCACATCACAGTTCATGATGCCACGACCATTCTGCGACTTACCCATTACCACCGCTAGGAGAAATATAAATAATTGGCTCACGGACATGATCAATCATTACTGGACGTACACGGAAGGTAACAGGCAAGCCAAAATGTTACTACCAACTATTTCTCTTAATAGAACGAAACAACTCCTCCGGCTCACCATTACTCAGATTCGTATAACCACAGGCTTTCTTATTGCACACTGCCCAGTAAGCAAACACCTCAAAACCATGGGCTTAACACAATATGATCCCTGCAGAATGTGTAACGAGGACGAAGAAACTGCTGAACACATAAGGACAAAATTGCCGCTGTTGACTCAAAAACATACTAAGTTCCATTATGAAGCTCAGGTTTGCTGCGTAAACTGTTAGTGGGGGAAATCACAATAGGCCCATCAGAAGCCGCAATGATCAGGCGTTCTTTTCCCACCACTCAACCATTATAATTCGAATTCTAGGCAATTTAGTGCTTCTCCCCGATATGCAAACGTTATGGAAACTATGTGGAATTGAGGCAATGCATCCAGGAAACGACGGAAAGTTACGGGATGTTACAATCAAAACAGCTACCACAAAATTGACCCGACCCATAGATAAACTTTGTCTTTTTCCTGTGGAATCAATGAAATTCAACGATCACACGCACACACACATATAAAATGACGGCTATGCAAGCTGTTGCAATTGCATCGTTACCGGTGTGGCAATTGCAATGTGACAATGTGCTGGCAAACCTTTGAGAAATTTGCATTTTTATATCAATGCTTATAAAACATCCACTGTATTACTTTCATTTACCAAACGAGTTAAACGCTATTCTGAACAGTGTTCAACAAAGCATGCTATCTTTTTTTTTATATTTTAAAATTGAGTGTGATTTGATAATTGAAATTATAGTGGATATATTTGACAAAAAACCATTGTGTCTTGGTACGTTTCCATTTGTGGCATCTAAAGCCTTAAAATGGAATATTTTTTGTTACAGTGGTGGCACTTTAAAAAAAAAAGTCCGGCAACGCTGGTTGCAA
This sequence comes from Eristalis pertinax, assembly GCA_907269125.1. NCBI lineage: Eukaryota > Metazoa > Arthropoda > Insecta > Diptera > Syrphidae > Eristalis > Eristalis pertinax. The sequence goes on from OU026150.1 coordinate 13,636,708, forward strand.
TGCAACATGCTTTCACGCATTCAACATACATCCGAAGATGATCTGATGATCAGAAATTGCATTTTTCCTTGCCAAATGCAATTATATAAAGCCGTCGGCAAATCACAAAAATCGATGCCAACAATTGGGAAACAACAAAACAATGCTATGTTACGAACTAAACTTAACCAGAACTAACACCTGACAACAACACGAAATGCATACACGAAAAATGCAATGTTTTATCATTTTCATATACCACTGAAGCCACTCCCATGACGATCGACACACAACTCAAAAGCAAAGCGAGGGAGTTGTTGTTGTGGGGACCTTTTGTCACCACTTTAAAAAAGCAGAGAGAACAAGTGCCAGGTGAGGATATGCAAAAGAACTGGGCGATGAATACCTAGAGGGCGATGAACGAGTGCAACCGCAAGAAAGTAGCAGTTCACGGACCTGAATTGGGTGCGGGATTTGGAGGAGAATGATCAGGAAGCAGTGTCAAAGTGCCAGAGACTCCACTAAGCAAGTTACCATCGCTACAGTCGGTCGAACGCAATCTAAAATCGTTACAGTCGGTAGAGTAAGTAAATCAATTTTAATTTAAATAGTTTGTTCTTATTTCATTGTTTCGCTCATATAGTCTAGTGTAGCTACTGCTAACTAATTATTCCTAGTATTATCACGATACAATACTTAAACATAAAAACGAAAAAAATAATTAAAGCCAGTTTTCAAATATATGTAGAAAAACATTTTAAAATTTTAGAACTATGTACATATTGTGGTCCCGAGGAATTATTACCAACAAAAAAACCAACCGTCTCTATCAACACTTAATTTCATTTTTGCTAAGTTTAATTGAAAAGATTTTCACAGAAGTTCACAAAACTGAATTCCATTAAGTTTAATAATAATTTACTCAGTCTTCCACGACTTTGGGATTCCAATAAATAGCAACTAACGAAAAAAAGTAGTAAGATATAGGTGATATAACACAATTTAATTAATTGCAGATCTTTTGCGGAGAGTGCAGAAAAATTGAGTTAAATCACCAAAAAAATTGAGAAAAAATAATATATTAATAATATTTTGAATATTAATAAAAAATCTTAACTACAGCGCCACCTATCGGGTCCACAGACATTTTTTGTACAGTAATTCTCTGCATTTAAAAAAAAGCCAACAAAGTTGGTTGGAAAATACGGGCGGTAGATGAAAGCATTCGCTTTTTGTCACTTGTGTAAAGATTCAATATAATCATTAATATACTATAATCAAATTAAATAATAATCAAATATATTTGTGACTTAATTAAATTAAATAATAATTTAATATATTTGTGACTTAATTATTTGCTTAAGAATCTTCAGATATATATTTGCATTGGAGGTAATCCGTATCATCTTTTATACATATGCAAATATATCTTAAGAACTGAAACTTACACAATGGGTGGTGAGATTCTGTGTGAATCAGGGAGGGCAACCTCCAAGACCGCTATACGTGACTCCGTCACACCCTGAACGAGGTGCCCCTGCTGTCAACTGAATATAGCGGATCTAGAGGGGAACAACTCAATAAAACCCGCAATTCCAGGTGTTAACAACAGTGCCTAAGAATGAATGGCATTGCGTTAGTATGTCTTCGAACGCTGAACTCCGGATACCTGAGGCAATCTGGTTTTAACATAAGCCCTCTTCACTGTATACAGGGGGTGAGTACAGTGTGACATCTCCTTCCCCCATACTCGTGGGACCAAAATTGATCTGAATAACAAAAATACCTCAAGGAACGCTGATGCAATCGAGTCGGGCACCAGTGACCTCCAAAAAACCGACTCTAAAAACAATGAACAGCCCTTAACGGAAGAGGAGGAAAACATCCTCCTATTATCCCCAGCTAGGAAGACTTCGGATGCATCTGGCAGTGAAGCAGTTGAGATCAGCTTTGATGACCTCATCATAGTGGATGATGACTTCTGCTCCATTACCAGCTCATCCAAACACTCACTATCGTCCGTCACCTCCCTGCGCAGTAAAATACGCAACTGCAGACGGACGATCAGTAGGCTCAAGGGAAGGACGGAGCTCAGGGAAGAAGAAAGAAAAAGACTTCAAAGAGCACTTGACTTTCTCGAGGAATCCTCTGTTGGGACGGATAGGCCACACGCCTTTCGCCCAACGGTGGATCCAAAGGAGGCGTCAGAGATCAAACAGCAACCAGCCGTTTGCTCAATGACCAATCCGCAGAAGGTCAAGAGTGACGAAGCACTGATGGGACCACCCTCCCGGTGGCCGATGCTATTCGGCGCAGGCGAGGGGCGGTCTCACCTGTTGGAAGGTCTCCTAAGGAGGATGTCCTCATGGACTTGGCCATGACCCCTAAGCCGACCCCCGAAGATGAAGCTGGCAGGCCAAGCCTTACAGCGGACTCTGAAGGTAAGGCTAGGGACCAGCTAGCCTTGTCGACGGAGAATGTTGCTGGCAAGCCGGTAACCTCCTCTCACCCTCCCGAAAAGAAGGACACCTCACCAAATACTTCAACTGAGGTAGCGAATTCGACACTGGATAGTGCAAAAACGGTCATAACCATAGACCACAATCCAGCGCCGAAAATCCCCAGCAAGCAACGCGCAAATGAAAAAAAGTCCCTCTCGGAGAAGGAAAAGGGCAAACTCGCGAGAGCAGAAGCGACCATTCGATCTACCGCGAACGCATGGTGCAGAACAGGCGATAGTAAGCCAAGGATACCGACCTTGGTCGCTACTAGGAAGGTAGGCCAACACGCCACCTCCTCGAGAGCGACCAAGGAAGTAGGACCGAAGGTTGCGACGGGCCAAGCCAACGCCGACCCTGAACCAACCTCGGACTGCTCCGGGCAAGCTAAAGCTAATATAAAAAGGGGCCCAGTAGGCGTGGCATCCCCAAAAAGAGGAACGGCTAACTCCCTGGAAAGGAAGATCGGAGACCTCCGTCCTACCTCAACCAAGGTTGTAGCCGGTAAACCAGCGACTGGCTCAGAAAAGGTCCAGGCCTCTGCAGCAAGTCAACAATCCTCAAAACGGGGACGCCATGACGAGACAAAAAGACCAAAATTCGCTGACGTTGCAAAATACAGAGAAAGAGTCGCAGTGGTTGACTTTGGCAATCCAGAGCGTAAGCTCTCGGACGACCAATGGAAACACACCGCGCTGAGAATCGTGAGTGGTGTGAATGACGCCATCCTGAAGAAGGAGAAAATCATTCCCTCTTCGACAGCTGACCACACTCAACGGTTACAAGCTGCTTCAATGCGACAATAAGGAAACCCTTGAATGGCTTTAACAACTCATTGCCAAGACGGTTGCCCCATGGCCAAATGCCGACCTACGCGTCGTAGATAAAGGGGCAATCCTTAATATGACTAGACCCAAAGGCCGCATCCACTACCAGGGACCATACGTCCCGAAGGACTGGATAGAGCGCAGCCTATATAATCTTAACCCAAACCTGCATAGTCAGGACTGGGAAATTATAGAGATGGGTGAACACACCGAGAACGGTATGGACGTGGACATACTGTTAAACCATAAATCGCTGCAACTGTTGCGTTTACAGGACTTCAAAGTCAGAGTGGGTATTACCCGCTGTAAACTGCGAATCCTGGCAACATGCAGCAAGAATGGTAAAGCCGCCATGAAAGTGGTACAAATAGACCTACACCACAGTAAGGCGGCCAGCGCCAATCTAATCTTCCTCCTCTCAACGGGGAAGATGGACATCGCCCTTGTACAAGAGCCATGGCTTTGCCGGGGTCGAGTACAAGGGCTGAACAATAAAGGAGTGACCACCTACTTCTCAAACCCAAACGGTAACGTAAGTAGGATAAGAACCTGTATTGTAGCTAGGAAAGAAATTAACCTATTCCTCCTACCCACTTTCAGTGACGAAGACCAAACTACGGTTAAATTTGAGCGCCAACATGATTCCCCGCTGCTGATGGCATCAACTTACATGCCATACGACGCAGCGAATAATCCCCCATGCGAGACAACAAGGAGACTTGTCAAAAAAGCCAGGAAAGAAAGATGGGACCTTATCCTAGGCTGTGATGCAAACGCACATCACACGGTATGGGGTAGCTCGGACTCAAACGACAGAGGCAACGATCTTTTTGATTTCATCCTTACAAATAACCTTAGTATCGAGAACATTGGTGACGAATCCACCTTCGTGACCAGCAATAGGCAAGAGGTTATCGACCTGACTCTGAGTATCAAATCCAACACTCTCTCAGTTAGCCACTGGAAAGTGTCAGGTGCCCCCTCGTTCTCGGATCACAGAATCATAACCTTCACGGTTAACACTGTAGGACCAAAGCCCAGTATATTCAGAAACCCCAAGAACACTGACTGGGGTAGATTTAGGTGTGAAGTCAGGAAACTCACTAAACACCTATCACAGAGATCAATCAGGACCGTTGATGACCTAGAGCTCATGGCAAACGATCTCTCCTCATCCTTTCGAGTATCCTACGAGAAAACCTGTCCTCTAAGAACATCAACAAATAAGAAATCCCCCTCATGGTGGTGTAAAGACCTCCTAGCAGCTAAAGCCTCCAGGTCAGTTAATGATTGGACGGCCTATAAGGATAGCCTCAGGAATTTTAAAAAAGCTGTAGCTATAGCCAAAAGAGACTCCTGGCGATCCTTCTGCAATGATATTGTAAAAACCTCGGAAACGGCCAGACTAAGGAAGCTTCTTTCAAAAAGCCCAACGATTCCAGCTTATATCAATGAAGGTAACTGGACTCAGTCATCGTATGACATATTGCGACTTCTTATGGAAATTCATTTCCCGGGCAGCTCGCAAAGTGGACTCTCGACAGCTGTAGAGATCCCAGTTAGTGATAACAACGTTCCGAGCAATATTGTCAGCGCAAGCAGAATCAGATGGGCCATCGATTCCTTTGATTCGTATAAATCGCCGGGAGATAGAATTATTCCCATCATGCTGCAAACGACAAAAGACATTATTACTCCTATACTGGAAAAACTATTCCACAGTAGCCTGGTCTGTGGGTATATTCCGGCTGCATGGAGAGAAGTAAAAGTAGTGTTTATCCACAAAGCCGGTAAGACAAGTCACTGCACGGCGAAAGACTACAGACCTATAAGCCTTACTTCCTTCGTCTTGAAGACGTTCGAAAAGCTCCTCAATATCTACATCCGCAGTAGCTTCCCGCAAAATACCGTCTCAAGGGCACAGCATGCGTATATGAAGGGCAAAGACGTAGAAGCCGCACTACACGAAGTGGTTAGTATGATTGAAAAGTCCCTACATGTCAAGGAATATGCACTCGCTGCTTTCCTAGACATAGAGGGAGCCTTCAATAATGTAGAGACCACGGCAATTAAGTCCGCCCTTGAAAAAGCCAAAGTGGAGCAATCACTTACTACAGTAATAGTAAGTCTGCTCAGAGACTCCACAATTCAGAGACTCCACAATTAAAGTTGCAGCTGCAAGAGGAACTCCTCAAGGAGGGGTTATATCCCCTCTCCTATGGGTACTAGTAATTAATGAAGTACTAGAAGAGCTTAGACTAACGGGAACCAGAGCAATTGCCTACGCTGATGACGTAGTGATTATAGCTCGCGGTAAATTTCTCCCAACTCTTAGCGAGCTAATCGAGAACGCAATGACACTCCTAATATGGGCGAAATCCTGTGGTTTAGGAATCAACCCTCAAAAAACTGAGTTGGTACTATTCACCAACAAAAGGGTCATTCCACGCTTTAACCCCCCAACAATTGAAGGTACGACAATCAATCTGGCGGATAGCGCTAAATACCTAGGGATCATCCTAGACAAGAAACTAACTTGGAAACCCAACCTAACGGAAAGAGTCAAGAAGGCAGCTTGTGCCCTATAGCTGAGCAACAGGATATTCGGCAAAAAATGGGGTGCGAACCCCAAGACAATTCTGTGGATGTACACAGTGATTGTAAGGCCATCCAAGTATACACTGATGGATCGAAGATGGAAACAGGCACAGGTGCGGGCATTTTCTCCGAATTGTTAAACATACGCTGCTCTATCAGGATCTCTGATTATGGCAGCGTCTTTCAAGCGGAGGTCCTGCCAGTCAAAGAAGCGGCCAGAATGATAACAATGTTGGAAATACCACCGGCTGATATTACCATTCTAATTGACAGTCAAGCGGCCATCAAAGCAATTTCGGCGAAAGAAATCAAGTCCAAGCTGGTCGCGAGGAGCTCAAAACTCTACGCGTGCAACACACGATAACTCTATGGTGGGTCCCAGATCACAAGGACATAGCCGGCAATGAGGCAGCTGATGAACTTGCCAGAAAAGGGGCCGAAAAAGACCCATCCCAGGCAATTGAATTGATTCAACCACCACTGGCAGATGTGAGGAAGAAGGTGGATGATAAAATTCTAGAAATAGCTAGAAATAGGTGGTTCAACTTTACCACCTGTAAGACTACCAAGATGCTATGGCCCGATATTAATAGAACTAAAACCGACAAACTCCTGCAGTGTGGTAAAAGCCTACTGAGGATGGTAGTCGGAGCTCTAACGGGTCATAACCATCTGAAATACCATGAAACTAAAATGGGACTATCCCATGACTACATATGCAGAGGATGCGGCGATGTGGAAGAAAGAGAGGACACTCCTCACTATCTCTGCTACTGCCCAAGCCTCAGCCAACTGCGATTCAGGACCATGGGAGAATTCTTCTTCCATGACCTACAAGAAATCAGACTATCTAACTTTTTCAGGTTCATTAGGTTGTCGGGCTAGCTAGACGACGAGAGGTCAACAGCGAATACAACGTCTCGTTGAGTGTGATTAGGGTACAAGGAGGAACTCTTCCCCCTATGGGCAACACAATGGGTCCACACGGACATAAGTGAGACGTGCTTCCGCACGTCTACCCACATTCCTATCCCTATCCTACACAATGCGTGAGTAGATTCACTTTATTGCCTTCTGTTTGCTATTGACGATGTCCCATGAGTAATCACCTCCTTTTAAAATACTCGAGTCGTCATCCGCATCGCTATTTTTTGTGTTAATGAAGAAAATTTGATTCCTTTGAGTGAACATTTCAAGGTGGGGTAAGGGTATGGTAAAACATATGTGTACCCACATAGTGGGAACACCAATTTCCACGAGTTCAACATTATTTCTGTGGTAAATTCTGGCACCAATATTTTAATTGCGTTAGCTTCCTTGGGAACAAACCCCCAGACTTTAATTATTATCACCAGTTTAAGACTTATTACTGGCTCTCTCTTATTTATACAAGAATATTGGATGCCAATAGCGATGATAATTTTCTTTTGATATATTTCTTGTAAATGGGAATACCAAACAACTTGCACTATTGAGTAAATCGCTTTGTATTGTGAATACCTACAAAAATATTGACTTTGGTCATCGTTCATAATGAGGGAGATAGTCATCTGCAGAGATGACATGTTATTGCAGTATATGGTTGATTTTCAGTATATCTCTGTCCATCCAGTTAAGCACAGTGAAAATATATCTGTCCTTCTCGCATTGTGTTTCTTTTTCATCTGTAACACATTCATTTTCAATGTAACACATACATTTGGCTTGTTTTCCTTGATTGTGAAGAGATGGCTAGTATATCAGTTATTCATTTTTTTCGTACTGGTCTTGCAATAGGGATGTTCCAATAGTAATTACTATTTACATTGCATCTGACTGGTTTCGAAATTTGATTCATTTAAGAGTTGAACATTCAATGAAGGGGGATGGGAACAACAATTACCTCGATGCGTTGATCATTACTTCGGTCTAAAGTGATAGCGAGAATACGTTAACTTTTTGTTTAACATTTTAACTGCTTCATCGTCAAAGGTTCTCTCAAATGCATGTATGCAAGTATATTGGCTCCCTTCCTCGACATTTCATTCGTATTACTATTTTTGTTGTACGTTAATATACCAAACAGCTAGCTCTGATGTTACAATTTTTTGTTTTTTATTCTGAGTAGATACTCAAAATATCCCAAATAATTTGGGTTTAATTTTTTTTTCTGCGGTTTTGAAAATCTACTCAATGAGTTACATAGATGCCTAGATGTGCTGGATTTTGGGTTGATTTGTTTTATTTCACTACAGTACTTGTTAAGCACAACGAAGACATATCCGTCATTTTCGCAAGTTGTTTCTTTTTTCCTCGAATGTAGAAAAGCATTGGCAAGTCATAAAGCATCATTCGATGACAATTCGAGAAAAAAATGTTTCTTATTATGAGTACATAAACTAATAGCGTGGTGGCCCGTGGCGTTGTGGGTATGTGCGTCGACTCCTACGCTCTTGGACCAATCTGTCCAGGTTCGATACCTGGTACGACAAGAAATACTTTTCACGGCCCCACCTCTTTCGAGTCACTGACAATGCTCAAAGAGTATAAACTGTCTAAAAAAAGCTTCTCAAACTTGGCCGTTCGGAGTCGGCAAAAAACTGTAGGTCCCTGCCACTCGTGATAGAGCAGCACGCACAACACGAGTGGTTGCTGAGAAGCTAGGCCCTGGTCCTCTACGGGCTGTAGCGCCACCCATATAATATATTATATATAAACTAATAGCATTAATTTGGGTTGTATTTTCATTATTGTCAGTTTTTTCATGCATGGTATACATATATCAGTATGTATGCTGGTAGTTTAGCATTATTTTTAATTACGGTTTTCTGCGCGATTGACATTAAGCCACCACGTTGTCCATTCCCGCTTAGATACGGAAATCCGCGTTCTTGATATTCGGTAATGATGATTCGCTGGATGTTATTTTAACAATAATAAGTAAAATTTCCAGTTCTTCAATTGCGTTTTAATAGGTTTATAAAATACAGTTTTCTCTCTCTCTTAAGGCTGAAAGGCTGCGGAAATAGTGAGTTGTACAATACTTTTTCCCATTTTGCTTTGAAATCTTACTAGATTTATATCATGATACACAGAATACAAGGTAACTGATTCCCACCTATAATTTTGTTCATTTGGTTGTTATGTGACGTCACGTGTATTACATATATTTGATCTCGTATGAGCAGATTCAGTTTCGCGTCTTTTAGAGGCATGTAAACAAATTTAAGTGTGATTTAAAATGTTTAATTTATAAAAATGGCAACTTATGTAATATTTGGTAATATTTGGCAAATATAAAATATTTATATATTGTAGTAGATTAAATAAATATGTAATTTTGACCGAACCTGCAGTCGATGACAGCTGCGTGGTGTTATCGATTATTACGAACCGCAGCCAACTTCGAGTCGGGATCGGCCATTAAAGAAAAAGGAAGAGATCACCACGTGGACATATATGTAAAGTTTGAAAGAAAAATAACGTGTTCCGAGAAAATTAAAGCGCAATTGCAAAAGGAAAAGCGGAGTTTTTAATTAATCCTTACTACAATATAAATAAAATTTAATAAAACTTGTTCACAAATATGTAAATAACACCATATTTATACCTGTATATTAATTTAAAAATTAATTATATTAAAAAATCTTTGCACAACAATTGAATTTCAATGTAAGTTTCATCTACTATCAAATGGCGTTGTAATAAACGTGACGTCACACGATTTGAAGGGAAAAAGAATATGTTACCTTGAATTCTTACCTTGAATTCTTTATACCCTGGATATGTATGTTCGTGGAGAGTATCTTTGGCGCCAAAAATTGATGACTGTTTTCGGTAGAGGGGCAGATAAGCATTTTTTACTTTGTGCGGGGAGGGGGGGAGGGGCAGACCTCTGTTGATTTTTGTTTCTTTTTATTTATATTATTTAATTCTTTACATTAATCGGAACATGTTGGAAGGAACGATATAAATACAGTACATTGTTATTTTACTCAATCAGTGAATAACTAAGTCCATTATGAAACGGAATCGGCGGACTAATTTATGTAATTTTGATAGTAGGCAGATTTACATACCTTAAGCATTCTTGCATTATTATTTGCTCAAAATTCAATTTGTAGCACTTGTGCTGTTCTTCCACTCAATATAATAGAATAATTGTAATACACAATGAGTCTTTAAGCAAAATGTTTTCCAATACAATCTGCACTTTTGCACATTTTGTTCATATCTGTAATTCCATAAGCCTAGACCGCTTCGGCAGGCTTTAAAAAAAAAAATTTTTTTTATTAAAATCTTAATCTCTTTGTTTTTTTCGTAGAGCTGGCCATGCGAGAAAACTGGATTTTCCATGTTTATAGCGAACATTTCAAAGGATTAGCCTTGCAATTTATTGATGGTAATGGCGAATGCAAGGCGAACAAGGATTTAAAGATTCTTAATTTGAAATGGCATCAGATGGAGTCATTGGAATGGGATGAATCAAAACGTCGTCGCCTTTGAATTTTCCATTTAAAATTGTTGTTCTATCAAACTTTTCCAATACTTTGACGGCGAGCCTGGTGACATTACAAAGTATCGGATGGTGGATTTTGCGAAGAAAAATAATCTGTGCTTCAATTTTTAGTTCCAATATATGTTGGTGGTATTCCAGTAAAATCAAGGGAATTCAAAAGTTATGTCGGATAATTCACCACCTCACCATAATGGAACTAATATTTCTTCTAATATAGCCGTATCCTTGAATTATCCGATTTTTTTGGGTACTATTCAGAGAGGAGAGTTATATGGCGAATTGCTGTCTTCAATAATTTGTTGCTCTAGTATTTCCTTAATTTTAATACTTATATCTTGTTCATGAATTTGGGGATACCTATACATTTTTGAATAAATGAGATTATTACATTTAATTACTATCTCGTGTCTTATCTCAGAGCATGTGAAAACTTTTGACCTTCTTGAAAAAACAAATCACTATTATATTTTAAAATACTTTTTAATTTTTCTTTTTCTTCGATATTCTATATCTTTAATACATCTGCTTTCGAATATTTTAGTAAACGGATTTAATTTTCCATATGAGGACACGAATTAAAAAAACTTTCCGAATATTTTGTTGTTTGACCGTTAAGTTTAATTAAGATTAATTATTTTATGTAGCTTTAATCTTTTGTATTGTTAGTTTATTTTTGTCTAATAAAGTTGTCGTTACCTTACCTATTGTTAATTCTACTACCGGCAAGTATGTACTTGAAGGCAACAACAAATTTATCTCTTCCTGTTATTGATTTTGTAAATGACCTACTTCCATCGGGTCTACTCTATTTCGATTACTAGACTGTGCTGAATTCCTATAATTGATATTTCTATATTGTCTTCTATAATTAGTTTCCACTAAAATTCTGGCTAGTAATACTTTTAAACTGCTACTGATTATATCTGAAATGATGAATTACTGAAATTTGGTTGATGAAAACGATTGGAATTTTGAGGACCGAAATTTGGGAGCTGATTGGAATGACTAGGACGAAAGTGTTGATGATTTAATTATTAAGTCCCGAAATTTGTATTTGATCTGTTTGATTGATTTTTATTAAGATTTTGTTGTGGATATTTAATAGAGTTGTTATTATAATTTGATTGTTATAATTTATATTATATAGTTATTATAGTTTGATAGTGCCAACGGGTAGTGTACATTTAGTGAGTCGTAAAAATTATCAGTATCGACGAAGATTTCCCTTGCTTCCGCGTTTAAAATTCGTCTAGGTTCACTAGGTCACTGTCAAACAAAACAGGAACGTCAACAGAAAGACTAGATTTGATGCTTAATTGCGATCCATGATGCTGTACTTCTTCAAATAAAAGCTCATCTGAACCACGAACTTCAACAATTTCATTTTATTTATAAGATTTTCAATGCTGTCATTAATTGAACAGTTTGTTTAAATAACATATTTGATTTCCGACCAACTTATTGGGTTACCGTTATTGCTAAGAATAATATGTGCACGGTCTTATTTTCTGTCGCACTGTTAATTCTAAAAGCCCTTTATCATTTGTAGCACCAACACAAGAATAGATATAATATGCGTCGTAAAAATATATCTTATTCTAGTAAAAAATCTAAGTCGCGTAAAATAATTTACTATTTTCACTAAGTCCAATGTTCGCCGTACCTGTTCTATACTTGGTCTGCAACAATGACGAGATATTCTGGATTTGAAATTCTTGATGATATCTTCTTGATTATTTTCCTTCACAGCTTTCTTCTTCAGTGAGTCTGTAGCAATGATCTGCCGTTACGTTTTATGTATTAGACTTTGTCTTATTTTACATTTTTTTAACGTTCATATCAATGTTCGCTATTTGTAATATTTTCTTTTTTTCTCCACACGTTTGATTTTCACAAGACTTTTTTTTCGTTTTCATCGGCTGCGCCATATTATTATTTTCTTTATAATTTTCTTCTTGTCAACTGGTTCCTTCAATCATCAGAACATAACTGAACTCCTTACCATTAGCTACAACTTAACCTTAACCTTAACATCTAACAAAATTAATAGCGATATGCATCGACGATACCAGAACGACAACAATAAAACTACCATCTTGGACACTTGCTATATTCACACCCGTCTTTCATTCTCCAACTCAAACGTGCATGCAAACGCTTAGACGCTTGGTTTCATACATTGTGGTTTTAGCCTTGTGTTAAACGGTTTGCATGTACCTCTCTTTTTAAGGTCTTTTTGGTACAGTCATCGACAAATTGGTTTAGTAGGATGCATATGACATGACACAACAAACTCAGGAATGTTGCCACTAAAGCCGATGTTGAAGGAGTAGCATTAGAAATCAAATCGCTACAAAAGGACAACATAACACTTCGACACAAATTGCAGGCAATGGAAGCATGTTATTCTTCATTGGAACGCAAAGTTGAGATGCTGATTTCTTTATGCCTAAAGAAATCGGTTTCAACCCAGAGGAAAAATTTGTGTCTAAAACTCCTGAGATACACCGAGATAGTCGCCTTTCCAGTGGAAAACTCCTTGCCCATCGCGTTTCACCTCGATTTTGCTCTAAACGCACGCATACTATTTTATTTTCATGCATACTTCTTAACCCTTTAGAGCAGCGCCATGTAGCTTTTAAGATTTTCCCCCAATAGTGTCAAAAAGTAGCGAGATTGCCCATGATAATGTCAAAAATGCTCATGATTGGAAGTTTTCCAATGAGAATGTTCGGAAAGTTTACAAGTTCTTAAAAGAATTATTATTGTTGGTGTTTTTATAAGACATTGCTAAATATGCAAATCATTTTAATAATAATAAGCACTACGGTGATAATGATGTATTTCGGTCAGAACTAATGTGAAAACATTTAAAATATACCAATCTTTTGTTTCATATACCGCTGATACTACTGATAAGGGTTAATGTTTTTACGATTGAGTTTTTTTGGATTAAGCCTAGAAGTGCAAGTCGTATATGAAACACAGAATTGTATTACTGCTTATTATATCCAATATTATATTTTATGTTCGTAATTTAGAATGAGTTTCGTATTTGTCATATCAAGTTTTTCAAACAAATTGTTGTGTGCGAAATCCCATATAGGTATCGTATTTGGTATATTAGTTTTCAAGTTCTTTATATAACTATGGTTTGTATTTCACTGTGTATATCATATTGATTATCCAATATTGATAATATGAATAATATGATCATTTTCAAACTTAACGTCGTTTACCAATGGAATTTTCCAGTCTCAAGTTTCCTGCACCTCGTGATACATTTTCTTCTAACATTTCCAGCCATTTTTGGTGGTGAATATTTTACACAGAAGCCGATAAGAACTGATGTCCAAATGATGAGGGCATTTGCGATATATACATAGGCTGTTGTGCATGTTTTTATTAATTTCTGAAAAAGGACTAATTAAATAAGGGATTTATGCGGCCATGTAGTACAATTATCTTCAGAAATAATGTTATTAAAGGGAAATCGTCAATATCAGAAATCATATACAACCAGATGTCCAACCCGGGTTTGAGTGTTTACTAAAACACAATCGTGTTCATCTCAGATTTTGCTCTAAAGTCACGCACACTACTAACAGCTTTTTTTTATTTTCACAGACAGGGTTCTTGAATACGAGTGATCTGAGAACAACATGGAGCTGCTCTAAGGCCTTACGAAGTATGCGTGAAAATAAAGTAGTATGGGTGCGTTTAGAGCAAAATCAGTAATATCAAGCAAATCAAATTCACCTCGATAAATTTAGGTGGGGGTAATCAGCTGTTCGCTTAGGTCACACGTATTCACAAGCCCCTGGCTGTGAAATGTTATAAAAAACGCTGTCTAATGAAATCAAGGGGGAAGAGACGAGGATGTTGGCTATCTCTTTAATACTTCATCTCTGCCAAAAACAAGAACGCGAAAGCCACAGTGATTGGTGATAAGCTGAAAATTGGCGATACAACTTTTTATTTTGACATAAACAATGAACTCCGATGCGATGGTATTGACAGAGAATGTGGGATGACATTACTTCAACAACTGATCGATGACAGTTCTTCAAAGTCGGCAACATCTGTCAGAAATGAAAACGCTGAGGGTGGAAATACACTGGGTGGAAACACAATGAGAGACAGCGCTATTAGCAGTTCTTCATTTTTAATGTCTCGGTCTAATATTTAATAGTATTGCTGTCTACGAGAATTGTAGTAGAAATGAATTTGATAATTATGAAGCCTTGTCATTTAATATTTTGAGTTTTAATGTCGCAGGTCTAAGGAACAAATTATTTTTTTTAATTATACTAAAAGTTTTGATATTTTTATGCTTTTTGTATTATGTAGTGGTAGTGGTGGCCCGTAGCGTTGTGGGTATGTGCGTCGGCTCATACGCACTTGGACCTACCTGTCTAGGTTCGATTCCTGGTACGGCAAGAAATACTTTTCACGGCCCCACCTCTTTCGAGTCACTGACAATGCTCAAAGAGTATAACTGTCTAGAAAAAGCTTCTCAAATTGGCCGTTCGGAGTCGGCGTAAAACTGTAGGTCCCTGCCACTCGTGATAGAACAATAGCACGCATAACACGAGTGGTTGCTGAGAAGCTAGGCCTTGGCCCTCTACGGGCTGTAGCGCCATTCATATTATATTATTATTAGTGGTAGTGGTAGTGGTTGCCCCGACCCCCAATTTAATAATCTTAACACAAGCGGATAACTTAAACAATCTAAACATAAAAACTAAAGCTTAATCTAGATGGTAGAGAAAGAAAGGGATTACTAGCGCAGGAAAGAATGGAACTGGAGGTGGTTTCGAAGTGACGTTTTGCTAAGGTGGAAATACTATACTGCTTAACATTCTTGATACCGGTGAGTTTAAGCCGTAATTAGTCCGATGTGGTCTAATGTGGAAGAGGGCTGCAGACCTTAAATTGTAGGGGTTGATGCTAAGAGACACAAATTCAAGAAGTGGGGGGCATTATTACCAGTAATCAGTTGGTGGAGGAAGAGCAGATCGGCAGTCTTGCGACGGTTTTCGAGGGACTCGAGGCGAATTTATTTAAGGCGATCAGAATAAGGAGGTAAGTTGGTTCTGTCAGTCCAGGCAAGATCACGTAGAGCGAAACGTAGAAACCTACGCTGGACAGCTTCGATACGACGAATGTGGACCGCGTAATGAGGTGACCATACTTGGCTGGCATATTCGAGAATGAGTCTGACGAAGGTGATGTATAGAAATTTTGTGACATAGGGATTCGAAAATTCTTTTGACCAGCGTTTGATAAAGCCAAGGGTGAAATTTGCTCTACTTATAATATTGTCAATAAGGGAACGGAACTTGAGCTCACGATCACAGATTACGCCTAAGTCGCGTAAAGATGATACTGAAGGGACTAGATTGCTGAGGAAATAGTTTCTATGTGGGTGCGGTGGACGTTTGTGGGAGTATGTAATGGATTGACATTTACTGATGTTAAGTTGGGGATCGTTTTTTTTACACCAAATAGAAAAACTATTTAGGTCATCTTGAAGAGAGTGAGAGTCAGAGGGAGAGGAGATGTCATCGGCGTAAACAGAGAGATGAGAGTTCATAGTAAAACGGTCAACATCGTTGATGGTAAGTACGAATATTAGTGTACCAAGGTGGCTACCTTGTGGTACCCCAGAAGTGGCTTTGATAGGCTTGGAGGCAGACGATCTGAAGGATTTGATCCATTTGATGAAGTGAGGTTGAAAACCTATAGCTGTCAGTTTAAATATAATGACTGAGTGCGAAATTTTATCGAATGCTTTACTAAAGTCGGTGGCTATTACATCGACTTCTTTGCAGTCTTCAAATGCGCATAATGCCTTAGACACCTGAATTTGCGTCTAAGGCATTATGCGCATTTGAAGACTGCAAAGAAGTCGATGTAATAGCCACCGACTTTAAGGTTCGTAGTCCTCGATCTGCCTTTTAGAAAACCGTGTTGGGAAGTTGAAAATAATGCTTTGCAGTGAAAAAACATAGAATCGAAAAAAACAAATGCTTTCGAATAGTTTAGGTACGCAAGATAGCTTAGCGATGGGACGACAGTTACTTATGTCGTTTTTTGGACCTTTCTTATGTATAGGGACAATAAAAGAGTTCTTCCAAAGCTGGGGGAAACATCCTTGTAAGAGGGACACATTGAAAAGAGTTGCTAGGGTTGAGCCAGGTGTCCAGCGCATTTCTTAAGGACAGGCAACCCATCGGGACCTGGATAATAGTCGTCCTTAAGTGTGTTGATCTTTTATTCAACAAGGCGCGCAGTTACGTGAATTGAAGTTAATGATGTTTGGGCGGAATTGTTCAGATATGAGAAGTAATCTTGATCGAGCTCGATGGAACAACCACTGTACGATTGACTGAAGAAATCGGCGAATAAGTTTGCGATGGTTTGGTGATCAGACTAGGCAGTGTTGCCAAATTTGAGATTGGGAGGATAACTATCACATTTTCACTTGGCATTAATAAATCGGTAAAAATTCTTAGGATCCGTTATGAGATTGGATTGCATTCGGTCGATATATTTCAGATAGAGAGATTCAGAAAGCTTAGCAAATTTTTGGTGAGTAAGCTGGTAAATAGTGGTCGAAGCCAGAGCGAGATTTGAGGTAAGCTTTCCAGAGTTTGTTTCTTTTGTTAAGAAGTGATCGTAATTGTTTATTATACCAAGGTGGTATTTGAGAGGTACAGCTTTAACGATACAACCGGAGATGATAGAGTAGAAGGACGAAAGGACGGTTTCAATATTAATGTTAATGTAAAAAAAATTGAGCTTGACGAAATCAGTTTTACGAAAGTTAAGGCTACAAGAGGTTGGCGAATGATTTTTTCTAATCAAATTACTTTAGGAAAAGCAAACAAAGAGGGTGGGTATACAGAAGATGATCGCTTTCAATGACAATGCAGTTAATAATGTCAGATGAAAATATAAGATCGAGTTGTCTACTAACGCAGTTGGTAATTTTTTGGTGTGCGATGATTTAAAGAGTGAGGAATCATATTTGTTATTGATAGCCAGGAGAACGCCGCACCAAGATGAGCTATCATTTTTACCCAAACCATCGTCACGGAAAACACTGAAATTAGAAGATGAAAAGAGGTTTGTTTCTGTGAGGCCAAAAACGTCATGATTTAGTTCGCAATCCCCGAACGTTTTGGTAATAAATAGATAGCTGACTAATGTCGGTATCGAAATCGTTAGGAACGAGAATAGTTTTTAAAAGTAGCGCGAGTTCGTTGAAGATGGGCGATTCGTTTTGAAGCGATATGAGAGGCAAATGTGGATAAATCGTTAGCTACATTAGTAGGGGGAATATTAAGACTCTCATGGAAATGGACGAAAATCTTTTTTAATTCGGAAGGTTCGGTTGGGAGGCCTTCTTGGTGGAGCGAAACCATAACATTTGTTTTGGTAATCCCGTCGATGCAGATGGAGTCATCCTTGTCGTGCAAATACCCGAGATAGAGACGAATATTTTCATAGATCTAACGATCACGTAAGCATGAAAAGACATAACGTCCATCATCCCCAGAGTCGTTTAGTTGTTTCGTTAGTTTAGCCGTAGGAGGAAACAGCGGATCAATGAAGGAACGCGGTGGAGTTAGCGATTTTGTGCGGTTAGTATTCGAAGTATCGGAACAAGATGGAGTAGATACGGAAAGAGGCTTTGCTGGTAGAGACACTGGAGGATGATTAGGGTTGGGAGTGTGAGAATGAATAAAGTTGGGTATTTGAGGGAAGGTTTGATAGAGGAGGATGCGTTAAGGTCAAGTGATACGCGTTTGAAGTTAGGGAATCTCGTACTTGTTTAGAAGTTAGGCTACAAGCCCGTCCAATTACTACTTACTGGATTGTTGGACAACGGACGATTAGGTGTGATAATAGGAGGGTTAGATATAGTTGGGCGAGATCTAGTGAGATTTTTAAGAGAAGTGGGTTGGAGGTTCGGGGCTTCTGAGTAACGGGATCCTGATGGGGGTTAAGCGAAGTTGAACATTTTCTTATATTTAAACTTCCTAAATTAAAGTTCCCTCCGAAAGGGTTGGTAATAAGCCATTCATATTTCCTCGGGATGAAGATCAAGATTCTCCATTTCTCAGCTTTTTCCATTGGTTGATGTCAAGGTTGGGCGTCTGCTTAATAAAAGACATGACTGATATGTTACGTGGGGCACCGCTGATGATAAATGCAGACAGGTCATTATCGTGAGATCGGTTGTTCTCCTGCAGTCTTGTTATTCTCGAATCCCACTCGGATTTCGTCCAGGTTGTGTCGAAAAAATTAAGTTTAGGAGGAAGAGGGCTTGTGATCCGGTGTCGAAGATCTCGCATAAGAGAATGGCAATGTCAGAAGCTAAAGCTTCGCAGAAAAGTTCCTCCATTAACGATTTTTTGTTGTTGATAGACTCAAGTGGTGGAGTGGTGTTGGTGTTCCTCGCTGTTAGGAGCTGAGTTTCGTCTCTGAGTAAAGTAATTGCCTTGTCCATTTTATCAAATATTGTAGACTGTCGTTCACACAGAGATTCGATCGTCGCTTCGTTGTTCGCATTAGGATCGAATTGGATCTGGATCGAATAATCTCCGTGAGCGCCGTTATGCTTTTATCCAGCCTCTTAACCGATTCGGTTATTGAGTCATTAATTTCCTGGGCGAGTTGATTCATCAAAGGACCATAGTGAACATCCGTGGAGACGTGTTTATCAGCCACTCTAAGGCGGTCGTTCCGCGGTTGAATGATATGCTCTAAATACGATTGAAGATCTTCAATCGATTTAGGTATAAGCTCAGTGCTTGAAAGCTTGCTTAAAATCTTTTTGTTGAGATGTGTAAGATCGGCAAATAAGGATGTTATTGAATCGTTATGGCATTTTATTGCAAGCATGATATGCGATGCAGACAATTCATTGCAATTAGGGTACACATATTGCATGACTCCACATAAGTCTTTGCGGGGTGATACGATTTTCCACAAAGTCCACTGCACATAATCATGTCACAAATGATATTTGAGCCGACCGAGCACATTTCACTAGCACAGCACTTTTCCATTTCCATACGGTCACGATGTATGCGAAGAGCGTATGAAACAAAAAATTGAGCCCACAGCAAAAACTGGTGATGAAATAAGGGGAGCAATATTGAGGTAATTAATAAAAAATGGAAACGGAAAAAACTGAAACACGTCTGAAATGCAGAAAGGTAACAGTAAGACTTATCATGTATATATTATATATATATTTTTATGTCTTAGCCAGTGAAGAAAATAAATTTAGTAGTATTTTTATGGATTATACAACGAAATGGATTCCAGCAGTCAAGACCAATATATTTTTGCAAGAGAAAGCGGTGGTGATCTGTTAGGATATCGTAAGTCTCTGAAGGAAGTAGATATACATTTTAAGACTGTGGAAAGAACCTGCGTTCTGAATGTAAGAATTAATGGCGGATCTCTTTGTATAGTACCTATTTATTTGAACTGCAGTCACTGGATGCCAGACTATGCAAGCTTTCCGATATGCTTCAGCTTCTAGGATCGCCGGACTATTTAGGTATGTTAATTACATCCAACCTAAGTATGAAAAAACCCTTCGTATGTCAAATAGCAGCAGCTAAAAGAGCTATTCATCAGTTTGGGGACGATGCATCGACAATAAGTTTATCGATCACACGTCGAAAATTAAGGTATTTCGTGCAACTGCGGCCTCTATTTTGCTGTACGTGTCCCAGATTTGGGGTTATTGCCTTTTTGAGGAAGTCGAGAAATTCCTTAGATACTTTCTGAAGATTTTGTTGTCCGGAAATGCAACCAGATTTGAAAAGACTAAGGAATCGTGTAACAAGCATGGTTAAAACAGCAAAGCAAACATACTACACTTTTAGCTTTAACACTGATAGATCCTCCAAGTTCCTGTGGCAGAAAGTGCGTGATATTCGATTATGTAAAAAATCGAATTCGATTCTTGACGACAACTTAAATTTAGATGAACTTAATAAAAAATGCATAGCTTCTGCTCTTCCAGCTAGATATGAGCACATTTCATCATATTCTAGAAAGATTTTAGGTTGTACTTTAAAAGGATATCTTAAGTCTCGTTTTTGTGTTTTTCTTTTCCGATTAATACATAAAAGGCAGCCTGAATATTTGTTCAACAAATTGTCATTTTGTCAACCAACCGTTATATTTTGTCTTTAGTCTTACATCGCGCAGACATCTTTTCATTTACACCATTAATTTGTGGAATCGTCTTCCTAACAATGTTAAAAGCCGGGTCGAACACAGAAACTACATAATGTTATGTTTTTCTTATTTTGCCAATTTAAATTGAGAAAACTCCCTTTGTTCTTTTTGTCTTGATATTTACGTTTTTATTATTTCTTTGATTTCTATTTCTCTTTTCCATAACTTTCAATTTGTTTTTTCTCTCTGGTAATTTTCTTTTTACTTGTAATTATTGATTTAATTTTTACTTCGTAATACGTTTTTTTTATTGAACTGTATTCACTGTAAGGATTTTTTCTTGGATGTACAGAAACACTTTAAAAACAATTTTTTTTATTAATTTGTGGAATCGTCTTCCTAACAATGTTAAAAGCCGGGTCGAACACAGAAACTACATAATGTTATGTTTTTCTTATTTTGCCAATTTAAATTGAGAAAGCTCCCTTTGTTCTTTTTGTCTTGATATTTACGTTTTTATTATTTCTTTGATTTCTATTTCTCTTTTCCATAACTTTCAATTTGTTTTTTCTCTCTGGTAATTTTCTTTTTACTTGTAATTATTGATTTAATTTTTACTTCGTAATACGTTTTTTTTATTGAACTGTATTCACTGTAAGGATTTTTTCTTGGATGTACAGAAACACTTTAAAAACAAATAAATAAATACCCGTCTCACCCAATACGACTATAACCACTTTTTCTTCACCACCATTAAACCAACCTTCCCCACTCAATAGTATAACAAACACTCTTATTTCAAATAACGACTACTTTATAACAGATTATAATAATTATGTATCAGACTACAAACATAAATTATAACCTAAACTGAGCGGATTGAGTCAGTCCGGCCCCTGCTTGGCTTAACATCCGTACCCCAAAAACTACACCACACTAAATTCTGCTCAACGTGAAATACCTCACGTTGATAAGAATTCTTTGTCTAATTCAAATCCACTTTTCAGTATTTTACAATGGAACAACCAAACATCTCAGTATCCATATAACTATTATTTCACTTCACATTCACCCCGCTCACAATCTCACCTTACAAGAGGTCGAAGCTATTTTAGTTAAGATAAATACTCTAATCTTTATAACAGGGGACCTTCATTATTTTAGTCCTTCTCGGGGTTCTGAAAAACAAAACAAACGCGGCAAGCTAGATGATCATTTCATTGTAAACTCAGGATTATCAATTCTTAATGACGGCTGACGACAAACAGAACATTGACATACGTCGACTTGTCCATAATATCTGCTTCACTGCGTCTGAAATCTACCTGTAATAGAGATGAAAAACAGGCCGCTATGCGTACATAAATCCAAACAGCACGTCGCATAGACTATTTTAAAAAAATTAACTGGCACATTCACTCCTAACACTTACTTACTTACTTAAGGTGGCGCTACAGTCCGGGGTGGACCTGGGCCTCAACCAACAAGCGTCACCAGCCAGCTCGATCTTTAGCTAGCTGTCTCCAGTTTCGCACGCATAGTTGGTTGAGGTCCCTTTCCACTTGCGTGCGCCACCTGAGTCGCGGTCTTCCTCTACTGCGCCGTCCCTCGGGGGTGGATTCGAAGACTTTTCGGGCCGGAGTATTGGTTTCCATCCGCTCTACATGACCTAGCCATCTCAGTCTTTGGATCTTCACTCTTCTGGCTAAGTCGATGTCGCTGAACAGCCCGTATAGTTCGTCATTATATCTCCTCCTCCACTCACCGTCTATGCAGACGGGACCGAAAATCACACGAAGAATTTTCCTCTCGAAGCAACCAAGGGCAGCTTCATCCGCTTTTGACAAAGTCCATGCCTCCGCGCCATATAGCAGGACTGGGACGATTAAGGTCTTGTAGAGCGTTATCTTGGTTGTTCGAGAGAGGGCTTTGTTTACCAGTTGCTTTCTTAGCCCAAAGAAGCAGCGATTGGCAAGGGTTATTCTTCGTTTGATTTCAGCGCTGGTGTCATTGTCTGAGTTGATAGCGGTGCCTAGGTAGACAAAGTTTTTGACTACCTCAAAGTTATATCTGTCTGCTGTGACGTTCTGACCGAGACGTCGGTGTTGGGTGCCCTTTCTCGTTGACAGCATATACTTGGTCTTACCCTCGTTTACCGCTAAACCCATCTTCGCGGCCTCCGTTGCAATACCCACAAAAGCGCTATTGACATCACGCTGCGTTCTTCCAATAATGTCAATATCGTCGGCATATGCGAGTAGTTGGACGGACTTCTGAAAGATTGTTCCTCTGGTGTTGACGTTCGAGTTTTGAACAATTCGTCCAAGAACGATGTTGAAAAAGTCGCATGACAGCGCGTCGCCTTGTCTGAATCCTTTTTTGACATCAAAGGTCTCGGTTAGGTCTTTACCGACCTTGATGGAGCAGCGTGCATTCTCCATCGTCATCCTACACAAACGGATGAGTTTGGTAGGGATGCCAAAACTAGACATTGCTCTGTATAGCTCGTCTCTATAGATGCTATCATACGCGGCCTTAAAATCGATGAAAAGGTGGTGGGTATCGATTTGTTGCTCCTGGGTTTTCTCCTAAATCTGCCGTAGTGTGAATATTTGGTCGATGGGGGATTTTCCTGTCCTAAAGCCACACTGGTATGGACCGACCAGGTTGTTGACGAATGGCTTTAGGCGTTCACACAGTATGGCAGATAAGATTTTATATGCGATACTTAGGAGACTGATGCCTGTGTAGTTGGCGCAGTTCAAAGGGTCTCCTTTTTTATGGATCGGGCAAACAATGCTGAGGTTCCATTCATCGGGCATGTTTTCCTCCGACCATATTTTACAGATGAGTTGGTGCATGCTCCTTACCAAATCATCGCCTGCGGCTTTAAAAAGCTCGGCGGGTAGGCCGTCACCTCCCGCAGCCTTGTTGGATTTCAGTTTAGATATGGCAATCCTCACTTCATCCGGGTCGGGTGGACGGAATTGTTGATCTTCGTCGTCCCTTTCATTGGGGTTGAATGGTTCGTTCTGCCTGACAGCGGGATTTGGTTCTTCGTCGCCGTTATACAGTCTGCAGAAATGGTTTTTCCATATCCTCAGCATCGACTGTGACTCTACTACGATGTTTCCTTGATCATCCTTACAGGCTTCGGTTCGGACTTTATAACCTTGACTGGTTAACTTTACCCTTTGGTAAAACTTCCTCACCTCATTCCTGCAGTAATATCCCTCTATTCTGCCGATCGCGCGCTTCTCATGCTCCTTCTTTTTTTCTCCTGAGAAGCCGGTGTTCGTCTCTCCTCTTCTGCTCGTAGAGCTCCCGAGCAGCTCTTGTCCTTCCTTGCAGTGCCGCTTTGTATGCTTCTCGCTTGGCTGCATTCGCCTGCCGACAATTGTTGTCAAACCAGGGGTTTCGTTGTGGTGGCGGATTGAAACCCAGCACATCAGAGGCGGCATCTCTGATGGCTTTTTGGCAATGCTGCCACTGGTCTTCAATACTTGATGTTGGCGGCGTAGGATTTCTTAAGAGGTTAAGGGAGACACGATCGGAAAAGGATTTGGCTATCTCTTGCGATTGTAGCCGGCTGACGTTGAACTTCCTCACAGCATTTCTTTGTCTTGGCGGTGTTCGGCATATCCGCAACCTTACCTTGGCTACAACAAGGTGGTGGTCCGAATCAATGTTGGCGCCTCGGAACGTTCGGACATCTATGATACTGGAGGAGTGCCTTGCGTCTATCGCAATATGGTCAATCTGATTGACGGTTGATTGATCAGGAGATCGCCATGTTCCTTTGTGAATATCGAGATGTGGGAATCTTGTACTAGCTACTACAACATTTCGCCCCGCAGCAAAATCGATCAGCCTAAATCCGTTATCGGATGTGGTGTCGTGTAGGCTGTGCTTTCCGACCGTACTACCAAAGATGTTCTCTCTTCCTAGCTTTGCGTTAAAATCGCCAAGGACAATTTTAAAGTCGTAGCTAGGGCATTGCTCATACGTTTTGTTCAGGAGCTCATAGAACCTGTCTTTGGTGTCATCATCTTTCTCCTCTGTGGGGGCATGTGCGCATATAAGGCTTATGTTGGCAAATTTAGCCTGGATGCGAATTGTCGTGAGGCGCTCGTTCACGGACCTGAACGATAGGACTTCTTGCCTAAGTCTGCCTCTAACGACAAATCCACATCCAAATAGGCGCTGTTTTTGTTGTTTGTAGCAATCACCGTAGTATATATCACAGTTTTTCATCCTTCTTTTGCCCGGTCCATCCCATCGCACTTCTTGGATGGCGGTTATATCTGCTTTGCAGCAGTCTAGGGCTTCCGCTAGTTGTTCGGCTGCACGTGGCCTATAAAGGGACCTTACATTCCACGTACAAATCCGAAGATCGTTGTCCGTATATCGTTTGCAGGGGTCGTCATCAGTAAAATCATCCGTTTCCGAGGCTTGTTGTTGCTTCGTAACTAGCAATTTTTTTTTTGTGTGGCCGGGCAGTTACCCCGACGGCACAACCCCCAACCTGGAGGGCCAGTTCCTTTTTTGTAACCCCTAGGACAAGAGGTCGCACTTATAAGTTTGGCAAGTTGAGCTCGGGTGAACTACAACCAGTACCCGATGGCCACCACTTGGAGGTAAAATAAGCACAATTGGTGTGTAGAAAAAGTTACAACACTGGGCATCGCCAGGTTGACGCCAGTCAGTGCCTACCCGATTCCCACAGCACCCAGCCATTATTCACTCCTAACACCATCAAAAATTTTCAAATTAAACCTTGGGCTAACATAAAAAAATTAACTGGCACATTTACTCCTAACACCATCAAAATTATGCAAATTAACAATACACAATTACTGGTCCAACAGAGAGTCGAACACTAATCTCAGACGTTTGAACAACTCGCTGTGGGCTCTAATTTCAGTTCAAAATGTATCTTCGAAAAACATCAAATTTTAAAACACCCCAAACATATCCTTAAGACCGACTCCTTCCGCTATTTCGATCGAATCCTGTATTAATACGGTAGAACTCGTAGCTTGTCTAAATCAAGTAAAAGGCAAAACACCTGGCTCCGATAGAATTTCCTACCCCATGTTAAAAAACTCCCCCCCAATCTTAAAACACCGCTTATTATCACTGTATAACAACATTTTTAACTCAGGAACAATTCCACATTCATGGAAAGCTGCAAGTATCATCCCAATACTCAAACCAAAGAACGATCAATCCTTCACTTCCAGCTACCGTCCAATCTCACTACTTTCCTGTACAAGTAAAACTTTAGAACAAATTATCGCCAAATGCCCTTATTCATCGTGACCACTTCGTGTCTGTAACGCTGTCTGAGAAAAGCCATGTTTGCATTCTAAGTTTCGACTTTGATAAAGCCTTTGATAGGATTGGTGCACACGCTGTATTAAAGCATTTTTTAAAATAGAAAATTGGCCCTAAAATGTTTGGGTTTATAAAAACTTTTACGTGCAGCAGGTTTTTCCGTGTGAGGCATCGTAACATCTACTCGACAATCCACAAACTGGAAAACGGTGTCTCACAGGGATTACCATTATCAGTCGTCTTATTTGCCATAGCTTTTAACCACATTAGCATTTTAATTGACAATTTTCAAGACGTAGATCACACACTTTACGCTGACGATCTTATTATTTTTTCAAGATGTAAAAATCTAATAGCGGTAGCTGTTACTTTCTCTCACATTGGCGAGGCTTTGCTAAGGTGGTGCGAATAGTCAGGCACTTCTATTATCACATTTGTATTAAACATTTATGTAATAAAACTATTCTTTTAAATTTAAACTACATCCACATACAAATTCTTGAACTTCTATTTGACTCTAAATGTAATTTCAAAAGTCATTGTTCTTACTGCTAAAAAATATGCGGTAAATGTTCAAAATCTTCTTTTCAATTAACTACAACACCCTACCATGCTGCCATCAGTACAAGTTTGAAAGCTCTTCGCTCTACTCCAATCAATAATTTACTTACTGAAGCAGGACTTCCCCACTTAACTGACAGATTCGACCACCTTACTTTAAACATCATTTATAAAATAAACTCGCTCGATTCGTATAATACCATTAAAACATCAATCAACTCCATATACTTAAACGTAAACGCTATACGCAACCCCCATGGAACCCTCCTAACTACACAATAAATACGGAACTATGCAGCTATAAGAAATCAAGAACTAATAAATGAACCATTATTAATTTTCTACCAGTACATCAAAATCCTCAATAAGTTTAGATATAGAAGGAAAATTGCTTGGGAAAATTATAACCATACATATAAACCCTGTAATCCTAACGTCATCAAACCAGTATATCCCAATAATATCTTTCAAAAGAAAATGAAAATATATACACGACTCGGTGTTGGACACACATACCTTACCACAATCATATTTTTAATAAGGAATTACCCACCCTATGCAATATCTGCGAAGTTAAGGGTTATTAATTTTGTATTTTAAAATTTTTAATAATAATAACAGTAGCGTCGAATGTTATTCTGGAATCCATACTGCGTATCCGGGATGATGTTTAGGTCGGTGGACCATCGCTTTAGTTTCTGCCTTACCAAGTACTTCAGGATCTTGCTTATATTGCTAAAGAGCGATATAGGCAGGTTATATGGTATTGCGACAATTTTAGCCATTTTAGCTCCAGGGGTTGCCTTCCTCGTTGTGCTACTGTGCGCTGAATAATTCCCTTCGTTTCCTACCAGATCGTCCGCTGGGTTAGTTTTGTTGAATATGACGTCTGATGCCGATGGATTCTCGAGTGCATTGACGTATATAGGTGTTGACTTCTGTTACAAAATCTGGATAATCAGGCGGTGATGGTTGGAATTTGCCTTTGAAGTCGGATGAAAATGCTTCTGCTTTCTCTGCTGGTCTGTTTGCGTCTCCTGCACTTGTTGTCCGTGTTTGTGGCACCTTCTTCCTCTTTCCGATGATCTAGTGGATTTGTCGGAACGTGTCGGGTCCTGGCCGTATTTTGTACCGTGTTAGAGCAGTAGCGTTCAGTAGAGTTCGCTCGCCTTCGTTAGAGAATTTTTATTTTAAAATGTAAAATATTTCTCCTCAAAGGATTTAGAGAATTGCGAAGAGTTACGAGTAGTGCGAAAAAACTGCGAAATGTTTTATTTGCGAATGAATCGAAATGAGTGAAAGCGAGAAAACGAGAAAGGCGATAGACAACTCGTTCGATGGTCGGAATACAAGTGAGTTTATTCAATTATTTTATACTTCAACAAAGGAACAATATTCGGTTTTAGTACATCAAAAATATATATAAAACAATAATGGAGTTTGGCGCAAAAATAAAAAAATTTTGTATAACGGTTTATAATTGTAAGCTTTTCTTAATTGAAACAAATAAAATACGTGCGAGCATAGATTAAGATTAATATGAGTATGTTATTAGTATGGATCCGGGATTTTTTTGATTGGCGTTCCTATGAGAAGATGCCCAGAAGTGAGAGCCTCGAAATCTTTCGGGTCGTTTGTCAGTGGTGTGATAGGTCTCGAGTTCATCACAGCCTCAATTTCGCATAGTACAGTGGCTAGCTCTTCAAAGGACAATTTTGCGTGATTCAGCGTCCGATACAGATGACGCTTTGTAACCTTGACCGCTGCCTTCCAGAGGCCGCTCCAGATGTACTGCTTTTGATGTGAAGCAGACAAAAACGACAGCGTGGTTCAGCGTCCGATACAGATGACGCTTTGTAACCTTGACCGCTGCCTTCCAGAGGCCGCTCCAGATGTACTGCTTTTGATGTGAAGCAGACAAAAACGACATAGGTTTTGTACTTAACCTTGCCGCTGATCCGATAGTAGGTATAAATCAGACCAAAAAAATCCACACCACAACGAGAAAATGGACGACTGATATTTACCCGTGCCGCTGACAAATCCCCATTATTTGTTGGAATAATCTAGGTCTATATCGTACGCAGTGGATGTAGATACGTACAACTTTTCTAGCGAGGTCCCTTACGTTGATGATCCAAAATCGTTGACGAATTAGAGCTATTAGAGCCTTAGTTCCAGCGTGGTAGCTTTTAATGTGTAAATGAGTGGCATACGTTCTCGCAAACTGTGAATTTCTTGGTACATAGGGTGTTTTCGATCTTCTGGAACTTCAGCATTTAACAGGCGTCCTCCAACTGTTATGATAGGTAATCCAAAACCTTCATTGATGAATATACTTGGATATTGTACTGAGCCTTTGGTAGTTTCTCCCTTGCGGATGTGATTGATTTCTTGAGCAAACGCGACGTTTTGAATGATGTATACAATTTTCAGTAAAGCAGTCTCAAGTTCTTGATGACTCAAATGCGGTGGTGAAACCAAGCGATACAAACTCTGCTGAATTATCCTTTGTTGGGACATGCATGCAATTGTTGTTTAACGTCTGCCCCTGAATGTCAGCTACTCGATTTCCTACGAAGGTACTTAACTGTACTATGACGAAATCCAAGGTAGGACGATAGTGGCATCTGTCCAAAAATATATGTCGACATCTGGAACCTCGAAGAGTGATCTAATTCGCGCCCATAGTATTGTTAGCAAATGTGCGCTGCACAATTCTAGTCAAGGTTGTGACTTTTTCTTTGACGGAGCAACTCTAGATTTTGCAACAAAAAGTGGAACTGTGGGAAATCCTAACGCACCTGTTGATCGAATTTAGATACAGCATCCGTACCCTTAAATGGATGCATCGCAGAAGCCATGGTTTTGAATGTGTCGGTTTCTTGAATATAGAACATATCTGGGGTAATGTTCTGTAGTGACGACAAATCATCTTCATCATTTGCATCCCAATCTATCCCTTCGATCCACAATTGCTGAACTAAAAATTTGGGATTATTCTCTTAGTATTTGCAGAATAAGTCCGAGTTGGATTGTATGAATAACATAAAGTATCTTGGCAACAATCCCAACTATCTCCCAGTGTACTGCTTGAAGTCGATTGAGTCCACTTCAAATCCTTTTTACTTTCATTTAGAAAAAAAGAATAACAATTACTGTGCCATTTTGAAAGTTCAAATCCTGAAATTTGGAGTATGGACCCGACTTCTGATTGAATTTTTATAAGCGTGTCAAGATCTTCCGCTCCGGTATCATACGGTGAAAAATCATTACGGAGAACATGTGCGCCTAACAAGTACTGGTCGCCAAATGTGTCTGCTAGATATTGCATAATAGCGAGATATGGGGCTGACGTCATACCGTACACTACAGTGTTCAATGCGAAAGTTTAAATTGGAGTCGTTTCACTTTTCCTCCAGAGTATTAGTTGATACTTTTGGTCAGAAGGGTGTACCAGAACTTGACGATACATTTTTACTATATCAGCTGTCAGGGCGAATCTGTATAAGCGAAAGCGAAGAAGAATTATGAACATATCATCTTGAATTTTAGGGCCAGCCATTAATATTCCATTGAGACCAACATTTGATGATGACTTGCACGAGGCACGAAGGTTCCAACTATAAGTGTTGAGAACAGCGTCTGATTGATGTGGAAACTCCACAGAAGTTTCATAGGTTGAATGACGCTTCTGTGCTCGCCAGTGATGTTGACAGATTTCCATCTAGCCTTCAAACACAAAACCGCTGCGTGTATGGTGTGGTTGATGACTTCCATTTATTAATGGACTAGCATTTTTCATAGCATGTCCTTTCGACAGACAGTTAATACACAATCCCATGAATTTGGCATTAGAATTGTTTTGTAGAGGAAAAAAGTGAGGTTTGTGGATTTTTGTTCAAAGTGTTTGGTCTTATTTTATTAGCAGACACTGTCGTTTCATTGTGATTACACGCTAGATCCTCGAGAAATTGGCAGCGTTTATTCAGAACGTCTGCGCAAGATTCCCACGTCAGTAGCTTGGTATAATCTATTTGTTGATCCCATCTGCTGCTAGCTTCAGAATAAACTTTACTTATACCAAGATGTATAATAACCGCGTTACAAATGTCGGATTCTGATTCAAGGCATTCGAGTGAGCTAAAAATAGCCGAAATATTATCTTCCAAATTTCTCAGTTGGACTGCTGATCGTTTAGATACTCTTGGCAGTTCAAAGAGTTGTGAAATATTTTCGAAGAATATCGGAGAATCATTATCGTATCGATACTTTAATCGCGTTAAGGCCTTTGAGTAGCTGTTTTCAGTAACTTGAACGGCCTTTACTGTTCCTAGCGCCTGATCAGATAAACATGTAATCTTACTTATTACTTACTTATCAGGCCGGCGAACCATGAAGGATCCGAGCCCGAGCAATTGCTGCCTTCCATCGTTGCCGGTCCTGGGCACGCTGCTTCCAGTCATCAGGACCAAGATGTCTTGCATCCGCGATTACTTGGTCTTTATACCGGAGATTCGGTCGTCCTCTCCTTCTCGAACCAGTAGGCTCGGATTCAAAGACCCTCTTTGCTGGAGCATTGTTGTCCATGCGCTCGATGTGGCCGAGCCAGTGTAGTCGACGGATTTTTGCCTTCCGGACTACATCCACATCCTGGTACAGCTCGTAGAGTTCGCGGTAATGTCTTCTCCTCCAATCGCCTTCCTCGCAGACGGGACCAAATATCCGTCGTAGAACTTTTCTTTCGAAGGTACCAAGAATAAACTCTGCAGTTTTGCTTAGCGTCCAGCTTTCGGCTCCATAGAGCAGGACTAACAAAATAAGAGTTTTGTAGAGCATGATTTTGGTCCTTCGAGTCAGGAGTTTTGAACCCAGTTGTTTTGACAAACCGAAGTAGCACCGGTTGCCAAGGGCGATTCTACGACGGATCTCCACTGTGATGTCGTTTGTGGAGTTCACGTTTGCCCCGAGGTAGACAAAATCTTTCACTACCTCGAAATTGTAGCTGTCGATCGTGAAATTGTGTACAAGGTGGTGTGTGACGGAACGTTTTTTGGTCGACAGCATATATTTTGTTTTGTCCTCATTGACCTTGAGACCAGTTCGATTCGCCTGTTCTTCAATCGCCGTAAAAGCCTCCACTACAGCACGTTGAGAACGCGAGTTATGTCAGTGCCAAAAACCCCAGCAACACCAGTCAGCAATGTACCGGATGTCGACCAAGTTATGCCAGTGCCAACAACCGCATCAACACTAGTCAGCAGTGCACCGGATGTCCAACGACCTGATTTAAGTTCAGCAAGAATGCTTAAATCAGCATCTACAACTAAAATTGCGATCGACTGGAAGCCGAAATAATCGATCAGCAATTTTAGGTTTTTGTCATGTAGAAATATGAAAAATGTAGTACAGTATACTTTCGACCACAGCCAATTAAACATCAATTTAATAAAAATTAAGTGTTGTTTCTTTTGGAACAAGGTTTTCCTTTTCTCGTGCGACGATGTCGATGTCATCTGTGTACCCCAACAGTTGGACCGACCTGTAAAAGATAGTGCCTTCCGTGTTTACAGTTGCCCTCCGCAATATCTTCTCTAGTACCAGATTGAAGAAGTCACGACAGCGCATCTTCTTGCCGAAATCCAGTGCAAGTTTCACTGGTCTTCTTCAGTATTTGTCTTAGTGTGAAGATTTTTACAGATGATCTGGTGCATGCTCCCCACCAGAACGTAGCCACCGGCCTTGAAGAGCTCTGATGGTAGGCAATCGGAACCTGCGGCTTTGTTGTTCTTCAGCCTTTTAATGGCTGTTCCGACTTTTTCAAAGCTAGGTGGGAGGACTACTTCATCGACTGGAGTTGGGATTTCCTGATTCCCTATCACTCTCTCCTGGTCAGGCCCATTAAGCAGTTGTTGGAAGTGCTGCTTAAACACATCCACTATTCCCTCCGGTCAGTAACAAGGCTACCCTCACGATTTCGAAGAGCCTGGGTGCATTTCCTAAAGCCTGAAGCCAGGCTTTTGGCTTTTTTATAAAAGGCCCGTATTTTTTGTCTATCCCTAGACTCTTCGATGTCCTTGAGCTGGGTGGTTGCGAGAGACCTTTTCTTCAGGCGTAGAAGCTTCTTCTCCTCCCGTCTTCTAGCCCGGTACTCCTCTTGCGCTGCTCTAGTTTTCCGCTGCAGCGCTTTTTGGGATGCCTTGTCGGTTGCACATTTCTTCTGCTCATACTCGCCATCATACCACGGGTTTCTTGTCGGGGGCGGTAGGTAGCCTAAGGTGATTTCCGCTACCTCTTTGATGGCCGAGCGGCAATGCAACCACATCTTGTTGGCGTTGGTGTTTGACGTAGGCATACCTGAGAGTCTCTCGCTTAGGTTCTTCGTAGGCTCTGGCAATCTCCGTTATGCTCAGGCGTCCAATGTTAAAACTCCTCATTGTTGACTGGTGCAGCTTTCTGACATTGGACACTCGGGCTCTGAATCGTGCTGAAACGAGGAAATGGTTAGAGTCGACGTTTGTAGTAGTCCTCTTTGACGGAGACTTCAGCCTCATCGGGCGTGTGCACGTATAAGGCTGATGTTGTAGAATTTGCCTTGGATACGGATCACAGCCAGGCGATCGGTTATTGGTTTAAAGTCGATGACCTTCGACCTTAACCGTTTTCCCACTACGAATCCGCATCCAAATATGTGCAACCTTTTGTGACAGCTGTAATATATGTCGCACTCTTTCTTCTTGATTATACCTTGTCCTATCCAACCTATTTCCATGTTATCAAATGGTTGAATTGCTCAATGTTCGAAGGAGACGTATTGTTGTTAACTAAATTCTTGAAGACAGTGATAAAATTCTTGTATTCCGAATGTAATAATAATAATATTGGTGGCGCTACAGCCCGTACAGGGCCAGGGCCTAGCTTCTTTTTCTTTTTTTCATTCGTTTTCGTCTTATTTTAAAATTCATATTTCTTACATGCTAGACAAAAATAACTAAAACTAGCTTAACTAACTTAACAATCGCTCTTACATCTAACCTACTGACCCTATACGGGTACTCTAAGCTATTCTGAACTAAATTTAATTGTGCCTTTCGGCTTAGACTACGTTTTTTCTTTTTTCTTTTTATTTTGTCTGAATGGACTTTCTGATTTGTTTCGCCAAGAAAACTGGTAAAAAACTTGGCCTTATTTATCTACCTTAACCTATCTTAAGCTAACTTAACCTAATATAAAAACTTATAAGTTAACTTAACTATGTCTGTAACAGTACGGGACGTGCACCAGGGCGTATATATTATATATATGCCCAACATATAAAATGTATACGCCGTGGTGCACCTTTTTTTATTTATCAAATTTAATTTTTTTATTTTTATTTCTTTTTGCCGTTCTTTGGCAGACTCTCTCCCGTCTCGAGCAGAGATCGCTCTGCTGAACCGAAGGAGATCCTCGTGACTGCCAGCGACATCTCGTTCGTATTGGAGTCGCCTGTTCACTGTTCGGCATATGACGTGGAAGATGACAGGACATCCTTGTGGATCCTGTATTAGGCCAATTGTGTCGAGATGGAGGAACGCTTCGGGAGGAATAAAGCCGGTGAGGCTCACTCTCTCATGGTACATAACATTGGGGTAGTAAGCCCCAGAGATCAGACTGTTGGAAGAAGTCATAGCTCGTGCAATATGCCTTCTGATCAGTTTAATAATAAAATTATCTATCCTGTTCAAGTTTGCCTCGTTGTACAGGACCTCGTTAGGATAGAACTTCTTGTAGCCAGACTCGGGTCTACGATACAACCGGAGACAAGTGCGAAGACATTGTCTCCTCATCTTTTCCATCTGGGAAGGACTCACATTGAACCACAGTGGACAACCGTAGGCCATAACAGGCCGGGTGAGGGCCATATAGCAGATTACCAATACTCTGGAATCAAAGTTGGCTGCTGTAAAACAACCCCCTTGCCACAGCAAAGGCCTTCTTAGCATTTGCCAGAGCAATATCTATATGTTTGTCAAAATACAGATATTGATCCAACCAAATGCCAAGATACCTTACTACACTTTTCACATCTAACGGCCTTCCCTGCGGATCAACTATGCCGAACTTACGCCAGTTTGTGCGCGTATCCCATCAAGCTATGTACAGCGGGGTCTGAAAAGGATAGTTTCACACTTCAGGAAGTCGTCGCAAAATCGCTGAATTTGTTCGAAGTCACGTTGCAACAAGTTATTTATTACTTCGATCTTCGGACCTGATCTGTACACTACTAGATCGTCGGCATACGCAATTAAGTGCGGCATGGAACCTATAAAATCTGCAGTTAATATTGAGTACAAGATCGGCAAACCAACAGCCCCTTGTTGAAGACCATTTTTAATGTCAAAGACCGTGGTAGAAGTTACGTCGTCACTTTTCACGACGAACTTTCTACCTATTATCATGTCGTAGATCATGTATAGCAATGATTTGCTTGTGCCGATCCTGCCCAGCTTGAGGAAGAGGTCCTCTAACCAAACGGTGTCGAACGCTTTCTCCAAGTCAATCAGACAGGCACCCGTGCACTGCTTTTTGCCTTTGTTCCCCTGAATGTCGGATACCAGTGTGGACGCGGCATGTATAGTTTCATGCCCCGCCCTGAATCCGAACTGGTTGTCCGGTATGATTTTATTTTCCTCAACCCATTGTTACAGAACTCGAATGACTATTTTTTCAAAAACCTTGCTTATGCAAGGAAGAAGACTGATCGACTGAAGATTTGTCGGAATAATTTGTCTTTGTCCCGTTTAGGGATTGGTTGCACCACAGCTGTTTTCCAGTGTGCCGGGTAATAAGCATTACTTAGCGTATTGTTGAACAGTCTGCACTGCTTCTGGCGGAAGATAGCGAAGCACAATATTTGATATACCATCGATTCCCACAGATTTTTTCTTCTTCAGCAAGTTAAAGATACCCTGAAGATCTTCTTGAGAAATCACGATTCCATCATTGGCGACGGCATTATTTGCCATGTTTTCGTCACTGAACCTGGTGAAACTAGGATTCTCTGATCGCCATTGACTTATCTCGTTTCGGAGCTCGAAGTGGTTTAGAGAGGCTCTATGCTCCAGGCTCCGTTGATAGTATACACTCGCTGAAACACAGCATTAATTGCTTTCACCTTCTCCTGTGGATCTTCAACCACGAAGAAGTCATTGTCTAGCCCTGCCCCACCTGGATCGATGCCAACTGAAGTCAGTAGTTGTTGGTTATTTGGCGTCCTGGGAAGTCTAATGGCCTGAATGTCGTTTTGATCTTTCCTCCTAAATATTTAATTTACTTGTGGGAACATATTATATAACATAACATATTATAACATATTATTGCCCCAGTGCAAGCTTATGGCCAAACTATAATTGATACGGATTAACTGTTGGAGGTTCTTGATCTCCTATTTCAATGCCCTGACTTCCGCGTTTTGTGGATCTGTAAACCACCTGTGCAAGAGTTTGAGTCGTGACAGCAGCCTACTTTTGTGCACGTGAAGTGCATCGATGGTAGCATTTCGATAAACATCGCTGTCATCGTACTGTACTACCTTCGGAGTAGTCTTGTTAATGGTACGTTTAATTACGTCGTCCATTTGTATGAGGTACATGTCAACCTCTTCGTTCGTAAGGTTTCTGTTTCGGATTGATTCCACTCGAACGTAGTGCTGTGGATAAAGTCCTGGAGAAGCATGGCCATCGGGCTTAATTATAATTATAATGGTTCGTCTGGACATACTCTGCCAGTTCTTCCACCTCGTTCGGGAGCTGAATAGCCGCGAAGAGTCCGCAGTGATCACTCTCGAACTCAACAACAGTTAACAGTTCCGCGTGCGTCTTTCCACGTTAAGTATCGTCTGTAGATCAGTAAGAGATCCAGATAGGACCCGCATCTGGGATACGATGGTCTATCAGTTGCAAGCAAATCTAGCTTCAACTCAATATTATGCTCTACAGTGGGGTTCCAGAGTTTGCGCGTCTGGTTCAGCTTAGTTTCGCTGGGAATCAGCACGTCTGCATTATGGGTTTGTACAAGATTACCGAGCGTTAGTTTCCGTTCGGTTCTAATCACTGAACATTCACACTAAGATATTAAGGTTACTACCTGCGTGCGCAGCCATCAATCCGATGATGCGTTTGGCACGGCTAACACCGTCGAGTAGATCAATTCTACTCACGCTGCTTGCTCTTGGAACCGTTTTTCGAGCTGAGCGATCTGCCCCTGGATAGAGAGCAGTACCGTCATCAGGTTGCTTTGCCACTGGGACCGGGGCCACCTTCGGCACTGTCTGTTGTACCGGTCGCCTTCCTGATGCCATTTGGGCGTAGGAGACTGTCGGAGTAACAGTGGTAGCTGGAGCACGGGCCACTGGCGTCGCATCTACCATTTGTGTTTTCCTTTTGCCTCTATACTTTCCCTGATTTGTTGGACTTTAGGACATCCCCGATAGTTATCAGGGTACCCGTTGGTCTTGCATAGTACGCATGTGAGCATAGCCCTGTCCTCGACTTCTTCCGTCCCTAGGGGGCATTCCCCATGCATGTGAGTTTTTACGCTGTGACTGTTGCTTCTGCTGTGGCTGCTTCTGTTGTTGTTGCTGCTGTTTCTGCTTATGTTGTTGTTGTTGTAGTTGTTGCTGCTGCTGCTTAGGCTGCTACTCTTTTTGTTGTTGCTGCTTCTGCTGCTGTTGCTGCTGGTGCTGCTGCTTCTTCTGATGTTGTTGCGCAGCCTCTTTAGCTTTTCTCCTTGCCTTTAGCTTTTGTTGGGGGACCTGGATGTGAGCATCCAGCTCCTCCCTCTCCCTTTGGATCTTTACCAGTTGCTCCATGTCCTTCTCCTCTTCGTCATCCGACTCTGAGTTCCCTCTACCTCCGAAGGAAAATCTACCCTCGCCCTCGGCCGACTCATACAGAACGTTGTCTAGGGCTTTGCATTTCTGCGCTGCTTCTTCTTGTTATTGCGCGTCTGCTTGTGCTATTGTTATTGCTGCACTTTCTGCTGCTGCTGCAGTTGTTGGTGCAGTTTCTGCTGCCGTTGTTGTTGATGCGACAGTGGATCGGCGTTTGACAACAGTTGTCTGTTGCTGTAGTCTCCTTCTCCGATTCTGTCGCGTTTCAGGTTGGGTTACTTGGTGGCCTGATGTGCTAGCCGCTGGTACCACTTTGTTGTCCACTTTAGAGAGCTTTAGAGAGGACCGCTCAATTTCCTCCTTCATGCGGATTGCTCTCACTCACACTTCGAATCTAGTCAAATTGTTGCATTTGAGGAAAAAAAAAATTTCACTGATTTTCTCGGGAATTGAACCCGGCACCAAGAGTCCACGGTCGAATACACTGCCAACGGGCCACTGGCTCTTAAGATTTCCTAAAAGATTTTGTGAACTTGGACTGTTTTCCTAACTTTTTCACACTAAAGCCGAAACACGTCTGTACTCTCTGGAGTTCTGTGAACGACTGAGGGCCTAGCTTCTCAGCAACCACTCGTGTTGTGCGTGCTATTATTCTATCACTCAGGCGGGGAAATTTGTTTGTTTTTGACCAGATTTTTTATTCTAGTCATACTGCCCTTCGTGAAACAACGCGATGCTTTCAAGTCCTTTAGCGACGTGTTCCGAGATAAATGTAAAACCTTTAACGATTTCCAGCAACAACAGCAATGAAAGCGGCAGCAGCAACCACCGTAGTTTGTGATATTCGATGTTCTATAATTGTTGTGTCAACATATGTCGAAATGTGTTAAGAGAATAGTATCAAGTTTTTTAAATGTTGCGAGGGAAATGAATTAACTGCAGTGATCGATTCGTTGTCGAGTGATCGATCCGATGAGTATATTAAGAGAAAATTGTTGTGCCAGCTAATATGGATCACAATGCTTGGAGGAAAGCTTGACATTAAACAATAGGAATGCAAACAAGATCAGCTAATGACGATGATGAGAAAGAAGATGCGTGATCGAACTGGTAGAGCGTTACGAACGTGTGAAAGTCATAAGTACTGTGCGATAGCTGCTTCGATGACGAGTGAAGGAGATAACTAATTAAATTGGATTAAGGCTTAGTGAGACGTAATTCTGTTGCAACATTACCTTTTATGTAGGTAGGTGTCCCAATTTTAGTTGATTTTTTCAAATTTTATTTCTGCACGGTTCACTCGAAGATTTGTTGAGATTTTTTATTTTGGCTTTTTTCGAGCTAAATTCTTGTGCGTGAATGGAATGGAAATGCATATATAAGAAAAATAAGAGATATTTCAGACTAGCAGCAGCGTTGAGCGTGTTTTTCAAGACTAAGTAACATAAGAACGCATAACAAGGAAACATAAATTTCCCCGTATTTGAAGATGGAAAAAAACTGAAACTGAAAACTGAACTGTTGAAAGTATTTATATCTGTAGAATTCGCTACAGATATAAATACTTTCAACTTTTAGAAAAATTTAAAACATTAAAACAAAAAATGAAGACATGTTCATTTGAAAGCTTCACAAATCCCATTACAAAATCAGAAAATTATGAAAAATGATCACAACCCTATTAGCTTCTGTTATTGATTCCCGGACACAAATAAGCGACAACGCAAAAACAATCTGTAAAATTATCTTGTTCAAAAAATGCAAGTTGTGGCTTCTGAACTACAATATAAATCTCCCACAATGCAGAAGTATTTCAGAGATGCTCTTGAAATTGAGATGAAGATAACGAGGTGCTTTTGTCGGAAGAATTTTTTCAACAAGACCTACAGCAAAATCAAACGCCTATTGTAAATGCAACAAAACAATGTTTGTGTTGAAAATCTTTTACAAACGAATGATGAATTTGAGCCTATGGATTTTTCAGAAATAGAAGAAGATGGACATTTATACACTGGCCAGTATTTTAACAATGTAGCTTAACAATGTAGCTAGAAAAAAGCAGAAGTAAAGATTTTTCGACCACTATCAGAAAACTCAATAGAACCACTAATAAACTAGGCATATCAGTTGAAATTAATTCCCTGAAGAACCATTTTGAAGATAAAGAGGCTTAAGTACCGTTCCATTACGCAATGCCACAGGTGTTCGACGATATTTTGGATATGCAATTCGTGATGAAGTGCTTGCAAGTGTCTTAAGAAACGCAAAGAAAAACAAGGCACCGGGTGAAGATAGGATCCCTTATGAATTTTTTCAGAACGCTACGAACAAGTTCCTCGAAAAAGTCTTTGCATCTGTAAATCGTATATATAACGAAGCTACTACCTGACAATTTCCAATCATCCGTAATATTTCCAATATACAACAAGGGAGATCCATATGTTGCAGCAAATAATAGAGGAATATCTTTTATGACCACGATGGCAAAATTGTTTGCTGGATTGCTGAACTCGAGACTCACGAAGTGGGTTGAAGAAAATAAAAAGTTAAAAGCAGGCTTCAGAGAAGGTTTCTCTACAGTGGACCAAATATTCAATCTTACCAACGTCGCACAAGGCTACCTTAATAGATTCAAGAAATTATATGCTATTATACGATCCACAGAAATTGTCTTTTTTACAAGTTACCGCAAATTGATGTTTCATCAAAGCTTCAAAATGTTTTATAAAGCTCTACAGTGTAAATAAGTCAGCGGAAATCGGAGTAAAGCAAGTATGTCTTCTGAGTCCATTGATATTCTCGTTATTCTTGGATGACATCTCAGAATACCCCCCAGCTTGAATTGTATTCGAAGGCATACGAGCTAGAGCACTACTGCTTGCCGATGATATAGTGATCTTAGCAGAATCGACAAGCTCTCTACTTATGATCAACAAGGGAAGCTACTGTAAATTCAATTGCATGCCTATCAACACAGCAAAATCGAAGGTGCTCATTTTCCCGAAAGGAACACGTCGCATAGCGAAAGCGGAAAATGGAAGTATGCTGGAGTTGTCCTGAAAGTGGTCAAATATAAATATCTTGGAATCACCATAAACCATGACCTTTCATTGAAAAAAACATTTTAAAATAAAGCTTGCCGAATCGACATAGGCCATAAACTCAACGTAGAGAAACCCAATGTCGAATTCGAAGGTTTGAGTTCCTACAGAAATAAAAGTATTTGAAGCTGTTATGTGGTCAGTAATGTGCTACGGCGCACAAGTGTGGGAAGGAAAACATTTCGAGGATGTAGAAAAGCTCTTGCGTTTCTTTTTAAAAATATTGCTTAGACTTCTTCAGCCAACACCTAACTAACTCACACAAATTGAGAGTGGAATGTCACCTCTCTTCATCTACACCCTTAAATTAAGTATGAAATACGTGAGTAAAATCGTAAACGATGGAGGGAATAGGTTGATTAAAGGTATTGCCAAAAAAGCGCTGAGAACGCGAACTCTTTTTTCAAAGATTGGGAGAATATCTCTATCGGATAAAACAACGCGCTTGATCTAAGCGAAAATAATATTTCAGAGTGGAGTACCATCATTCGGAATTTTGTACGGGATGTGGAACAGGCAATCAAAGTAGAAAGCGTTGTAAAACTCGACAACACGTTTGATATACAAACAACTTAATCATCAAGCAATAGACTACTTGAATACTGACCTAAGTACTGCCCAAATTTTAATGGTATAACCTGAAGGAAATTAGATGAAACTACAATGGAGAATCTCAAATGATGATGGATGATGTGATAAGCGTACACTGATAATTGGAGTTCACTAGCATCCTATTGCCAAATTGTCCTTATGTATAGGAAAAGAATTATTGATGAAGATTTTTAAATCAATTTACTTTACTTATTTGTTCAATTAATTTACTTTCTTTCCTCTTCTATATAGCGCTTATTCAATATTGCCAATAATAGTTGTCTCAGCAGACGGCTCTGCCATACTCAAACGTACATACATTTGTAAATAATTTTGTTTACAAAAAACCTTACAATACAAAAAAAAGAAGATGTACTATTGTAGGTCCTACAGTATTGAACCAATTTGCTAAAATAAAATTGCAGAATGATTCTGAAACATTTCTGTTTCATAATGTCTCCAAAGGTCCAGACATCGGCAGCATCATTGCACCTACGGATGAATTCTTTGGAATATGCTAACTTCACGTAAGCATTTTCAAAGGTATTGTTTTAAATCAGCCTCACATAGGGCGTATTTAGTGCTATATTAGGGCTAAGATTGTGGAAGACTGTGTTGCTAAAACAAACCAAATTACACAGCTTTCATTTTGGTTCGCGAATGAAAATGTTTGCAAACATCACCACATACAAATATTAGATTACATAAAGCTTGTTTTATTAATGAAGTACCGTCTTGGGATCTTGGGACTGCTTTTGAAAAGAGTTACAATCTCCATCCCAAACTTAAAATAATAAGTCAGTAGACCCACTTTTAAATTAATCAATTTAGTTATTCCAGTTTTTGTGAAAGTGAAAATTAAATCTCACATCTCATCTCCTAAACTAATGAACGGAACATCTGTGAGCATAACAACTGCAAAAACCGCACATATCAGAAAAAACAGGTAGAGAAAAAATACGCTTTCTGCGATGTGAAACCGCGGGTGTGGACTTACGAACGAAATAGATGTGATTTTGATTGTAATCTAATAGATTGAGTTGCGAAGAGAATAAGACATTTCTCGATAAATAAATTGACTACTTGAAATTGTAAGTCTTGTTAGTTAAATTTATAACAATCATTTCATAAATCTCACTTCATAAATAACTAGATATTAAAACTAAAAAGTATAATTCAATCCAAATTAAGGCATTAAAAGTAACGGATATACAGATAAATCTTATTCAGAAAAGTAAATTAATATGAACCCTTAGGAGGTACGAAATCTAGACATATTTCATTCCTTATAATTTCATTATATGATAACATTGCTTTCATTACTCTATAGGAAAGACGATTTTTGCTTTGCTTTGTTATGTTATTGAGTCTTGAAAAAAACATGGTCGGCGGATGCGCTACCATGTGGCAAAGTCAAAAGTTTTATCATGAATCTCGAGATATTTGCAAAAATCTGCTCTTCAGAAATATTTCTTATTTTTTTTAAGTCTACCCAAAATTTAATTGAATTCGCCGAAAATTTTTCAATGGTTTGCCAGCGTGCCATATTCAAACTTTAAATGTCCAGCTGCCATTTAAATAAAAAAGTGCCACAATGGCACAATTGTGCCACATCGGCAACGCTGGTGGTTTATGTGCTTTATGTTCCTGACGATAGACTGGAAAGTAAGGTGAGGTGTGAGACGCATCTACTTTTGCGAAGTTGTGCGAAATCGACAGTGGACTGGAAAGCAAAGTGAGGTGGAAGACACATCTGTCTGGGAGGATTCTCTCATGCCTTGTAAGTTTTTCTTTTTGATTTATTCGAGTTTTGTGCGGTGACGTTAGTGCGCGTCTTTTTGTTCCATTTGATTTTAAGTTATTATTGTGGTAAGTGATTATAGTTTCATTGTGTATTATTAATTGTTTCATGTTTGTATTATATATTGGATTAAGATTTGTTTTATTATTTGTTTTAACCCATTACATCCCAAACATCCACAAAATTGGACTGTTTTTACCAAATCTACCAATTGGTGAAGTAAAAGTTTTAAGCTTTATTTTGGTGATATGGTGTAGAACAATCATTGCAAAGTGTTTTCTCGCATTAAGTGTAAATAGTCTAAGGTTTTTTTTTTGCAATCTTGTCCTTTGCAACCAAAATTGTCGAATCTGACCGGCTGTAAAGATCTCCGGAAGATCCTGGTATAGATTTTTTTGCCCTTCCTTCCGATTTTTTTATTCAAGAAAAACAAACCCCTGGTTTTAAATCTAGCAGAGGGATGGTCTCATCTTTATTCACCTGGTTGTAAATAATCCATGCATTCACAAG
Source organism: Eristalis pertinax (assembly GCA_907269125.1). NCBI lineage: Eukaryota > Metazoa > Arthropoda > Insecta > Diptera > Syrphidae > Eristalis > Eristalis pertinax. The sequence goes on from OU026150.1 coordinate 13,680,091, forward strand.
GGACATCTATAAAATACGGATATTTGGAAATCAACCAATCATGTTTTATTACAGTTATGAATAAATATTGGCTGATTCACGGCTACTTTGTTCTTTTCTGTCTTTGAGTACCTATTAGTTTTACCTTAGGTGCAACAGTATCAAAATTAGTCAAAAACAATACTTAATTTTTGTGATGACATTTGCTGCATAATATTTCATTTTTATCAAAACGATGAATAACCTCGGTTTTCCTTTATCAGTTTTATTTTGTCATCATAGGACATTTCTAAGTCCTATTGTCTCTGGCTGAACCATTGAGATTTTAAATAAATCAACAATTGCATACTACTGAAGTTATCGAAGTAGACTACATGTGCGCTGGGATCCGTGCAATCTCCAAACAACTTTTTCATCACTCTTGAACCCAAGCCATCGGCGGCAAATAGTAAAGACGAGTTCCCAACGTCATATTCATGGTACACCTTACTTTGAAGGTTAATAACATGTTTTCAATATATATTTCCTTTCTACTGTTATCTATTATACATTTGGTAAAGGTATTAGAATAGTTCTTATGTACTTTGAAATAAGTAGTATTTTTCCTATACGATAAATAAATCTGGAAATAATTCTCTTCTTGGCGTAACAAAAGGGAACAAATATTTCAGTAGAAAATAGTGTATTAATACACATTTCGTTGGAAACAATAAAAATTAAACGACCTGCAAAAAAAAATCTCCTCTTGTGCATGGATTCGTATACATATGTGAGTTTGCGATTGCTCGCAGTATCAATTCCATGTCAAACATGTGTGCACTTGAATATAGAAATTTCTGTGAAAAACCACAGAAGCGAAGTGTAATTTGCTTCCAAGAAATGGGTTTTCTTCTGGAGTGCAGTGATAGATTCTGTGATCTAATGCTATGAGTATGAATGTATGTATATGCTATGTTTGCGAAAATTGAGTGAGGAAATGTATGTATTTGGTATGCAGTGACATGATTATATTTAGTGCTGGGAATGACGTGCGATTTAAAATCGATTTAATTTTTTGTCAACAAACATTATTGTTTACAATTTGAGATTAAAACTATGCTTAATACTAAGGGCAATGATGTTGGCTCAACAATAAGAGCACAACTGATGTACATACATTCTTCAATTCAACATTTGGTATTACAATATCGGTTTATTGTTTATATTTTATAAGTCCACAATGTGCAGTTGTTCAAGTCCGTGTGTCCATGGGATGGGGTGGTGTGTTAGCCGATTTAGCCTTGATGATGACAGCTATCGCTGCTCTGGTAGAAGCCATGCAGCTCGTTGTTAGATGTCGTGCTTGGAATGATGACAGTCGTGTGCGATATTGTCATACCATGTTATTCAATGTTGAGTGTTGGATGTTGCGAGTTTTGCGTTTTCTTATGTTGTTTTCGTTTTGCAATGTTGGATGTTTTCTGTTTAACGCGGTTCGTTTCTCGCCAGTGGACATAACTTCGTTATTGGTCTCCGAAATTCTCCATGATGTGTCTTGACTGTGACAACACGGGTTAGCTGGTCTGAACCGGGATGTGTGTCTGTGATTCGTCCGAGGCTCCATCGTGCTGGGGGGGAGTCGTTCACCCTTGATCAGGACAAGATCACCTGTCTTTGGCTGCGAACACTGCTTCAAGCATTTTGGGCGTTGTTAAAGTCACGCTAAGTATTCGCATTGTCATTGTTTCCAACAGGTCTGTATGTGAACTTGTAGCATTTTTGTTGGAGCAAAGGCAATATAATAGCAAGATACTACAAGTTGTTCGGGGGGTTCTATAATGCGACCCAAGCTTTTTCTACTCTCTAAAGCTCTGTTGTTCTCAGCGTTTTGTGTATTATTTAATCTGCACGTTTTCTGAAAAACTAACTGAAACTCCTTTTGCTCTTTTTTCTTTTTCGTTTCTTTTTTGTTTTGCCATTGATCCCTATCCCGAAATCTCATTCACATCCCTTCTCATTGTACTATGTGTTGTGTGTGGTGATACATATTGAAGAAGAATTATCTACGTGTGGTTCAGCAAAACGGAAGGCCTACGCATTATGTGATTAATCTATACCTCCAATTTTATCTAAATCGGTAAATCCGTTCAAAAGTTTAATATTCACGAACTTAGCAACATTGATTGGTTTTGTTGAAAAATCGTTCTCGAGCAGAGAAGTAATATATCTTATCTTGGGTTGTGTATATTGGTTGGGGGTGTATGTCCCACTGCCGTCGCTGTGTTTATGTCGCGAGCGTATTTATGTATATAGATTGGCTATTTGAAGACAAGAAAATAGCAAAATGTGTGTCTATTTTTTTGTTCGTTTGGTGAAGGGTGATAATTCAAAAAGAGCATTCCACTCTATGAGTTTGATTTCATCCGCCCGACAGTACCTGGAAAGCTTTTATCGAATTACGGAACTCTTTTCGCAACACCAAAATCGTTGCACGCCTTGACTATAAGTGCAACTTTTCAGAGAAGGTACCTCGATTAGTGCAACTTCTTGTGTTTAAACAGTCCTTCTTCATTTTGTTCGTCATTGCTGCCGTTTTTTTACAGTTGGATTTTTTGGATCCGGTAAAATTTGTTTGTCACCACAGACACTACTCACGTATCTTTCTTCAATCGTGTCTTCGTTAGTTCAGAAAATCTCCAATGAAGAAATCAATGATTGTCTTCACAAGAACTTTGAGGCCTTGCAAATTGTGAGGACCCGACAGAAATTGAGAGCACAAATGAAAGTGAAAGTGAAGCTGTTCCCCCTTTATCAAAAATTAAAACAGAAGTTGTAATTCGATCCATCAACAAATGCTTACAATAGGCAGAAGAGATAATACTAGAAGACAAAATAAAAGAGTTTGTATAATTTTAAATGGAATACGTATGAAACTTTCGTATTCTGATTTTAAAACAATGTGTTCAACACAAACGATTTTTTTTCATTTCAAAAACGTTTTATTCATCACGTTGCCACTTCTCTATAGAAACAAAACAATTTTGACTATCACTTTCTTATTAAAAATTCTTATTTAAAAAAATTGTGATCCGGTAAGTGCAACAACCTCGGTTATTGCAGCTGCCTTAATTAATTTCTGTTTCTTGGTATGCCACTTATTGCCTTTGGTTAGAGTCACAAATCACGTTGCCACTTCTCTATAGAAACAAAACAATTTTGACTATCACTTTCTTATTAAAAATTCTTATTTAAAAAATTGTGATCCGGTAAGTGCAACAACCTCGGTTATTGCAGCTGCCTTAATTAATTTCTGTTTCTTGGTATGCCACTTATTGCCTTTGGTTAGAGTCACAAAAGGAAAGAACGAATGTATTGTCTTCATAATGTCAAATTATTACAAGGCATTTTTTGTTTGTCACACACGAAACACTTAGTTCTCTAAATGAATGCCCTCAGTTATTTGTAGCGCGAATACGGATCTTTTTTGATATCCCATGAGAACTCGAACTCTTTTTCTATTTTCAAATTTCGATCGAGATAAGCTGAAATCAATTTCGTTGCAAGGATAGGATGGGATAGGAATGTGGGTAGACGTGCGGACAAGTTTGAACCACTTATTTCTTGCTATTTCTAGAATTTTATCATCCACCTTCTTCCTGACATTTGCCAGTGATGGCTGAATCAATTCGATTGCCTGGGATGGGTCTTTTTCGGCTCCTTTTCTGGCCGGATATGTCACTGTGTCCTGGGACCCAGCATAGAGTTATCGTGTGTTGCACTCTTAGAATATTGAGCTCCTCGCGGCAGCTCGCGACCAGCATGGACTTGATTTCTTTCGCCGAAATTGCTTTGATGGCCGCTTGACTGTCAATTGGAATGGTAATATCAGCCGGTGGTATTTCCAACTTCTTACCAGCTTCTTTGACTGCCAGGACCTCCGCTTAAAAGACGCTGCCATAATCAGGGATCCTGATAGAGCAGTGTATGTTTAACAATTCGGAGAAAATGCCCGCACCTGTGCCTGTTTCCATCTTCGATCCATCAGTGTATACTTGGATGCTCGAATTATTGATGGGTTCTTTTGTGGTCCACTTTTCCCTCGTCGGGAAATAGCATCGGAAGGGTATTTCAAAGTCGAGGACTGTTCTATTTGCAGTCTTTTCAGTATACAAACAAACAGAGCTCTTGACTTTGACAACCTTATTAATACTCTCTGTGTTACATAATATGTCACTTCTTTTATACTCTGACAGCTAGAGGAATTTTCGGAACAATCCCTCAGTCCGGTCAGCGACCTCATACAGCTGATATGCATATTCGGTAATGACAATCGTTCAATATGACAAGTGTTAATTCTACAGTGGTGAGAAAGATAATTCATATTCGACGACTACAACTCGGCCTTCCTGACAGAGTGATCGCCCCGATAACTCGCATACAACTTAATAATTTTCAATCAATAATTTTACATTTTACAAAATTTCAAAGAATAATTCAACTACTTTATAAATATTATTTTACCATGAGTTCATATATAGCATTACAAAAAGTGACATGTTTTAACAAAAGTATTCCAGATTTCATAAATTGAATTCAATTTATTCATACATAAATACATAAGTTACTATACATACAGCTAAGATTGGTCCCGCGTACAAATACCCGATTTATTAGTTCAAAACAAATATTTTAAATCTTTTGTCGTTAGTCATTATCAAGTTCACTTGGTCTCGGGGCATAAGGTCGCATATTAGCTGGTGAACAAACGCCTTTATAAGGTAATCGAGTCAATTGCATGCCTTCGACATCCCCTATCACATAGCGATTATTGTCCAAAACCTTCTTAACCTCATAAGGGCCACGATACTTAGAAAGAAGTTTTTTATTAATACCTGGTGTCGTAACAATGTTTCTAATCACGACGAGATCTCCTACATTGTACTCGATCGGCATCTTGTGACGACTATCAAAGTATACTTTGTTGTGAAACTGATTAATTTCAATGTTCTTTTGAGCCTTGTCTCTAACATCATCTAAACAAGTGAGGTTCAGTTTTGAAAGCTTTTCTAGATACTCCTCTACTTTATCACAAACGATACCTTTTTGATTTACACGAAACAAAAGGATACTAGGTGTGAAACCTGTGGATCGTTGGAACTGTGGAACGATGTTCCTATCCCAATCGCTGGTGGTATCAACATCGCACTCCTTCGCTAGCATGGGGATTATGACGCGTTTTAGTCTTTCCACTTGCCCATTTGATTGTGGTGAATGTGTGGCAACTTTCACATGCTGGACATTGTGCTGTTGCACGAATTCAGCGAACTCTTTTGAGGTAAAGCAGGTACCTCAATCTGAAATTATCCGATTGGGACGCGAATAATTCTCAAAAAATGAAGTCAAACATAAGATCGCTTCTTTTGACTGTGTGGTTTTGACGGGATATAATTTAATGAATTTAGTGAAACCATCGATAACTATGAAAAGGTGCTTTCTTTTTGATCGAGAAGTAGCAAAAGAGCCAAGATGGTCAATATGTAGTGTATCGAATGGAAAATTATCTTTTGGGATCGGATGCAGAGTACCCTCTCCTTTTCCTGAATCAGGTGAAAAGAAAACACATTTCAAACAATTCTTTATATATGCCTTGATTTTATCCTTCATTTGTGGAAACCAATAGATACTAGATATGTGATCATAACATTTGTCTACCCCTAAAAGACACAAAGCCTCATGATGTGTCCTAATCACTGTTTCTTCCATTTGCGATGGCACATAAAATAAAACCTTCTCTTTATTTTTAGCTTTGCGATAAATGAGGCCATTTATCATTTCAAAAAACTTACTTTCTGATTTCTCTAATTCAGAAGCAATAGACAGTATCTTTGAATCTTTCTTTTGTGCCGCAGCCAGCATAAACTCAAACGATTCACTACCTACATACAGAATATTGAACGACCTAATAAAAGAGTCCACATGCGACATCTTGTCGCCTTTTCTATGCTCGACACTATAACCATAGGCTTGCATCTCTAAAGCAAAACGAGAAATACGAGGGTTCAATGTCTTTTTATTTAACGTCATAGTAAACGCTTGGCAATCTGTAACTATCTTAAATGGTATACCTGTAAGATATATTCTAAACCGCCTAAGTGCATAAACTATTGACAGTGTCTCTAGTTCATAGCTATGATACTTCGATTCAGTTTCTGTTGCCCGTTTAGAGAAGTAGAAAACTGGAAGAAACTTGTTGTCCTTTTGCTATTGAAACAAAACTGCTCCGAGATAATACCGGAGATGCAACGTTCCTTTTCTCCAAACACAAACGGAACATTTTTTCGCAAAAGATCATACAGCGGCATAGCTATGTTAGCGAAATTCTGTATAAACTTTCTGAAGTAAGATCACAATCCAATAAAACTATGAACATCCCTCTTACAAATAGGTACGGGAAAAGTTATTTATAGCAGATAAGATTGTTTTATTTGGCTGAATTCCTACTTCATCCTACCCTAAATATAAGATTTTCCGCTGAAGAAAAGAGCATTTATCTAAACGAAGATGCAGGTTATGTTTTATAACTACCTCAATTACTTCAGTTAGAATATTTAAGTTCTCGTCGATCGTTTCTGTAGCGATAAGGATATCATCAAGATAAGTATAAGATAAATCTTAGATTGTTTAATGAGGTAACCAAAAACATGCTTCATAAACCGTTCGAATGCTGACGGAGCATTCTTAAGCCCGAATGGCATTCTAGTGAATTCATATTGGCCTAATGGCGTTATGAATGACGTATATTTCACAGAGTCTTCAGATAACTTTACGTGATGAAATCCGTTTTCTAGATCGAGGGTAGTGAAATATCGCTTATCTCTCAGACGATCAATATGATCCTCAATTAGTGGCAAAGGATAATTATCTCTAACAGTAACTTTATTTAGATCCCTAAAATCTACACACATCCTAAGTTCTTTAGATTTCTTCTCTACTAACACAATAGGAGATACATACTCCGAATTTGACTCTCGAATTATTCCTTTTACCAACAAATCATCTGATATGTTTTGTAGTTGTATCTAGTGACTATAGGGCAATCTCCTAGGCGCACAATGAAAAGGGGTGTCGGCAGACAAAACAATTTTCATTTCGAATTCACTTACCGCGGCACTCTGCTCATTTTCTTTTATATTCAAGGCGGGCTCAATAATTTTATAAATTTTATTTCTTATACTAGCATTTAAATCTAAGTTTATGTTAAGAGCTAGCTTACTGAGTCACATACATCGACAACAACATCTCATCTGCTGGAGAAATTCATCGTCTTCATCATCATGGACCTCATCCGCACCAACCGAAGAATGATCTTGACAGACTTGATTGATGAGATTTAATTCTTGTTTTCCGTCGTTCTTGACATCCGATTTTCGAAAAACCAGACCAACCTTAGCCATGAAGTCACGACCTAGAATTATGGGATATATCATTGAGAACTGTTTAACAACAAAAAATCTAATTTTTATAATAGAATTTTCAAAACTTATATTGCAATCGATGTTTCCAATGATGTTCAAAGGGTTGCCGTTGACTCCGCAATACGTTTGGTCCACTATATCCACTGTTGATACCATCGATGTCGGCAAAAATTGCTCTTGGACAAAGCTGATGGGACTTCCAGAGTCCAAAAAGGTGAGAAGGGCTGTCGAAGTTTTCATTTTGTCACACACATACTGGTAATCGATGATCATTTCGAATTCATTGAACCATTGTTTTTCCTCTCTGCGATGTCCTCAATCTCCGCTGGTGCATTTTCTTCTTGGTTGTGATGTATTTGCTTGATTTTGGTAGTAAGTGCACTGGTATTTATTGCCATAACATTAGCTTCTTTGCAGTTACGGGCTACATCGCATTGCTTTCCACATTTGAAGCAAGTAACGTCTTTCCTTTCTTCTAGGTTACGGGAACTGGTTTGCTTTTCACTAGTTCTTTGAACTGTCTCTTTTACTTGCACTGGTTGCGTACCACGATTAGAAAATCCACTTTTGGAAGCTCGGTCCAAATAGTTATCACGGTCGTTGCTTTTCAACCGTTCGTATTTGCGTAAAGCAATCTTCAAATCACTTAAACTATTTTCACTGTATAGTATGGATTTGTTCACTTCTGTGTCTGAAATACCTCTAATGATGAAGTCGATGAGATCTTCTTTCTCGATTGAACTATGCGCTGCAATCTCTTGCATAGCCAATACATACTGCTGCATAGTTTCGTCACGATTCTTTCTTCGTCCTCGAAGTTGATTGTACCCACGAGAAGCTTCTTGCCGTATAGGAATGTGGTCCTTTCATCCAGGTCATAAAGCTCACAGCACTCCTGAACTGCTCCAACCATCGTTGAACGGGAACATGATCATCGCCACTAAACGGTGTCATGGAATCTTCGACGTCTTTGAAACCAACGGGAACAGTATATCCAACGCTACGCTCTTCTCCGCAACTTACAGATCCCGTAGTTTCCTCTTCAACGCGATTTCCATTTTCTTCTTGACGATCCTCTGTAGCTGCTCCAGCTCTTCATCCACATCATCTTCTTCTGTTACATCTGCTTCACTACTTCCTCCCCGCGCACCTTCAGCAAACTGTATAGAATCACTTGCGGGAAATTCCCCATTCCTTAAACTGTGTTCGTGCATAAGTTTGACCAGGTCTTCATGCACATAGCTTCGCACTCTTCCTTAGAACCACCTGTTTGCAACTTCAATGACCGCAGGATGGTTTTGAGGGTAACCACCGTAGCTGTGTCTACGAATTTTTGCCACTCGTCCTCATATCACGAATCGAAAAATTTGCATTGTGCACTTAACTGACTTTGGTCACGGGAACAAGAAATTACAGCGTTTTTAACTGCGGACAACTCTTTTTTTGCACTTCTTTTTTCCTCTTTGTGGATTAAATCGTACTTCTGAAACTTGTAGGAAACAAACAGAACTCTTGACTTTGACAACTTTATTAATACTCTCTTTGTTACATAATATGCCACTTCTTTTATACTCTGACAGCTAGAGGAATTTTCGGAACAATTACTCAGTCCGGTCAGAGACCTCATACAGCTGATATGCATATTCGGTAATGACAACCGTTCAATATGACAAGTGTTAATTCTACAGTGGTGAGCAAGAGAATTCATACTCGACGGCTACAGGTACTTGACAGCCAGCATTTAGATTGAATGCTTCTAATGGCACTTTTAGCAGCGTTAGCTTGCATGTAAAGGTCAAGTGGGAGAAGGTTTAGATAGGAGATAGCGCCTGTAACTCCAAGACATGCTAGTCTCTGTATTCTAGTAAGCAGCCTGAGGTTGGTGGATTTCAGTGCGGCCTGCCACCATACCACGCTGCCGTATGTCAAGATTGGCCTTACAATCGCTGTGTACATCCACAGAATTGTCTTGGGGTTCGGACCCCACTTTTTGCCGAATATCCTGTTGCTCAGGTATAGGGCACAAGCTGCCTTCTTGATTCTTTCCATTAGGTTGAGTTTCCAGGTTAGTTTCTGGTCTAGGATGATCCCTAGGTATTTCGCGCTATCCGCCAGATTGAGGGTCGTGCCTTCAATTGTTGGGGGGTTAAAGCGTGGAATGACCCTTTTGTTGGTGAATAGTACCAACTCAGTTTTTTGAGGGTTGATTCCTAGACCACAGGATTTCGCCCATATTAGGAGGGTTCTCATTGCGTTCTCGATTAGCTCGCTAAGAGTCGGGAGAAATTTACCGCGAGCTATAATCACCACGTCATCAGCGTAGGTAATTGCTCTGGTTCCCGTTAGTCTGAGCTCTTCTAGTACTTCATTAATTACTAGTACCCATAGGAGAGGGGATATAACCCCTCCTTGAGGAGTTCCTCTTGCAGCTGCAACTTTAATTGTGGAGTCTCCTAAGGTAGCATTAATGATTCTCTTGCTGAGCAGACTTACTATCACTGTAGTAAGTGATTGCTCCACTTTGGCTTTTTCAAGGGCGGACTTAATTGCCGTGGTCCCTACATTATTGAAGGCTCCCTCTATGTCTAGGAAAGCAGCAAGTGCATATTCCTTGACATGTAGGGACTTTTCAATCACACTAACCACTTCGTGTAGTGCGGTTTGCCCTTGAGTTGGTATTTTACGAGAAGCTACTGCGGATGTAGATATAGAGGAGCTTTTCGAACGTCTTCAAGACGAAGGAAGTCAGGCTTATAGGTCTGTGGTCCTTCGCCGTGCAGTGGCTGGTCTTGCCGGCTTTGGGAATGAACCCTACTTTTACTTCTCTCCATGCAGCCGGAATATATCCATAGACCAGGCTACTGTGGAATAGTTTTTCCAGTATAGTAATAATGTCTTTTGTCGTTTGCAGCATGATGGGAATAATTCCATCGACTCCCGGTGATTTATACGAATCAAAGGAATCGATGGTCCATCTGATTCTGCTTGCTCGGAACGTTGTTATCACTAACTGGGATCTCTACAGCTGTCGAGAGTCCACTTTGCGAGCTGCCCGGGAAATGAGTTTCCATAAGAAGTCGCAATGTGTCATATGATGACTGAGTCCAGTTACCTTCATTATCTTTGATGTAACCTGGAATCGTGGGGCTTTTTGAAAGGAGCTTCCTTAGTCTGGCCGTTTCCGAGGTTTTTGCAATATCATTGCAGAAGGATCGCCAGGAGTATCTCTTGGCTATAGCTACAGCTTTTTTAAAATTCCTGAGGCTATCCTTATAAGCAGTCCAATCACTAGCTGACCTGGAGGCTTTAGCTGCATTGAATAAAGTTCTTGATTTCCTCCTTAGAACTAGGAGGTCTTTGCACCACCATGAGGGGGATTTCTTATTCGTTGATGTACTTAGAGGACAGGCTTTGTCGTAGGATTCTCGAAAGGATGAGGTGAAATCGTTTGCCATGAGCTCTAGGTCATCAACGTTCCTTATTGATCTCCGTGATAGGTGTTTAGTGAGTTTCCTGACTTCACACTTAAATCTACTCCAGTATTTCTGCACGGTTCACTCGAAGATTTGTTGAGATTTTTTATTTTTTCGAGCTAAATTCTTGTGCGTGAATGGAATGGAAATGCATATATAAGAAAAATAAGAGATATTTCAGACTAGCAGCAGCGTTGAGCGTGTTTTTCAAGACTAAGTAACATAAGAACGCATAACAAGGAAACATAAATTTCCCCGTATTTGAAGATGGAAAAAAACTGAAACTGAAAACTGAACTGTTGAAAGTATTTATATCTGTAGAATTCGCACAGATATAAATACTTTCAACTTTTAGAAAAATTTAAAACATTAAAACAAAAAATGAAGACATGTTCATTTGAAAGCTTCACAAATCCCATTACAAAATCAGAAAATTATGAAAAATGATCACAACCCTATTAGCTTCTGTTATTGATTCCCGGACACAAATAAGCGACAACGCAAAAACAATCTGTAAAATTATCTTGTTCAAAAAATGCAAGTTGTGGCTTCTGAACTACAATATAAATCTCCCACAATGCAGAAGTATTTCAGAGATGCTCTTGAAATTGAGATGAAGATAACGAGGTGTTTTTGTCGGAAGAATTTTTTCAACAAGACCTACAGCAAAATCAAACGCCTATTGTAAATGCAACAAAATAATGTTTGTGTTGAAAATCTTTTACAAACGAATGATGAATTTGAGCCTATGGATTTTTCAGAAATAGAAGAAGATAGACATTTATACACTGGCCAGGAATGACAGTTTCGTAAATGAGTCTCGTCGTTAACTTAATGAATGTGTTACAACTCTTGAAATGGACTGGAATAATGCTCTATTACAAGCATTTTCACAAGCATTATTAATCACATAGCACAACAAAATTGCGTTACAAGGGTGAAAAAGCAACCGTGGTTCGATGTAGAATGCTTGGAAGCTAGAAGAAAATGCCTTGGATACCTCAACCTCGGCATAGAGATGAACACGGAGATAGCGAAAAAAATGTATATTGAAGCTAACTTGCATGACAAAATCATATGCAAAAACAAGAAAACATCGTATTTTAACAATGTAGCTAGAAAAATAGCAGAAGTAAAGATTTTTCGACCACTATCAGAAAACTCAATAGAACCACTAATAAACTAGGCATATCAGTTGAAATTAATTCCCTGAAGAACCATTTTGAAGATAAAGAGGCTTAAGTACCGTTCCATTACGCAATGCCACAGGTGTTCGACGATATTTTGGATATGCAATTCGTGATGAAGTGCTTGCAAGTGTCTTAAGAAACGCAAAGAAAAACAAGGCACCGGGTGAAGATAGGATCCCTTATGAATTTTTTCAGAACGCAACGAACAAGTTCCTCGAAAAAGTCTTTGCATTTGTAAATCGTATATATAACGAAGCTACTACCTGACAATTTCCAATCATCCGTAATATTTCCAATATACAACAAGGGAGATCCATATGTTGCAGCAAATAATAGAGGAATATCTTTTATGACCACGATGGCAAAATTGTTTGCTGGATTGCTGAACTCGAGACTCACGAAGTGGGTTGAAGAAAATAAAAAGTTAAAAGCAGGCTTCAGAGAAGGTTTCTCTACAGTGGACCAAATATTCAATCTTACCAACGTCGCACAAGGCTACCTTAATAGATTCAAGAAATTATATGCTATTATACGATCCACAGAAATTGTCTTTTTTACAAGTTACCGCAAATTGATGTTTCATCAAAGCTTCAAAATGTTTTATAAAGCTCTACAGTGTAAATAAGTCAGCGGATATCGGAGTAAAGCAAGTATGTCTTCTGAGTCCATTGATATTCTCGTTATTCTTGGATGACATCTCAGAATACCCCGCAGCTTGAATTGTATTCGAAGGCATACGAGCTAGAGCACTACTGCTTGCCGATGATATAGTGATCTTAGCAGAATCGACAAGCTCTCTACTTATGATCAACAAGGGAAGCTACTGTAAATTCAATTGCATGCCTATCAACACAGCAAAATCGAAGGTGCTTATTTTCCCGAAAGGAACACGTCGCATAGCGAAAGCGGAAAATGGAAGTATGCTGGAGTTGTCCTGAAAGTGGTCAAATATAAATATCTTGGAATCACCATAAACCATGACCTTTCATTGAAAAAAACATTTTAAAATAAAGCTTGCCGAATCGACATAGGCCATAAACTCAACGTAGAGAAACCCAATGCCGAATTCGAAGGTTTGAGTTCCTACAGAAATAAAAGTATTTGAGATTGGCCTTACAATCGCTGTGTACATCCACAGAATTGTCTTGGGGTTCGGACCCCACTTTTTGCCGAATATCCTGTTGCTCAGGTATAGGGCACAAGCTGCCTTCTTGATTCTTTCCATTAGGTTGAGTTTCCAGGTTAGTTTCTGGTCTAGGATGATCCCTAGGTATTTCGCGCTATCCGCCAGATTGAGGGTCGTGCCTTCAATTGTTGGGGGGTTAAAGCGTGGAATGACCCTTTTGTTGGTGAATAGTACCAACTCAGTTTTTTGAGGGTTGATTCCTAGACCACAGGATTTCGCCCATATTAGGAGGGTTCTCATTGCGTTCTCGATTAGCTCGCTAAGAGTCGGGAGAAATTTACCGCGAGCTATAATCACCACGTCATCAACGTAGGTAATTGCTCTGGTTCCCGTTAGTCTGAGCTCTTCTAGTACTTCATTAATTACTAGTACCCATAGGAGAGGGGATATAACCCCTCCTTGAGGAGTTCCTCTTGCAGCTGCAACTTTAATTGTGGAGTCTCCTAAGGTAGCATTAATGATTCTCTTGCTGAGCAGACTTACTATCACTGTAGTAAGTGATTGCTCCACTTTGGCTTTTTCAAGGGCGGACTTAATGTCCGTGGTCCCTACATTATTGAAGGCTCCCTCTATGTCTAGGAAAGCAGCAAGTGCATATTCCTTGACATGTAGGGACTTTTCAATCACACTAACCACTTCGTGTAGTGCGGTTTGCCCTTGAGTTGGTATTTTACGAGAAGCTACTGCGGATGTAGATATTGAGGAGCTTTTCGAACGTCTTCAAGACGAAGGAAGTCAGGCTTATAGGTCTGTGGTCCTTCGCCATGCAGTGGCTGGTCTTGCCGGCTTTGGGAATGAACCCTACTTTTACTTCTCTCCATGCAGCCGGAATATATCCATAGACCAGGCTACTGTGGAATAGTTTTTCCAGTATAATAACAATGTCTTTTGTCGTTTGCAGCATGATGGGAATAATTCCATCGACTCCCGGTGATTTATACGAATCAAAGGAATCGATGGTCCATCTGATTCTGCTTGCTCGGAACGTTGTTATCACTAACTGGGATCTCTACAGCTGTCGAGAGTCCACTTTGCGAGCTGCCCGGGAAATGAGTTTCCATAAGAAGTCGCAATGTGTCATATGATGACTGAGTCCAGTTACCTTCATTATCTTTGATGTAACCTGGAATCGTGGGGCTTTTTGAAAGGAGCTTCCTTAGTCTGGCCGTTTCCGAGGTTTTTGCAATATCATTGCAGAAGGATCGCCAGGAGTATCTCTTGGCTATAGCTACAGCTTTTTTAAAATTCCTGAGGCTATCCTTATAAGCAGTCCAATCACTAGCTGACCTGGAGGCTTTAGCTGCATTGAATAAAGTTCTTGATTTCCTCCTTAGAACTAGGAGGTCTTTGCACCACCATGAGGGGGATTTCTTATTTGTTGATGTACTTAGAGGACAGGCTTTGTCGTAGGATTCTCGAAAGGATGAGGTGGAATCGTTTGCCATGAGCTCTAGGTCATCAACGTTCCTTATTGATCTCCGTGATAGGTGTTTAGTGAGTTTCCTGACTTCACACTTAAATCTACTCCAGTATTTCTGCACGGTTCACTCGAAGATTTGTTGAGATTTTTTATTTTTTCGAGCTAAATTCTTGTGCGTGAATGGAATGGAAATGCATATATAAGAAAAATAAGAGATATTTCAGACTAGCAGCAGCGTTGAGCGTGTTTTTCAAGACTAAGTAACATAAGAACGCATAACAAGGAAACATAAATTTCCCCGTATTTGAAGATGGAAAAAAACTGAAACTGAAAACTGAACTGTTGAAAGTATTTATATCTGTAGAATTCGCACAGATATAAATACTTTCAACTTTTAGAAAAATTTAAAACATTAAAACAAAAAATGAAGACATGTTCATTTGAAAGCTTCACAAATCCCATTACAAAATCAGAAAATTATGAAAAATGATCACAACCCTATTAGCTTCTGTTATTGATTCCCGGACACAAATAAGCGACAACGCAAAAACAATCTGTAAAATTATCTTGTTCAAAAAATGCAAGTTGTGGCTTCTGAACTACAATATAAATCTCCCACAATGCAGAAGTATTTCAGAGATGCTCTTGAAATTGAGATGAAGATAACGAGGTGTTTTTGTCGGAAGAATTTTTTCAACAAGACCTACAGCAAAATCAAACGCCTATTGTAAATGCAACAAAATAATGTTTGTGTTGAAAATCTTTTACAAACGAATGATGAATTTGAGCCTATGGATTTTTCAGAAATAGAAGAAGATAGACATTTATACACTGGCCAGGAATGACAGTTTCGTAAATGAGTCTCGTCGTTAACTTAATGAATGTGTTACAACTCTTGAAATGGACTGGAATAATGCTCTATTACAAGCATTTTCACAAGCATTATTAATCACATAGCACAACAAAATTGCGTTACAAGGGTGAAAAAGCAACCGTGGTTCGATGTAGAATGCTTGGAAGCTAGAAGAAAATGCCTTGGATACCTCAACCTCGGCATAGAGATGAACACGGAGATAGCGAAAAAAATGTATATTGAAGCTAACTTGCATGACAAAATCATATGCAAAAACAAGAAAACATCGTATTTTAACAATGTAGCTAGAAAAATAGCAGAAGTAAAGATTTTTCGACCACTATCAGAAAACTCAATAGAACCACTAATAAACTAGGCATATCAGTTGAAATTAATTCCCTGAAGAACCATTTTGAAGATAAAGAGGCTTAAGTACCGTTCCATTACGCAATGCCACAGGTGTTCGACGATATTTTGGATATGCAATTCGTGATGAAGTGCTTGCAAGTGTCTTAAGAAACGCAAAGAAAAACAAGGCACCGGGTGAAGATAGGATCCCTTATGAATTTTTTCAGAACGCAACGAACAAGTTCCTCGAAAAAGTCTTTGCTCTGTAAATCGTATATATAACGAAGCTACTACCTGACAATTTCCAATCATCCGTAATATTTCCAATATACAACAAGGGAGATCCATATGTTGCAGCAAATAATAGAGGAATATCTTTTATGACCACGATGGCAAAATTGTTTGCTGGATTGCTGAACTCGAGACTCACGAAGTGGGTTGAAGAAAATAAAAAGTTAAAAGCAGGCTTCAGAGAAGGTTTCTCTACAGTGGACCAAATATTCAATCTTACCAACGTCGCACAAGGCTACCTTAATAGATTCAAGAAATTCTATGCTATTATACGATCCACAGAAATTGTCTTTTTTACAAGTTACCGCAAATTGATGTTTCATCAAAGCTTCAAAATGTTTTATAAAGCTCTACAGTGTAAATAAGTCAGCGGAAATCGGAGTAAAGCAAGTATGTCTTCTGAGTCCATTGATATTCTCGTTATTCTTGGATGACATCTCAGAATACCCCCCAGCTTGAATTGTATTCGAAGGCATACGAGCTAGAGCACTACTGCTTGCCGATGATATAGTGATCTTAGCAGAATCGACAAGCTCTCTACTTATGATCAACAAGGGAAGCTACTGTAAATTCAATTGCATGCCTATCAACACAGCAAAATCGAAGGTGCTTATTTTCCCGAAGGGAACACGTCGCATAGCGAAAGCGGAAAATGGAAGTATGCTGGAGTTGTCCTGAAAGTGGTCAAATATAAATATCTTGGAATCACCATAAACCATGACCTTTCATTGAAAAAAACATTTTAAAATAAAGCTTGCCGAATCGACATAGGCCATAAACTCAACGTAGAGAAACCCAATGTCGAAATCGAAGGTTTGAGTTCCTACAGAAATAAAAGTATTTGAAGCTGTTATGTGGTCAGTAATGTGCTACGGCGCACAAGTGTGGGGAGGAAAACATTTCGAGGATGTAGAAAAGCTCTTGCGTTTCTTTTTAAAAATATTGCTTAGACTTCTTCAGCCAACACCTAACTAACTCACACAAATTGAGAGTGGAATGTCACCTCTCTTCATCTACACCCTTAAATTAAGTATGAAATACGTGAGTAAAATCGTAAACGATGGAGGGAATAGGTTGATTAAAGGTATTGCCAAAAAAGCGCTGAGAACGCGAACTCTTTTTTCAAAGATTGGGAGAATATCTCTATCGGATATAACAACGCGCTTGATCTAAGCGAAAATAATATTCCAGAGTGGAGTACCATTATTTGGAATTTTGTACGGGATGTGGAACAGCCAATCAAAGTAGAAAGCGTTGTATAACTCGACAACACGTTTGATATACAAACAACTTAATCATCAAGCGATAGACTACTTGAATACTGACCTAAGTACCGCCCAAATCTTAATGGTATAACCTAAAGGAAATTAGACAAAACTACTATGGAATAGCCCAAATGATGATGGATGATGTGATAAGCATACTTAATGACACTGATAATTGGAGTTCACTAGCATCCTATTGCCAAATTGTCCTTATGTATAGGAAAAGAATTATTGATGAAGATTTTTCAATGTTTTTACTTTACTTATTTGTTCAATTAATTTACTTTCTTTCCTCTTCTATATAGCGCTTATTCAATATAGCCAATAATAGTTGTCTCAGCAGACGGCTCAGCCATACTCAAACGTACATACATATGTAAATAATTTTGTTTTAATCTCTTGAGTGGAATAATGTAGTACCTTACAATACAAAAATAAGAAGATGTACTATTGTAGGTCCTACAGTATTGAACCAATTTGCTAAAATTAATTGCAGGTCTTTTTAGGTTGAAATGAGAAGGTCTGGAGAAACAATAAAATTGCAGAATGATTCTGAAACATTCCTGTTTCATAATGTCTCCAAAGGTCCAGACATCGGCAGCATCATTGCACCTACGGATGAATTCTTTGGAATATGCTAACTTCACGTAAGCATTTTCAAAGGTATTGTTTTAAATCAGCCTCACATAGGGCGTATTTAGTGCTATATTAGGGCTAAGATTGTGGAAGACTGTGTTGCTTAAACAAACCAAATTGCACAGCTTTCATTTTGGTTCGCGAGTGAAAATGTTTGCAAACATCACCACATACAAATATTAGATTACATAAAGCTTGTTTTATTAATGAAGTACCGTCTTGGGATCTTGGGACTGCTTTTGAAAAGAGTTACAATCTCCATCCCAAACTTAAAATAATAAGTCAGTAGACCCACTTTTAAATTAATCAATTTAGTTATTCCAGTTTTTGTGAAAGTGAAAATTAAATCTCACATCTCATCTCCTAAACTAATGAACGGAACATCTGTGAGCACAACAACTGCAAAAACCGCACATATCAGAAAAAACAGGTAGATAAAAAATACGCTTTCTGCGATGTGAAACCGCGGGTGTGGACTTACGAACGAAATAGATGTGATTTTGATTGTAATCTAATAGATTGCGTTGCGTAGAGAATAAGACATTTCTCGATAAATAAATTGACTACTTGAAATTGTAAGTCTTGTTAGTTAAATTTATAACAATCATTTCATTAATCTCACTTCATAAATAACTAGATATTAAAACTAAAAAGTATAATTCAATCCAAATTAAGGCATTAAAAGTAACGGATATACAGATAAATCTTATTCAGAAAAGTAAATTAATATGAACCCTTAGGAGGTACGAAATCTTGACATATTTCATTCTTTATAATTTCATTATATGATAACATTGCTTTCATTACTCTATAGGAAAGACGATTTTTGCTTTGCTTTGTTATGTTATTGAGTCTTGAAAAAAACATGGTCGGCGGATGCGCTACCATGTGGCAAAGTCAAAAGTTTTATCATGAATCTTGAGATATTTGCAAAAATCTGCTCTTCAGAAATATTTCTTATTATTTTTAAGTCTACCCAAAATTTGATTGAATTCGCCGAAAATTTTTCAATGGTTTGCCAGCGTGCCATATTCAAACTTTAAATGTCCAGCTGCCATTTAAATAAAAAAGTGCCACAATGGCACAATTGTGCCACATCGGCAACGCTGGTGGTTTATGTGCTTTATGTTCCTGACGATAGACTGGAAAGTAAGGTGAGGTGTGAGACGCATCTCCTTTTGCGAAATTGTGCGAAATCGACAGTGGACTGGAAAGCAAAGTGAGGTGGAAGACACATCTGTCTGGGAGGATTCTCCCATGCCTTGTAAGTTTTTCTTTTTGATTTATTCGAGTTTTGTGCGGTGACGTTAGTGCGCGTCTTTTTGTTCCATTTGATTTTAAGTTATTATTGTGGTAAGTGATTATAGTTTCATTGTGTATTATTAATTGTTTCATGTTTGTATTATATATTGGATTACGATTTGTTTTATTATTTGTTTTAACCCATTACATCCCAAACATCCACAAAATTGGACTGTTTTTACCAAATCTACCAATTGGTGAAGTAAAAGTTTTAAGCTTTATTTTGGTGATATGGTGTAGAACAATCATTGCAAAGTGTTTTCTCGCATTAAGTGTAAAAAGTCAAAGGTTTTTTTTGCAATCTTGTCCTTTGCAACCAAAATTGTCGAATCTGACCGGCTGTAAAGATCTCCGGAAGATCCTGGTATAGATTTATTTGCATTTCCTTCCGATTTTTTCATCCAAGAAAAACAAACCCCTGGTCTAAAATCTAGCAGAGGGATGGTCTCATCTTTATTCACCTGGTTGTAAATAATCCATGCATTCACAAGGGACATCTATAAAATACGGATATTTGGAAATCAACCAATCATGTTTTATTACAGTTATGAATAAATATTGGCTGATTCACGGCTACTTTGTTCTTTTCTGTCTTTGAGTCCCTATTAGTTTTACCTTAGGTGCAACAGTATCAAAATTAGTCAAAAGACATACTTCATTTTTGTCATGCCATTTGACACATAATATTTCATTATTTTTATCAAAACAATGATCAGAATAACCTCGGTTTTTCTTTTCCAGTTTTTCTTTTGCCATTTCTTAGTCCTATTGTCTCTGACTGCGTATGTCGCTCTGAACCCTTGAGATTTTAAATCAATCAACAATTGCATACTACTGAAGTTATCGAAGTAGACGTGCAATCTCCAAACAACTTTTTCATCACTCTTGAACCCAAGCCATTGGCAGCAAATAGTAAAGACGAGTTGCCAATGTCATATTCATGGTACACCTTACTTTGAAGGTAGATAACATGTTTTCAATATATATTTCCTGTCTACTGTTATCTATTATACATTTGGTAAAGGGCTTAGAATAGTTTTTATGTACTTTGAAATAAGTAGTATTTTTCCTTTACGATATATAAATCTGGAAATAATGCTCTTCAATTTCAAAGGTATTGTTTTAAATCAGACTGTGTTGTTAAAACAAACCAAATTGCACAGCTTTCCTTTTGGTTCGCGAATGAAAGTGTTTGCAAACATCACCACATACAAATATTAGTTTACATAAAGCTTGTTTTATTAAGGAAGTACCGTCTCGGGATCTTGGGACTGCTTTTGAAAAGAGTTACAATCTCCATCGCAAACTTAAAATAATAAGTCAGTAGACCCACTTTTAAATCAATCAATTTAGTTATTCCAGTTTCTACCGTAGATAACAAATACCTATTCACATTGTCATTCATATGGTAGCAAATGAGCGAAAATTAAATCCAAACTAATAAACGGAATTTTATGCCACTTGGTATATTGAGACGAAAGCTACTTTCTTTCTCGAAATGTTGAATTTGACTACACAGCTGTGAGCACAAAAACTGCAAAAACCGCACATATCAGAAAGAACAGGTAGAGAAAAAATACCCTTTCTGCGATCTGAAACCGCTGACTTGTTATTCTGTGTAAATTGTTGTTGCCCAGTCTCACTAGAGTTAAAATTGTGTGGAAGTCCTATCTGTCATCTTCGCAAATCGCTTATTTTGTTATCGTTATGTACTAATATAGGGGTGCAAACGAAATCGCAACAGCCCTTGCCCAAACGTCGCTTCGGCTGGGTGCCAGTGCCAGTCAATTAAAAAGAAGATCTGAGTACAGACGTGGAGTCAATCATATACCGCATCTTCGTTCATAAGTAGAGTGGCAGAATATATGCTTTGCCCCAACGCGCCCATGAACAACCAAACCGTCGCATGAAAATGGGGAAGCATGGCTGAGTCGAGCAATCACAGAAATCGGATCATTGTCGTTGTCTTTATCTTTGTTTTGTCTATAAGAAAACACCAAGAGAAATATCTGTGTGTCCCCGAAAAGCCGGGGATTATATATCTCTGTTTTTCGCGTTTGTATCGTAAAAATGTATACAAATAAATTTAACAGCTTTGCTGCTGCTATGCAAATGCACTTTGGTTGGAGCTGATTATCTTGGCCGTGTGTAGTGCTGTTTCCTCCACTGCAGTATAGACATCGTCGTAAATTTCTTTCATGCCACCGACAATTTTTTTTGAAAAGTGAAAGGCAAACGGAAATGTACCAGAACACAATGAGTTTTTGTCAATTTCAATCAATTTTATTAATTGTACTTTATGTAACGATAAAAGAGAGAGAAGCAACGAAAGCGAGATACAGACCAATTTCTAAGAGAAATTTATAATGACAGACACATACCTTAAATGAAGGCGTCCTCTGTTGAGTTGCTTCGCAGGTTTGGAGTCAATGACTCTTTGAGCCAAGTTACTTGAGTGCTCTAAATGGTCTAGAAATCCATAGTCGTCTGACTAGACTTACGAACGAAATAGATGTGATTTTGATTGTATTCTAATAGATTGCGTTGCGTAGAGAATAAGACATTTCTCGATAAATAAATGAAGCATTTTTGTGTTTTGGAAATCATTCTGTCACTTTAAGTTATTCGCTGCTTCAAATCGTTTGGGTCTTGCACGTTATGTTGACTACTTGAAATTGTAAGTCTTCTTAGTTAAATTTATAACAATCATTTTATTAATCTCACTTCATAAATAAATAGATATTATATATAACTAAAAAGTTAATTCAGTCTATAAATAAATAAATAAAGCACCAATTTACGGCATTAAAAGTAACGCATATACAGATACATCTTATTCAGAAAAGTAAATTAATTTAAATCCTTAGGAGGTACGAAATATTGACATATTTCTTTCTTTATAATTTCATTATATGATAACATTGCTTTCATTACTCTATAGGAAAGACGATTTTTGCTATGCTTTGTTATGTTATTGAGTCTTGAAAAAAACATGGTCGGCGGATGCGCTTAAAAGTTTGATCATGAATCTCGAGATATTTGCAAAAATCTGCTCTTCAGAAATATTTCTTATTTTTTCTAAGTCTACCCAAAATTTGATTGAATTCGCCGAAAATTTTTCAATGGTTTGCCATCGTGCCATATTCAAACTTTAAATGTCCAGATGCCATTTAAATAAAAAAGTGCCACTATGGCACAATTGTGCCACATCGGCAACGCTGGTGGTTTATGTGCTTTATGTTCCTGACGATAGACTGGAAAGTAAGGTGAGGTGTGAGACGCATCTCCTTTTGCGAAATTGTGCGAAATCGACAGTGGACTGAAAAGCAAAGTGAGGTGGAAGACACATCTGTCTGGGAGGATTCTCCCATGCCTTGTAAGTTTTTCTTTTTGATTTATTCGAGTTTTGTGCGGTGACGTCGCGTCTTTTTGTTCCATTTGATTTTAAGTTATTAGTGTGGTAAGTGATTATAGTTTCATTGTGTATTATTAATTGTTTCATGTTTGTATTATATATTGGATTAAGATTTGTTTTATTATTTGTTTTAACCCATTACATCCACAAAATTGGACTGTTTTTACCAAATCTACCAATTGGTGAAGTAAAACTTTTAAGCTTTATTTTGGTGATATGGTGTAGAACAATCATTGCAAAGTGTTTTCTCGCATTAAGTGTAAAAAGTCAAAGGTTTTTTTTTGCAATCTTGTCCTTTGCAACAAAAATTGTCGAATCTGACCGGCTGTAAAGATCTCCGGAAGATCCTGGTATAGATTTATTTGCATTTCCTTCCGATTTTTTCATCCAAGAAAAACAAACCCCTGGTCTAAAATCTAGCAGAGGGATGGTCTCATCTTTATTCACCTGGTTGTAAATAATCCATGCATTCACAAGGGACATCTATAAAATACGGATATTTGGAAATCAGCCAATCATGTTTTATTACAGTTATGAATAAATATTGGCTGATGCACGGCTACTTTGTTCTTTTCTGTCTTTGAGTACCTATTAGTTTTACCTTAGGTGCAACAGTATCAAAATTAGTCAAAAGACATACTTCATTTTTGTCATGCCATTTGACACATAATATTTCATTATTTTTATCAAAACAATGATCAGAATAACCTCGGTTTTTCTTTTCCAGTTTTTCTTTTGCCATTTCTTAGTCCTATTGTCTCTGACTGCGTATGTCGCTCTGAACCCTTGAGATTTTAATTCAATCAACAATTGCATACTACTGAAGTTATCGAAGTAGACGTGCAATCTCCAAACAACTTTTTCATCACTCTTGAACCCAAGCCATTGGCAGCAAATAGTAAAGACGAGTTCCCAATGTCATATTCATGGTACACCTTACTTTGAAGGTAGATAACATGTTTTCAATATATATTTCCTTTCTACTGTTATCTATTATACATTTGGTAAAGGGCTTAGAATAGTTTTTATGTACTTTGAAATAAGTAGTATTTTTCCTTTACGATATATAAATCTGGAAATAATGCTCTTCTCGGCGTAACAAAAGGGAACAAAGATTTCAGTAGAAAAATAGTGTTTCAATACACATTTCGTTGGAAACAATAAAAATTAAACAACCTGCAGTGACATGATTATATTTAGTGCTGGGAATGACGTGCGATTTAAAATCGATTTAATTTTTTGTCAACAAACATTATTGTTTACAATTTGAGATTAAAACTATGCTTAATACTAAGGGCAATGATGTTGGCTCAACAATAAGAGCACAACTGATGTACATACATTCTTCAATTCAACATTTGGTATTACAATATCGGTTTATTGTTTATATTTTATATGTCCACAATGTCCAGTTGTTCAAGTCCGTGTGTCCATGGGATGGGGTGGTGTGTTAGCCGATTTAGCCTTGATGATGACAGCTATCGCTGCTCTGCTAGAAGCCATGCAGCTCGTTGTTAGATGTCGTGCTTGGAATGATGACAGTCGTGTGCGATATTGTCATACCATGTTATTCAATGTTGAGTGTTGGATGTTGCGAGTTTTGCGTTTTCTTATGTTGTTTTCGTTTTGCAATGTTGGATGTTTTCTGTTCAACGCGGTTCGTTGCTCGCCAGTGGACATAACTTCGTTATTGGTCTCCGAAATTCTCCATGTTGTGTCTTGACTGTGACAACACGGGTTAGCTGGTCTGAACCGGGATGTGTGTCTGTGATTCGTCCGAGGCTCCATCGTGATGGGGGGGAGTCGTTCACCCTTGATCAGGACAAGATCACCTGTCTTTGGCTGCGAACACTTTTTCAAGCATTTTGGGCGTTGTTAAAGTTACGCTAAGTATTCGCATTGTCATTGTTTCCAACAGGTCTGTATGTGAACTTGTAGCATTTTTGTTGGAGCAAAGGCAATATAATAGCAAGATACTACAAGTTGTTCGGGGGGTTCTATAATGCGACCCAAGCTTTTTCTACTCTCTAAAGCTCTGTTGTTCTCAGAGGTTTGTGTATTATTTAATCTGCACGTTTTCTGAAAAATTAACTGAAACTCCTTTTGCTCTTTTTTTCTTTTTCGTTTCTTTTTTGTTTTGCCATTGATCCCTATCCCGAAATCTCATTCACATCCCTTCTCATTGTACAATGTGTTGTGTGTGGGGATACATGCTGAAGCAGAATTATCTACGTGTGGTTCAGCAAAACGGAAGGCCTACGCATTATGTGATTAATCTATACCTCCATTGTTATCTAAATCGGTAAATCCGTTCAAAAGTTTAATATTCACGATTTTAGCAAAATTGATTGGTTTTGTTGAAAAATCGTTCTCGAGCAGAGAAGTAATATATCTGATCTTGGGTTGTGTATATTGGTTGGGTGTGTATGTCCCACAGCCGTAGCTGTGTTTATGTCGCGAGCGTATATATGTATATATGTAGATTGTCTATTTGAAGACAAGCAAAATGTGTGTCTGTTTTTTTGTTCGTTTGGTGAAGGGTGATAATTCAAAAAGAGCTTTCCACTCTCTGAGTGATTTCATCCACCCGACAGTACCTGTGAGAGCTTTAAGCGGATTAGCGGAACTCTTTTCGCAACACCACAATCGTCACACGCCTTGACTATAAGTGCCACTTTTCAGAGAAGGTACCTCAATTAGTGCAACTCTGTTTAAACAGTTTTTCATTTGCATCTTCTCCATTTCGTTCGTCATTGCCGCCGTTATTTTACAGTTGGATTTTTTGGATCCTGTCAAATTTGTTTGTCACCACAGACACTACTTACGTATCTTTCTTCAATCGTGTCTTCGTTAGTTCAGAAAATCTTCAATGAAGAAATCAATGATTGTCTTCACAAGAACTTTGAGGCCTTGCAAATTGTGAGGACCCGACAGAAATTGAGAGCACAAATGAAAGTGAAAGTGAAGCTGTTCCCCCTTTATCAAAAATTAAAACAGAAGTTGTAATTCGATCCATCAACAAATGCTTACAATAGGCAGAAGAGATAATAATAGAAGACAAAATAAAAGAGTTTGTATAATTTTAAATGGAATACGTATGAAACTTTCGTATTCTGATTTTAAAACAATGTGTTCAACACAAACGATTTTTTTTCATTTCAAAAACGTTTTATTTATCACGTTGCCACTTCTCTATAGAAACAAAACAATTTTGACTATCAGTTCTTATTTAAAAAAAATTGTGATCCGGTAAGTGCAACAACCTCGGTTATTACAGCTGCCTTAATTAATTTCTATTAGTTGCGCATACCAAGATACAGTACAAACTCGTACTGTATCTTGGTATGCCACTTATTGTCTTTGGTTAGAGTCACAAAAGGAAAGAACGAATGTATTGTCTTCATAATGTCAAATTATTACAAGGCATTTTTTGTTTGTCATCACAGGACATACACGAAACACTACGTTCTCTAACTGAATGCCCTCAGTTGTTTGTAGCACGAATACGGGTCTTTTTTGATATCCCATGAGAACTCAAACTCTTTCTCTATTTTCAAATTTCAATCGAGATAAGCTGAAATCAATTTCGTTGCAAGGATAGGATAGGATATGAATGTGAGTAGACGTGCGGAAGCACGCCTCACTTAGGTCCGTGTGGACCCATTGTCCATAGGGGCAAATGTTCCTCCTTGTACCC
Organism: Eristalis pertinax; assembly: GCA_907269125.1. Classification (NCBI taxonomy): domain Eukaryota; kingdom Metazoa; phylum Arthropoda; class Insecta; order Diptera; family Syrphidae; genus Eristalis; species Eristalis pertinax. The sequence goes on from OU026150.1 coordinate 13,706,600, forward strand.
TTATCGCACTCATTGAGACGTTGTATTCGTTGTTGATCTCTCGTAGTCGACATCTTAATGAACCTGAAAAAGTTAGATAGTCGGATGTTATGGATTTCTTGCAGGTCATGGAAGAAGAATTCTCCCATGGTCCTGTATCGCAGTTGGCTGAGGCTTGGTCAGTAGCAGAGATAGTGAGGAGTGTACTCTCTTTCTTCCACATCGCCGCATCCTCTGCATATGTAGTCATGGGATAGTCTAATTTTTGTTTCATGGTCGGAGCTCTAACGGGACATAACCATCTGAAATATGGTTATGTCCCGTTAGAGCTCCGACCACCATCTTCAGTAGGCTTTTGCCACACTGGAGGAGTTTGTCGGTTTTAGTTCTATTAATATCGGGCCATAGCATCTTAGTAGTCTTACAGGTGGTAAGCTTGAACCACCTATTTCTAGAATTTTATCATCCACCTTCTTCCTGACATCTGCCAGTTGAATCAATTCGATTGTCTGGGATGGGTCTTTTTCCGCCCCTTTTCTGGCAAGTTCATCAGCTGCCTTGTTGCCGGATATGTCCCTGTGTCCTGGGATCCAGCATAGAGTTATCGTGTGTTGCATGCTTAGAGTTTTGAGCTCCTCGCGGCAGCTCGCGACCAGCTTGGACTTGATTTCTTTCGCCGAAATTGCTTTGATGGCCGCTTGACTGTCAATTAGAATGGTAATATCAGCCGGTGGTATTTCCAACATTGTTATCATTTGGGCCGCTTCTTTGACTGCCAGGACCTTCGCTTGAAAGACGCTGCCATAATCAGGGATCCTGATAGAGCAGTGTATGTTTAACAAGTCGGAGAAAATGCCCGCACCTGTGCCTGTTTCCATCTTCGATCCGTCAGTGTATACTTGGATGCTCGAATTATTGATGGGTTCTTTTGTGGTCCACTCTTCCCTCGTCGGGAAATAGCATCTGAAGGGTATTTCAGAGTCGAGGACTGTTCTATTTGTAGTCTTTTAAGTATACTAGCATGACCAGTGGTATGTAGGAGATGTGCGAAGGAAACAAACAGAGCTCTTGACTTTGACAACTTTATTAATACTCTCTGTGTTACATAATATGTCACTTCTTTTATACTCTGACAGCTAGAGGAATTTTCGGAACAATCCCTCAGTCCGGTCAGCGACCTCATACAGCTGATATGCATATTCGGTAATGACAATCGTTCAATATGACAAGTGTTAATTCTACAGTGGTGAGAAAGATAATTCATATTCGACGACTACAACTCGGCCTTCCTGACAGAGTGATCGCCCCGATAACTCGCATACAACTTAATAATTTTCAATCAATAATTTTACATTTTACAAAATTTCAAAGAATAATTCAACTACTTTATAAATATTATTTTACCATGAGTTCATATATAGCATTACAAAAAGTGACATGTTTTAACAAAAGTATTCCAGATTTCATAGATTGAATTCAATTTATTCATACATAAATACATAAGTTACTATACATACAGCTAAGATTGGTCCCGCGTACAAATACCCGATTTATTAGTTCAAAACAAATATTTTAAATCTTTTGTCGTTAGTCATTATCAAGTTCACTTGGTCTCGGGGCATAAGGTCGCATATTAGCTGGTGAACAAACGCCTTTATAAGGTAATCGAGTCAATTGCATGCCTTCGACATCCCCTATCACATAGCGATTATTGTCCAAAACCTTCTTAACCTCATAAGGGCCACGATACTTAGAAAGAAGTTTTTTATTAATACCTGGTGTCGTAACAATGTTTCTAATCACGACGAGATCTCCTACATTGTACTCGATCGGCCTCTTGTGACGACTATCAAAGTACACTTTGTTGCGAAACTGATTAATTTCAATGTTCTTTTGAGCCTTGTCTCTAACATCATCTAAACAAGTGAGGTTCAGTTTTGAAAGCTTTTCTAGATACTCCTCTACTTTATCACAAACGATACCTTTTTGATTTACACGAAACAAAAGGATACTAGGTGTGAAACCTGTGGATCGTTGGAACTGTGGAACGATGTTCCTATCCCAATCGCTGGTGGTATCATCATCGCACTCCTTCGCTAGCATGGGGATTATGACGCGATTTAGTCTTTCCACTTGCCCATTTGATTGTGGTGAATGTGTGGCAACTTTCACATGCTGGACATTGTGCTGTTGCACGAATTCAGCGAACTCTTTTGAGGCAAAGCAGGTACCTCAATCTGAAATTATCCGATTGGGACGCGAATAATTCTCAAAAAATGAAGTCAAACATAAGATCGCTTCTTTTGACTGTGTAGTTTTGACGGGATATAATTTAATGAATTTAGTGAAACCATCGATAACTATGAAAAGGTGCTTTCTTTTTGATCGAGAAGTAGCAAAAGAGCCAAGATGGTCAATATGTAGTGTATCGAATGGAAAATTATCTTTTGGGATCGGATGCAGAGTACCCTCTCCTTTTCCTGAATCAGGTGAAAAGAAAACACATTTCAAACAATTCTTTATATATGCCTTGATTTTATCCTTCATTTGTGGAAACCAATAGATACTAGATATGTGATCATAACATTTGTCTACCCCTAAATGACACAAAGCCTCATGATGTGTCCTAATCACTGTTTCTTCCATTTGCGATGGCACATAAAATAAAACCTTCTCTTTATTTTTAGCTTTGCGATAAATGAGGCCATTTATCATTTCAAAAAACTTACTTTCTGATTTCTCTAATTCAGAAGCAATAGACAGTATCTTTGAATCTTTCTTTTGTGCCGCAGCCAGCATAAACTCAAACGATTCACAACCTACATACAGAATATTGAACGACCTAATAAAAGAGTCCACATGCGACATCTTGTCGCCTTTTCTATGCTCGACACTATAATCATAGGCTTGCATCTCTAAACCAAAACGAGAAATACGAGGGTTCAATGTCTTTTTATTTAACGTCATAGTAAACGCTTGGCAATCTGTAACTATCTTAAATGGTATACCTGTAAGATATATTCTAAACCGCCTAAGTGCATAAACTATTGACAGTGTCTCTAGTTCATAGCTATGATACTTCGATTCAGTTTCTGTTGCCCGTTTAGAGAAGTAGAAAACTGGAAGAAACTTGTTGTCCTTTTGCTATTAAAACAAAACTGCTCCGAGATAATACCGGAGATGCAACGTTCCTTTTCTCCAAACACAAACGGAACATTTTTTCGCAAAAGATCATACAGCGGCATAGCTATGTTAACGAAATTCTGTATAAACTTTCTGAAGTAAGATCACAATCCAATAAAACTATGAACATCCCTCTTACAAATAGGTACGGGAAAGTAATTTATAGCAGATAAGTTTGTTTTATTTGGCTGAATTCCTACTTCATCCCTAAATATAAGATTTTCCGCTGAAGAAAAGAGCATTTATCTAAACGAAGATGCAGGTTATGTTTTATAGCTACCTCAATTACTTCAGTTAGAATATTTAAGTCTCGTCGATCGTTTCTGTAGCGATAAGGATATCATCAAGATAAGTATAAGATAAATCTTAGATTGTTTAATGAGGTAATCAAAAACATGCTTCATAAACCGTTCGAATGCTGACGGAGCATTCTTAAGCCCGAATGGCATTCTAGTGAATTCATATTGGCCTAATGGCGTTATGAATGACGTATATTTCACAGAGTCTTCAGATAACTTTACGTGATGAAATCCGTTTTCTAGATCGAGGGTAGTGAAATATCGCTTATCTCTCAGACGATCAATATGATCCTCAATTAGTGGCAAAGGATAATTATCTCTAACAGTAACTTTATTTAGATCCCTAAAATCTATACACATCCTAAGTTCTTTAGATTTCTTCTCTACTAACACAATAGGAGATACATACTCCGAATTTGACTCTCGAATTATTCCTTTTACCAACAAATCATCTGATATGTTTTGTAGTTGTATCTAGTGACTATAGGGCAATCTCCTAGGCGCACAATGAAAAGGGGTGTCGGCAGACAAAACAATTTTCATTTCGAATTCACTTACCGCGGCACTCTGCTCATTTTCTTTTATATTCAAGGCGGGCTCAATAATTTTATTTCTTATACTAACATTTAAATCTAAGTTTATGTTAAGAGCTAGCTTACTGAGTCACATACATCGACAACAACATCTCATCTGCTGGAGAAATTCATCGTCTTCCATTGTTTTTGAATGTGAAATAACCAACGACGATATCACACCGATGAACGACGAAAAGAACCAACGAAACAAAATGAAGCGAAAATGTGTAATATCAAGTTCAATGTTTTATTTGTACAAAATAAATCAATTTGGTACTTATCTGGGTGACGAGTGGAATCCAAGTGATCGAGAGACCCTGAGATCGAAAGCTCGACTCCGCCGCTCACCCAGAATTCGAACAGTTAATACAATTGAGTAAGATTAAATAGAGAGAGTGTATAACAATTAAATAATATGGCTTGAATATGAGAGCAAGAGGAGAAATGAGAGCAAAATTAAATGAGAGCAAAATTAAATGAACCATATATAAGAGAAATGAACGAAAAGCAAATATAACACAAATCACTGAATGTAACATCGATGATCTCCAAGAGAATACTACGTCTAATCCGAAACAATCATCATGGACCTTATCCGCACCAACCGAAGAATGATCTTGACAGACTTGATTGATGAGATTTAATTCTTGTTTTCCGTCGTTCTTGACATCCGATTTTCGAAAAACCAGACCAACCTTAGCCATGAAGTCACGACCTAGAATTATGGGATATATCATTGAGAACTGTTTAACAACAAAAAATCTAATTTTTATAATAGAATTTTCAAAACTTATATTGCAATCGATGTTTCCAATGATGTTCAAAGGGTTGCCGTTGACTCCGCAATACGTTTGGTCCACTATATCCACTGTTGATACCATCGATGTCGGCAAAAATTGCTCTTGGACAAAGCTGATGGGACTTCCAGAGTCCAAAAAGGTGAGAAGGGCTGTCGAAGTTTTCATTTTGTCACACACATACTGGTAATCGATGATCATTTCGAATTCATTGAACCATTGTTTTTCCTCTCTGCGATGTCCTCAATCTCCGCTGGTGCATTTTCTTCTTGGTTGTGATGTATTTGCTTGATTTTGGTAGTAAGTGCACTGGTATTTATTGCCATAACATTAGCTTCTTTGCAGTTACGGGCTACATCGCATTGCTTTCCACATTTGAAGCAAGTAACGTCTTTCCTTTCTTCTAGGTTACGGGAACTGGTTTGCTTTTCACTAGTTCTTTGAACTGTCTCTTTTACTTGCACTGGTTGCGTACCACGATTAGAAAATCCACTTTTGGAAGCTCGGTCCAAATAGTTATCACGGTCGTTGCTTTTCAACCGTTCGTATTTGCGTAAAGCAATCTTCAAATCACTTAAACTATTTTCACTGTATAGTATGGATTTGTTCACTTCTGTGTCTGAAATACCTCTAATAATGGTCTAAAAGTCGATGAGATCTTCTTCCTCGATTGAACTATGCGCTGCAATCTCTTGCATAGCCAATACAAGATTCTCGTACCCACGAGAAGCTTCTTGCCGTATAGGAATGTGGTCCTTTCATCCAGGTCATAAAGCTCACAGCACTCCTCGAACTGCTCCAACCATCGTTGAACGGGAACATGATCATCGCCACTAAACGGTGTCATGGAATCTTCGACGTCTTTGAAACCAACGGGAACAGTATATCCAACGCTACGCTCTTCTCCGCAACTTGCAGATCCCGTAGTTTCCTGTTCAACGCGATTTCCATTTTCTTCTTGACGATCCTCTGTAGCTGCTCCAGCTCTTCATCCACATCGTCTTCTTCTGTTACATCTGCTTCACTACTTCCTCCCTGCGCACCTTCAGCAAACTGTATAGAATCACTTGCGGGAAATTCCCCATTCCTTAAACTGTGTTCGTGCATAAGTTTGAACAGGTCTTCATGCACATAGTTTCGCACTGCCTCTTCCACTCGAAGCCTCAATTCAGCCTTAGAACCACCTGTTTGCAACTTCAATGACCGCAGGATGGTTTTAAGGGTAACCACCGTAGCTGTGTCTACGAATTTTTGCCACTCGTCCTCATATCACGAATCGAAAAATTTGCACTGTGCACTTAATTGACTTTGGTCGCGGGAACAAGAAATTACAGCGTTTTTAACTGCGGACAACTCTTTTTTTGCACTTCTTTTTTCCTCTTTGTGGATTAAATCGTACTTCTGAAACTTGTAGGAAACAAACAGAACTCTTGACTTTGACAACTTTATTAATACTCTCTGTGTTACATAATATGTCACTTCTTTTATACTCTGACAGCTAGAGGAATTTTCGGAATAATCACTCAGTCCGGTCAGCGACCTCATACAGCTGATATGCATATTCGGTAATGAAAACAATATGATAAGTGTTAATTCTACAGTATTGAGCAAGAGAATTCATACTCGACGGCTACAGGTACTTGACAGCCAGCATTTAGATTGAATGCTTCTAATGGCACTTTTAGCAGCGTTAGCTTGCATGTAAAGGTCAAGTGGGAGAAGGTTTAGTAGTACCTCCAGGCCCGCGGTTGGGGTAGTGGAGATAGCGCCTGTAACTCCAAGACATGCTAGTCTCTGTATTCTAGTAAGCAGCCTGAGGTTGGTGGATTTCAGTGTGGCCTGCCAGCATACCACGCTGCCGTATGTCAAGATTGGCCTTACAATCGCTGTGTACGTCCACAAAATTATCTTGGGGTTCGGACCCCCCCAAGCTGCCTTCTTGACTCTTTCCATTAGGTTGAGTTTCCAGGTTAGTTTCTTGTCTAGGATGATCCCTAGGTATTTCGCGCTATCCGCCAGATTGAGGGTCGTGCCTTCAATTGTTGGGGGGTTAAAGCGTGGAATGACCCTTTTGTTGGTGAATAGTACCAACTCAGTTTTTTGAGGGTTGATTCCTAGACCACATGATTTCGCCCATATTGCGTTCTCGATTAGCTCGCTAAGAGTCGGGATAAAATGTACAGCGAGCTATAATCACCACGTCATCAGCATAGGCAATTGCTCTGGTTCCCGTTAGTCTGACCTCTTCTAGTACTTCATTAATTACTAGTACCCATAGGAGAGGGGATATAACCCCTCCTTGAGGAGTTCCTCTTGCAGCTGCAACTTTAATTATAGAGTCTCCTAAGGTAGCATTAATGATTCTCTTGCTGAGCAGACTTACTATCACTCTAGTAAGTGATTTCTCCACTTTGGCTTTTTCAAGGGCAATTTTAATGCAATAATACAATGTATTAATGTATGTTCACACAACACCCTCACTTGTTGATATATATATATATTTTTTAACAATAAGATAATTCGGATTAATAACTCAAATTCCAATATTCTTCTTTAAAAAACTTCCAACACAATCCAAGTTGCTCAACTCAGAAATAGTGGTTCTCCTTGGTTACTGCTTTGGTAAGGTTATCAGCTGACATTTTTTCAGTTGGAATCCTTTTGATTGCCTGCCAAAAAAAAGCTCAAATGGATGTGTATAAATGGGTGGCAGAAGAATATATGCGTTGCGCCAACGCACTCGTGAGCAACAACCAGATCGTCGGGGAAATGAAAACGGGGAAGCATGGCTGAGTCGAGCAATCACAGAAATCGGATCATTGTCGTTGTCTTTATCATTGCTTTGTCTATGATAAAACACCAAGAGAAATATCTGTGTGTCCCCGAAAGGCCGTGGATTATTGTATATCTCTGTTTTTCGCGTTTGTATGTACATATAATATATATATTAAACACATTTCTGAGAATTAATATTCCGTATTCTTGAATTAATTTTCCGTAAAAATGTTGACAAATAAATTTAACAGCATTGCTGCTGCTATGCAAATGTATCTTGGTTGGAGCTGATTATCTTGGCCGTGATTATCCTCCACTGCAGTATAGACTTCGTCGTAAATGTTTTTCATACCACAGGAAATTGTTTTTGAAAACTGAAAGACAGTCGGAAATGTACCAGAACACAATGGGTTTTTGTCAATTTCAATCAATTTTATTAATTGTACTTTATGTGACGATAAAAGAGAGAAAAGAAACGAGAGCGAGATACAGACCAAGATCTAAGAGAAATTTATAATGTCAGTCAGCCGTGTGTAGGCTTACGAACGAAATACATGTGATTTTGATTGTATTCTAATAGATTGCGTTCCGTAGAGAATAAGACATTTCTCAATAAATAAATTGACTACTTGAAATTGTAAGTCTTGTTAGTTAAATTTATAACAATCATTTCATTAATCTCACTTCATAAATATATAGATATTAAAAACTAAAAAGTTAATTCAGTCCATAAATAAATAAATAAAGCACCAATTTAAGGCATTAAAAGTAATAGGAATATAGGAAAGACTATTTTTGCTATGCTTTGTCATGTTATTGTGTCTTGAAAAAACATGGTCGGCGGATGCGCTACCATGTGGCAAAGTCAAAAGGTTTATCATGAATTTAGAGATATTTGCAAAAATCTGCTCTTCAGAAATATTTCTTATTTTTTCTAAGTCTACCCAAAATTTGATTGAATTCGCCGAAAATTTTTCAATGGTTTTGCCAGCGTGCCATATTCAAACTTTAAATGTGCAAGTGCCATTTAAATAAAAAAGTGCCACAATGGCACAATTGTGCCACATCGGCAACGCTGGTGGTTTATGTGCTTTATGTTCCTGACGATAGACTGGAAAGTAAGGTGAGGTTTGAGACGCATCTACTTTTGCGAAGTTGTGCAAAATCGACAGTGGACTGGAAAGCAAAGTAAGGTGTGAGACAGATCTGTCTGTATGTTAAGAGCTAGCTTACTTGAGTCACATACATCGACAACAACATCTCATCTGCTGGAGAAATTCATCGTCTTCATCATCATGGACCTTATCCGCACCAACCGAAGAATGATCTTGACAGACTTGATTGTTGAGATTTAATTCTTGTTTTCCGTCGTTCTTGACATCCGATTTTCGAAAAACCAGAATTATGTGATATATCATTGAGAACTGTTTAACAACAAGAAATGAGCAAAAATTGCTCTTGGACAAAGCTGATGGGACTTCCAGAGTCCAAAAAGGTGAGAAGGGCTGTCGAAGTTTTCATTTTGTCACACACATACTGGTAATCGATGATCATTTCGAATTCATTGAACGATTGTTTTTCCTCTCTGCGATGTCCTCAATCTCCGCTGGTGCATTTTCTTCTGGGTTGTGATGTATTTGCTTGATTTTGGTAGTAAGTGCACTGGTATTTATTGCCATAACATTAGCTTCTTTGCAGTTACGGGCTATATGGCATTGCTTTCCACATTTGAAGCAAGTAACGTCTTTCCTTTCTTCTAGGTTACGGGAACTGGTTTGCTTTTCACTAGTTCTTTGAACTGTCTTTTTCACTTGCACTGGTTCGTATTTGCGTAAAGCAATCTTCAAATCACTTAAACTATTTGCACTCTATAGTATGGATTTGTTCACTTCTGTGTCTGAAATACCTCTAATAATGGTCTAAAAGTCGATGAGATCTTCTTCCTCGATTGAACTATGCGCTGCAATCTCTTGCATAGCCAATACATACTGCTGCATAGTTTCGTCACGATTCTTTCTTCGTCCTCGAAGTTGATTGTAGATATTGGCCTTTGTGACGGTCTTCTTGAATTCTTGAAGTAAGGCAGTCTTCAGTTGCTGCCAATTCCTTAATATGAGAGTTCTTACGAACAGCTTCGCTGTACCCACGAGAAGCTTCTTGCCGTATAGGAATGTGGTCCTTTCATCCAGGCCATAAAGCTCACAGCACTCCTCGAACTGCTCCAACCATCGTTGAACGGGAAAATGATCATCGCCACTAAACGGTGTCATGGAATCTTCGACGTCTTTGAAACCAACGGGAACAGTATATCCAACGCTAAGTTCTTCTTCCGCAACTTGCAGATCCCCTAGTTTCCTCTTCAAGGACGCGATTTCCATTTTCTTATTGACGATCCTCTGTAGCCGCTCCAGCTCTTCAGCCACATCGTCTTCTTCTGTTACATCTGCTTCACTACTTCCTCCCTGCGCACCTTCAGCAAACTGTATAGAATCACTTGCGGGAAATTCCCCATTCCTTAAACTGTGTTCGTGCATAAGTTTGAACAGGTCTTCATGCACATAGTTTCGCACTGCCTCTTCCACTCGAAGCCTCAATTCAGCCTTAGAACCACCTGTTTGCAACTTCAATGACCGCAGGATGGTTTTGAGGGTAACCACCGTAGCTGTGTCTACGAATTTTTGCCACTCGTCCTCATATCACGAATCGAAAAATTTGCACTGTGCACTTAACTGACTTTGGTCGCGGGAACAAGAAATTACAGCGTTTTTAACTGCGGACAACTTTTTTTTTGCACTTCTTTTTTCCTCTTTGTGGATTAAATCGTACTTCTGAAACTCGTACGAGATGCGCGAAGGAAACAAACAGAACTCTTGACTTTGACAACTTTATTAATAATCTCTGTGTTACATAATATGTCACTTCTTTTATACTCTGAAAGCTAGAGGATTTTTCGGAACAATCACTCAGTCCGGTCAGCGACCTCATACAGCTGATATGCATATTCGGTAATGATAACAATATGATAAGTGTTAATTCTACAGTATTGAGCAAGAGAATTCATACTCGACGGCTACAGGTACTTGACAGCCAGCATTTAGATTGAATGCTTCTAATGGAAATGCTTAGCAGCGTTAGCTTGCATGTAAAGGTCAAGTGGGAGAAGGTTTAGTAGTACCTCCAGGCCCGCGGTTGGGGTAGTGGAGATAGCGCCTGTAACTCCAAGACATGCTAGTCTCTGTATTCTAGTAAGCAGCCTGAGATTGGTGGATTTCAGTGCGGCCTGCCACCATACCACGCTGCCGCATCTCAAGATTGGCCTTACAATCGCTGTGTACATCCACAGAATTGTCTTGGGGTTCGGACCCCACCTTTTGCCGAATATCCTGTTGCTCAGGTATAGGGCACAAGCTGCCTTCTTGACTCTTTCCATTATTTTGAGTTTTCAGGTTAGTTTCTTGTCTAAGATGATCCCTAGGTATTTCGCGCTATCCGCCAGATTGAGGGTCGTGCCTTCAATTGTTGGGGGGTTAAAGCGTGGAATGACCCTTTTGTTGGTGAATAGTACCAACTCAGTTTTTTGAGGGTTGATTCCTAGACCACCGGATTTCGCCCATATTGCGTTCTCGATTAGCTCGCTAAGAGTCGGGAGAAATTTACAGCCAGCTATAATCACCACGTCATCAGCATAGGCAATTGCTCTGGTTCCCGTTAGTCTGAGCTCTTCTAGTACTTCATTAATTACTAGTACCCATAGGAGAGGGGATATAACCCCTCCTTGAGGAGTTCCTCTTGCAGCTGCAACTTTAATTGTAGAGTCTCCCAAGGTAGCATTAATGATTCTCTTGCTGAGCAGACTTACTATCACTGTAGTAAGTGATTGCTCCACTTTGGCTTTTTCAAGGGCAATTTTAATGCAATAATACAATGTATTAATGTATGTTCACACAACACCCTCACTTGTTGATATATATATATATATTTTTTAACAATAAGATAATTCGGATTAATAACTCAAATTCCAATATTCTTTTTTAAAAAAACTTCCAACACAAGTTGCTCAACTCAGAAATAGTGGTTCTCCTTGGTTACTGCTTTGGTAAGGTAATGAGCTGGTATTTCTTCAGTTGGAATCCTTTCGATTGCCTGCCAAAAAAAAGCTCAAATGGATGTGTATAAATGGGTGGCAGAAGAATATATGCGTTGCGCCAACGCACTCGTGAGCAACAACCAGATCGTCGGGGAAATGAAAACGGGGAAGCATGGCTGAGTCGAGCAATCACAGAAATCGGATCATTGTCGTTGTCTTTATCATTGCTTTGTCTATGATAAAACACCAAGAGAAATATCTGTGTGTCCCCGAAAGGCCGTGGATTATTGTATATCTCTGTTTTTCGCGTTTGTATGTACATATAATATATATATTAAACACATTTCTGAGAATTAATATTCCGTATTCTTGAATTAATGTTCCGTAAAAATGTTGACAAATAAATTTAACAGCATTGCTGCTGCTATGCAAATGTATCTTGGTTGGAGCTGATTATCTTGGCCGTGATTATCCTCCACTGCAGTATAGACTTCGTCGTAAATGTTTTTCATACCACAGGAAATTGTTTTTGAAAACTGAAAGACAATCGGAAATGTACCAGAACACAATGAGTTTTTGTCAATTTCAATCAATTTTATTAATTGTACTTTATGTGACGATAAAAGAGAGAAAAGAAACGAGAGCGAGATACAGACCAAGATCTAAAGAAATTTATAATGTCAGTCAGTCGTGTGTATGCTTACGAACGAAATACATGTGATTTTGATTGTATTCTAATAGATTGCATTCCGTAGAGAATAAGACATTTCTCAATAAATAAATTGACTACTTGAAATTGTAAGTCTTGTTAGTTAAATTTATAACAATCATTTCATTAATCTCACTTCATAAATAAATAGATATTAAAAACTAAAAAGTTAATTCAGTCCATAAATAAATAAATAAAGCACCAATTTAAGGCATTAAAAGCTACCATGTGGCAAAGTCAAAAGGTTAATCATGAATTTAGAGATATTTGCAAAAATCTGCTCTTCAGAAATATTTCTTATTTTTTCTAAGTCTACCCAAAATTTGATTGAATTCGCCGAAAATTTTTCAATGGTTTTGCCAGCGTGCCATATTCAAACTTTAAATGTCCAAGTGCCATTTAAATAAAAAAGTGCCACAATGGCACAATAGTGCCACATCGGCAACGCGGGTGGTTTATGTGCTTTATGTTCCTGACGATAGACTGGAAAGTAAGGTGAGGTTTGAGATGCATCTACTTTTGCGAAGTTGTGCAAAATCGACAGTGGACTGGAAAGCAAAGTAAAGTGTGAGACAGATCTGTCTGGGAGGATTCTCCCATGCCTTGTAAGTTTTTCTTTTTGATTTATTCGAGTTTTGTGCGGTGACGTTAGTGCGCGTCTTTTTGTTCCATTTGATTTTAAGTTATTATTGTGGTAAGTGATTATAGTTTCATTGTGTATTATTAATTGTTTCATGTTTGTATTATACATTGGATTACGATTTGTTTTATTATTTGTTTTAACCCATTACATCCCAAACATCCACAAAATTGGACTGTTTTTACCAAATCTACCAATTGGTGAAGTAAAACTTTTAAGCTTTATTTTGGTGATATGGTGTAGAACAATCATTGCAAAGTGTTTTCTCGCATTAAGTGTAAAAAGTCAAAGGTTTTTTTTGCAATCTTGTCCTTTGCAACCAAAATTGTCGAATCTGACCGGCTGTAAAGATCTTTCCTTCCTTTCCTTCCGATTTTTTCATCCAGGAAAAATAAACCCCTGGTCTAAAATCTAGCAGAGGGATGGTCTTATCTTTATTCACCTGGTTGTAAATAATCCATGCATTCACAAGGGACATCTATAAAATACGGATATTTGGAAATCAACCAATCATGTTTATCGACTAAACCCATGTTTTTATTACAGTTATGAATAAATATTGGCTGATTCACGGCTACTTTGTTCTTTTCTGTCTTTGAGTACCTATTAGTTTTACCTTAGGTGCAACAGTATCAAAATTAGTCAAAAGACATACTTCATTTTTGTCATGCCATTTGACACATAATATTTCATTATTTTTATCAAAACAATGATCAGAATAACCTCGGTTTTTCTTTTCCAGTTTTTCTTTTGCCATTTCTTAGTCCTATTGTCTCTGACTGCGTATGTCGCTCTGAACCCTTGAGATTTTAAATCAATCAACAATTGCATACTACTGAAGTTATCGAAGTAGACGTGCAATCTCCAAACAACTTTTTCATCACTCTTGAACCCAAGCCATTGGCAGCAAATAGTAAAGACGAGTTCCCAATGTCATATTCATGGTACACCTTACTTTGAAGGTAGATAACATGTTTTCAATATATATTTCCTTTCTACTGTTATCTATTATACATTTGGTAAAGGGCTTAGAATAGTTTTTATGTACTTTGAAATAAGTACTATTTTTCCTATACGATAAATAAATCTGGAAATAATGCTCTTCTCGTCGTAACAAAAGGGAACAACGATTTCAGTAGAAAAATAGTGTATTAATACACATTTCGTTGGAAAAAATAAAAATTAAACGACCTGCAAAAAAAAATCTCCTCTTGTGGCATGGATTCGTATACATATGTGTGTGCATGTAAGTTTGCGATTGCTCGCAGTATCAATTCCGAGTCAAACATGTGTGGAATAAAATGAAAAAGCCACAGAAGCGAAGTGTAATTTGCTCCCAAAAAATGGGTTTTCTTCTGGAGTGCAGTGATAGATTGTGTGATCTAATGCTATGAGTATGAATGTATGTATATGCTATGTTTTCGAAAATTGAGTGAGGAAATGTATGTATTTGGTATGCAGTGATATGATTATATTTAGTGCTGGGAATGACGAGCGATTTAAAATCGATTTAATTTTTTGTCAACAAACATTATTGTTTGCAATTTGAGATTAAAACTATGCTTAATACTAAGGGCAATGATGTTGGCTCAAAAATAAGAGCACAACTGATGTACATACATTCTTCAATTCAACATTTGGTATTACAATATCGGTTTATTGTTTATATTTTATATGTCCACAATGTCCAGTTGTTCAAGTCCGTGTGTCCATGGGATGGGGTGGTGTGTTAGCCGATTTAGCCTTGATGATGACAGCTATCGCTGCTCTGGTAGAAGCCATGCAGCTCGTTGTTAGATGTCGTGCTTGGAATGATGACAGTCGTGTGCGATATTGTCATACCATGTTATTCAATGTTGAGTGTTGGATGTTGCGAGTTTTGCGTTTTCTTATTGTTGTTTTCGTTTTGCAATGTTGGATGTTTCTGTTTAACGCGGTTCGTTGCTCGCCAGTGGACATAACTTCGTTATTGGTCTCCGAAATTCTCCATGATGTGTCTTGACTGTGACAACACGGGTTAGCTGGTCTGAACCGGGATGTGTGTCTGTGATTCGTCCGAGGCTCCATCGTGCTGGGGGGGAGTCGTTCACCCTTGATCAGGACAAGATCACCTGTCTTTGGCTGCGAACACTGCTTCAAGCATTTTGGGCGTTGTTAAAGTTACGCTAAGTATTCGCATTGTCATTGTTTCCAACAGGTCTGTATGTGAACTTGTAGCATTTTTGTTGGAGCAAAGGCAATATAATAGCAAGATACTACAAGTTGTTCGGGGGGTTCTATAATGCGACCCAAGCTTTTGTACTATGTGTTGTGTGTGGTGATACATATTGAAGAAGAATTATCTACGTGTGGTTCAGCAAAACGGAAGGCCTACGCATTATGTGATTAATCTATACCTCCAATTTTATCTAAATCGGTAAATCCGTTCAAAAGTTTAATATTCACGAACTTAGCAACATTGATTGGTTTTGTTGAAAAATCGTTCTCGAGCAGAGAAGTAATATATCTTATCTTGGGTTGTGTATATTGGTTGGGGGTGTATGTCCCACTGCCGTCGCTGTGTTTATGTCGCGAGCGTATTTATGTATATAGATTGGCTATTTGAAGACAAGAAAATAGCAAAATGTGTGTCTATTTTTTTTGTTCGTTTGGTGAAGGGTGATAATTCAAAAAGAGCTTTCCACTCTATGAGTTTGATTTCATCCGCCCGACAGTACCTGGAAAGCTTTTAGCGAATTACGGAACTCTTTTCGCAACACCAAAATCGTTGCACGCCTTGACTATAAGTGCAACTTTTCAGAGAAGGTACCTCGATTAGTGCAACTTCTTGTGTTTAAACAGTCCTTCTTCATTTTGTTCGTCATTGCTGCCGTTATTTTACAGTTGGATTTTTTGGATCCGGTCAAATTTGTTTGTCACCACAGACACTACTTACGTATCTTTCTTCAATCGTGTCTTCGTTAGTTCAGAAAATCTCCAAGGAAGAAATCAATGATTGTCTTCACGAAAACTTTGACTTGCAAATTGTGAGGACCCGACAGAAATTGAGAGCACAAATGAAAGTGAAAGTGAAGCTGTTCCCCCTTTATCAAAAATTAAAACAGAAGTTGTAATTCGATCCATCAACAAATGCTTACAATAGGCAGAGAGATAATAATAGAAGACAAAATAAAAGAGTTTGTATAATTTTAAATGGAATACGTATGAAAACGTTCGTATTCTGAATTTTAAAACAATGTGGTTCAACCACAAACGATTTTTTTTCATTTCAAAAACGATTTATTTATCACGTTGCCACTTCTCTATAGAAACAAAACAATTTTGACTATCAGTTCTTATTTAAAAAAAATTGTGATCCGGTAAGTGCAACAACCTCGGTTATTTACAGGCGCCTTAATTAATTTCTATTAGTTGCGCATACCAAGATACAGTACAAACTCGTACTGTATCTTGGTATGCCACTTATTGTCTTTGGTTAGAGTCACAAAAGGAAAGAACGAATGTATTGTCTTCATAATGTCAAATTATTACAAGGCATTTTTTGTTTGTCATCACAGGACATACACGAAACACTACGTTCTCTAACTGAATGCCCTCAGTTGTTTGTAGCACGAATACGGGTCTTTTTTGATATCCCATGAGAACTCAAACTCTTTCTCTATTTTCAAATTTCAATCGAGATAAGCTGAAATCAATTTCGTTGCAAGGATAGGATAGGATATGAATGTGGGTAGACGTGCGGAAGCACGCCTCACTTAGGTCCGTGTGGACCCATTGTCCATAGGGGCAAATGTTCCTCCTTGTACCCTTATCGCACTCATTGAGACGTTGTATTCGTTGTTGATCTCTCGTCGTCGACATCTTAATGAACCTGAAAAAGTTAGATAGTCGGATGTTATGGATTTCTTGCAGGTCATGGAAGAAGAATTCTCCCATGGTCCTGTATCGCAGTTGGCTGAGGCTTGGTCAGTAGCAGAGATAGTGAGGAGTGTCCTCTCTTTCTTCCACATCGCCGCATCCTCTGCATATGTAGTCATGGGATAGTCTAATTTTTGTTTCATGGTCGGAGCTCTAACGGGACATAACCATCTGAAATATGGTTATGTCCCGTTAGAGCTCCGACCACCATCTTCAGTAGGCTTTTGCCACACTGGAGGAGTTTGTCGGTTTTAGTTCTATTAATATCGGGCCATAGCATCTTAGTAGTCTTACAGGTGGTAAGCTTGAACCACCTATTTCTTGCTATTTCTAGAATTTTATCATCCACCTTCTTCCTGACATCTGCCAGTTGAATCAATTCGATTGTCTGGGATGGGTCTTTTTCCGCCCCTTTTCTGGCAAGTTCATCAGCTGCCTTGTTGCCGGATATGTCCCTGTGTCCTGGGACCCAGCATAGAGTTATCGTGTGTTGCATGCTTAGAGTTTTGGGCTCCTCGCGGCAGCTCGCGACCAGCTTGGACTTGATTTCTTTCGCCGAAATTGCTTTGATGGCCGCTTGACTGTCAATTATAATGGTACTATCAGCCGGTGGTATTTCCAACATTGTTATCATTCTGGCCGCTTCTTTGACTGCCAGGACCTCCGCTTGAAAGACGCTGCCATAATCAGGGATCCTGATAGAGCAGTGTATGTTTAACAAGTCGGAGAAAATGCCCGCACCTGTGCCTGTTTCCATCTTCGATCCGTCAGTGTATACTTGGATGCTCGAATTATTGATGGGTTCTTTTGTGGACCACTCTTCCCTCGTCGGGAAATAGCATCTGAAGGGTATTTCAAAGTCGATTAAAGGGAGTGTATTCGGACTGTTCTATTTGTAGTCTTTTAAGTATACAAGCATGACCAGTGGTACTTGACAGCCAGCATTTTGATTGAATGCTTCTAATGGCACTTTTAGCAGCGTTAGCTTGCATGTAAAGGTCAAGTGGGAGAAGGTTTAGTAGTACCTCCAGGCCCGCGGTTGGGGTAGTGGAGATAGCGCCTGTAACTCGCAAGACATGCTAGTCTCTGTATTCTAGTAAGCAGCCTGAGGTTGGTGGATTTCAGTTCGGCCTGCCACCATACCACGCTGCCGTATGTCAAGATTGGCCTTACAATCGCAATGTACATCCACAGAATTGTCTTGGGGTTCGGACCCCCCCCAAGCTGCCTTCTTGTCTAGGATGATCCCTAGGTATTTCGCGCTATCCGCCATATTGAGGGTCGTGCCTTCAATTGTTTGGGGGGTAAAGCGTGGAATGACCCTTTTGTTGGTGAATAGTTGGGTTGATTCTTAGACCACAGGATTTCGCCCATATTAGGAGGGTTCTCATTGCGTTCTCGATTAGCTCGCTAAGAGTCGGGAGAAATTTACCGCGAGCTATAATCACCACGTCATCAGCATAGGCAATTGCTCTGGTTCCCGTTAGTCTGAGCTCTTCTAGTACTTCTAGTACCCATAGGAGAGGGGATATAACCCCTTCTTGAGGAGTTCCTCTTGCAGCTGCAACTTTAATTGTGGAGTCTCCTAAGGTAGCATTAATGATTCTCTTGCTGAGCAGACTTACTATCACTGTAGTAAGTGATTGCTCCACTTTGGCTTTTTCAAGGGCGGACTTAATGTCCGTGGTCCCTACATTATTGAAGGCTCTCTCTATGTCTAGGAAAGCAGCAAGTGCATATTCCTTGACATGTAGGGACTTTTCAATCACACTAACCACTTCGTGTAGTGCGGTTTGCCCTTGAGTTGGTATTTTACGAGAAGCTACTGCGGATGTAGATATTGAGGAGCTTTTCGAACGTCTTCAAGACGAAGGAAGTCAGGCTTATAGGTCTGTGGTCCTTCGCCGTGCAGTGGCTGGTCTTGCCGGCTTTGGGAATGAACCCTACTTTTACTTCTCTCCATGCAGCCGGAATATATCCATAGACCAGGCTACTGTGGAATAGTTTTTCCAGTATAGTAACAATGTCTTTTGTCGTTTGCAGCATGATGGGAATAATTCCATCGACTCCCGGTGATTTATACGAATCAAAAGAATCGACGGCCCATCTGATTCTGGCCGTTTCCGAGGTTTTTGCAATATCATTGCATTGGCTATAGCTACAGCTTTTTTTAAATTCCTGAGGCTATCCTTGTAAGCAGTCCAATCACTAGCTGACCTGGAGGCTTTAGCTGCATTGAATAAAGTTCATGATTTCCTCCTTAGAGCTAGGAAGGACTAACTGAGAGAGTGTTGGATTTGATACTCAGAGTCAGGTCAATAACCTCTTGCCTATTGCTGGTCACGAAGGTGGGTTCGTCACCAATATTCTATGCTAATGCAATAATACAATGTATTAATATATGTTCACACAACACCCTCACTTGTTGAAATATATATATATTTTTTAACAATAAGATATTTCAGATTAATAACTCAAAAAACCAATATTCTTCTTTAAAAAAAACATCCAACACAATCCAAGTTGCTCAACTCAGAAATAGTGGTTCTCCGTGGTTACTGCTTCGGTAAGGTTATCAGCTGGCATTTCTTCAGTTGGGATCCTTTTGATTGCCTGCCAATGAGATACACAAAAATTAGAATTGAATCAACTTATATCGTTTACGGAGAATGCTATGTCGGGTCTTGTGTCGGTCAGTAGGGAGCCAACTACAGCTCCAATTGCTCTGTGCTAATGTAACCGACGGAACAAATATTCATCGATAATTTAACGTTGGTGTCACTGGGAGTTGAAATAGGCTTGCAGTTTTCCATTCCAAAACGATCAAGTAATTCACTTATGCATTGTTCACGTTAATTCGCACGACAAGAATGCCAGCTATGCGAAACATACGTTCACCAAAGTAAAGTTCACCTTGAACTCATAATGCACGCAAATCAACAAAAATATGATACTATTTTTATTTCCGAATTAATGTAAGTATAATCAGCAATATTTTTAGTATACAATAAATGAGTTATCATTCAACTGTCAATCAACGCGTTTCATTGCAGCCAGCCCCACACGTGGTAAGGTAGCTAAGTAATTTTCCTATCGTCATTGGTGAATTGGTACAAGAACCGATTTTCTCCACTTCATTCCAGTCAAGGTATATGAACCTTAGCTATCGCCGTTGGAGCAAAAGAGTATCATCGTTAAACAATGTGCATTTGTACTTAAAATACATACAGTGTGAGGTGAAACAAAAATAGGCTTAGTATGCTATTATCGACAAACGACAACCCTGAACATTGGCTGACTTAACTTAAGGGTTTTGCTGTTGAATATTTCGGGAAACAAAATAACTTACGTTTTAATCTAGAGCATAAGTAATCAATAGACCAAGTTTCATCAAAATTCGTTCATTCGTTTAGGAATTGAAAATTTAATGATTTCATTTGTCATATATTTTCTCTTAGATACTCTTCTTTTCACGCACTTGCAGCCTTTTTGTTGTAAAGAGATAGTCAGCCTCTTTATCTCTTGCCCCTTGATTTTATCTTTTTTATAAAATGTTTACAGACAGTGTTTGTGAATACGATTAATCACAGAGCACCAGCAGGCTGCTCGAAAGCCTTAAAAAGTGTGAGTGAAAAGAAAGTAGTACACGTGACTTTAAACCAGAAATAAATGAGTAAAGAGATATTCAACTTCTTCCTCTCTTGCCCCTTGATTTAATCTGACAGCGTTTTTTATACGCTTTTTTGTCCCCTGTCTGTGAATACGTGTGAGCTCTTGCGAACAGCTGGTAAACAGCTGAATCATTGTTTCGGTGTTAAATTTTCAACACAGTAACGAGGGGTAAGCAAAAGAACAAAGCGTATGTTCATGAAGCAGCTTTCTGAGTTACAGTCTGAGGTACTAGGACTAAACAATGTTGTCATTATTTACATTGATTATTAATGAATACACATGAAGTAGTGTATGTATTTTTGAATATGCATAATACTGAAAAAGTGCATCCACACGAAACATGTGTACTGGTAACTAATAATAACAATATTATTGAAACATTTGCTTAAATCACTTAAAATAAACAGCTTCTTTGCTCATTTTACTTGTTTTACAGAAATAGTTACGAAAAATAATTGCAAATTTGTTTGAGTTAGGTATAGTTGCAGCCATTGTTTTTAACAAATTATGTACTTTAATTGCAGAAGTTTTCATAATTCATCAATGAAGGATATAAAACTAAGTTCATTTGCCAGTCATGGCATCTAAATCAGCTATATTTTACTCTGAAGAATTAAATTGATGCAAAGTACTCCTGTAAATAGAGCGTAGCATTACATCTTTATTCACCCAAGCCCCTGTTACAAATATATGTCCTCTTAAAAATATGAGTCATCTTCTGAACACCCTCCGAAAAATACTACATGATCGTGGGCAAATTCACGAATCGGCGGCCATGTTGCTAAAAAATCCGCGAATTTTCCGCCATTATCGTGGTCAATCCGGGAATCTTGAAAAAGTATGTGTGATATACAAGGGAATTCCACTACACACTAATCCTTCACGGCCTACACTTCAAAATTTCCGCCGAATTTCGGCCGAAGTTGAATATCTCTTTACTCATTTATTTCTGCTTTAAACGATACGATGAATTCTCTGCAGGAAAATATACCTCCGCATTTATGTAAGCATGCCATAATGTACATTAGATTTCTACAAAATTCAAATTTCATTACATTCATTGCATATACAATACTTCGGAAAACAAAATATGAAATGTTTATTTATACAAAACATACAAAAAAGTATAAAAAATATGAATAGCTACTCAGATTTAAACACAGAACCCGCAAAGAGCTGGAGCAACACACCAACCCACTCGGCCAATTTACAAGTTTAGCTCTTACAGTGTAACATCATTCGAATCCATCGTTCTTTTCCAGGACATTTTTTCCTTCCATCCTCACCACGTTCGTTTGGATGTCACAGCACACGTGGAGAAGAAGAAGTCTTCCCACACGAGCGAAAGGAGTGAGGAAAAAGAAAAAAGCTCTATTTGTTGCACACATTCTGCAAGCTCTTTGCCCGCCAGGAAGCGTGTGAATTATTTTTGGTGAACTCATGTTTCATATAGCTGGCATTCTTGTCGTGCGAATTAACGTACAAATCTGTTCCTGAACATTCTCCCCAACAAACATCTTCGCTTGGTAGACGGAATCTTCTGTGTATTCGTGGAATAGTAATCTGTCTTTATGGTTCCCTGAGGTTTGCATTGATGGTCAATGTTTTCGATTTCCAAATCCAGTAGATGATGATTTATGCTATTAATATAAGTCCTATATATTCCACGGAATACTGATGAATGTCGTGTTTGCTAAACATATGTGGTGTGCTCGGCTAGGATTTAATTTTTTGTTTGTCGCCTCAACTATATTCTATCTGGTCTAGTACAAGCTGAGCCAGGGATGGTATAATTGTGAACAAGTCAAATACTTCTATGCTGAAATTTAATATGAAACACAACGTGTTTTGTCACAACTCTGCTTTTTACGGACATCAATTTAAAAAATTGCAGTGGCTCATATGACTCAACTGGTAAGCGAAGCGACGACGGAACGTGTCTTCTTACAACATTAATTTCTTTGCTTAACTGTTGTGGAGATAGAAGTAGTGGGTTGATCTTTCCGTGATTGGTGTTAATAAGAACGTTCATTAAGGAAGATTGTATTCTTTGCATATTAGAGATGATTAGGGTCAGTTCGATAGATAGAGTCCAAAACAAATTTTGAAGCTTTTCTTGATTCGAGTAATTGGTTATTTGGTTGACCTGGTCAAATTTTTGCCAAACCTGGCTTCCTTTAAGTTAGGTTAGCTTAGATTATGTGGCTGCTATCATAAGCGATGTAGACACTTAGACCCTTGTGTTGCCACTGAGCCGGTTACCGTCCGTTACTCTTGGAACCAATTTGGTTTTTTGGACGAATGACTAGATTGATTTGACATCCTTTTCAGATATGTCGTAAGTTCGTTTAGATGATATTCTCACAGGGTTTGCTTTCTAATGGAGGCCACTGCAGGGCAATTGCAGCGTGGATGTGAGGCGTTTTCCTCTTCTGCTTTATCCATGCATTTGCTACTGAGGATGGCCGTGGTTCTGTGTAAGTCCATTTTTGACCATATTTGTTTCGCATGTAGGCGTGTGCTAAGATGTTTACATATCTCGTTAAGAGACCTATGGCAGAGTCTTAGCAATTTCGATCTTAAAAAATGGTGATTCGAGTATCATAATTGCTGCTTGACTGTCAGTGTAGATGACGATGCTCTCGTTCGATATAGTTCTCATCAACAGCCACTCAGCGACTACACGAATAACTGTTATTTCTCCCTGGAAAACACTACAATCTGGAAAACACTATAGTAATCCGGCTGATCTGGAAGTGTTCTGAGTAAATCCCCGCTCCCACTCTACTACCGGTTTTAGATCGATTTGTGTAGATTTCCTTGGCGTTGTCATTATTTAGTACCGAGTACGTCTCCCATAGTTGCCTGGTCGGTATTGTTGTTTTATATTTAATGTTGAATTCTACGATCGGAGTTAAAGATACTGGCGTGACCTGTACGTTGTTTACTTCATTGCGAGAGTAAAACTTCCGAGATCTTCCGAGTAAAACATGGAAATGAATATTCTGCCTTCAAAAATATAAATGCTGGTGTACCGCAAGGGAGTGTTCTTGGCCCTCTACGATACCTGCTGTACAAGAGTGATTTACCACAAGAAGAACACACTGTTCTAGGCACAATGGCTGACGACACCGCCATTTTGGTAACAGCCGAAACGGTAGAAGAGTCTACATCAAAATTACAACGCCCACTAGATCAGATACAAGAATGGATGAACTCCTGGCGAATTGTCCCTAGCACGTTAATAATTTGCCAGTATTCCTAAATCGTGTCCAAATACCATTCGGTAATGAAGCGAAATACCTCGGGATGACTCTTGACGTAAAACTCAAGTGGAAGGATCACGTTAAAAAGAAACGTGCAGAACTTGACATAAAATACAAAGATATGCACTTACTTATTGGTAAGCACTCTAAGCTAAGTATTGACAACAAATTGCTTGTATACAAGTAAATCCTAAAACTCCTTTGAACGTATGGCATACAACTTTGGGGTTTTACCAAAGCAAGTAATATGAATATTATGCAGACCTTTCCAAACAAGGTGCTTAGAACTATTGTTAATGCACCATGGTATATCAGAAACGACGATATCCACAGAGATCTTGAAATTTTAACAGTCCAAGATGAAATCAAGAAAATCGCTTACAAACATAAGCGCCGCCTGGAGGAGCATACAAACTCTGCACTTTATTCGATCCTTGAGGAAAATAATGTCTTGCGCCGACTTTAAAGGACTAAATCTCGTGCGATAGCCTCGCGGTCTTAGCAGGAACTTTCATTGGAGAGTTACCTGTCAGACGTATGTAAATGAAAAAATACAAACTACTGGATCAAACATAGCATTTAAATTGAGGTGGTTTTAGTGAGTCAAAATCTATAACTTCTATGGGCGAGAGTTTGCAATAGAGTCTTGTTGAAGGTTTCCACCTAACATAGAAAAAAAAGTGCACTTAGGCCAGAGTAGGCCCATTGTACCGCCACGTGGGTGTTCACATAGAGGGGAAGAAAGATGAATGGGATTTATGACAGCCATTTGGTACTCAAAGCAAACTGGCCAGCGCTTTGACTGGACCCATTACCAGGTGCATAAACACATTCAATAATCTTTGCAACGAGAAGAGCTTAAAAGGATTATTTAAACGTTGTTTGTTAATTAATATTGTTTATTTGAAGTAATCTATGAGATGAAAAGTCGGTAGATGATCCTTAGTCGCGCAGCAAACATTTGCTGTGTAAAGCGATACTGAGATGTAACACTTAGAGAACGTAGTTTTCTGTGCGCTCTGTGATGGATATATATGAAAAAACATTCATACAGTTGATGGGGCACAATATTTTTAGTGATAATTGATTTAAACTCCCTACCTTTTCCTTTCAGCTCTTCGAGGCCTATCAAATCATTGGTAACGAGCATGTTAATCGATTGCTTTCACTTGTGTCATCAACAGGAACCTATGCAATATTTTCATTAAATGCATCGGACGGTAGTCGTCCGAGACGATGTCAGATCTAACAATTGACAAGATATTTCCTCTAAATGACTTCTTTTACTTTGGGGCAGGTATCTTAATTTTATTTAATTATTCATCAGTTTTATCGAGCAGTGAATATTACAGTTAAACTCATTTGTAGGTTTCAAACGCTCTATGTATCAGTTGCAGTTTGATTTGAAGACATCCGATGAGATACCGTCGACATTTTATTACTATCAAATGTTGGCCTCAACAAATGCGATACGCTCCAGAGGCAAGTTACGTCGGCCTTCGAAACAAGACCACAGCTCCTTCATCAG
This sequence comes from Eristalis pertinax, assembly GCA_907269125.1. Taxonomy (NCBI): domain Eukaryota; kingdom Metazoa; phylum Arthropoda; class Insecta; order Diptera; family Syrphidae; genus Eristalis; species Eristalis pertinax. The sequence goes on from OU026150.1 coordinate 13,732,028, forward strand.
CAAAACCCAATGCAGCAACAAGAACAGAACCCATCAAGCGATACTGAAATCGTATTAAATCAAAGCGATTTTAGTTTCAGTTTGTTGAATGCTTACAAAAATGACGATGGAGACCTAACTGCTATTAATAGAGACATTGCCGATGGGACGAAACGCATAAAAAAAGGACAATTAAAGTTTCTGGATGAGCTGAATAAACGCCAACCCGATTTTCTCCTGTATAAAGATTTTTGGTAAGTAAATTGTACGTAGGATATGGTAGGCATGTTTATGGGTGATCTAGAGAAAAAGAAGAATCAATTATGTTTCCTTCTAGACGCATTGAGTATGCGTTACTATAAGTTTGATATTTCTGATGACGGAATATTCGACAATGCTTAATAAATTGTTTTTAATTCTGACCTTGGCCCTATGCGGGTTCTCTAAGCTATTCTAATTCGAGAGTATTGCCAGTAAACCGGACACACCGTTCTCGACTATGCTATTTTTGTGGTGGGCCCCCAGTCTGGCTGACCCTCGGCAAGGTTAGTATACCTCCTTGATCCAGACCACCTGGAAAGTGGATGGGGAAGAGGAGTAAGGGATGGGATATGGGGTGCGGATGGGATGGTTACCTATTAGCTTCATGCCTCCTCATAGGGGAATACTTTCCGACATTGAGTCATTGACCTTTACTAAGTCTTCGCACCGCGTCATGGTGTGTAACCACGGGAAGATGTTATATTCCATTGTTCTCGTTCTTTGATTATGATGTTAGTTTTTAGTGTTTTGCTGATGTCCCGATAGTTATGATTAGGGGTTGTAATTAGCTGTGAGTGAGTGGGTAGCTCCTTTTGCTACCTGTTCAGCAAGGTTGTTTCCAATAATTCTCACATGCCCCGGGATTGAGATAAATTTTATATTCGAAGACCGGTCGATTAATGTATTCGGTTTCAGGGTTGGGTAGGAGTAGGTTTTCCATGTTGTCTATGTTTCTAAAGTTATATTTACTCTATACACGAAACTAAATTCTTGCAAACTACGGTTCTAGCGCAACCTTAACAGCCAGCAGTCGTCAAGGTCACACAGATGCCCAGACGAAATTGGAGTGTTATTAGTTAACTACTCCCTCCTGTCGTGCCTAAATCGTTCACCACTGACTTCATTTCGACCCGTTCCCTTTTCATCTTCCTTTATTGAAGGAGGAATACGAATATGATACTTCCACACCTAGGATAATATGGTGGACAATATGGTATTGCCCGCCCCAGAAATGAAACCTTCGTTTAATTTGTTAATGAATTGCAGTTGAAATCGTTGGCACTGTTGACTCGTTGTGTTCAATAAAGATCGATGGTACGATACTGGATCCATGTGCTGGCAGGCATGTGGTGCTGGCAGGCATGTGGCTACAAAATGCCACCTCGCCGGCATATAACTCCTGCGCCCACGAATTGTTGGTGGCCATTCTGCAAACAGCTGTCGTATCAACTTTGCTGTCACTAGGATTTGAACAGGGGAACCCTCTAACCAAGGGAAGGCACTCAACCATCTGCGCCATCCAGCTGTTAATTGACATTATTTGTCTGCTACAAAATGCCACCTCGCCGGCATATAACTCCTGCGCCCACGAATTGTTGGTGGCCATTCTGCAAACAGCTGTCGTATCAACTTTGCTGTCACTAGGATTTTAACAGGGGAACCCTCTAACCAAGGGAAGGCACTCAACCATCTGCGCCATCCAGCTGTTAATTGACAGATTAACATTAGTAATTTTTGTAAGATCCAGTGAGATAAACACTGTCTCTTCTTCTTGATTAACGAAATCCATATGATGGTGATGATGAGGATTAGCCAAACTAACATGAATGCAGTTCCTTCAACATCTCCAGAGATATTATTTCATGCATGTCATCAGTAGTTGCGCCTTGTGCAATAGCTGAGAGTGGTTTGAATGTCGAGACTGTGTTAGATGCGCGTAGGTTCTATTGTTGAGTTTTGAAGCCTGATGATAAATGATCCGATTAATTCAAGTGATTCGTTTTGTTGTTGGCGATTCCATTTAACTGGTTCAGGAAGATTACGCCTGGTGTCAAGTCTTTGACTGGTGGAATGTGTTTGATTGTTTATTCGAGTGCAATTCGCTTTTGTGCCTAGGAAAATACATTGGAATCTTTCCATTGGCGCATTTATTGTGCTTTTGTACGGTGTTGTTGTGATGAGCTGAATATTCAACTCGTCCCTCAACATGAACGTGATGCTATCGGAGTTGAATAATTTTTCGTTATCCATACCCACGATGAATTCGGGTACACCGAAACGGAGAACTATGTCTCGTAGTGGTTGCCTAATGTCCTCTTTGGATTTTGATTTGATGTTACTTAGTTCACTAGATCGATATTATTGCGATTCTTGTTGCTTAGCGCAAAGGTTAGAGGTCGGTGGCCTGTGTAGAGAATTTCGTGCGCTGATTCATACCGAGAGCCCAAAATATCGCTAGCATTTCTTTCTCATTTGCTGTGTAGTTTTCGTCAGTTTGGCTTAGCTTTCTGGAAATGCAAGTAATAGGTCTATTCTCTGGGCCATATTTGAGACGTCGTCATCGTTTTGTTTTTATTTTATTGAATGCATCCGTCGCTTCAGCGTGTTCATGTTCAAGTATACGGTTTTCCTGCTTAAAATATTTCTTGAAACACGTTTTCTAAGTTTTGCGTAAACTCTGACGAAACGTCTGTAGTATTCGACTCCTTTTGGTTTTTCGGGGGATTGAAGTCCAAGATAGCCTTGACTTTAGAAGGATTCGTCATAATGCCGGAAGCGGATATGACAAAGCCGACAAATTTGGATTCTTTCTAAAAAAAAACTCACCTGTCTAATTGAACTTTAACGTTTGTACTTTCTAATGTTTGCTGTATGTTTTGCGCATGAGTTTCCTCATCTTCGCCAATAATTATTATGGCATCGATATATGTATATAAAGCTGATGGAGCCTGCTTGTGCCCGAACGGCAAACGAGTGAACACACATGCATGCCGATTATAGAAAACGGCGGATTGACTGCGGAGGGAATATTTTCGCATCCGATTGTTTTCCTATTACTGAAACCGCAAATGAGAAATTGAGCGGATGTCGGTACAGTAGTGTACGAAAAATGCTATTATGGCAAACGTAACTCATCCGCATTCCATGTATTTTCTAACGCTTTCAATTGGCATCGAATTGGTTAAGGACTTGAAAGAAAAAATATGAGTTGGTACAACCGAAATTAAGTTCTGGATTTGAAATGAACAAAAGGAATTTACTTTTATTTTTAAGAAACAAACAACACGGTTGTTTAGTAATTACCAAAAATACTTGGCACTGAATGTACCAATGGATAGAAAATTGAGTGCAATTAACATGTTTTCCATATAGGCTTAAAATTCTTTTGATTCATACGAACTGCGGAAATTCCGAAAAACTCTCTTCAACTTGATTTATTTCATATGTAAGTCATCATCGTTCACATTGTAATGAATGCGTATGTTAAGTAGTGCGGAGGCAACATCGGCACCAACTTTTCCAAACGCTGATAGTTCCTTCTACGATTCTACGACCTTTGCTATGGCCCTAGTACTTATTTTCCAACGAATGATTATGCATGATTATATTATATCAAAATCACCTCAATGGAATTTATGCAAGCAAACAAAAAAAACTATTCAGTAAACCATTTACTTCTCCCTAACTTCATTAATTGACGGATGGATATTTCGATATCTATCAGCAATCGTTACAGAATTGAATTTTCTCAATGTCAATGACAAGGCTAAATTTATTTTTTCCGGATGCATCAGGTTTCTTTGCTACGGTCTATATTGACGAATTATAGGGAGATTTTGGCTTCCTTTTTAGGCCATCCTTAAAAATGTGTTCAATTTGGGCTTTGACCTCATCTTCTAGGTATAGGATAGAGGTAGTACTTCGGCGGAGTTTCCGATGACGTTCCTATATCACCCCAATCTCTTTGCTGACCAGAAGTTAACAATTTTTAGTTAACTTCTGGTCAGCAAAGAGATTGCCATGATCTCTAGCAAGGGATTCCATAGTTTGTTTCAGGTTTTCACTTGTTCAGCTTTGCACCATTACCACCATATCACTGGTGAGGGGATAGCAATAGGACAAAGTAAATAGAAATAAAACAAGGTGATACGCTTGTAAGGTCACGCCTGGTGGTCATTGAGTAAGATGAATTCACGCGACTTATATGGACTGATTTTGCAATCAATCGAAACTCGAAATAAAACACGACGAGCTTAGCTCTTATTCGCTAGAACGTATCCTTATTTCTGAATCAATTAAAATTATGAAAATATATCAACAGAGTGTTCCCTCAACCGAATATCTGTCCAATCAGCATTTAGCGTTATTCGTTTCAATGTTCGAGCATTGAACTATTGAAGACAAAAGATTACCTTATCATGTTCTGTTTTTGTTTACAGTACTTTGCTTCAATTAGGTCGATGTAGCAGTACTCGATCATTGCACTTGAGTTTTATACATCGGAAATGTTAGCGTTAGCATGTCCGATTAATGGGACAATGTTCGGTGCTGATGTAACTCGCGTGTTGACAGCAAGAAATTGCAGAGTAGGTAATAATCGGAAACATGTACAATTCGTACATCACTCATATGACCGCTTCTGATTTTTGTAACGTTTATATCTTCCGTATTGTATTCCTTTATTCTAACTCTATTGATTTTGTTCCGTATCGACATGAACTCCTTATCAGTAAAGTCATATACAGCCTTTTGTGTTTTATGTCTAAGTACTCCTTGGTAACCTGGGCTTATGATTTCAATGTATTTTTTAATATACATATATATACTATGCACTTATTTACAAGATCTCAAAGTTAGGAAAATATTTATTGAAGGTGCGAACCATTGAGTCTTTTTGAATTTTAAAATTAGCTACGCCTAACTACGCGTAGTGTTATGTATCAACGTGTGCGTACATATGTACTTCCAAGTTTCAGCAAAGAAAAACTGAGCTGCATATTCTTGCATATTTCGGAGCTTTAAAATTTGTACCGCTGTATCAGATTATAAAAACATGGTTTTGACTTTGGTTATGTTAAAAAGTTATAATTTCTTGGCTAATAACGCTGGAATGCAACTAGGACTTTGTTTTCAGAAGAAATGTTGCATCATTCTTTAAAAAAAAACTGTTATATGAATTCAATTTCTTAAACTAGTATTTTAAATAAACACAACTTTACCTTTACTTACTTTTAAGAAAAATATCCATGCTTTAACTGGAAACCCAGTTTATCTGAAACCTGGAGTAGGATGCTCTAGTCATCGTGTACAAATCATATCCATCTACAGAGAACTTTGGCCGCCAGAGCCTTTTAAGTGTGGCAATATACTGACCTAAGCTGCAAGCCACGTATTGTTAACATTTTGTATTAGATCTTCAGAGGGATTGTATTGATGCAAAATATAATGGAGTCTGTTTGAAAATATGAATGATAAATGGGGATGTTTTTATCTGTTGTTTATTACAACAGACTAATTTTGTTGTAATTACTAATTTACTGGATTTATGACTTCCGGGATCGAATGGTAGTTTCTAATTACCAAGACATTTGGTTTCTGATCACATTCAGAAGATGTTCCTTAAAAAATTGCCCATGGGGTAACCAGAGGAAGCCAAGGAAAGTAGAAACAAAGATTATCGGAATAATCGAATAATAATAGCAGGAAATGTTCTTGTTTGTCAAGTAATTTATTCTTGGATTACGAATTAAGGACCTGAACCAAAAATCAAAGATTTCCACACATTAAGCAATGAATCGCGGGCCTTATCACACTAAATAATATAAAATGAAATTTATGAAATAATTTTATTCAATAATAAATTAAATAATGTATGTTAAAGGTAAATTATATAGATATTTATGAATAGGAGGATTTAATTCAACATCAGAGATTAAATTAGAAAGATATTTTTCGTATTAAAATAATAATTTATTTTATTTTTTTTTTAAATAAAATTGAGATGTGCCTTAATTTCCACGCAACCCGGCGTGGCGTGTATTTTGTATTTTTTCAACACCATTCCATATTTTTTAATCCCTAAATGATTCACTGGAACACTATTTTCTTTTCTTATTCAATTTTATTTAAACTTTATTTTCTTCTTGTTTCTTACTGCATCTTACTGATCGGACCAGGAGGGTTCTGTACGTTTTGTATTATTGTCTCCCTGCTCTTAATTATTGTGTTAACTAAAAGTTTCTCCTCTTTCGTTAAATGCACTTTCCTTTGCACAATATTTTGCGGTATATTGTCCATGATTAATTTACTTATAAAACAAAAGTAAAACTGCTTTCTTTTTCTCAATTAATTTCTACTTAATTATAAGACACTTGTATGTAGTATGTTAGTTAATTTTAATAGTAGCGGCATTCCCAATGCTGGTCTTTTTTGTCCGATGATGCGGTGACTATTTTAGGGCATTGGCTGCCGGTTTCTGTAACCACATGATGAACCTTTAAAACGAGAGCAGTTCTTAAGTTACTGCAGCTGGACTTGTCCTTGTTCGGGCGCCAATTAAAAAATCAACTAGTGATTTTATTTACCATAGAATATCTTTATTCGACAAGATCTCACCATGTCACTCAACAAATTGTATCGTAAGAGATCGGGATAGGAAAATGTATATGTTTCCACTTTAGCAGATACAGATAAGTGGAAGGTTATGTTTTCAGCAAACGCGCAGATTCAATAAGAAACACAAAAAACATGTTAAAGCTCTGAAAACAGCAGAGCTTACATAAATTACTATTTTATGAAAGTGACAGGCCGACTGGCTCAGCAATAAAACAATTATATTATTTTATCGCACATTCGTGCCGGCGATTTACTATTCCGACGTTCCCTTATTGGCGACAACGTCCTACACTGTACGTGTTAGACTTTTAGAGGAGCATTTTTGACTCTTGCGGATTATGGAAGCTGGTGGCGTAACTTTCTTGAAGTTAATAATATCGTCGTCAATAATGGTTCTGTCAGGGTTGTGGTTGTTTAACAGTATGGCATTTTTACTGAGCTGATGAATTTTACTTACGTAATTGTTCACTATTATTAATTAATTCTAGAAATATTACACAGTATTTCTATGCTTAAGTTAGTTTAATACTGCATATATTTGTAACTGACCCCATATCTATATATATCTCAAACTATCGTCATTATTATATTTGCAGTTTTAATTATATGGTGATTATTAGATTTGAATTAATGTGATATTACAAACTATATTCAGCTGTGTCGATTTATAAGAATATATATTGAGTTGAAATGTATAATTCTAAAAACTACACGAATAATATGTTTAGCGGATTAGGTGAGTGTAGACCACCCTCCACTTTTAAAGACCGTTGTGCTTAGGCATTCTTCGGATATTTCATTGTATACAAATTCGACCACTTCCATTGGATGCGGAGATTGCTGTGAATATATCATAATATTGTCTCTGGTACTGTTCTTAGCCAAGACCGAAGTGTTAAACGGCAAAAGCTTGTTTTCAGTAGGATTTAACCTTACGTCGTTATGAATGAAATTAGTGTTAATCTCGTTATTAATATCATTAGAGCCATGAATAGGGTTCACAATGATGAAGGAGTGAACTGAAGTTATGCTATTTAGCTCCTTTACGGGCTTTACATATTTGTCTGCCTCCAGTTTGTCGATAAGACATTTTTCTCCAACGAAAAGGTGTCAGAGGTATTCCTTATATTAGTGGAGTCTTTTCAGTTTCTTGTCGAGCAAGCTTATAGCAGTTCAACGTATTATTAATTTGGTTGAATCTATCTTCCAAGTATGTTTTCATTAAAACTGCCTGTGCCGCTAGTGCACTAGATACAGCACTTTCTACTATGGATCGCAGTTCTTCTGCGTGCATGTTGGTGATTATTTTTACAAACAACTTATTTATTTAAACCGACACGGGCATTTTAGATCACCTTTTTTTCATAACTGCATGGGCCACCATACTAATACACCGCATAAAAGGATGGTAGTATAAGATATGTATAGATCTATAAGTCTTTCCAACGTGTTTAGAAGGAATTAGGAGAGACTGATGGGTAGGAATTAGGAGAGTCGTTTGTGGTTATGTGGGATACTTTTCCCGATTTCGGAATGAAAGCTACTTTTACTTTTTCTCCATCCCATTGGTATATAGCTGTATTCAAGGCAGGTAATATAGAGTTTTAACAACCATGGATCCAGTGTACTGTAGGCCCGTTGTGGTTCTATGGGTGGATTTATATGGTAGGTAGCTATGTATATCCCATTGGAGCTTCTTATTGCTTACTACTTCCATAGAGATATTGAAATCTCGCTCTGTTGCTCCTCTGGGAAACCTTTTCCGCGACCGGGAAAGTGTTTGTCTAGCAGCAATTCTAGTGACTCCTGGCTCGATACTGTCATAGAACCGTCTTCGTTGTTCAGGAGACCAGGAGGAGTTGGTGTTTTTGATAGAATTTTACGTAATCTGCTGGCTGCTGTGTTGCTTTCAACGTTCGAGCAGAATTTTGTCCACCACTGTTTTTTGGATATTCTTATTAATGATTTATACTGTCCTTATAACGGTCCCAGTAGTTTGGATTCGTCGTTGCTCTGGCCCGGTTGAAGAGTAATCTGCTTAGTTTTCTATGCTAATGCAGGTCCTCTGTCCACCAAGTTGTTTTTTTGTGGGCATGATTTGGTTAGTGCCATGTTCATGGCCTTAGTGATGTATTTAATTATTTATTTACACGCTGGTATAGAATAATATTAAAATATATGTTCAGTCTAACAAGCGAGGGCAGCAAGTGCCTCGATCTTATATGGAGAATTAGATTAAGTTATATTTTTTAAGAAATTCTGCAATTGTATTGACGTTTTCTAAGCAGCACCAGTAGATTTGTGGGTGCATGTCCGAAAATAATTGAGTTCTGATGTTATTAAAGTGAGGCCAGTTTTTAAATATGTGGGAGATGGAAATTGTAGATAAATTACAGTATGGGCATTGTAAAATCATATTCTTGTTTAGATAGTGTTGGTGAGAAATTTGTCTGTGTCCGTCGAAGGCAGACGATATTGGAGATAATGTTTTTGATGGAAGTTCTTACATGTTGAGGTAGTGAGAAAATTTACGGTGTCCGTCGAAGGCGGATGATCTTGGAGATACTGTTTTTGATGTAAGTAAAACTTGGGTAGTAGTCAGTGTTGCTTAAATTGTTTATAGCGTTTATTGATGATAAGGAATCAGTGCATATGGCATAATTTCTATTGCAATTTGAGATGAGATCGAGAGCCGAAAATAATGAATTTATTTATATTTAACATAATAAACCACATCGAATTATTGGTGTGTTCTCTTGTGATGCACTCCTCCCTCAACGGGAAATAACATCCGAAGGGTATTTCAAAGTCGAGGAAAGGGGGTAGGTACTAGTTCTCGAACTGTTCAATTTGTTGACTTTTGAGTATACTGACATGGTCACTACGGCTTGAGAGCCAGTATTTAGATTCTGATGGCACTCTTTGCAGCAGTAGGTTGCATATAGAGGTCGGGTGGTAGACGATTTGGTAGTACTTCTAGGCTCGCGGTCAGGGTAGTACAAATTGCACCCCCAACACCTAGGCATGCTAGTCTCTGTATTCTAGTTAGCAGTTTTAGGTTGGTGGGTTTCAGGTACTACACTGCCTTGTGTCCAGAATGGCCTTACCATCGCCGTGTACATCCACAGAATTGTCTTGATTTTTGGGTCTCAGCTTTTCAGTTCAATTCAATTTCAATTTATTAAAGTATACCGGCAACAATAAGACATACGCCTTTTATACTACTAAGTTACAACAATTCAGAAAGGTATATAATTAATGAGTTAAGTAAACTAATGAGAGGAATAGAAGAAGGGTTATGGGGACTTAGGAAGGGGATGAAAAGTAGGAAAGAACGGTAAATTTAAAGCGTTTGGTATTAATGACAGTTCGTATCGTTAACGGTAGAGAGTTCCAAAGTTTGATAGCATGTATGTAAAAAAGACGCGATGAATTTGTAAAGCGATGACGAAATGGTATTAGAGCAAGTGTTCTGACAGATCGAGCAAAATTAATTTTCTTAAACAGGAGACTTATTTACTATAATATTATGCAAGAATATAAAGTTTCTAGCATCCATGTAGTAGATTAGAAGTTCCGAATAAGCCTTTTGTATATTGAGATACATGATCAAATTCCTTCACATGCTACTTATGTATATTTTGATGTACGTAAGCTCAGCACGATTCTGTAAAGAGCGATTTTAAAAGGCGTGTTACCTTGTTTTTTTTTTGCATTGACAATAGCATACCCCTTTTCTAACCGTGCACGTATACGACAGTATAAATTTGAAATATTTAATTCGGAACTTTCAGAAAATAAAACCAACAAAAACACACAAAATAAACGGCCAACTTAAATATTGAACGAAACTTTATTTTGTTATAATGTATTTTGAGTGATAATGGTTTAAACTCCCTACCTTTTCCTTTCAGCTCTTCGAGGCCTATCAAATCATTGGTAAAGAGCATGTTAATCGATTGCTTTCACTTGTGTCATCAACAGGAACCTATGCAATATTTTCATTAAATGCATCGGACGGTAGTCGTCCGAGACGATTTCAGATCTAACAATTGACAAGATGTTTCCTCTAAATGACTTCTTTTACTTTGGGGCAGGTATCTCAATTTTATTTAATTATTTATCAGTTTTATCGAGCTGTGAATATTACAGATATACTCATTTGTAGGTTCCAAGCGCTCTATATACCAGTTGCAGTTTGATTTGAAAGCATCCGATGAGATACCGTCGACATTTTATTACTATCCAATGACAAATGTTGGCATCAACAAATTCGATACGAAATCGTATTAAATCAAAGCGACTTTAGTTTCAGTTGGTTGAATGCTTACAAAAATTACTATGAAGACCTAACTGCTATTAATAGAGACATTGCCGATGAGACGAAACGCATAAAAAAAGAGAAACAAAGTTTCAGGATGAGCTGAATAAACGCCAACACGAATTTATCGTGCATAGAGATTTTCGGTAAGTAAATTGTACGTACATATGCTATGGTAGGCATGTTTACGGGTGCTCCAAAGCGCACGCAGTCGTAACTTTTGAGTTCTGGTGAATCAATTATGTTTCCTCCTAGACGCATTGAGTTTGTGTCAGTATAAGTTTGATATTTCTGATAACGTAATATTCGACATTCCTTAATAAATTGTTTTTAATTCTAACCTTGGCCATATGCGGGTTCACTTAGCTATTCTAATCCGAGAGTATTGCCACTAAACCGGACACACCGTTCTCGACTAGGTTATTTTGTGGTGGGCCCCCAGCCTGTTTGATCCTCAGCACGGTTAGTATACCACCCTGATCCAGACAACCGGGAAAGTGAATTGGGAAGAGGAGTAAGGGATGGGATATGGGGTGCGGATGGGATGGTTACCTATTAGCTTCATGTCTCCTCATAGGGTAATATATCACTAACGGAAAGTATTGAGTCATTGACCTTTGCTAAGTCTTTGCATCGCGTCCAGGTATGTAAGCATGCGAAGATGTTATATTCCATTGTTCCTTTATATTCGTAGACCGATCGAGTAATGTATTCCTTATGAGGGTTGGGTAGTAGTAGGACAGTAGATATGACGTCGATGGAGGCTCGAGAATCAGTGCAGATAACGTATATTTTGTTTGATTTTCTGATATGCTGAAGTGCAGCTGTAATTGCGATTAATTTTGGCACCAATAGACGAATATGTGGTAGCTGAGATAATTTGCCATAACTGCCCCAAGTCTGCTCTTGCGGCGGAGTTATAAATAGTTTTAATTTTGTTAAGTTGGGATTTGGGATAATATCCATACAGGGATATTTCATATTGAAATTTGTTTGTGAGTAGAGCGTTAGCGGTTGATACTAGTGTGGCGGGATTGCTTCAAAAGTTTAGGCTTGAGAGACATTTTATGATGTTGAGTATATTACAGGGGGAAGGGAGTAGGTTTTTTATGTTGGCTTTGCTTGTAATTTTGCATAATCTCTGACGAAACGTCTGTTGTATCCATCTCCTTTTGGTTTTTCGGGGGAGGGAATTCCACGATGGCCTTAACTTTAGAAGAATTCGTCTTAATGCCGGGAGCGGATATGACAAAGCCGACAAATTTGGATTCTTTCAAAAAAAAAACTCACCTGTCTAATTGAACTTTAACGTTTGTACTTTCTAATGTTTGCTGTATGTTTTGCGCATGAGTTTCCTCATCTTCGCCAATAATTATTATGGCATCGATATATGTATATAAAGCTGATGGAGCCTGCTTGTGCCCGAACGGCAAACGAGTGAACACACATGCATGCCGATTATAGAAAACGGCGGATTGACTGCGGAGGGAATATTTTCGCATCCGATTGTTTTCCTATTACTGAAACCGCAAATGAGAAATTGAGCGGATGTCGGTACAGTAGTGTACGAAAAATGCTATTATGGAAAACGTAACTCATCCGCATTCCATGTATTTTCTAACGCTTTCAATTGGCATCGAATTGGTTAAGGACTTGAAAGAAAAAATATGAGTTGGTACAACCGAAATTAAGTTCTGGATTTGAAATGAACAAAAGGAATTTACTTTTATTTTTAAGAAACAAACAACACGGTTGTTTAGTAATTACCAAAAATACTTGGCACTGATGTACCAATGGATGGAAAATTAAGTGCAATTAACATATTTTCCATATAGGCTTAAAAATCTTTTGATTCACACGAAATTTTGTAGCAGTCCTTTTAGGATTTGATTTGCTTCTTATAAGTTGAACTGCGGAAATTCCGAAAAACTCTCTTCAACTTGATTTATTTCATCTGGTATTTGTAAGTCATCATCATTCACATTGTAATGAATGCCTATGTTAAGTAGTGCAGAGGCATTCCTTCTACGATTTTACGACCTTTGCTATGGCCCTGGTTCTTATTAGTTCATATCCAACGAATGATTATGCATGATTATGCGCTTGTTTACTGAAAACTCGGTCTTCTCAATATCAAAATTATGGAAGCAAACAAAAAAAACGATTCGGTAAACCATTTTCTTCACCCTAACTTCATTAATTGACGGATGGATATTTCGATATCTATCAGCAATCGTTACAGAATTTTCTCAAAGTCAATGACAAGTCTAAATTTCTTTTTTCCGCATGCATCAGGTTCTTTGCTACGATCTATATTGGCGAATTATAGGGAGATTTTAACTTCCTTTTTAGGCCATCCTTACAAATTTGGGCTTTGACCTCATCTTCTAGGGACATTGGATAGGGGTAGTACTTGGAGTTCAGCGGAGTTTCCGATGACGTTCCTATATCACCCCTTACGTTGGTAATAATGTTTAACTTCTAGTCATCAAAGAGATTGCCATCATCTCTAGCAAGGGATTCCATAGTTTGTTTCAGGTTTTCACTTGATCAGCTTTGCACTATTACCACCTTACCAGGGGGGTAATGGGATAGCAATAGGACAAAGTAAACAGAAATAAAACAATGTGATATTTTGCAATCAATCGAAATCGAAATAAAACACGACGAGCTTAGCTCTTATTCTCCAAAACGTATCCTTATTTCTGAATCAATTAAGATTATGAAAATATATCAACAGAGTGTTCCCTCAACCGAATATCTGTCCAATCAGCATTTCGCGTTATTCGTTTCAATGTTCGAGCATTGAACTATTGAAGACAAATGCTCGAACCTTATCATCTTCTGTTTTTGTTTACAGTACTTTGCTTTAATTATATGTTGCAATATGTTGCAATACTCGATCATTGCACTTGAGTTTAGTACATCGGAAATGTAAGCGTTAGCCTTTCCGATTGATGGGTGAATGTTAGGTGCTGACGTAACTCGAGTGTTAACAGCAAGAAACATGTACACTTCGTTCATCACTCATATGACCGCTTCTGATTTTTATAACATTTATATGTTCCGTATTGCATTCCTTTATTCTAACTCTATTGATTTTGTTCCGTATAGACATGAACTCCTTATCAGTATGAATTACAGCTTCTAACTCTCTTAAACTATCATTACAGATGCATTGAACAATTCTAATGAAGGTAACAAAAATAACTTAAAATTTGGGTTAAGACCGAAAAGACTACTGTTTTTTGCAATTTTGCTTTTATTCAGTCCGTATAGGTAAATAAATTTACTTAAAACTAGCTTAACTAACGTGACAATTTTATATAATATGTCTTATCTTGAGCATACTGCGGGTGTGCTCTAAGCTATTCTAATTAATATTTTTTTGTGTGCCTTTCGACTTAATCTACGGTTTTTCTTATTTGTCTGGGTTAGTTAGAAAACTAACAGACGAATATCTTAGCTTAATCTGCCTTCAACTAATTTAATCTAACATAAAACGTAAGAGCTTTCTTAATTATGTCCGTAACAGTACGACACGTGCACCAGGGCGTAGATGTTATAAATTAGCCTAATACATATATTTTATACGCCGAACAGTGCCTGAGAGCGGAAAAAAAGTCTTTGGAGAAAGTCATATACAGAATTTTGAGTTTTATGTCTTTAAGTACTATTTGGTAACTTGGGCTTATGATTTCAAAGTATTTTTTTAATATATATATATACTATGCACTTACTTACAAGCCCTCAAAGTTCGGAGAATATTTATTCAAGGTGCAAACCATTGAGTCTTTTTGAATTTTAAAATCAACTACGCCAAGCTACGCGTAGTGATATACATCAACATGTGCGTATGAACCTCCAAGTTCCAGCTTGCATATTCTTGCATATTTCGGAGCTTTAAAATTTGTGCCGCTGTATCAGATTATAAAAACATGGTTTTGACTTTGGTTATGTTAAAAAGTTATAATTTCTTGGCTAATAACGCTGGAATGCAACTAGGACTTTGTTTTCAGAAGAAATGTTGCATCATTCTTTAAAAAAAAAACTGTTATATGAATTCAATTTCTAAAACTAGTATTTTAAATAAACACAACTTTACCTTTACTTACTTTTAAGAAAAATATCCATGCTTTGACTGGAAACCCAGTTTATCTGAAACCTGGAGTAGGATGCTCTAGTCATCGTGTACAAATCATATCCGTCTACAGAGAACTTTTGCCGCCAGAGAGTTTTAAGTGTGGCAATATACTGACCTCTTCAGAGGGATTGTATTGATGCCAAATATAATGGAGTTTGTTTGAAAATATGAATGATAAATGGGGATGTTTTTATCGTTTGTTTATTGTGGTGTCATAATAGTTATGTCCGGTCGCATGTGTCAATGGACATACAAATAAATAATTTTGTTGTAATTAATTATTTACTGGATTTATGACTTCCGGGACTTAATAATATAAAATGAAATTTATGAAATTATTTTATTCAATAATAAATACATAATGTATGTTAAACGTAAATTATATACATATTTATCAATAGAAAGAATTAATTCAACATCAGAGATGAAATTAGAAACATATTTTTCGCATTAAAATAAAAATTTATTTTATTTTTTTTAAATAAAATTAAGCTGTGCCTTAATTTCCACGCAACTCTATAATTGATTGACCAAGACAAACTCGCCCCATTTGAAATATGTTCCAAATTCTCGCCCATATAAACCATGTCACGGTGCGCCCCGGCGTGGCGTCTATTTTGTATTTTTTCAACACCATTTCACTTTGTTACTCCCTAAAGGATGCACTGGAACTCTATTTTCTTTTTTTTTCTTCTCTTATTCATTTTTATTTAAGCTTTATTTTCTTCTTGTTTCTTATTCCATCTTACTGCGTTTTGTATTATTGTCTCCCTGCTCTTAATTATTGTGTTAACTAAATGTTTCTCCTCTTTCGTTAATTGCACTTTCCTTTGCACAATATTTTGCGGTATATTGTCCATGATTAATTTACTTATAAAACAAAAGTAAAACTGCTTTCTTTTTCTCAATTAATTTCTACTTAATTATATGATACTTGTAAGTAGTATGTTAATTAATGCTGGTCCCTTCTGTCCGATGATGCGGTGACTATTTTAGGGCAGTGGCTGGCGTTTTCTGGAACCACGGGATGAGTCGTTTAAACGAGATTAGTTTTTAAGTTACTGGAGCTCTTTTAGAGGAACATTCGCCAGAATATAGCGCATTTGCCCTTGTTCGGGCGCCAATTAAAAAATCAACGAGTGATTTTATTTACAATAGAGTATCTTTATTCGACAAGATCTCACCATGTATGTACACACTCAACAAATTGTATCGTAAGTGATCGGCATAGGAAAATGTATATGTTTCCACTTTAGCAAATACAGATAAGTAGAAGGTTATGTTTTCAGCAAACGCGCAGATTCAATAAGAAACAGAAAAAAAATCAAATCTGTTAAAGCTCTGAGAACAGCAGGGCTTTTAAGAGAGGAAAAAGCTTGGGTTCTTATTATAGAGCCCCAGAACGGGGCGCGCCCTATCTTGGTATTCTATGGTTTTGGATTCTGCTAACTGCGTTTTCATTATTTTAATTCGAAGCAAATCTTTGGCCACTTGGGGAAATGTAATACATTTCAGGCTTTCGCTGCCATTGGGACTATATACCACACCATTGGGACAGTATTAACTATAGCATAGTGCATGGATCAATTTTTTAAACTCCAATCGAGACAAGCTAAAATCAATTTAGTTGCAAAGTTCATTAAAAGTGTTTATACACCTTGTAATAGGTTCATTACAACCATAGTTGGTTCTATGCCTCTTATTATATAGTAAATTTCTCATCCGAAGAGATCTTTGGGGAGCATATATATTCATGAGAAAAAGTAAGTCTGGTGAATTTACACGGCAATTAATAATATCGCGGATGAACATGGCTGACGCTGCCTTACGCCTGAAACTTAAGGTTTGCAAGCTTATTATTTTACATCTATCGTCATATTTAGGGAGTTCATCGAAGGAATACAATTTACGGACAGCATATCTCGTGAAATTTTTTTGTACTCTTTCGAATCTGAGTTCTTGTGTATCATATAGGGAATCCCAAATGATTTAAGAATATTCTAAATATTGTCTGACTAACGAACAATAGATGGACTTAAGACTAGTTATATCCCGAAAATCTCTACTATTTCTTTTCAGAAAACCTAACTTAGCATTAGACTTCGCAATTGTATAATCATAATGTGATGCAAAATTTAAGTTTGTATCAAAAATTACACCCAGATCTTTAACCTCTTCTAGGCGACTAAGTCTATGATCATTTATGAAATAATCATAGACAATCGGGGATGTAATTCGATATGCCGTAAAAATATTACATTTTTGAATATTCAGCTCTAGTCCATTGTGCTTGCACCATTCCACTAGTGCATGGATATCCAATTGGAAATTATTACAATCAGTTAAACTATTTATAGATAAATACAATTTAAAGTCGTCTGCGAATGTTAGGATTTTACAATATTTGAAAATTTCGTGAACATCGTTTATAAACAATAGAAAGAGTAATGGCCCCATATGGCTACCTTGTGGAACGCCAGATGTAACTTTTATTACTCGAGATCTAAAACTATCGATCATTACCAATTGCTTCCTGTCCTTTAAGTAATTGGAAAACCACTCTAACATTGACGAATGGAATCCCAAAGACTTTAGTTTGTTTAAAAGCAAAGTGTGATGTATTTTATCGAAGGCTTTCGAGAAATCGGTGTAAAGTACATCAACTTGTGATTGATTTTCTAAATTTGTATAAATGTAATTTGAAAATAATGACAAATTAGTTGTACAAGACCTGCCTTGCATAAAGCCATGCTGGTTATTAGAAATAATTTCTTTTACCATGAAATATAATTTTTCTTTTACAATACTTTCAAATAACTTTGGTATCGATGAAAGCTTGGATATTGGTCGATAGTTTTCTACTTTTTGCCTTAAACCGCTTTTATATATAGGCGTCAGAAAAGACTACTTCCATTCATTTAAAAATTCACACATTTTTAGGGATTGATTAAAGATAATTCTTAGTGGACGATAAAGCGAATTCCAACTTTTTTTTAAAATACCAGCCGGGACCCCATCGGGGCCTGGGCTGTAATTTACTTTAAGATTAGTTAAGGCATTTATTACATCCTGATCCGTAAATTCCAATACACCTATATCCAGAACCTCGGGTATATTAGAGTAATGGTTCATCGTTGTCTGGACCGGAGACCCATTATAGACAGACTCAAAAAAGTTGGCAAATAGGTCACAGGTTTCATCCAAGTTTGTTGAAGTTACGTTACCAAATTCCATTATCTTGGGCAAGCCCAAGGAATTTCTTTTTGAATTAACGTAATTCCAAAATGATGCACCATTGTTCCTTACCGAAGTTTCTACGGACAAGATGTATTGTTTATATAAAAATCTATTCAAGAACTCATATTCTTTCCTGAATCTCAAAAACCGTTCACGATTTAAACTAGTTTTATTTGAAACATAGTTTGAATATGCTTTCCTTTTAATATTTCGTAGATTTACTAAGCTTTTGTTTGTCCATGGAATTCTAAATCGATTTCTATGACGCGTTTTAGGAACAAATGACTCTAAACCAGAATTAATTTTATTCATGAATATATCATAGTTACCTTTCAAATTGGGGGAATCCAACAAGTCATCCCATTTGAATTGATTTAGGTACTCATTCAGTGCAACAAAATTGGTCTTAGCGAACTTATAAGTTAAGCCGGTACTGTTATTACTACAATTTCCGTAACAAAAAAATTTTAAATCCAAAAGTAAGGCCTTGTGATGAATTTTATTCGAATCGATCACATTCAAGGCTTCTGATATTATAAAGTTTACTTCATTGTTTAAAAATACTAAATCTAAAATTCGATCTAAACTATTTCGAATATTGTTCCCATTCATGAATAACATTAAATGGGATTAAATTATCATCACCATCCACGTTCCTCCAAGTAACGTCACCAATATTAAAGTCCCCCAATATACAAGGTAATTGATTGGCTTCAAGACGAGTAACGACACTACTAATGTTATCAATGTGTTTTTGATACACATTGGCAACACTTTTTGGTCGAACGTAGGAGACGAAAATAAACATCTGATAACGGACGTCATCAGCAGTCGTGCACAGACCGTTGAACCAGAAATGAATGAGTAAAGAGATATTCAACTTCTTCTCTTGCCCCTTGATTTCATCTGACAGCGTTTTTTATACGCTTTTTCTCCCCTGTCTGTGAATACGTGTGAGCTCTTGTGAACAGCTGGCGAACAGCTGATACCCTTCCCCAACCTTAGTATGGTGAATTAGAGTTCTTATTTGAAAATTCGCTCGTTACTTGAACTTTTTTCAAATTTCGGTGTCAAATTTTCAACACAGTAAGGAGGGGTAAGCAAACGAACAAAGCGTGTGTTCATGAAGTAGCTTTCTGCGAGTTACAGTCTAAGGTAATAGGAAAAAATAATTTTGCCATTGTTTTCATTAATTATTTATGCATTAATTATTAATGAATATACGACTTCATGTATGTATTTTTGCATATGCATAATATCGAAAAAAAGCATTCACACGAAACATGTGTACCGGCAATATTATTGAAACATTTGCTTGAATCAATTAAAATAAACAGCTTGTTTGGTTATTTTACTTGTTTTACAGAAATAGAGATGAAAGTTAATTGCAAATTAGTTTGAGTTAGGTACAGTTAAAGCCATTGATCTTAACAAATTATGTAATTTAATTGCAGAAGTTTTCACAATTCATGAATGAAAGATATAAAACTAAGTTCATTTGCCAGTCATCGCATATAAATCAGCTATATTTTACTCTGAAGAATTAAATTGATGCAAACTATGCCTCTAAAGAGAGCGTAGCATTACATTTTTATTCACGCAAGCACCTTTTACAAATATATGTTCTCTTAAAAATATGAGTCACCTTCTGAACACCCTCCGAACAATAAGTACATGTTCGTGGGCAAATTCACGAATATCCCACAAAATTCATGAATCTGCCGCTATTATCCCACAAAATTCACGAATCGGGGTGAATTGACGAGCGTTGTAAAAGTATGAGTATGAATGAATGAGTATAAGTATGAATTCCACTACTATCACATTTTTCTCCGGTGTGGACCAAGGGCAAAAATGGCCAAAGTTGAATATCTCTTTACTCATTCATTTCTGCGTTGAACTGTCCACAAGTGTTTCGGCTTATTAGAAATATTCAGAAAAACGAAAATAAAGTGAAGTAGTGCAGTTGATACTGGGATCCGCAACAAGAGCGCAGCCGGGTGCACAGAGTGTTCAACCGCGAGCCAGCAAACTGCATAATTGCATCAATAGAGAAGTGAGTGCAAAGTATGGAGGAGAACGGGCAGGCCGCTCGCCTAGAAGCGGTCGGCGAAAAACATAAACCGGTGGCAGAAATGTCACGCCAACACCCAATGGTGCCTAATGAAGGCACAACGAAGAGGAGGAGGAAGAGGCAAACCTCCACCAGCTCTAAGCGACGCCAAATTAACGCGTCAAACCACAAAACACAAGAGGAAGAGAGTCCAGCTACGTCTACGTCATCGAACGAGACATCTCACGAAGACGATGCAGATGACGATGCATACTCGTATGTGTCAGACGGGAGGGAGGGGCGATTCGCAGTGAGCAGTATCAGCTTCGAATCGATGCCCTCCGACACCGAAGAAGAAGTGGAAGACATAATCCGCTCGAAGCAGACGAAAGTCTCCAATCTGAGGGAGGAGACTGACAAACTCCTCCGAGAGATTAGAGAGCTTCGAAGAAGAACTATCGAAAGGAGAAGAAAGGAGGAGGAGCAAGCAAACCTACAAATCGCTGCCTAAACTGAGTCAACCGCAACCACAGAAGATGCAGTAACAAAAACAGCCAACTGCATCTAAACAAAATAAGCTGCAACAACAGCCAGCAAACCGGCAACAAAAGAAAGCGGCTCAGCAACATCAGCAGAAGCAGCCACCGAAGAAAGCAGCCCTGCAACAACAGCAAACAGCAACGAAACAGCAGAAGCAGCAGCAACATGCATCGAGTGAGCAGCAACAGCATCCAGCAGTACAACAGCAGCAACAACAACAAAATAAGAAGGAAAAAATGCCACCGATCAACTTATACAAGCCGGACATTATACAAACTGCAGAGGTATGTAGGTCGGCCACAGGTACTGGGCATTTTAAAATTAAAAAAAATAAGGGGGTAGAAAAATATTCTATCAGCTGCAAGACAGTTGATAATTACGCTACTCTGAAAAGATGTCTAAAGCGTTCGATGATTGAGTTCTTCTCCTTTACACCGAAAGGAGAAAAAATTCAATCCAAATTATTAAAGATCGCCGCACCGCTCGAAGCGGAGGAGGTCTTCCCACTGCTCAAAGAGCAAGTGTGCGATGGTCTTGAGTTCGTCGGGGTCAAGCCCTTCACCACAGCTAAGGCAAAACGAGAGGGACGGAAATTACCGTTCTTCATTGTACAGCTGTCACCCAACAGCAAAGTATGAGAACATTAGCTGACTACGATTGCGTCTGGGAAAACATAAGAAGGCGCGACGGCATTATCCAATGCGTTCGCTGCCAAAGGTTTGGGCACGCCGCGTCGAACTGCCAAATGCAGCCTCGATGCGTGAAGTGCAGTAAAAACCACAAGGCGGAGGCCCGCTGGGGAAAGAGGGAGCAGCTGACAAAAGTCAGCTCAAGTGCGTTCTCTGCGGGAACGCGGGGCACACCGCTAATTATCGGGGTTGCCCTAAGTTCCAAGAGCGGAAAACAAAGATGGTTCTGCAGAAGCAGCCCCCAGTGAAAAATCCACTCGGGGCAGCCGTAACCGTCACCCCTCAAGTGACTTACGCCCAAATGGCGTCTGGTCAGAGGAGCACGGGAAAGGAGCTACCGAAGGTAGTGCCGCAGCCTTCAGTGCCAAGAGCAGACGATCCAACGCCCAATTGGAAATCCTCCATTGAAAGGCGTATGGATCGGTTAGAGGAACAGGTAAGCCAAATTCTGGCGCTCCTGCAGAACCAAGCACGTCACCAGTCTTGATGGCTGCGCAGACGGAGAGCACATATAAGATCCTTGCAGTGAATGCAAATTCATTGATAAGGATCCCGCGAAAAAACGAGCTCTATAGATTGTTGGACGATCAAAGCCCAGAGCTATTTCTGATTAGCGAAACCAAGCTAACCCAGAGAGGCACACTGGAGCACAGTAATTATAATGTTATTAGAAGAGACCGGCCCAACTCCAATGGTGGAGGCGGTGTTGCGATCTTCATTAAAAATAACATTAAACACAAAGTAGTGTATAGCAGTGAAGTACGACGGTTTCAGGAGTTGGAGGCCTGCATCGTGTGCATTTCTCTCCGCAGTGGAAAGAAGCTGTATGCGGTGTCGGTCTACTCCTCCTAGGGGCACTAGGGGGCCTAGTTCCAGAACTACGATATCAGAGCTCGATTCACTCTTTCGATGTCTAAGACTGGACTCGGAGGAGAACTATTTTATTTTGGCCGGGGACTTAAATGCCCGACATGGATCTTGGGGAAACATAGTTTCCAATAGTAGAGGGGACCAGACTGCAGCTGACAGACACAAACTCACAAACGGTAAACTGTTTGAACACTTTCGTGTATCTCAGTGACCATTGCGGACTCAGTGCCGAAATCAAGATCCCCAACGATATTGCGGAATTAGGAGAGTTTGTTCAAACGTATCCCTACAATTACAGTAGGACACGCTGGACACGCTTCTCGAGACAAATGACGAGAGCAGTCTCCTCGAATGCGCTCCACATACCGTCCAATAGAAACTTGTCAAACGAGGAGATTGACATGTATCTTATACAATTGGACGAGACAATAAAACGAACAATGGACAGTACGATACCACGGTATACACGCACAAACAACAAAAACTTGTACCGCAATGCGACAATTGACGCACTACATCGACGAAAAGTACAACGACGAGAAGTAGACTCCTGTCAAGATTAAAAACCTTGTACATGCGGTTTACTGATAGACGAGATGATTAAATTAGGACACTGAAATCGCTCATCAAAAACATTCAAACATTAATTGTTCAGAACTACAGACTTTCTGCTAACATGCATTGGAACAATAAGATTCGGGCTGTAAGATCCAACAACCCGAGCATGTTTCCGCAAATAAATAAAATCTTTCGCAGTAAGCATAGCGATCTTCCGTGTCTTAAGGTCCCCAGAACGACGGACAACGAACAAATACTGACTACAGCAGGTATTGATCCAGACAACGCAGTACTCGACGATAACTTCTTTGTGGTCGAAGACCCGCAAGAATAAATGGAGGTACTAGGCGCGGTCTTTCAGGAAGTGTATAAGGTGAATGTGAGTGTTCGACACGCAACAATGGCGATCTGAGAACATCGGCTTTGTCGTGTTCAATGACGATAACATGGCAGATAATGTCATCGCCGACGAAGGGGTTCATCCCCCGTTCATATCGAAGACAGAGCTCCAAGCGGTCTTCGAATCACTTAAGAAGAAAAAGTCAGTTGGAATCGACGGGATCTCGAACATTGTGCTAAGACATCTCCCCCCAGATGTGGTTAATATGTACACTATCCTGTTTAACAATGCTCTGAATAATGCACATTATCCGCAACATTGGAAAACTGCGATTGTGCAACCCATATCCAAGCGAGGTAAAGATTCTTCGAATCCGTGCAACCTCCGGTCAATTAGTCTCCTTCCGAACATCAGCAAGGTATTCGAGAAGGTGATAAATAGAGCTCTGACCAACTGGACAGAGGACAAACATATTATTCCGGATAACCAATTCGGTTTCAAAGCGGGGCATGACACTATTCATGCCGCGTCGAAACTGGTGTCGGATATCCAATGGAACAAGAGCCAGAAACAATGTACGGGTGCCTGCCTGATTAACCTGGAGAAGGCCTTCGAGACCGTATGGTTAGAAGGACTTTTTTACAAGCTCAATGGGCTAGGCATTAGTAAACCACTGCTGTACCTACTGTGTAACATGCTTACTGGTAGAAGGTTCGTCGTCAAGAACGACAGTGTGACCTCTGCAGGTATATTTGAAGTAAAAAATGGTCTCCAACAGGGTGCCGTTAATTCGCCGATCCTGTTCAACATTTTCTTGAGCGATCTAATAACTTCTCTTCCTCACGTAATTGCGTACGCCGACGACTTGATCGTGTACAGATCAGGTAAAAAGATCGAGGACATCACTACTCTCGCGCAGGATGACTTCGACTCATTCATGAGAAGTTGCGATGACTGGAAGTTGAATATCAACTTTCAGAAGTCGGAAACCATACTGTTCAGGACCCCGTTGTATAAGGCTTTTTCGGATACAAAAAAGAATTGGCGAAAGTTCTCAATTGTTGGGCGTCACGGGCAACCACTGGCGCAAAGGACTGTAGTCAGATATCTGGGGATCTGGCTAGATCATTATCTATATTTTAACAAACATGTAGATGCTGCTCTAGCCCGAGCCCGAGGCGCTTTCGCTCTTACAAAGAGACTGTTTTACAACAGCCAACTCGATACGAGGGTGAAGGTAATCTGCTACATGGCCCTCATCTGGCCAATGCTCACCTATGGCTGTCCCGTGTGGTTCAACGTGAGTGCAAGCTTGATGGAAAAGATTCGGGTGTTTGAGAGGGCTTGTCTTAGGGCTTGCCTTCGCCTTTACAGAACACCAGAGTCCCAGTACAGAAAATTCTACTCCAATGAGGTTTTATACAACAGGGCGAACCTGATACGAGTGGACAATTTCCTGGTGAAATTGATTCGAGGCCACACTGCTTGAGCGATGAACTCTGTTAATAACCTGATCGCGGGGGCTTACTACCCCAATCCTCAATACCACGAAAGGGTACGTCATAACGGCTTCGTCCCCCCAGAAGCATTCCTCCATTTAGACAAACACGGTCTGATACAAACTGAAAATGCGGTACCGCTCCTCTTCCACATCGCCCGTTCAACTGTGGATGGGCGACTCAACCACGACCGTTCCGTCGCACAACGAGCTGAGGAGGGTCTCCTCCGGTTCAGTACGGCGGTATCAAGGCGAGATGTTCGGGATGTTGCAATGCAACACCGAAAATTCTGGTGGCTGTGTAGCGAGGGGACTCCATCATCGAACCCTTTAGACCCTGGTTAGGCAAAGGGTAGTACAGATCCCCTTATGGGATGCAGTCGGTCTCTGTCTTGCAGCGGATTATTTCTTAGTTCAGCTGCAACCTATGGCCGACCTACGTATTTTAGGGTAGTTTATAAGCTGTATATATGTAAAAAAAAAAAAAAAATACGTATGCACATTTGTACATGTGTGTATTTATGTGTATACCTTTGTAAATAGATTAAGTACATATATATATATATGTGCGTATATTATTATATATACATGTATATATGTATGTATGTTTAGATTAAGGTAGTTTAAGTTATTTTAAGGTAGTATGTAAGTTAACATAGGTTTTAAATAAAATCTTTTCTGCTATTAAGTTTTTTGAAAGTTTTCTTAATTTTAAATTGTTCAGTTATCAGTTAAAGTCATATAATATTAAGCACATGCATATGCATTGTTAGGTTAGGTTAAGTCGAAAGAAATAGTATAAGATTAAGTTTAGCTTAGAGTGCCCGCCTAGGGCCAGTAAGTTAGAAGTAGTAACACTGTTCGTACAACTAGTTTTAAGCATTTTTGTCTAGTATTTAAGTTATGTTATAAATTTCTATGAATAAAAATGAATTGAAAAATGAAAAAAAAAAAACGGACGTCATCAACAAAATCAATAGACACACACATCTGCTCTACATCAATTGTTTGATGCACCAACATAACTCGACGGCTGAGTAGACGAGATGAGACAGCCATTAAAACTCCCCCACCTCTCTCCTCACTAGATCTGCAGCGATCATTCCGGTAAACAACGTATGAGTGATCAAAAATTTCTGCAGAACAGATGTGCGGGTATAACCAAGTCTCTGTTAAAACAACAATATCATATTGGTGGTCAGAGAGAGAAATGAAAATTTCTTTTAATTTCGTTCTCATACCACCAACATTTTGATAATACAGAGAACAGGTTTTAACGGAGGTGCCTTGCCCTCGCAGCTGATCAGTGTTTATGTTTTGATCTTTGCGACGGGCAAAGCAACTCCTTTTTTTTTAATGAATTTTTTTATTTTAATTCCCGACGGCCAATTTGACGGATCTAATGCACGGGCGTATGCACTTTCGGGCAGAGTTATTTTAAAATTAATAAAGTTTAATCTGTTTAAGTCCGCGGTTGACTTAACAAGTTTAATACATTTAATGCCACCGTCCGGCGAGTTCAACTTGGATGAAATGTAATTCTTCACAGCAGTTTCCGTAGTTTTAACATGAAAACCAGCTGCGTGAATCTCTTTCGTGGGAGTCGCGACAAGATCGGAAGCAGACGCCTACGATTTGTTTATGTTTTTTTTCGCGTTTAGATTTTTTTCGAGGTTTTTTCGGCAAAACCTTCTCCCATTTTTCCGCGTTTTCACTAATTCCCGATGTTGGGGCAACGGGTGGTTCAACTGAGCCGTCCGTTACCAATGGCGTTTCACTGGCATTCGTGTTCTGTGAAGAATTACACTTCATTTCACGAATTTCCGATTTTATTATGCTCAATTCCTTAGTCATAGAAGTGAGCTTATTTATCAATCCCAAAAATGGAACATTATTGCAGATTTTGCACTTATAGCATACACTGTCCGTCGATTTAATGAGCTGGAGGGCTGTCGCAGACAATTCAACACACTTGGTATGAAACTTTCTGCAGCAAAATCCTCCGCAGCTAATAAATTCTGCAGGCAGAATACCAGTATTACATTCACCACAATTATCCACCATTTTAGAGTATTTTAATTAATTTATTTATAGTAAAAAAAAAATTAGAACAAATGATTTGACGCGAACGATCTAAACCGCTTGACAGGTCAAATGACAAAATTACCAGAAAGGCATATTTGATAGAAAATGCTATTATAATTTCAAAAAAACCGTATAGTATAAGAATTGTATTGCATACAATAAAAAATCTATCGAAATCACTCCGGGATCTGTCTTATTTTTAAAAAAGAATGACTTACATAAATTATTATTTTATGAAAGTGACAGGCCGACGGGCTCAGTCAGCAATAAAACAATTATATTATTTTACGGCACATTCGTGCCGGAGAATTACTAATCCGACTCACTCGGCTTCTCGACTAAATCTAAAGTACAAATATACGCTTCTTATTATCTAACTACATTTGACTCTATTTATATTTTCTTATCTATCAGAAGCAAAACTACACGCATTTTGTCCCGACTGCAGCCAGTGTTCCCTTATTGGCGACAACGTCCTAGACCGTATGTGTTTAGAGGAGCATTTTTGACTATTGTGGATTACAAAAGCAGGTGGCGTAACTTTCTTGAAGTTAATAACATCATCGTCAATAATCGTTCTGCCAGGGTTGTAGTTGTTTAACAGTATGGTATTTTTACTGAGCTGATGAATTTTACTTACGTAATTGTTAACTATTATTAATTAATTCTAGAAATATTACACAGTATTTCTATGCTTAAGTTAGTCTAATACTACATATATTTGTAACTGACCCCATATCTATATATATCTCAAACTATCGTCATTATTATATTTGCAGTTTTAATTATATGGTGATTATTAGATTTGAATTAATGTGATATTACAAACTATATTCAGCTGTGTCGATTTATAAGAATATATATTGAGTTGAAATGTATAATTCTAAAACTACACGAATATTATGTTTAGCGGATTAGGTGAGTGTAGACTACCCTCCACTTATTAAAGACCGTTGTGCTTATGCTTTCTTCAGATATTGCATTGCATACAAATTCGACCACTTCCATTGGAAGCAGAGATTGCTGTGAATATATAATAATATTGTACTGTTATGGTACTGTTCTTAGCCATGACGAAGTGTTAAACGGCACAAGCATGTTTTCAGTAGGATTCAACCTTACGTCGTTGTGAATGAAATTAGTGTTAATCTCGTTATTAATATCACTGGAGCCATGAATAGGGTTCACAATGATGAAGGAGTGAACTGAAGTTATGATATTTAGCTCCTTTACGGGCTTTACATATTTGTCTGCCTCCAGTTTGTCGATAAGACATTTTTCTCCAACGAAAAGGTGTCAGAGGTATTCCTTATATTAGTGGAGTGGCTTTGATACTCAGTGGCTTTGATACTCAAATTTCTTTTCAGTTTCTTGTCGAGCAAGCTTATAGCAGTATTAATTTGGTTGAATCTATCTTCCAAGTATGTTTTCATTAAAACTGCCTGTGCCGCTAGTGCACTAGATACAGCACTTTCTACTATGGATCGCAATTCTTCTGCGTGCATGTTGGTGATTATTTTTACAAACAACTTATTTATTTAAACCGACACGGGCATTTTAGATCACCTTTTTTAACTGCATGGGCCACCATACTAATACGCCGCATAAAAGGATGGTAGTATAAGATATGTACAGATCTATGAGTCTTTCCAACGTGTTTAGAAGGAATTAGGAGAGACTGATGGGTAGGAATTAGGAGAGTCCTTAGTGGTTATGTGGAATACTTTTCCCGATTTCGGAATGAAAGCTACTTTTACGTTTCTCCATTCCATTCGTATATAGCTGTATTCAAGGCAGGTAACATAGAGTTTTAACAACCATGGATCCAGTGTACTGTAGGCCCGTTGTGGTTCTATGGGTGGATTTATATGGTAGGTAGCTATGTAAATTAAATTTACTTTTTGGTAATTGTCTAAAAAAATAATTTTTTATTCGCGGCTCTGTTGGGCAGAGCTTTCCCTTACAATGCTACAATACAACTCAGCGTCTATTTTTCTTACACTACCTTAAATACTAATAATTATGCTGACACATCTCCTGTCTGCAGTCTGCGGATGTTCCCTCAGGTGTATCGGGTGGTTGCCTGTGGCTGCGCGTGCATGGTGGAATGTGAGCATCTCCGGTATCGCCTGTGCACGAAGTTACACATTTTGCTGACGTTGTGAGTCGCGGGACCGAATACAATTTGTTACATTAACCCTCCGCCCTTAAATGCTAACGCCCTCGTTAGCAACAGAAAATCAAAACAGTGGAATTTGACTTATACGAGATATCTTCGATATTGGTCTATTTTCTTCGATGTTCTGCGATGGTCTCGACTCTGTCATGGTTTCTTCTACTGCTTCTTGGTGGATTTGCAGCGTTGGTTTAACTTTCCTCTGCTTGCATCGCATGTATGCCAGATACAAAAATGATATTATTATTAGGCTTGATATGAAGATATTCATCATAAATCGAGTTGTATTTCTTCCTTCTAGGACCTCGATCGTTCTTGTATTCCTGGAGTTAATTTCCTTTATCATTTCCAATGACAGATGTTCGTGGATTGAGTAAGATGGGGAGTTTATTTGGACTATAGCTGGTAATGGATTTGTATTCGATATTTCCTTAGAGGTGTAGGTCTGGTTGGCGATTATCACCGTGGTGTTGTGGTAACGGATGAGATAAGTCCCGTTCAGATTAAATGTATTACCATCAGCCTGTACTGGGCCATTAAAGTTGTTCAGGAACAGCGTGTCTGGAAGGATTACTTCAACCTGGGGAACATTTTGACTGTTGATTCTCGTGCAGCTTGCTGGTTTGCTTTTCAGAAGATGTGTTACACAGTTGTCATTACTTAAATTTATTGTATCATTTCTAGTACAAATTGTAAAATTATTCCAACTTTTACATTGATTCTTTATTCCAAAAATTGATTTCTTACAGTCAAGTACATAATTAAAATTGATGTTATTAATTGTATCATTGATCTTAACAGGTTTGATTAATAGGGTTTTACAATTTTCGTTATACGTTAAGGGTAGATTAATTATATATATCAATGATGAGCCATTTGTGGCTATTTTGGCCTCTGCAAATTCTATTGCTTCGTCGAGGTTTATATATGGTATATTTTCGTTTTCAAAGTGATTTTTAATAATACACATTTCTTTACTGGATAATATAAACGAATTAATGATATTATTTTTTGCCCAATTAATGGCGTGTTCGATGTTTACAATTTCTTCCTTAATAATGGCGATTTCCGCCTTTAGTTTTAGTATGGCATTATTTTTAACATTTTCAATATTGTTTACGTCGGTACTTTTTATTAGTTTATTTGTTACATTTCTTAACTCTTCTATTTTATCTAGTGTTAATCTGTTTAAAATTACTTGATCGACTTCTCAAGACGTTATTAATTTTACTCTTGATTATTTCGAAATCTGAATGATCGGGGCTGCCGGCGACCCACTTCCATGCACTGCCAATAAAATTTAATAATCTTTTAGTTCGTTTAGTCCTAGGAAGAAGTCTGTCCAAATGGGTTTTAAGTAACTGTATGTCGTATGTTAAGAAGGGATACAACGAATGGTTTGGGTCTACTTCGGTTTCAGCAATGTTCTGAAGATAGTCGATAGTCGGCCTGTACTGTTTCAGTTCTATTACGTGAATAAGTCTAAACGTTCCGGTCTGTAGTTTGGCTAATCCTGTTTCTATTGTTACAAGTTGGGAGTTGGAATAGTCGAGTAATTGCGTTCCCGTTTTAGCGTAATGAAAAAATAACCTGTAAAAGAGTAAAGTCAGTTTCGTATATGAGATTTATGGACTATTCTGCCGCTTTCTGTTATGACGGTAGTATGTCTATTTTCTTTGACTGTTTCTTCTCTAAATCGGATAATTTGCTACCTAATCTTTTGTTTATCTTCACATAAATGACTTCGCCTGGGGTATATTGCTTAATATCGTGTCTCTTTTTATTGTGGTAATCTAAATCACTTTTTTGTTTCTTCTTAAGACGTTGGATATTTGATTGCCTAGTTCTCTCGTAATCGTCAGGACCAAATGCTACAGTTCGACCAAAGAAGAGATCGACTGGTCTTTTGCTAGTGGTAGAATGAATACTGTGGTTGTACTCGTTTACGGATCTTTCAAGAAGTTCTTCAAAGTTTCTTTGGGTACCATCTTCTTTACACACCGCATGATTTCAGTCAATGTGGAGTGAGAGCGCTCCACTTGACCGTTCGCTTCGCTTCTATAGGGCGGAACGCTATAGACGTTGCTATTTAGCTCGGCTTTCATCATGAACAGAATTGAGGATGAATTTATAGCTGGCTCGTTGTCCAGAACGATAGCTTTTGGAACACCGAAAAAGAAAAGCAAGTCTCGTAAAGGTCTTCTTACGTCCTCCACTGCTCTGCCCTTCAATATTTTTACCTGCGCGTATTTGGTAAATGAATAGGGTTCACAATGATGAAGGAGTGAACTGAAGTTATGATATTTAGCTCCTTTACGGGCTTTACATATTTGTCTGCCTCCAGTTTGTCGATAAGACATTTTTCTCCAACGAAAAGGTGTCAGAGGTATTCCTTATATTAGTGGAGTGGCTTTGATACTCAGTGGCTTTGATACTCAAATTTCTTTTCAGTTTCTTGTCGAGCAAGCTTATAGCAGTTCAATGTATTATTAATTTGGTTGAATCTATCTTCCAAGTATGTTTTCATTAAAACTGCCTGTGCCGCTAGTGCACTAGATACAGCACTTTCTACTATGGATCGCAATTCTTCTGCGTGCATGTTGGTGATTATTTTTACAAACAACTTATTTATTTAAACCGACACGGGCACTTTAGATCACCTTTTTTAACTGCATGGGCCACCATACTAATACGCCGCATAAAAGGATGGTAGTATAAGATATGTACAGATCTATGAGTCTTTCCAACGTGTTTAGAAGGAATTAGGAGAGACTGATGGGTAGGAATTAGGAGAGTCCTTAGTGGTTATGTGGAATACTTTTTTCCCGATTTCGGAATGAAAGCTACTTTTACGTTTCTCCATTCCATTGGTATATAGCTGTATTCAAGGCAGGTAATATAGAGTTTTAACAACCATGGATCTAGTGTACTGTAGGCCCGTTGTGGTTCTATGGGTGGATTTATATGGTAGGTAGCTATGTAAATTAAATTTACTTTTTGGTAATTGTCTAAAAAAATAATTTTTTATTCGCGGCTCTGTTGGGCAGAGCTTTCCCTTACAATGCTACAATACAACTCAGCGTCTATTTTTCTTACACTACCTTAAATACTAATAATTATGCTGACACATCTCCTGTCTGCAGTCTGCGGATGTTCCCTCAGGTGTATCGGGTGGTTGCCTGTGGCTGCGCGTGCATGGTGGAATGCGAGCATCTCCGGTATCGCCTGTGCACGAAGTTACACATTTTGCTGACGTTGTGAGTCGCGGGACCGAATACAATTTGTTACATTAACCCTCCGCCCTTAAATGCTAACGCCCTCGTTAGCAACAGAAAATCAAAACAGTGGAATTTGACTTATACGAGATATCTTCGATATTGGTCTATTTTCTTCGATGTTCTGCGATGGTCTCGACTCTGTCATGGTTTCTTCTACTGCTTCTTGGTGGATTTGCAGCGTTGGTTTAACTTTCCTCTGCTTGCATCGCCTGTATGCCAGATACAAAAATGATATTATTATTAGGCTTGATATGAAGATATTCATCATAAATCGAGTTGTATTTCTTCCTTCTAGGACCTCGATCGTTCTTGTATTCCTGGAGTTAATTTCCTTTATCATTTCCAATGACAGATGTTCGTGGATTGAGTAAGATGGGGAGTTTATTTGGACTATAGCTGGTAATGGATTTGTATTCGATATTTCCTTAGAGGTGTAGGTCTGGTTGGCGATTATCACCGTGGTGTTGTGGTAACGGATGAGATAAGTCCCGTTCAGATTAAATGTATTACTATCAGCCTGTACTGGGCCATTAAAGTTGTTCAGGAACAGCGTGTCTGGAAGGATTACTTCAACCTGGGGAACATGTTGACTGTTGATTCTCGTGCAGCTTGCTGGTTTGCTTTTCAGAAGATGTGTTACACAGTTGTCATTACTTAAATTTATTGTATCATTTCTAGTACAAATTGTAAAATTATTCCAACTTTTACATTGATTCTTTATTCCAAAAATTGATTTCTTACAGTCAAGTACATAATTAAAATTGATGTTATTAATTGTATCATTGATCTTAACAGGTTTGATTAATAGGGTTTTACAATTTTCGTTATACGTTAAGGGTAGATTAATTATATATATCAATGATGAGCCATTTGTGGCTATTTTGGCCTCTGCAAATTCTATTGCTTCGTCGAGGTTTATATATGGTATATTTTCGTTTTCAAAGTGATTTTTAATAATACACATTTCTTTACTGGATAATATAAACGAATTAATGATATTATTTTTTGCCCAA
Organism: Eristalis pertinax; assembly: GCA_907269125.1. Classification (NCBI taxonomy): domain Eukaryota; kingdom Metazoa; phylum Arthropoda; class Insecta; order Diptera; family Syrphidae; genus Eristalis; species Eristalis pertinax. The sequence continues at coordinate 13,765,466 of OU026150.1, forward strand.
TTAATGGCGTGTTCGATGTTTACAATTTCTTCCTTAATAATGGCGATTTCCGCCTTTAGTTTTAGTATGGCATTATTTTTAACATTTTCAATATTGTTTACGTCGGTACTTTTTATTAGTTTATTTGTTACATTTCTTAACTCTTCTATTTTATCTAGTGTTAATCTGTTTAAAATTACTTGATCGACTTCTCAAGACGTTATTAATTTTACTCTTGATTATTTCGAAATCTGAATGATCGGGGCTGCCGGCGACCCACTTCCATGCACTGCCAATAAAATTTAATAATCTTTTAGTTCGTTTAGTCCTAGGAAGAAGTCTGTCCAAATGGGTTTTAAGTAACTGTATGTCGTATGTTAAGAAGGGATACAACGAATGGTTTGGGTCTACTTCGGTTTCAGCAATGTTCTGAAGATAGTCGATAGTCGTCCTGTACTGTTCCAGTTCTATTACGTGAATAAGTCTAAACGTTCCGGTCTGTAGTTTGGCTAATCCTGTTTCTATTGTTACAAGTTGGGAGTTGGAATAGTCGAGTAATTGCGTTTCCGTTTTAGCGTAATGAAAAAATAACCTGTAAAAGAGTAAAGTCAGTTTCGTATATGAGATTTATGGACTATTCTGCCGCTTTCTGTTATGACGGTAGTATGTCTATTTTCTTTGACTGTTTCTTCTCTAAATCGTTTGGATAATTTGCTACCTAATCTTTTGTTTATCTTCACATAAATGACTTCGCCTGGGGTATGTTGCTTAATATCGTGTCTCTTTTTATTGTGGTAATCTAAATCACTTTTTTGTTTCTTCTTAAGACGTTGGATATTTGATTGCCTAGTTCTCTCGTAATCGTCAGGACCAAATGCTACAGTTCGACCAAAGAAGAGATCGACTGGTCTTTTGCTAGTGGTAGAATGAATACTGTGGTTGTACTCGTTTACGGATCTTTCAAGAAGTTCTTCAAAGTTTCTTTGGGTACCATCTTCTTTACACACCGCATGATTTCAGTCAATGTGGAGTGAGAGCGCTCCACTTGACCGTTCGCTTCGCTTCTATAGGGCGGAACGCTATAGACGTTGCTATTTAGCTCGGCTTTCATCATGAACAGAATTGAGGATGAATTTATAGCTGGCTCGTTGTCCAGAACGATAGCTTTTGGAACACCGAAAAAGAAAAGCAAGTCTCGTAAAGGTCTTCTTACGTCCTCCACTGCTCTGCTCTTCAATATTTTTACCTGCGCGTATTTGGTACATTTATCAAGTGCCGTTAAGACTAATTTTTTCTCCGTGTGAAAAATATCAATGTGAATTGTATGACCTGGAAAGTGGGAATTGGCGTTTCATTTAGTTTCGGTTGGTTAGGGTGTCTTTCGTATTTGTTTTTTTTTGCAAATAGAACAAATTTTAGTAATTCTTTTAATTTTATTCATCATGGAAGGAAAATAGTATTTTTCTAAAATTTGGGATCTGTTCTCGACGGCATTTCTGTGGGCTCGCTCATGTGTTTCTATAATGATCGCCTCCTGGTCTTGTTCGTGTAGAACGTCTTCAACGAATATCTGTGAGAATCTAATTTTATAACCGTTAAGGTGATGGATGAAAATTTCTTGAATCATGCCCATTATTCTTTCTTCAGTTTTTATGCAGTTAATGATGCTAGGATTAAGTATTTTTTTAAGAAGAATTTTCAACAAGTTTTCACTGGTATAATGTGGTTCTGTGATTAAGTGGCGGTGATATCGAGGGAAAACAATTTTGAAATTATGGCTAGAGCTTTCACCTATTTTTAAGAATATTTGATTTTTATAAACGTTTATTGGTACTTCTACACTTGTTATTAGGTTGTCAGATGAGCTTTCTTGGCTATGTATCGTCGAAGTCATGGTATTAATGTCAGTAACGGGAGGCTCTCTGGAGAGCGCATCGGCAACTACATTGGCCTTACCGGGTTTGTAGTGCATCTCATAATTATATTCTTCCAGTATAGCCTTCCATCGTTTCATTTTGGCATTATTATTTTTGTTACTTAGCGCGTATGTTAACGGCTGATGATCGGTATAAATTACAACTCTGGCGGGACCGTAAAGGTAATTTCGGAGTGAGTTTAATGCCCAAATAATTGCCAACATTTCTTTCTCGTTCGTGGCATAGTTTTCCTCAGTTTGGTTTAGAGTCCTTGAGATAAACATTATGGGTTTACCTTCCTGTGCTAGCACAGCTCCGATCGCAAAGTTTGATGCATCAGTCGTTAATTCAAATTTTTTCTCGAAATCTGGATATGTGAGAATAACTTCGTTAGATACCAACGCATTTTTGATTTTCTTGAATGCCTCTATTGCTGTTTCGTCTAAATTGATTTCTTTTTTTTGAGATACATTTTTGGACAACCGTCCCTCCTCCCCCCTTAAAAGGGTTGTGAGGGGTTTCGCTATCTTGGCGTAATCTCTCACAAACCTACGATAGTATCCCGATAGTCCAAGGAAAGATCGAAGATCATTAACATTCTTTGGGCAGGGAAAATTTAGTATCGCTTCTAGTTTTGCGGGGTTTGTGCCATTAGCTGAGACGATGAATGCTAGGAATTCGACCTCTTCTTTAAAGAAATCACACTTGTCCAACTGAACTTTCATGTTCGCTTGTTCAAGTGTTTTGAATATTGTCTGGATGTTTTTTAGATGTTCGGCCTTATTTTTGCTGAAGACGATAATGCCATCAATGTATATAAAGCATTTCTTGCCGATGTGGTCTCGAAGTACGTCATCCAATGCTCTCTGAATATTGATGGGGCATTTTTTAGGCCAAAAGGTAACCTTGTGAATTCGTACTTTGCGTTGTTAATAGAAAACGCTGTTTTTTCAATGTCAGATTCCCTTAAAGGAATCTGATGAAAACCGCTTTTCAGGTCAAGTACGGTGAACCATTTACTTTGGCCTAACTGGGAGAGAACCTCGTTGATTTCTGGTATGGGGTATCGATCGGGTATAGTGACGCTATTAAGCTTCCTATAATCGATAACGAGCCGATACTTTCTCTTGCCAGTTGCGTCCATCTTTTTAGGTACTATCCATACAGGGGAATTGTATGGAGATCTGGATGGTCTTATAATTTCATCGTGAAGCAGTTTTTGGATTTGGTTTTCTACTTCGTCCTTCAGCGCCATTGGATATGGGTAAAACTTTGTATATACGGGTCTATCGTTTATAGTTCTTATTTCACCCCTGACTTTTGTTGTGAATGTTAACTTTTCATCAGGTTCTAGGAAAAGGTTTGGAAAATTTTGAATTAAAGATTCGAGAGATTGCCTATCTTCAGTATTTAGGTGGTTGGTTCTAACATTAATATTATTGACATCTTGAGTTGTCTGATATTTAACGCGTACCTTGATTTTATCTCGTATGGTCATGTAATCTTTGTGTGTGTGAATGACTGCAGAAAGTTTTTTTAGAGTATCGTGTCCAAGGATTCCGTGGAACGATTTCAAAGTGGGAAGTAAATAGAATTTGATTTTTTCTTGAAGTCCGAAAAGATTGATAAAAGAATGATGACTGACTTTAACTTTGCCGCCTACAGAGTTAGCGAAAAATGGTTGTTCATTTGAAAGAGGATTTCGGATAAGAGAGGGCTGTACGTAGTTCTTGCTAGATCCCGTATCGATTAGGAATCTGTAGATAGCGTTATTCTCCGCTCTGCACTCGAAGTACGGTAGCGAAGAGCTCGTTAATCTAAAAAATGAATATCGGAAAAGTCATTAACGTCTTCCTGATACGAAGCGTCAGCGTTCTCAGAGCTGTTGCTCAGAGTACTCGTATGAATTTGTGTTATTGTCCATGTTTGATTTCTCCATTGTCTCCATATAGTTTTTTATCTCGGGAGTGTTCGAGCTCGCTTCGTCGGATTCAGGATTTGGTTGTATGTCCGTGTAGAAGGTGTACTGCTGCGGACCCGATGAGTTATGTTGTTCGTGTTGAGCTCTTGACTGAAAAGATTGTCGAAATCCTTGAGATGGTCTAGTCTGGAAAGACCCCCTTGGCTTAGGTTCTGTCTTTATCCGTAAATTCTGAGAAAATTGCCTATTGAGACTGTCTAGATTGTTCCGATCGAAGTTGTTGTTTCGCTGGTTTATAAAAGGCTGTGAAGGTCTTGGATTAGGTTGTTGCTGTTGTGCCTGTACTGGCAAAAGAAATCTCTGCTGCTGAGAAAATCTCTGCTGCTGAGGAACGCTGGAATGTTGAGGATTAGCGTATTGCCTGCTTGTTGACGGTTGAGGTTGTAAGGACTGTCTATTCACTGATGGAGGTTGACTTGACTGATTTCTCTTCATGCCAGTTTGATGATTGTTGAGATAGTTTGCCCTAAAGTTCTGATTCTCTAACTTAAGGCAAAGGTGGAGAGCCTGGGGCAAATCAGCAGGTTCTCTGATACCAAGTAACCTTGGCAGATCACCTCTGAGTCCTCTTATAAAAGTATCTAACGCTTTGTCTCGATATGTTTGTATTAGTATGGACATGGCTTCGACGTCAATATCCATAGAGGACAATCGATCGATTATTAGAGACAGATGAGAATAAACGTTCCGATAAAAATCTTGAACGCTTCTTCCTCCCTGTACCAATGATGACATTTGGTACTCGAGTGTGGTTAGATCGCGTCAGCGTTATGCATGACAAGGCATTTCGAGATACTTCTCCAATTGAGTGGAGTGTTAAATGATTCTAATGCAACGTCCGCATTTCCGATTATTTTGTTTCTAATTACGCTCAAGATTGCGTAATACTTAGGAGTGCCAATGATTGGTTCATAAATTTCTAAGACCCTCTCGACACTCTTTCTCCAGGAGTTGAACTCCCCTGGATCCCCTAAGTCCTAAGGCTTCGCACTATATCAGGAACTCTATCTAAGTCAGATAAGTCATTCCTGTATTCGGGATATATCGTGTCATCACTGGCTTGTATTTGGTCAGCGTTAGGGTTAAGTGCGTTTTGCACGAGAGATTGCCCTTGTTCCCTGAGAACTCGGCTAATAATAGAGGATATAAGTGACTCGAATTCGGGGGTGGTACGTACTTCTGGATCAGGAGTAGTGTTTGTAGAGGTTGATTTAGATGAAACGGATCTGGGGGCAGTTTTTTCACGGGCTGCTTTCGAAGTGTAAGGCCGGGCCGGGGTTGCATTTTCAAAGATTGTTTCGAGGCAGATTGGGTCTTCCCCAACTTGTTCTTGTTGAACATTAGCATGTGATCTTAGTAATCGATCTGTAGACATTTTCGCGGATTTTAAACAGATTAACACTGATTATTAAATTCGTATTCTAGTACCGAATAATTCACTTGTTATTATTTCCCTTATATGGATCTTTGTAAAATCGTATCCTAGTCTCAATTAGTACAAATATAGCTTTATTCTTATAGGAATTTTATAAATTCTCTGATTAGTACAATTATAAATATCTTTGCTTAAGGTTAGGAAAATATAAATTCAATTCTTTTATCTTTGCTTAAATCTAGGCTTACAGGAACATAATGTAGTGGATCATCCTCGGGTGTTTTTGGGTTGGTTGATCTGGTGGTGCGGCTAGTTTTGCTCACGGCGTCAGGATCTTCACTGTACACTGTGGGCTACTCCGGGGCCCTTTAGATTTTTTTCACCACTCGCGATCTTGGGACCAGCGGATACGACACGAACGATTTTTTCGAGAATTTTTGACCGGCGGCTACTTGAGGCGACTTACTGGTTTTATTTTTTTTCTCGGAAGCACGGCGGCTACTTGAGGCGACAGGCTTTTATTATATTCACTCGCGACGACCACTGGTCCCTGCTCGGGCGCCAATTAAATTTACTTTTTGTTAATTGTCTAAAAAAATAATTTTTTATTCGCGGCTCTGTTGGGCAGAGCTTTCCCTTACAATGCTACAATACAACTCAGCGTCTATTTTTCTTACACTACCTTAAATACTAATAATTATGCTGACACATCTCCTGTCTGCAGTCTGCGGATGTTCCCTCAGGTGTATCGGGTGGTTGCCTGTGGCTGCGCGTGCATGGTGGAATGCGGGCATCTCCGGTATCGCCTGTGCACGAAGTTACACATTTTGCTGACGTTGTGAGTCGCGGGACCGAATACAATTTGTTACATTAACTTGTATATCCCATTGGAGCTTCTTATTGCTTACTACTTCCATAGAGATATTTAACCCTCGCTCTGTTGCTCCTCTGTTAAGCCTTTTTCGCTACCGGGAAAGTGTTTGTCTAGCAGCAATTCCAATGACTCCTGGCTCGATATTGTCATAGAACCATCTTCGTTGTTCAGGAGACCAGGAGAAGTCGGTGTTTTTGATAGAATTTTACGTAATCTGCTGGCTGCTGTGTTGCTTTCAATTTTCGAGCAGAATTTTGTTCTCCACTGTTTTTTGGATATTCTTATTAATGATTTATACTGTCCTTATAACGGTCCCAGTAGTTTGCATTCGTCGTTGCTCTGGCCCGGTTGAAGAGTAATCTGCTTAGTTTTCTATGCTAATGCAGGTCCTCTGTCCACCAAGTTGTTTTTTTGTGGGCATGATTTGGTTAGTGCCATGTTCATGGCCTTAGTGATGTATTTAATTATTTATTTACACGCTGGTATAGAATAATATAAAAATATATGTTCAGTCTAACAAGCGAGGGCAGCAAGTGCCTCGATCTTATATGGAGAATTAGATTAAGTTATATTTTTTAAGAAATTCTGCAATTGTATTGACGTTTTCTAAGCAGCACCAGTAGATTTGTGGGTGCATGTCCGAAAATAATTGAGTTCTGATGTTATTAAAGTGAGGCCAGTTTTTAAATATGTGGGAGATGGAAATTGTAGATAAATTACAGTATGGGCATTGTAAAATCATATTCTTGTTTAGATAGTGTTGGTGAGAAATTTGTCTGTGTCCGTCGAAGGCAGACGATATTGGAGATAATGTTTTTGATGGAAGTTCTTACATGTTGAGGTAGTGAGAAAATTTACGGTGTCCGTCGAAGGCGGATGATCTTGGAGATACTGTTTTTGATGTAAGTAAAACTTGGGTAGTAGTCAGTGTTGCTTAAATTGTTTATAGCGTTTATTGATGATAAGGAATCAGTGCATATGGCATAATTTCTATTGCAATTTGAGATGAGATCGAGAGCCGAAAATAATGAATTTATTTATATTTAACATAATAAACCACATCGAATTATTGATGTGTTCTCTTGTGATGCACTCCTCCCTCAACGGGAAATAACATCCGAAGGGTATTTCAAAGTCGAGGAAAGGGAGTATGTACTAGTTTTCGAACTGTTCAATTTGTTGACTTTTGAGTATACTGACATGGTCACTACGGCTTGAAAGCCAGCATTTAGATTCTGATGGCACTCTTTGCAGCAGTAGGTTGCATATAGAGGTCGGGTGGTAGACGATTTGGTAGTACTTCTAGGCTCGCGGTCAGGGTAGTACAAATTGCACCCCCAACACCTAGGCATGCTAGTCTCTATATTCTAGTTAGCAGTTTTAGGTTGGTGGGTTTCAGGTACTACACTGCCTTGTCTCCAGAATGGCCTTACCATCGCCGTGTACATCCACAGAATTGTCTTGATTTTTGGGTCTCAGCTTTTCAGTTCAATTCAATTTCAATTTATTAAAGTATACCGGCAACAATAAGACATACATCTTTTATACTACTAAGTTACAACAATTCAGAAAGGTATATAATTAATGAGTTAAGTAAACTAATGAGAGGAATAGAAGAAGGGTTATGGGGACTTAGGAAGGGGATGAAAAGTAGGAAAGAACGGTAAATTTAAAGCGTTTGGTATTAATGACAGTTCGTATCGTTAACGGTAGAGAGTTCCAAAGTTTGATAGCATGTATGTAAAAAAGACGCGATGAATTTGTAAAGCGATGACGAAATGGTATTAGAGCAAGTGTTCTGACAGATCGAGCAAAATTAATTTTCTTAAACAGGAGACTTATTTACTATAATATTATGCAAGAATATAAAGTTTCTAGCATCCATGTAGTAGATTAGAAGTTCCGAATAAGCCTTTTGTATATTGAGATACATGATCAAATTCCTTCACATGCTACTTATGTATATTTTGATGTACGTAAGCTCAGCACGATTCTGTAAAGAGCGATTTTAAAAGGCGTGTTACCTTGTTTTTTTTTTGCATTGACAATAGCATACCCCTTTTCTAACCGTGCACGTATACGACAGTATAAATAACAGAACATAATTGTTAAATTTGAAATATTTAATTCGGAACTTTCAGAAAATAAAACCAACAAAAACATACAAAATAAACGGCCAATTTAAATATTGAACGAAACTTTATTTTGTTATAATGTATTTTGAGTGATAATGGTTTAAACTCCCTACCTTTTCCTTTCAGCTCTTCGAGGCCTATCAAATCATTGGTAAAGAGCATGTTAATCGATTGCTTTCACTTGTGTCATCAACAGGAACCTATGCAATATTTTCATTAAATGCATCGGACGGTAGTCGTCCGAGACGATTTCAGATCTAACAATTGACAAGATGTTTCCTCTAAATGACTTCTTTTACTTTGGGGCAGGTATCTCAATTTTATTTAATTATTTATCAGTTTTATCGAGCTGTGAATATTACAGATATACTCATTTGTAGGTTCCAAGCGCTCTATATACCAGTTGCAGTTTGATTTGAAAGCATCCGATGAGATACCGTCGACATTTTATTACTATTCAATGACAAATGTTGGCATCAACAAATTCTATACGTTCCAGGGGAAAGTTACGTCGGCCTTCGAAACAAGTCAGCAACAAGAACAGAACCCATCAAGCGATACTGAAATCGTATTACATTAAAGCGACTTTAGTTTCAGTTGGCTGAATGCTTACAAAAATTACGATGAAGACCTAACTGCTATTAATAGAGACATTGCCGATGTGACGAAACGCATAAAAAAAGAGAAACAAAGTTTCAGGATGAGCTGAATAAACGCCAACACGAATATATCGTGTCTCCTCATAGGGGAATATATCTCTAACGGAAAGTATTGAGTCATTGACCTTTACTAAGTCTTCGCATCGCGTCCAGGTGTGTAACCACGCGAAGATGTTATATTCCATTGTTCTCGTTCTTTGATTATGATGTTAGTTTTTAGGGGTTGTAATTAGCGGTGAGTGGGTAGCTCCTTTTGCTACCTGGTCAGCAAGGTTGTTTCCAATAATTCTCACATGCCCCGGGATTGAGATAAATTTTATATTCGGAGACCGGTCGAGTAATGTATTCCTTATGAGGGTTGGGTAGTAGTAGGACAGTAGATATGACGTCGATGGAGGCTCGAGAATCAGTGCAGATAACGTATTTTTTGTTTGATTTTCTGATATGCTGAAGTGCAGCTGTAATTGCGATTAATTTTGGCACCAATAGACGAATATGTGGTAGCTGAGATAATTTGGCATAACTGCTTTGAATAGGAGATTTGTAATATTGGTAGTGGAATAAGCCCCAAGTCTGCTCTTGCGGCGGAGTTATAAATAGTTTTAATTTTGTTAAGTTGGGATTTGGGATAATATCGATACAGGGATATTTCTTGAGAGACATTTTATGATGTTGAGTATATTACCAAGGGAAGGGAGTAGGTTTTCTATGTTGGCTTTGCTTGTAATTTTGCATAATCTCTGACGAAACGTCTGTTGTATCCATTTCCTTTTGGTTTTTCCGGGGAGGGAAGTCCACGATGGCCTTAACTTTAGAAGAATTCGTCTTAATGCCGGGAGCGGATATGACAAAGCCGACAAATTTGGATTCTTTCTAAAAAAAAACTCACCTGTCTAATTGAACTTTAACGTTTGTACTTTCTAATGTTTGCTGTATGTTTTGCGCATGAGTTTCCTCATCTTCGCCAATAATTATTATGGCATCGATATATGTATATAAAGCTGATGGAGCCTGCTTGTGCCCGAACGGCAAACGAGTTAACACACATGCATGCCGATTATAGAAAACGGCGGATTGACTGCGGAGGGAATATTTTCGCATCCGTTTGTTTTCCTATTACTGAAAACGCAATTGAGAAATTGAGCGGATGTCGGTACAGTAGTGTACGAAAAATGCTATTATGGAAAACGTAACTCATCCGCATTCCATGTATTTTCTAACGCTTTCAATTGGCATCGAATTGGTTAAGGATTGGAAAAAAAAATATGGTTCTGAATTTGAAATCACATTGTAATGAATGCGTATGTTAAGTGGTGCAGAGGCATTCTTTCTACGATTTTACGACCTTTGCTATGGCTCTAGTTCTTATTAGTTCATATCCAACGAATGATTATGCATGATTATGTGCTTGTTTACTGAAAACTCGGTCTTCTCAATATCAAAATCACCTCAATGGAATATATGGAAGCAAACAAAAAAAACCGATTCAGTAAACCATTTACTTCGCCCTAACTTCATTAATTGACGGATGGATATTTCGATATCTATCAGCAATCGTTACAGAATTGAATTTTCTCAAAGTCAATGACAAGTCTAAATTTCTTTTTTCCGGATGCATCAGGTTCTTTGCTACGATCTATATTGGCGAATTATAGGGAGATTTTAACTTCCTTTTTAGGCCATCCTTAAAAATTTGGGCTTTGACCTCATCTTCTAGGGACATTGGATAGGGGTAGTACTTGGAGTTCAGCGGAGTTTCCGATGACGTTCCTATATCACCCCTTACGTTGGTAATAATGGTTAACTTCTAGTCATCAAAGAGATTGCCATCATCTCTAGCAAGGGATTCCATAGTTTGTTTCAGGTTTTCACTTGTTCAGCTTTGCACTATTACCACCTTACCAGGGGGGTAATGGGATAGCAATAGGACAAAGTAAACAGAAATAAAACAATGTGATATTTTGCAATCAATCGAAATCGAAATAAAACACGACGAGCTTAGCTCTTATTCTCCAAAACGTATCCTTATTTCTGAATCAATTAAGATTATGAAAATATATCAACAGAGTGTTCCCTCAACCGAATATCTGTCCAATCAGCATTTCGCGTTATTCGTTTCAATGTTCGAGCATTGAACTATTGAAGACAAATGCTTACCTTATCATCTTCTGTTTTTGTTTACAGTACTTTGCTTTAATTATATGTTGCAATACTCGATCATTGCACTTGAGTTTAGTACATCGGAAATGTAAGCGTTTTCATTTCCGTTTGATGGGTGAATATTAGGTGCTGACGTAACTCGCGTGTTAACAGCAAGAAACATGTACAATTCGTTCATCACTCATATGACCGCTTCTGTTTTTATAACATTTATATCTTCCGTATTGCATTCCTTTATTCTAACTCTATTGATTTTGTTCCGTATAGACATGAACTCCTTATCAGTATGAATTACAGCTTCTAACTCTCTTAAACTATTATTGCAGATGCATTGAACAATTCTAATGAAGGTAACAAAAATAACTTAAAATTGGGCTTAAGACCGAAAAGACTACTGTTTTTTTTTTGCAATTTTGCTTTTATTCAGTCCGTATTGCTAAATAAATTTACTTAAAACTAGCTTAACTATCGTGACAATTTTATATAATATGTCTTATCTTGAGCATACTGACCCTATGCGGGTGTGCTCTAAGCTATTCTAATTAACATTTTTTGTGTGCCTTTCGACTTAATCTACGGTTTTTCTTATTTGTCTGGGTTAGTTAGAAAACTAACAAACGAATATCTTAGCTTAATCTGCCTTCAACTAATTTAATCTAACATAAAACGTAAGAGCTTTCTTAATTATGTCCGTAACAGTATGACACGTGCACCAGGGCGACTGAGAGCGGAAAAAAAGTCTTTGGAGAAAGTCTCTTTGGTAACTTGGGCTTATGATTTCAAAGTATTTTTTAATATATAAATATATACTATGCACTTATTTACAAGCCCTCAAAGTTAGGAAAATATTTATTCAAGGTGCGAACCACTAGCTACGCCAAACTACGCGTAGTGATATATATCAACGTGCGCGTATGTACTTCCAAGTTTCAGCACAGAAAAACTCAGCTGCATATTCTTGCATATTACGGAGCTTTCAAATTTATTCCGCTGTATCAGATTATAAAAACATGGTTTTGACTTTGGTCATGTTAAAAAGGACATGACTAGGTCTTTGTTTTCAGAAGAAATGTTACATCATTCTTAAAAAAAAAAACAGTTATATGAATCCATTTACAAGGCTCTGAGATATTCAATTTCTTAAACTAGTATTTTAAATAAACACAACTTTACCTTTACTTACTTTTAAGAAAAATATCCATTCTTTAACAGTTTATCTGAAACTTGGGGTAGGATGCTCTAGTCATGGTGTAAAAATCATATCCATCTACAGACAACTTTGGCCGCCAGAATCTTTTAAGCGTGGCAATATGCTGACCTAAGTTGCAAGCCACGTATTGATGCAAAATATAATGGAGTCTGTTTAAAAATATGAATGATAAATGGGGATGTTTTTATCTGTTGTTTATTGTGGTGTTATAATAGTTATGTCCGGTCGCATGTGGCAATGGACATACAAATAACTAATTTTGTTGTCATTACTTATTTACTGGATTTATGACTTCCGGGACTAAATAATAAATACATAATGTATGTTAAACGTAAATTATATACATATTTATCAATAGAAAGAATTAATTCAACATCAGAGATGAAATTTTTCGCATTAAAATAATAATATATTTTATTTTTTTTAAATAAAATTAAGATGTGCCTTAATTTCCACGCAACTCTATAATTGTTTGACGATTAGACAAACTCGCCCCATTTGAAATATGTTCCAAATTCTCGTCCATATAAACCATGTCACGGTGCGCCCCAGCATGGCGTCTATTTTGTATTTTTTCAACACCATTTCACTTTGTTACTCCCTAAATGATGCACTGGAACTCTATTTTTTTTTTCTTCTCTTATTCATTTTTATTTAGCTTTATTTTCTTCTGGTTTCTTATTGCATCTTACTGCTCGGACCAGGAGGGTTCTGTACGTTTTGTATTATTGTCTCCCTGCTCTTAATTATTGTGTTAACTAAATGTTTCTCCTCTTTCGTTAAATGCACTTTCCTTTGCACAATATTTTGCGGTATATTGTCCATGATTAATTTACTTACAAAAAAAAAGTAAAACTGCTTTCTTTTACTCAATTAATTTCTACTTAATTATATGACACTTGTAAGTAGTATGTTAATTAATGCTGGTCCCTTTTGTCCGATGATGCGGTGACTATTTTAGGGCAGTGGCTGGAGTTTTCTGGAACCACGGGATGAGTCGTTTAAACGGGATTAGTTTTTAAGTTACTGGAGCTCTTTTAGAGGAACATTCGTCAGAATATAGCGCATTTGCCCTTGTTTGGGCGCCAATTAAAAAATCAACGAGTGATTTTATTTACAATAGAATATCTTTATTCGACAAGATCTCACCATGTATGTACACACTCAACAAATTATATCGTAAGAGATCGGGATAGGAAAATGTATATGTTTCCACTTTAGCAAATACAGATAAGTAGAAGGTTATTTTTTCAGTAAACCCGCAGATACAATAAGAAACACTAAAAAACAAATCTGTTAAAGCTCTGAGAACAGAAGGGCTTTTGAAAGAGGAAAAAGCTTGGGTTCTTATTATAGAACCCCCAAACGAAGCGCGCCTTGTCTTGGTATTCTATGGTCTTTGATTCTACTAACTGCGTTTTCATTATTTTAATTCGAGGCAAATCGTCGGCATCAGGCGAAATAGAAATACATTTCACGCTTTCGCTACCATTGGGACTATATGTCTATATGTCCCAAATAAAGTTCGAAAATTCCCAGAAAGGCATATTTGATAGAAAATTTTATTATAATTTCAAAAAACCGTAGAGTATAAGAATTGTATTGCGTACAATAATTTGTGCCATTGGTAAAAAAGAATGACTTACATAAATTATTATTTTATGAAAGTAACAGGCCGACGGGCTCAGCAATAAAACAATTATATTATTTTACTGCACATTCGTGCCGGAGAATTACTAATCCGACTCACTCGTCTTCTCGACTGAATCTAAAGTACAAATATACGATTCTTATTATCTAACTACATTTGACTCTATTTATATTTCCTTAACTATCAGCAGCAAAACTACATGCATGTTGTCCCGACTGCAGCCAGCGTTCCCTTATTGGCGACAACGTCCTAGACCGTATGTGTTTAGAGGAGCATTTTTGACTATTGTGGATTACGGAAGCTGGTGGCGTAACTTTCTTGAAGTTAATAACATCGTCGTCAATAATGGTTCTGACAATTACTTACGTAATTGTTAACTATTATTAATTAATTCTAGAAATATTACAAAGTATTTCTATGCTTAAGTTAGCTTAATGCTACATATATTTATAACTGAACCCATATCTATATATATTTCAAACGATCGTCATTATTATATTTGCAGTTTTAATTATATGGTGATTATTAGACTTGAATTAATGTGATATTACAAACTATATTCAGCTGTGTCGATTTATAAGAATATATATTGAGTTGAAATGTATAATTCTAAAACTACACGAATATTATGTTTAGCGGATTAGATGAGTGTAGACTACCCTCCACTTATTAAAGACCGTTGTGCTTAGGCATTCTTCGGATATTCCATTGCATACAAATACGACCACTTCCATTGGATGCAGAGATTGCTGTGAATATATCATAATATTGTCTCTGGTACTGTTCTTAGCCAAGACCGAAGTGTTAAACGGCAAAAACTTGTCTTCAGTAGGATTTAACCTGATGTCGTTGTGAATGAAATGAGTGTAAATTTCGTTTTTCAATATAATTGGAGCCATGGAGAGGGTTCACAATGATGAAGCAGTGAACTGAAGTTATGCTATTTAGCTCTTTTATGTTCTTTACATATTTGTTTGTCTCCAGTTAATCGATAAGACATTTTTCTCCAACAAAAGTGTCAGAGGTGTTTCTTGTATTAGTGGAGTGGCTTTGATACTCATTAGAATCAAATTTCGTTTCAGTTTCTCGCCGAGCAAGCTTATAGCAGTTCAACGTATTATTAACTTGGTTGAATCTATCTTCCAAGAATGTTTTCATTAAAACTGCCCTTGCCGCTAGCGCACTGGATACAGCACTTTCTACTATGGATCACAATTCTTCTGCGTCCATGTTGGTGATTATTTTTACACACAACTTATTTATTTAAACCGACACGGGCATTTTAGATCATAACTGCATTTGCCACCATATTAATACGCCGTATAAAAGGATGGTAGTATAAGATATGTATAGATCTATGAGTCTTTCCAACATGTTTAGAATTAATTAGGAGAGACTGATGGGTTCCTACCCTCTCCGACGGGAAATAACATCCGAAGGGTATTTCAAAGTCGAGGAAAGGGAGTATGTACTATTTCTCGAACTGTTCAATTTGTTGACTTTTGAGTCACTTGAGACCATGCATTTAGATTCTGATGGCCCTCTTTGCAGCAGTAGCTTGCATATAGAGGTCGAGTGGTAGTACCTCTGGGCTCGCGGTCAGGGTAGTACAAATTGCACCAGCAACACCTAGACATGCTAGTTTCAGTATTCTAATTAGCAGCTTTAGGTTGGTGGGTTTCAGGTACTACACTGCCTTGTGTCAAGATTGGCCTTACCATTGCCGTGTACATCCACAGAATTGTCTTGAATTTTGGGCCCCAGCCTCAATATATAATGTTTCTAGCGTACATGTAGTAGATTAGAAGTTCCGAGTAAGCCTTTTGTATATTGAGATACATGACCAAATTTGCGTAAGACATGAACATACCTCATAGCATCATTAAAAGCTTTTGACAAATATCCTAAACTGGGCATTAGAAACAACGTCGGACAAAAACAAAACCGTGTTGGACGCAAATACATTTACATCTCTGCTACTGAGTTATATAGATACACCTGGTTTAGATTTTTCAGAAACATTTTTGAAGAAATCTTTTAGATTGTTGGCCATATTGAGGTTGTCATTGATGATTTTGTTGCCAAATTTTTTAAAATCTGTTCTTACGTTTAGTAATTTTGCATTCATTAATGCATTGCTTAAGCTTTTTCACAAAAATTGAAAAGGCGATGGAAGGATTTTCCGAGTCCGATTCCGAGCTATTGCGACAACAATCATTTCTTAAGACACTCTTAAATATAACACCAGTTGCGTATTGATCAGTAATATTGAGTTCCAAAAAATAAGGTCGCACATTGGTTAGAGCATCGGACTTAAGAACTACATTTCTTCATCTACTCTTGTTGGTAAATTTATAAGCGTTTGAAAACCTAGTGAGGATAAGAGCAGTATATATTCATCACATTACTTAGGTAGGTTCAATATATTAATATTTATGTCACCTACCAGGCAAACATTCATACAGCTGATGGAGCACAATAAACTTTCTAAATCTTTAAGAATAATATGAAGGACAATCTGCAGTCGATATACACAAATAAAAGTGATAAGCAAGTTCTTACCTAGATTTAATTTTATAGTTACGCAATATGCACTTTCAACGACTGCAGTGAGAACCTCTTGTTCTTCGAGTTCACTTATAATAAACACATCCGTGCCACCTGATGAATAAGTTTATTTTGTTATAATGTATTTTGAGTGATAATTGGTTTAAACTCCCTACCTTTTCCTTTCAGCTCTTCGAGGCTTATCAAATCATTGGTAAAGAGCATGTTAATCGATTGCTTTCACTTGTGTCATCAACAGAAACCTATGCAATATTTTCATTAAACGCATGTCGACTACCGTCCGAGACGATTTCAGATCTAACGATTGACAAGATATTTCCTCTAAATGACTCCTTTAACTTGGGGGCAGGTATCTTAGTTTTATTTAATTATTTATCAGTTTTATCGAGCTGTGAATATTAAAGATATACTCATTTGTAGGTTCCAAGCGCTCTATACATCAGTTGCAGTTTGATTTGAACACATCCGATGAGATACCGTCGAGATTTTATTACTATCCAATGACAAATGCTGGCATCAAAAAATTCGATATGTTCCATAGGAAAGTTACGTCGGCCTTCGAAACAAGACAACAGCTTTTTCAGCAGCAAAACCCAATTTATCAACAAGAACAGAACCCATCAAGCAATACTGAAATCGTATTAAATCAAAGCGAATTTTGTTTCAGAAGTTGAATGCTTACAAAAATGACGATGAAAACCTAACTGCTATTGATAGAGGACGAAACGCCTAAGAAAATGAGAATCAAAGTTTAAGGATGAGCTGAATAAACGCCAACACGAATTTATCGTGTATAGAGATTTTCGGTAAGTAAATTGTACGTATGCTATGGTAGGCATATTTACGGGTGCTATAAAGCTCACGCAGTCGTAACTTTAAGTTCTGGTGAATCAATTACGTTTCCTCCTAGACGCATTGAGTTGTCAGTATGTCAGTATAAGTTTGATATTTCTGATAACGTAATATTCGACATTCCTTACTAAATTGTTTTTAATTCTAACCTAGGCCCTATGCGGGTTCTCTAAGCTATTCTAATACGAGAGTATCGCCAGTAAATCGGAGACACCGTTCTCGACTAAGTATTTTTTGTGGTGGGCCCACAGTCTGACTAATCCTCGGCACGGTTCGTATACCACCTTGATCCAGACCACTGGGAAAGTGGATGGGGAAGAGGAGTAAGGGATGGGATGTGGAGTGTGGATGGGGTGGTTACCTATTAGCTTCATGCCTCCTCATAGGTAAATACTTTCCGACATTGAGTCATTGACCTTTACTAAGTCTTCGCACCGCGTCAAGGTGTGTTACCACGCGAAGATGTTATATTCCATTGTTCTCCTTCTTTGATTATGATGTTAGTTTTTAGTGTTTTGTTAATGTGAGAGGGTGGCTTATTTTGCTACCTGTTCAGCAAGGTTGTTTCCAATAATTCTCACATACCCCGGGATCCAGGTAAATTTTATATTCGAAGACTAGTCGATTAATGTATTCGTTATAAGGGTTGGGTAGGAGTAGGTTTTCTGAGTTGTCTATGTTTCTAAAGTTATATTTACTCTATACACGAAACTAAATTCTTGCAAACTACGGTTCTAACGCTCTGGGATTTGCACAGGGGAACCCTCTAACCAAGGGCAGGCACTCAACCATCTGCGCCATCTAGCTGTTAATTGACAGATTAACATTAGTAATTTTTGTAAGATCCAGTGAGACAAACACTGTCTCTTCTTCTTGATTAACCAAATCCATATGATGGTGATGATGATTATTAGCCAAACTAACATGAATGCAGTTCCTTCAACATCTCCAGACATATTATTTCTTGCATGTCATCAGTAGTTGCGCCTTGTGCAATAGCTGGGAGTGGTTTGAATGTCGAGACTGTGTTAGATGCGCGTAGGTTCTATTGTTGAGTTTTGAAGCCTGATGATGAATGATTCGATTAATTCAAGTGATTCGTTTTGTTGTTGGCGATTCCATTTAACTGGTTCAGGAAGATTACGCCTGGTGTCAATTCTTCGACTGGTGGAATGTGTTTGATTGTTTATTCGAGTGCAATTCGCTTTTGTGCCTAGGAAAATACATTGGAATCTTTCCATTGGCGCATTTATTGTGCTTTTGTACGGTGTTGTTGTGATGAGCTGAATATTCAACTCGTCCCTCAACATGAACGTGATGCTATCGGAGTTGAATAATTTTTCGTTATCCATACCCACGATGAATTCGGGTACACCGGAACGGAGAACTATGTCTCGTAGTGGTTGCCTAGTGTCCTCTTTGGCTTTTGATTTGATGTTACTTAGCTCACTGTCGTTAGGACTAGATCGATATTGTTGCAGTTCTTGTTGCTTAGCGCAAAGTATAGAGGTCAGTGGCCTGTGTAGGGAATTTCGTGCGCTGATCCATAAAGAGAGCCCAAAATATCGCCAGCATTTCTTTCTCATTTGCTGTGTAGTTTTCGTCAGTTTGGCTTAGCTTTATGGAAATGCAAGCAATAAGTCTATTCTCTTGGCAAATGTTTGAGACGCCGTTGGAAGTTTTTATTAAAGTCTGGGTAAACCAACAGAGTATCATCGTTTTGTTTTTTATTTTATTGAATGCATCCATCGCTTCAGCCTGTTCAAGTTGTTTCTCCAAGTTTTTAAAAAAACTCACACCTGTCTAATTAAACTTTCACGTTTTTTACTTACTAATGTTTGCTGTATGTTTTGCGCATGGGTTTCCTCATCTTCGCCAATTATTATTATGTCATCGATATTCGCGATTTCAAGCACTCTTTGACAAATCGATGGGGTGTGCTTGAGCCCGAACGGCAAACGAGTGACACACATTCATGCCGATTATAGAAAACGGCGGATTGACTGCGGAGGGAATATTTTCGCATCCGTTTGTTTTCCTATTACTGAAAACGCAATTGAGAAATTGAGCGGATGTCGGTACAGTAGTGTACAAAAAATGCTATTATGGAAAACGTAACTCATCCGCATTCCATGTATTTTGTAACGTTTTCAATTGGAATCGAATTGGTTAAGGATTTGAAAGAAAAAATATGAGTTGGTACAACAGAAATTAAGTTCTGAATTTCAAATGAACAAAAGTAATTTACTTATATTTTTAGAAAACGAACAACACGGTTGTTTAGTAATTACCAAAAATACTTGGCACTGAATGTGCCAATGGATAGACAATTAAGTGCAATTAACATATTTTCCATATAGGCTTAAAATTCTTTTGATTCATACGAAATTTTGTAGCAGTCCTTTTAGGATTTGATTTGCTTCTGATAAGTAGAGCTGCGGAAATTCCGAAAAACTCCCTTCAACTTGGTTTATTTCATCTGGTATTTGTAAGTCATCATCGTTCACATTGAAATGAATGCGTATGTTAAGTAGTGCAGAGGCAGCATCGGCACCAACTTTTCCAAACGCCTATAGTGCCTTCTACGATTTTACGACCTTTGCTATGGCCCTAGTTTTTATTTTCCAACGAATGATTATGCATGATTATGCGCTTGTTTACTGAAAACTCATTGAACTGCATTGAACGATTCTAATGTAGGTGACAAAAATAACTTAAAATTGGGTTTAAAACCCAAAAAACTACTGCTTTTTTTGCAATTTTGCTTTTATTTAGTCCGTATAGCTAAATAAATTTACTTAAAACTAGCTCATCTATCGTGACTATTTTATATAATATGTCTTATCTTGAACATACTGACCCTATGCGGGTGTGCTCTAAGCTATTCTAATTAACATTTTTTGTGTGCCTTTCGACATAAACCACGGTTTTTCTTATTTGTCTGGGTTAGTTAGAAAACTAACAAACGAATATCTTAGCTTAATCTGCATTCAACTAACTTAATCTAACATAAAATGTAAAAGCTTTCTTAATTGTGTCCGTAACAATACGACAGGTGCACCAGGGCGTATACGCCGAACAGTGCCTGAGAGCGGAAAAAAGGTCTTTGGAGAAAGTCATATACAGCCTTTTGAGTTGTATGTCTAAGTACTCTTTGGTAACTTGGGCTTATAATTTCAAAGTATTTTTTAATATATATATATACTATGCACTTATTTACAAGCCCTCAAAGTTAGGAAAATATTTATTCAAGGTGCGAACCACTAGCTACGCCAAACTACGCGTAGTGATATATATCAACGTGTGCGTATATACTTCCAAGTTTCAGCACAGAAAAACTCAGCTGCATATTCTTGCATATTTTGGAGCTTTCAAATTTCTTCCGCTGTATTAGATTATAAAAACATGGTTTTGACCTTGGTCGTGTTAAAAAGTTATAATTTCTTTTCTAATAACGCTGGAATGCAACTAGGACTTTGTTTTCAGAAGAAATGTTACATCATTCTTTTAAAAAAAACAGTTATATGAATCCTTTGATAAGGCTCTGAGATATTCAATTTCTTAAACTAGTATTTTAAATAAACACAACTTTACCTTTACTTACCTTTAAGAAAAATATCCATGCTTTAACTGGACACCCAGTTTATCTGAATCCTTAAGTAGGATGCTCTAGTCATGGTGTACAAATCATATCCATCTACGGACAACTTTGGCCGCCAGAGCCTTTTCAGTGTGGCAATATGCTGACCTAAGCTGCAAGCCACGTATTGTTAACATTTTGTATTAGATGTCCAGAGGGATTGTATTGATGCAAAATATAATGGAGTCTGTTTGAAAATTTGAATGATAAATGGGGTTTTTTTTATCTGTTGATTATTGTGGTGTTGTGACGTCCCCACAACACACACTCCACACGAACAGAGCCCGACAGCATTTTTCGTTAAGTCAGACATCTTGCTTCGAGCTGTCAAACAGCATTTTTCCGGCTCTTTCTTTTTCGGCGTGGACACGACGGCGATAGGAGCTCTGACAGCCTTGCTCCGGTACCGATTTACACAAAAAAAACATTATTTGTACATTTTTATTAAAAACATTAACCGGTATTAAAAAATAAATAAATATTAAAACAAAAAATATGAGATAAGTAATTAAAAATTACAGTGTCATAAAAGTTATGTCCGGTCGCATGTGGCAACACAAATAACTAATTGGGTTGTAATTACTAATTTACTGGATTTATGACTTCCGGGATCGAATGGTAGTTTCTAATTACCAAGACATTTGGTTTCTGATCACATTCAGAAGGTGTTCCTTGAAAAATTGCCCATGGGGTAGCCAGAGGAAGCCAAGGAAAGTAGAAACAAAGGTTATAGTTATAATCGAATTAATAATAGTAGAAAATGTTCTTGTTTGTCAACTTATTTATTCTTGGATTACGAATTAAGGACCTGAACTAAAAACGAAAGATTAACACCCATTAAGCAATGAAGCGCAGGTCTTATCACACTAAATAATATAAAATTAAATTTATGAAATAATTTTATCCAATAATAAATACATAATGTATGTTAAACGTAAATTATATACATGTTTATCAATAGAAGGATTTAATTCAACATCAGAGATGAAATTAGAAAGATATTTTTCGCATTAAAATAATATTTTATTTTATTTTTTTTAAATAAAATTAAGATGTGCCTTAATTTCCACGCAACTCTATAATTGTTTGACCATAAGACAAACTCGCCCCATTTGAAATATGTTCCACATTCTTGCCCATATAAACCATGCCACGGTGCGCCCCGGCGTGGCGTCTATGTATTTTTTCAACACTATTTCACTTTGTTACTCCCTAAATGATGCACTGGAACTATATTTTCTTTTTCTTTTCTTTTCTTATTCATTTTATTTAAACTTTATTTTCTTCTTGTTTCTTACTGCATCTTACTGCTCGGAGCAGGAGGGTTCTGTATGTTTTGTATTATTGTCTCCCTAATCTTAGTTATTGTGTTAACTAAATGTTGCTTCTCTTTCGTTAAATGCACTTTCATTTGCATAATATTTTGCGGTATATTGTCCATGATTAATTTACTTATAAAACAAAAGTAAAACTGCTTTCTTTTTCTCAATTAATTTCTACTTAATTATATGACACTTGTATGTAGTATGTTAATTAATCTTAATAGTATGTCCCTTTTGTCCGATGATGCTGTGACTATTTTAGGGCAGTGGCTGGCGTTTTTAACAAAAAAGCAAATCTGTTAAAGCTCTGAGAACAGCAGGGCTTTTGAGAGAGGAAAATATCTTGGGTTCTTATTATAGAACCCCAGAACGGGGCGCGCCCTATCTTGGTATTCTATGGTCTGTGATTCTACCAACTGCGTTTTAATTATTTTAATTCGAGGCAAATCGTCGGCATCAGGGGAAATAGAAATACATTTCACGCTTTCGCTACCACTGGGACTGTTTGAGGCTTAACTAATTTAAGCGTTCCTCATCATAATTCATTTATTTATATTACGTAATTTGATTTCATTTGTACATACTTTTTATAATTGATTATTGTAAGGCAGTTAAAATGAGTCACTGTACTTTGTAAAAGCTCTTCTTATTGTCTATCTCGTTCACTCTATTACAGAACAGTTGATGCTTTGGTGTTGAAAGACAAATCTGCTAGTGCACTAACAACTACTTAGTGGAGACTTGCATTTGCAGACTTTTTTGTGCATTCTAAGGCACATGGTATGATCCGATCATCCGATGCCTCTTTCACTTGGACGACAGTCGCATCCGCATCAACACCAAGGGTAATTACTTGTTCATTTGTGCATAACTCGTTACACATTTTTTTTCTTTGCATATTGATACTGTGTTTCAAATTGTTCAGCGTTATACAAACAGTGAACCAACAAGAATTGTCTTTAAATAAACTTATTGTTCATTGATCGTTTCCTTTTTTTCGTGCGTTTATAAACAGGGACTATATGTGTATGTCCCAAATAAAGTTCGAAAATTCCCAGAAAGGCATATTTGATAGAAAATGTTATTATAATTTCAAAAAAACCGTATAGTATAAGAATTGTATAGCATACAATAATTTGTCCCATTGGTAAAAAAGAATGACTTATATAAATTATTATTTTATGAAAGTAACAGGCCGACGGGCTCAGCAATAAAACAATTATATTATTTTACTGCACATTCGTGCCGGAGAATTACTAATCCCACTCACTCGTCTTCTCGACTAAATCTAAAGTACAAATATACTATTCTTATTATCTAACTACATTTGACTCTATTTATATTTCCTTATCTATCAGCAGCAAAACTACATGCATGTTGTCCCGACTGCAGCCAGCGTTCCCTTATTGGCGACAACGTCCTAGACCGTATGTGTTTAGAGGAGCATTTTTGACTATTGTGGATTACGGAAGCTGGTGGCGTAACTTTCTTGAAGTTAATAACATCGTCGTCAATAATGGTTCAATAATGCCAGGGTTGTGGTTGTTTAACAGTATGATATTTTTTCTGAGGTGATGAATTTTACTTATGTAATTGTTAACTATTATTAATTAATTCTAGAAATATTACGAAGTATTTCTATTCTTAAGTTAGTTTAATGCTACATATATTTATACCTGACCCCATATCTATATATATCTCAAACTATCGTCATTATTATATTTGCAGTTTTAATTATATGGTGACTATTAGATTTGAATTAATGTGGTATTACAAACTATATTCAGCTGCGTCGATTTATTATATATTCTTATAAATCGACATATTATATATTCTTATAAATCGACACAGCTGAAATGTATAATTCTAAAAACTACATGAATATTATGTTTAGCGGATTAGGTGAGTGTAGACCACCCTAAACTTTTAAAGACCGTTGTGCTTAGGCATTGTTCGGATATTTCATTGTATGCAAATTCGACCACTTAAATTGGAAGCAGAGATTGCTGTGAATATATCATAATATTGTCTCTGGTACTGTTCTTAGCCATGACCGAAGTGTTAAATGGCAAAAGCTTGTTTTCAGTAGGATTTAACCTGACGTCGTTGTGAATGAAATGAGTGTTAATCTCGTTATTAATATCCCTGGAGCCATGAATAGGGTTCACAATGATGAAGGAGTGAACTAAAGTTATGCTATTTAGCTCCTTTACGGGATTATCATATTTGTCTGCCTCCAGTTTGTCGACAAGACATTTTTCTCCAACGAAAAGGTAGAGGTATTTCTTATATTACTGGAGTAGCTTTGATTCTCAGCTCCATTAGAATCAAATTTCGTTTCAGTTTCTCGTCGAGCGAGCTTATAGCAGTTCAACGTATTATTAATTTGGTTGAATCTATCTTCCAAGTACGTTTTCATTAAAACTGCGAATTAACGGCACCCTGTTGGAGACCATTTTTTACTTCAAATATGCCTGCAGAGGTCACATTGCCATTCTTGACGACGAACTTTCTACCAGTAAGCATGTTACACAGTAGGTACAGCAGTGGTTTACTAATGCCTAGCCAATTGAGCTTGTAAAAAAGTCCTTCTAACTATAAGATGTCGAAGGCCTTCTCCAGGTCAATCAGGCAGGCACCCGTACATTGTTTCTGGCTCCTGTTCCATTGGATATCCGGCACCAGTTTCGACGCGGCATGAATAGTGTCATGCCCCGCTTTGAAACCGAATTGGTTATCCGGAATTATATGTTTGTCCTCTGCCCAGTTGGTCAGACCTCTATTTATCACCTTCTCAAATACTTTGCTGATGTTCGGAAGGGAAACATCGACCGGAGGTTGAACGGATTCGAAGAATATTTTCCTCGCTTGGATATGGGCTGCACAATTGCAGTTTTCCAATGCTCCGGATAATGTGCATTATTCAGAGCATTGTTAAACAGGATAGTGTACATATTAACGACATCTAGGGGGAGATGTCTCAGCACAATGTTCGAGATTCCGTCTATTCCAACTGACTTTTTCTTCTTAAGTGATTCGAAGACCGCTTGGAGCTCTGTCTTCGCTATGAACGGGGGATGAACCCCTTCGTCGGCGATGACATTATCTGCCATGTTATCTTCATTGAACACGACAAAGCCATTGTTGCATGTCTTCTCGAAGTTGCGAGTTGCTAGATTGTACGCGATTCCCCAGCTCGTGGTTTGGGCGAATACTCACATTTACCTTATACACTTCCTGAAAGACCGCGCCTAGTACCTCCATTTTTTCTTGCGGGTCTTCGTCCACAAAGAAGTTATCGTCGAGTACGGCGTTATTTGGATGCTGTAGTCAGTATTTGTTCGTTGTCCGTCGTTCTTGGGAGCTTAAGACACGGAAGATCGCTATGCTTACTACGAAAAATTTTATTTATTTGCGGAAACATGCTCGGGTTGTTGGATCTTACAGCCCGAATCTTATTGTTCCAATGCAAGTTAACAGAAACTCTGTAATTTTGGACAATTATCCTCATCTCGTCTGTCAGTAAACCGTCTATACAAGGTTGTTAATCTTGACAGGAGTCTACTTTTCCGTTGATATAGTGCGTCAGTTGTCGCATTGCGGTACAAGTTTTCGTTGTTTGTTCGTGTATACCGTGGTATCGTACTGTCCATCGTTCGTTTTATAGTCTCATGTAATACATTACAGGCTTTCGCTACCATTGGGACTATATGTCCCAAATAAAGTTCGAAAATCCCCAGAAAGGCATATTTGATAGAAAATGCTATTATAATTTCAAAAAAACCGTATAGTATAAGAATTGTATTGCATTTGTATGCATATGTAAAAAATCTATCGAAATCACTCTGGGATCTATGTCTCATTTTTAAAAAAGAATGACTTACATAAATTATTATTTTATGAAAGTGACAGGCCGACGGGCTCAGTCAGCAATAAAACAATTATATTATTTTACGGCACATTCGTGCCGGAGAATTACTAATCCGACTCACTCGGCTTCTCGACTAAATCTAAAGTACAAATATACGATTCTTATTATCTAACTACATTTGACTCTATTTACATTTCCTTATCTATCAGCAGCAAAACTACACACATGCTGTTCCGACTGCAGCCAGCGTTCCCTTATTGGCGACAACGTCCTAGACCGTATGTGTTTAGAGGAGCATTGTTGACTATTGTGGATTACGGAAGCTGATGGCGTAACTTTCTTGAAGTTAATAACATCGTCGTCAATAATGGTTCTGCCAGGGTTGTGGTTGTTTAACAGTATGGTATTTTTACTGAGCTGATGAATTTTACTTACTTAATTGTTAACTATTATTAATTAATTCTAGAAATATTACAAAGTATTTCTATGCTTAAGTTAGTTTAATGCTACGTACATTTGTAACTGACCCCATTTATAGATATCTCAAACTATCGTCATTATTATATTTGCAGTTTTAATTATATGGTGATTATTAGATTTGAATTAAGAATATATATTGAGTTGAAATGTATAATTCTAAAAACTACACGAATATTATGTTTAGCGTATTAGGTGAGTGTAGACTACCCTCCACTTATTAAAGACCGTTGTGCATAGGCATTCTTCAGATATTTCATTGCACACAAATACGACCACTTCCATTGGATGCAGAGATTGCTATGAATATATCATAATATTGTCTCTGGTACTGTTCTTAGCCAAGACCGAAGTGTCAAAAACTCGGCAAAAACTTTTTTTCAGTAGGATTTAACCTGACTTCGTTGTGAATGAAATGAGTTTTAATCTCGTTATTAATATCATTGGAGCCATGAAAAGGGTTCACAATGATGAAGGAGTGAACTAAAGTTATGCTATTTAGCTCCTTTACGGGATTAACATATTTGTCTGCCTCCAGTTTGTCGATAAGACATTTTTGTCCAATGAAAAGGTGTCAGATTTATTTCTTATATTACTGGAGTTGCTTTGATACTCAGCTCCATTAGAATCAAATTTCGTTTCAGTTTCTTGTCGAGCAAGCTTATAGCAGTTCAACGTATTAATTATTTGGTTGAATCTATCTTCCAAGTATGTTTTCATTAAAACTGCCTGTGCCGCTAGTGCACTGGATACAGCACTTTCTACTATGGATAGCAATTCTTCTGCGTCCATGTTGGTGATTATTTTTACACACAACTTATTTATTTAAACCGTCACGGGCATTTTAGATTACCTTTTTTTCATAACTGCATGTGCCACCATACTAATACGCCGCATAAAAGGATGGTAGCTTAAGATATGTATAGATCTATGAGTCTTTCCAGCGTCTTTAGAAGGAATTAAGAGAGATTGATGGGTCTATAGTCCTTTGTGGTTATGTGGGATACTTTTTTTCCCGATTTCGGAATGAAAACTACTTTTACTTTTCTCCATTCCATTGGTATATAGCTGTAGTCAAGGCAGGTCCTATAGAGTTTTAACAACCATGGATCCAGTGTACTGTAGGCCCGTAGTGGTTCTATGGGTGGATTTATATGGAAGGTAGCCATGTATAGCCCATTTGAGCTTTTTATTGCTTACTACTTCCATGGAGATATTTAACCCTCGCTCTGTTGCTCCTCTGGGAAACTTTCTTCGCTGCCGGGAAAGTGTTTGTCTAGCAGGAATTCTAGTGACTCCTGGCTCGATATTTTTTTTTTTTATTTATTTCCATCACAGAGTACACAAAACACTACGTTCTCTAAGTGTTAACTCTCAGTATCGCTTTACGCAGCATATTTTGCTGCGCGACTAAGGATCATCTACCGATTTTGCATCTCAAAGATTAGAATTTTGTAAACTCCAATCGAGACAAGCTAAAATCAATTTCGTTGCAAAGTCCATTAAAAGTGTTTATACACCTTGTAATAGGTTCATTACAACCATAGTTGGTTCTATGCCTCTTATCGTATAGTAAATTTCTCATCCGAAGATATCTTTGGGGAGCATATATATTCATGAGAAAAAGTAAATCTAGTGAATTTACACGGCAATTAATAATATCGCGGATGAACATGGTTGACGCTGCCTTACACCTGAAACTTATCATATAGGGAATCCCAAATGATTTAAGAATATTCTAAATACGGTCTGACTAACGAACAATAGATGGACTTAAGACTAGTTATATCCCTACTATTTCTTTTCAGAAAACCTAACATAGCATTAGACTTCGCATTTGCATATTCATAATGTGATGCAAAATTTAAGTTAGTATCAAAAATTACACCCAGATCCTTAACCTCTTCTAGGCGACTAAGTCTATGATCATTTATGAAATAATCATAGACAATCGGGGATGTAATTCGATATGCCGTAAAGATATTACATTTTTGAATACTCAGCTCTAGTCCATTGTGCTTGCACCATTCCACTAGTGCATGGATATCCAATTGGAAATTATTACAATCAGTTAAACTATTTATAGATAAATACAATTTAATTACAAATTACAAATTAATTATTGTCATAGAACCGTCTTCGTTGTTCAGGAGACCAGGAGGGGTAGGTGTTTTTGATAGAATTTTACGTAATCTGCTGGCTTCTGTGTTGCTTTCAATGTTCGAGCAGAATTTTGTCCAGCATTTTTTTGGATATTCTTATTAATGTTTTATAGGTATTAACACTATCCTTATAACAGCCCCAGTAGTTTGGATTCGTCGTTGCTTTGGCCTGTTGAAGAGTGATCTGCTTAGTTTTCTATGCTTATGCAGGGCCTCTGTCCACCAGGTTGGTTTTTTGTTTTTTGCGGGCATGATTTGATTAGTGCCATGGTCATGGCCTTAGTGATGTATTTAATTATTTATTTACAAGCTGGTATAGAGTAAAATCGGTGAAACTATATTTGCGGAGGGTGATTGGTTCCTCAATACTGACTTTTGAGGAGATGCGCACCGTACTTTGTCAGATTGAAGCTGTGTTGAATTCTCGTCCCCTCTGTGTCCTCTAAAACCTGCTCACTTTCTTATAGGGGAACCCTACACTATAGTTCCAGAGCCGAATTGTGACAATTTACCGCCCAACAGACTATCACATTGGAAATTACTTCAAGCCATGGTTCAAGGGTTTTGGTGTAGGTGGCACGTGGAATATATTACATCGCTTCAAGAACGACCAAAATGGCAACATCCAAAGGCGAATCTCGCGGTCGGCGATGTGGTGGTGATCCGAGAAACGAATCTACCTAGAGCAAAATGGGTTATCGGTCGAATAGAGAAGATTCATCCAGGTGCAGATAACCGCACTCGTGTTGCAACAGTTCGGACAGCTAGGGGATCATTTCTGCGCCCAATTACGAAACTTGCCAAGTTACCCTCTACTTGCTGAACCTACGTTGGTCCAGGGGGGCGGGATGTTTGAGACTAATTTAAGCGTTCTTCATCATAATTGGTTTATTTATATTACGTAATTTGATTTCATTTGTACATACTTTTTATAATTGATTATTGTAAGGCAGTTAAATTGAGTCACTTTACTTTGTAAAAGCTCTACTTATTGTCTATCGCGTTCACTCTATCACAGAACAGTTGATACTTTGGTGTTGAAAGACAAATCTGCTAGTGCACTAACAATTACTTAGTGGAGACTTGCATTTGCAGACTTTTTTGTGCATTCTGAGGCACATGGTATGATCTGATCATCCGATGCCTCTTTCACTTGGACGACACTCGCAGCCGCATCAACACCAAGGGTAATTACTTGTTCATTTGTGCATAACTCGTTACACATTTTTTTCTTTGCATATTGATACTGTGTTTCAAATTGTTCAGCGTTATACAAACAGTGAACCAACAAGAATTGTCTTTAAATAAACTTATTGTTCATTGATCGTTTCCTTTTTTTCGTGCGTTTATAAACAGGGACTATATGTATATGTTCCAAATAAAGTTCGAAAATTCCCAGAAAGGCATATTTGATAGAAAATGTTATTATAATTTCAAAAAAACCGTATAGTATAAGAATTGTATAGCATACAATAATTTGTCCCATTGGTAAAAAAGAATGACTTACATAAATTATTATTTTATGAAAGTAACAGGCCGACGGGCTCAGCAATAAAACAATTATATTATTTTACTGCACATTCGTGCCGGAGGATTACTAATCCGACTCACTCGTCTTCTCGACTAAGTCTAAAGTACAAATATACGATTCTTATTATCTAACTACATTTGAATCTATTTATACTTGCTTAACTATCAGCAGCAAAACTACACGCATGTTGTCCCGACTGCAGCCAGCGTTCCCTTATTGGCGACAACGTCCTAGACCGTATGTGTTTAGAGGAGCATTTTTGACTATTGTGGATTACGGAAGCTGGTGGCGTAACTCTCTTGAAGTTAATAACATCTTCGTCAATAATGGTTCAGCCAGGGTTGTGGTTGTTTAACAGTATGATATTTTCTTCTGCGGGTGATGTGTCGTTTTATAAGAATATATATTGAGTTGAAATGTATAATTCTAAAAACTACATGAATATTATGTTTAGCGGATTAGGTGAGTGTAGACCACCCTAAACTTTTAAAGACCGTTGTGCTTAGGCATTGTTCGGATATTTCATTGTATACAAGTAGTTACTTCATGTATGATCTGGATCCAGGTGAGACAGGAAGTGTGTTAAAATCGTATTAAAATTGATTTATCATTGTTGTTGTTAAAACATCAGATTTACTCGGACTTGAATGAAACAACAACAACGACCACAGCAAGTACTGTAGAAGTGGAGCCTGTACCTTATGTGACTGCTGAGGAAGCAATAGAAGCGTTTAGGCAAGATCTGATAAAAAAGGAGGTCAATATTGCTGGTTATATTGAAAGTCAACATATATTTTATAGACACTTTAAGTTGGAGTTTGACGGAGACAAAGAGTTGAGAATTCGATGTTCATACGATAGTAATTTCGAGAGAAAATCCTTGAAAATAAGTTGTTATGAATATCGCGAATATAAATCAGAAAGAATTCTAAGCAGTGGTGAAATTGAGCACTTGACCAAATACGATACGGAGTTTAAATCAAATTATGAAATGTTAAATATGAGAAGTGTAAAGCAAGCATACCATATGAATATATCATAAATAAAAAACTATGTTTACTGTACTATTTGACTTTTATTTATCCAAGAGTTATGGTTTTCTGAGAAACCAAGCCATTTTACAAATATTTGATTACCTTTGCTTTTAAGTATTTTCTCGACTAGGAAAACATTTGGGTGCGTGGTTTTTCGGAGTTCCATTTCATAAAAGGCTCCCTGAATTAGTTGACCTTGAAAGTCGTTTAGTAAGTAGGTGCTGGGACTGGTGACATTGACTTTATTAATGGTAAATATCTCTGTTGTCCAGTTGGGTGTGTAGCCTTTTTCGAAAGCATGCTTATGTTTGCTAATGCGTACTTGATCGCCAACTTTAAATTTACCCTTCGTAAATACTTTAGTGTGATTGTACACCGTTGACAATAGATTATTGGAGTTTACATCAACTGGTCGCATTTTTGTTGTTCTATGCTTGGTATGATTGTATGTGTGTAGAATGTTTTTCAAAATATCCAACCATTTGTAATTTGAATTAAAGCTAAATTCTAACCACATTTTTTCTTTGAGGGTACGATTAAAGCGTTCCACAATTGAAGCCTTCAGGTAGCTAAATGTCGAGTAGTGATTGATTTTGAATTTGTTCATGAGGTTTGTAAAATGCTGGTTAAAAAACTCTTTG
This sequence comes from Eristalis pertinax, assembly GCA_907269125.1. NCBI lineage: Eukaryota > Metazoa > Arthropoda > Insecta > Diptera > Syrphidae > Eristalis > Eristalis pertinax. Next base: position 13,797,504 of record OU026150.1, read on the forward strand.
CCATCATCAGTCTGTAGTTTCTTGGCTATTCTCCTTGAGTTGGTGAATATGTATGCCATAGCGTCAGTAACAGATGATCCGGTTTTATTTTTGATAGGTACAGCCCAAGCAAACTTTGAGTATCTATCAATTACAGTCATTAGATATTTGAAGCCTTTATTTTGACTGCTGTAAGGAATCATTTCTACAAGATCGGCTTGCCACAAGTCATCAAGCCCCTTAATAATAACTCGACGTCTTTTGAAATTTCTTCTTGCAGCTTTATGCAGCTCCTCAACAACATTTCGTTTGCTCATTGCGAGCGATAATAAATGAAAAACTCAAATACATGTCTATTTTGTTAGTTTATTTCGATAAAAAGCTATTTAACATGTATACATTTTGAAATTTCTTCTTGCAGCTTTATGCAGCTCCTCAACAACATTTCGTTTGCTCATTGCGAGCGATAATAAATGAAAAACTCAAATACATGTCTATTTTGTTAGTTTATTTCGATAAAAAGCTATTTAACATGTATACATTTTGAAGGGCACAACATTTTGAGTGAGATAAGCATTTTACAGAATTTGGGTGGAGCTGTTTTAGCTCTTTAAAACTGGGACATCCGATATCTTCAACATTGATTACTTCAACGTCGTTTTCATTCTGAAGTAGTGCTCTAAGCCATTGAGATTTTTCGGTGCCTTTGACGTAGACAGTTGTGTGCTGAATGACACTACGTAGATAATGTTTGACTTTGCGAAACTCTGTAAATCCTCCATCCCACAACAATCCGTGATAATTTTGATACAACCATTGAGATTGTCTCTTCAGGTCGGCTGGTAATTCTTTAAAGTTGAAAGGCGGTAATAGGATGAAATGATAATGATGACCTTGTTGGAGTAAAACCAATTCCTTTACAATGAATTGATTTTTTGGTCCTCGAAATCCTTGAATGTCCAAGACAAAATACATGTTTCTACGTTGAAGTGTCGACTGTTGCTGCTGTTGTCTTACACTTCTCGAGTTACAGTTTGTGTCAGTGGATTATAGTTTATAATGCGATCGTGCAACATTAATCAGTATGCTGATGTAGTACTGACTAATGGTTTTTTTGTTTTGATTTCAATGCGAGTATCAACTGGTCCGTTTTTAATTATTTCACTCTGATGACGGCAATCAATTATGAAGAGTGGAGCTTGTGATTTGAAACCGTCTCTGGATAGAAGGGGTCCAACAATTGAACGGTTGTAGTAGGTTTTTTGAAAGTCGCAATACATCGCATAGAGTTGACTGAAATTGTTCTTTTCAAAGGAGAGATTTAAATCTTCGCATGGATATGTCTCAGAATTGATGTATGCTTTCACATTGATGACATCACAATGATTGAAAAATGTTGGATTTTCTTTGAGTAAATTACGCTTGTTGGTTTGTAGAGCGACAATAATGTAGCGTGGTTTCTCCAAATGGGAGGTTGTTTTAACATTCCAAATATGGTGGGTGGTGCTTGGTAATGCTGGGTATTCGTATAGATCCCAGTTGCGGAAAGCAATTCTCATAGATTGACCATTGCTTATGGGTTTGTATAGCACTAATTTGTAGGAATCTGACAGAGTGATATGTGGAACTTTCCATTGAACTTTAAGTAAGTTTATTTTTGCTTTCTCATCCTCATCGCAGGTTAACGAGTTTGCATCTGTGCGTGTTCGCGTTAAAATTAAATCATGGCGTCCGTTTGGAATAATTTTCGTATAGTCTTCAGCAAATCCGAGTAGTTTATTGAGTGGTATGCAGAAATTGAAGAAGAATCCATTCACGTTGATTGATGAATTTGGCGACCATGATGCATTAAGCAGCATATCACTCTCATTTCTGGTTAAGGAAATATAGTTTTTGATGGTTGATATAATTCCGACATTGCGATTAATATCGATTTCAAAGCCATTCAACTCATAGCGAATTTCATCGAAGAGGAAGGCTATCCCATTGTTTACAAGAGTTGTTTTTCCGATTGCACTGCCGTCTGATTTCGATACAATACCCTCAATATAAATGTAACTTTCCGAAGGTGAGACATTAAGATTTTGATGTTGTACACAAATCTGAATAATGTCATTCTTTTCGAAATTATTTAGAAACGGTGAGTACGTATGATATTCCAATTTTGTGATACTGTCTTCAAAGGTTGGTTCTTCGAATATATTGAGCATGTTTTTTTTTTTTTTTTTTTACTTTAGTTTGTAACCTAACAATAGTAGGAATTGCTTGTTACTTTGCGAAAGAGATGTTCCCCTATTCACAGTTAAAGTTGTATTGATGGGTTTGTTGTTGTTGGGAACTATTTTATAGTTTAGTTGTTTGCCGTATATAATCATGTGGCTTAAGATGTATACGAATTGTAATATTTTCACCTCGAAAATTAATTTGGTTACCGTCCTGATCCAAAAGGTTTATTGTAACAGTACTTATCCTCCTCGTGTTCACAGGTAGATAGATAACATTATGTGGAACTTCAATTATTTTATACCCTGGACTGACCTTAATTGAAAACTGATGTAGTATGTGTGCCGCTTTGTTATTAATGTACGTTTCATCAATTAAATTACATTCAACGCGCACCGTATTCACTCTATTGATATCTACATACAGATCGGATTCGTGTTTTTTGTTAGCTTCGAGAATTTGCTTGCTGAACCCCAAAAGCGATCCAATAGAGTTTGTATGTGAGAAATCAATCTCTACGTTGCTAACAATTTCGCACTTTAAAGTGTTATTATTTGCTTTTATTTTGATTGATGTCTTATTAATTAGATCTTTGTTATGCACTTTGAGAACTTCTTGAACAAATTCGTTGATGTCTTCAATCTCATATGAGCCTACAGGAAACTCTATGATGACATCATCGGAGAAATGAAATAAATTGTTAAATACATCCACATTTGGTATAGAGTTGTATGTCTGCAGATCGACTTAGCCGCAAACATAATCCGAGTTTAGAATAATTGGGGGAAAATAGTCGGTGGTGAGAGAGGATTCGTTTCCACTTAGTGTGAGTGTTAGCGACATTGCGGTTATGAACGAAATGAGACACATTGTTATGGTATATTGATTTTATTTATCAGAAAGTTCAAACATAAGTGACCACATATAAAGGTATCAAACTGTTGATAATTATTGTAATTGTATTCAATATTTTTACCCAAATAACGCACTACTTCTAGAGGAGGTCTTAGGTTGCCAAAACTATCAAAATACTCGACACAACCACCCTTTTTTATATATGCTACCCAATGTGTACCGGGACCGTTGTCATTGTCCAGATTAATTACACCACACTCTTGATGATGTACTGCATTTGGTAGTGTATCTTTCATGTACACACCCCGAAAGTTGGGTATATAACGTTTACCAAATTCCGATACATCAATATTGATGAGGGGATTGGGTAGTTGATCAATTAGTTTTTTGGTGAAAGATAGAGTCCAAAGTCTTTTTTGTATGGTTGTAGAAAAAGACCATTGCCGCGTTTAAGCTTTAACGCTTCCATCGCGAGATTATGACGTTTGTTCTCTTCCAGTTGTTTCTTTGCTGCATTTGAGTCATTAATTGCCTTAACCACACCCGCTGCTCCTCCTCCTAATGCTCCCACGGCTGATAACACTGATAAAATTGGTAAGAGCGGTAAGAATCCACCAACTTTTGGCAGTGGTATAACTCGAGGCAATGTTATGTGATTTCGTTTATTTTTGATGACTCGTTTTGCTGCTTTTAAGGCAGTCATTGCAATAACATTTGGATCCTCACTAATTGGGGACTTGATGGACTTTTTCACTTCTCTTAGGGCTGTCTTGAATAGATTGCGTCGACGACCCCTGCCAAGTTTAGTTCGACAACCCATGCCAAGTTTAGTTTTAGCCTTCATAATATTTGTCACCAATAGACTGTTAATTTTCTCCGAAATGGATGAATCTTTCGCTTTTACTCTTTGCCAAGCCTTTTCCGCTAGATTTCGATCGGCAATGTGTCGGTCAGCTAAACTTTTTTGATTAGAATACTCGATATCGTGTTCACGACAGGCTTCATCCAATGGATTTACTCCTCGATCACCCCTGGCAAGACGATCTTTTAATTTGGTTCCTGGACCACAAAAATTATACGATGGAATGTGTAGCTCAAATGGTAGTTTATTAATCAAATTATTCAGCAGTCCGTACCCTTGAAAGGTGTGTTTTCGACTAGTGTGTCTCCGACTGTAATCAATCATTTTTATAGGTGCGCACTATATCTGGAAATGATATCATCTAGTATAAGAAGAGTACCTTTATAGGAGTATCTGTCAGTTGACAATATGAGGTTCATAAAACAATGTGTAATAAAAGTCGAAAACTACGACTGCAGTGTAATCAATGAGAAGAAAAAACACAGTGAATTCTTTCCGAATAGTATCCGTGGATTAATTGTGGGTCCATCGAATTGCGGCAAAACAAATGTACTATTGAGTATGCTTCTAGATAGCAATGGTCTAAAGTTTGAGAGAATTTACATTTATTCGAAATCTTTACATCAACCAAAGTATAGGTACTTGAAGACATTAGTTGACTCTATCAAAGGTATGGAGTACAATGAATATTCAAATAACTGCGATATTATGCCACCGGGGGAAGCAAAACGCAATTCAATATTCATCTTTGATGATGTGGCCTGTGATAAGCAGAATAACATTCGTGAGTATTTCTGTATGGGTCGTCATAATGGTGTAGATAGTTTTTACTTGTGTCAATCCTATACACACATCCCAAAGCATTTGATTCGAGATAATGCAAATTACATAATTTTATTTAAACAAGACGAGCTTAATCTTAAGCACATATACAATGATCATGTGAATTCTGATATGTCTTTCAACAAATTCAAGGAAATGTGTACAGTGTGTTGGAAAGTTCCCTATGGGTTCTTAGCTATTAACAAGGACACACGATTGGAGAAAGGACGCTATAATAATTGCTTTAAAGAAACAATAATTCCATAAGAACTACTCATTCATAAAAAACCTATCCAAGGAAATACACCCTCCTGAACAGCTTTGAACAGCTCTCTAAACAGGTCGGAACAGCTCTCTAAACAGCTTTAAACACCTCTCGGAACAGCTCTAAACAGCTTTAAACACCCCCGGAACAGCTCTAAACAGCTTTAAACACCCCCGGAACAGCTCTAAACAGCTTTAAACACCTCTCGGAACAGCTCTAAACAGCTTTAAACACCTCTCGGAACAGCTGTTTGAACAGCTCACAGTGAACAGTATGAATGAAAAAGTACTGAAAGATCTGGTAAAGACGAAAAACAATTTGCGGAAAAAGTATATGCTTCTCAAGTCCTCGAAAATTGCCAACATCCAAGAATTGGAAAGTACTTTCAAGCCAATAGTTGAACCATTAAAAGAAATCGTTCAGCAGACGAAATCGCTTAGTACACCAAAGCATGAACAATTAACACCAAAGAAGAAACCAAAAGATGAAGCGTCAACACCCAACCCATTCGATTCAGATCACGATAATATCTATGGTCCATATATCGATAAGGAAACAAATTCCATGAAATTGAGTAAATCAACTTTTGCTGAAGATCAACAAAATTTCTACATCGATGAGGAGCCCTTCATCCGTACAAATGGTCTTTATCAGTTAATTTTCCATAGGAAACCCACACCGAATTTGTTTACACAGCAAGATTTGAAGGAATACCACAAGATATTGGAGAAAACCGGAGCGCATCTTAAGCAAAAACATCAAGGACCTATTAAAAGCAATAGAGGCTACAAGTACAACAAGATAATCAAACCGCTTCTTCTTCGAAAAATTGGCAGTGGAATGAAATACTCTGAAAATCCGATTGATTATGTCTACTGGGATGATACGAATGAATTGGTTAATCGTTTAAGACTCTTGATCGCATCCGAAGCAGCTGGCAATAATAATCTTGGGAATGAAATAAATTCAATTGTGGAGGAACTTCGCGAATCGAATATCATCCATTAGCAGTACGTATTGGAACTTCAACCAACCAACATGGATACATCGCTAATATTCACTCAAATACTAGACTTTCTCAAGAGCAATCAAAACACACTTCTTGAGGAACACTACGCAGAGCTATTAAATTCTATAGCATTCCTGCGGAAATTTGAAAATGTCAATTTCACCACCACCAGTAAATATGGTTATCATTACATAAATTGTCCTTGGTCATCGAATGATTGTCAAGTCGGACCAGATACATGTGCTTGCGACATGATTGAAAATAGACTTGTTAGAATTAAGAAACTAATGTTATTGTATAATCGTTTAAAACAATAAAGAGTACAAGAAAACAAATTTTTTTTCCTTTAGTACGTATTGAAAGTTCAACATGGATACATCGGTAATAGATTTTCTCAAGAACAATCAGCATACACTTTGTGAGGAGCACTACGCTGAGCTTTTGAACTCTATAATATTCCTGAGATATGACTGTAAATTAATAAATCATCCAAATCATTGCGAGGATGGTCCGGATACATGTGCGTGTTTGAGAATAGGGGTGAATGGGGGCGATGGTGATGATCTGAACGTGGATTCCAAGAGCATGCAAACTCAGATGAAGATCGTTCTGAGTGAAAACGACTTATCCGATCACCTCAAGACAATGATTGATGATATAAAGTCGAAATTGGAAGAATTCCAGGAAAGAGATAGTGGATGGGCTTTACTTTCGTTTACAAGAATCGAAGTAAATGTAAACAAGTACCAACAGTAGGAGGTTTAGGGGGACTCTGGCTCAAATTTAGGTGCAAAAGTGCAAATTTAAGTGGAGGCTTTGGCGCACATTTTTAAGTGGTAATTTAAGGGGGAGGGGGGGTTCTGACTCAAATTTAAGTGGTAATTTAAGGGAATTTAAGGGGTGAGGGGGGGTTTTGGCTCAAATTTAAAAGGTAATTCTCAAATTTAAGTGGTAATTTAAGGGGTAAGGGGGGCTCTGGCTCAAATTTAAGTGGTAATTCTCAAAGTTAAGTGGTAATTTAAGGGGTAATGGGGGGCTCTGGCTCAAATTTAAGTGGTAATTCTCAAATTTAAGGGGTAATTTAAGGGGTCAGGGGGGTTTTGGCTCAAATTTAAGGGGTAATTCTCAAATTTAAGTGGTAATTTAAGGGGTAAGGGGGGCTCTGGCTCAAATTTAAGTGGTAATTCTCAAATTTAAGTGGTAATTTAAGGGGTAATGGGGGCTCTGGCTCAAATTTAAGTGGTAATTCTCAAATTTAAGTGGTAATTTAAGGGGTAGGGGGGGCTCTGGCTCAAATTTAAGTGGTAATTTAAGTGCGATTTAAGTTGTTTGGCTTAGAGGTGTATGTGTATGTGTGTGTGTTTTTTTTTTTTTTTTTATGGTTTGCTCCAATGGATGTGGAATCTTCTTCAAGATACTGGTAACCCGTGCCACCAGCATGAACGATTCACGGGATATTATTCTCCTATGTCCTCGCGCCTACGTCCTAAACCACACCTCTGCACACGTCTACCACTCTCCCCGCGGAACTGCCGTTAGGTATTACATCGCGGGGCTGGTTAGCAATTATGCTCTATTCTGTACGGCCGCCTCTTGGGCTCTTCTTAGAGCTTCAGCTCTTCGTAGTGTAATCTGCACGTTTGGTATGAAAGAGACCTCTGTCCAGTCACTCTCCGATCTTGTCATGTAGCGTACGAGATCCTCCGGGGTTGGGAAGTTCGCTCTGTCTTCTACGAAGCGTGTGCAGTAGAACACTGCATGCTCCGCCTCTTCATTCACGTCTGGACATTCGGGGCACATAGGTGAGGAATCGTGCCCAAACCTGTGGAGGTATTTCCGATAGCCACCATGCCCCGACAGGAACTGTGTAAGATGAAAATTACAGTTCCCTATTTTTCTTTGCGTCCATTGTTCAATGGTGGGAATGAGCCTATGGGTCCACCTGCCCTTTGTGGAGCCATCCCAACTGGTTTGCCACAGTGTCATCGATGCCGCTCTTTCCTCCGTCTTTACTCTTTTTGCCTCCTGACGATTCAGGGGCCGCCGAAGGTACACCCTCTGGCTCTCGTTTGCGAGTATGTCAATGGGGATCATTCCGGCTAGAACACATGCTGCATCGTCAGATATGGTTCGGAAGCCGCTGATGGCTCTGATTGCACAGAGCCTGTACTGCGCCGACAACTTCCTCCTGCACTCATTAATTGCCAGTGCGCCAGCCCATATTGGGGCGGCGTACATCAGGACTGAGCTGACCACTCTGGACAGTAGAATCCTACGTGCGTATCCAGGACCGCCGATATTTGGAAGCATACGGGAGAGTGCCGCCTGCATCATCGATGCCTTTTTGCTTGCGTACTCAATGTGGGGTTTGAAGCGAAGTCTATTGTCAACCATGACACCGAGATACTTCAATGATTCCCTTGATCTTATTGTCTGATTTCCGATCCGGAAGTTTGCGTACTCTACCCTCTTGCGGCTGGTTATTAAGACAGCCTCAGTCTCGTGGGCAGCTAGTTCCAGACCGGCAGACTCCAACCAGTCCTTCATTTTTTCTATCGCCTCGTCAGCAGCAGACTCCACCTCGTGAACGTGCTTGGCAACTGTGACCACTGCGATGTCATCAGCGAAGCCTATTACCTTCACTCCATCTGGTAGTGGCAGACGTAGAATCCCGTCATACATGATATTCCATAGGAGAGGTCCAAGGACAGACCCTTGCGGGACTCCCGCGGAAACGCTGTAGTACTTAGCGCCCTCATCAGAGTGGTACCTTAGCTTCCTGTTACTGAGATAGTCTGAGACTATCCTCCACAGGTAGTATGGTGTATCCATTCTGGCAAGGGCTCTCCTAATAGAAGACCAGTTCGCCGAGTTGAATGCGTTTTTGACATCCAGCGTCACCACTGCGCAATATTTTTTCGTCCCCCATCTCCATCTTTCCCCCTGTATGGCTTCAGCGGCTGTATCTACTACCGCCTTTATGACGGTAGAACGCGATTTTCTGAAGCCGTTTTGGTGTTCTGACAGGGCTCCGTTTTGTTCAGCTACCGCAAGTAGCCTACCGTATATAATGCGCTCTAGGATCTTTCCTAGCGTGTCGAGTAGGCATATTGGGCGATATGATGATGGTTCTCCAGGTGGCTTATTTCCCTTTGGAAGCAGCACCAGGTGTTGGAATTTCCATGGTGTCGGGAACACTCCCTCCTCCAGACATCTTTGCATTGCTGTTATGAAAATGGCTGGTCTCGACTTCACTGCAGCCTTAACTGCCCTATTCGGGATGCCATCCGGCCCAGGTGCTTTGCTGTCGCCGATCTTCTTAGTTGCTTCGAACAGCTCAGCAGGCGTTACTGCCGGGATGTTCTGCGTGGTTATCTCTCTCGTGATGGTAACGCTAGTAGTTGGTCTGTGGGGAAATAGGTGCTCTACTATGCTCCTTAGCATTCTTGGGCAGGTTAGTTGTGGGGACCTGCTGCCTTTGATCTTCTTCATGACCACTCTATGCGCCATGCCCCAGGGGTCTGAGTCAGCTTCGTCGCAGAGCTGTTTAAAGCACTTTGACTTGCTGTCCTTAATGGCCCGTTCCAGTTCCCGTCTCGCCACTTTAAATGTTTTGAGCCGTTCCTGGAAATCCGGTCTGCCTCTGGATCTTTGGGATCTGCGTCGAGCTCGTAGGCATATCGCTCTCAGTCTCTTGATCTCCTCGGTTCACCAGTAGCAGAGCTCGCCTCTTTTACTCGGAGTCCTTCTGGGCATTGCTGCCGTTATGACCTGTGTCAGCTGTTGTGAGAGGGTCTCAGCTGAGCCATTGTTCGCTATGACGCTGGTATTCATCATTTCATTGAACACGTCTCTATCAAAAAGCGTGTCTTTCCATTTTGGCCCTGTTGAGACGGGGTGCAGCTTCCGTTTTTGCTTTCCGACGCTGAAGATTATCGCCTGGTGATCACTGTGCGTGTAGTCCTCGGTAACCCGCCATTTGGTATGCTGTAGTAGAGAGCTGCTCATGAACGTAATGTCGATGATTGACGCTCTACCTGCCTTACGAAACGTTTGGACTGCGCCGTTGTTGGCTAGACCAATGTCTAGCGATGCAAAGGATTCGAGAAGAGCTCTTCCCCTTTCATCCGTGATCCTGCTGCCCCAGTCGGTGGCCCAGGCGTTAAAATCTCCAGCAATGATCACTGGATGCTTCCCGCGTGCGTCGTTTACGATGTCATCCAGCAGCTTTAGATAGTCTGACATTCCAAGACTAGGGGGTGCATAGCAACTATAAACGTGCACCCCTTTTATCTTTGCAGACACGAAGTGATCAGCCGGGTGGCCGATCGATTGCAGGGCATGGTTCCCGCAGGTCCATATCGCCGCTCTTTTCGTGGTGTTTTCTATCCAGCTGTAACCATCTATAGATTTGTAGGGCTCACTTATCAGCGCTATGTCGATCTTCTTTTCTCTCACCGTTTGAGCCAGAAGATCTTGCGCAGCTGCACAGTGGTTTAAATTTATCTGGATGATATTTATCATATTAATTTAGCCAAAGCCTTCTTGAGTAGCGGGCACTTGCTGCTACCAGCTACCTGTCCAGCATTTTCTGGTGTGGCTATCTTGCACCAGAAGCATAGAGCATCTTTTTTGCAGACCTTGGCTATGTGACCTTCTTCTCCGCATTTTCTGCATTGTTTCGATCGGTCATGCTCGCTTTTACATTGCCGCGCCGTGTGGCCGAACTCCAAGCACCTGAAGCATTTGGTGAGGGCTTTACGGACTCGGATGCGACATCTCACCCAGCCGACTTTAACTTTGCTGATTCTATAAGTTTATTCGCCTTTTCTGCCGGTAATCCCACTGTCGCGATCTGTGTGCCACCGTAGGCTTTCCTAAGGCTAAGCACGTCTGCTTCGCTGATCTCAGTGTTGTACTGGGCCTTGATGGCGTCGCAAATGTCTCTTCTAGTGGTGACTTCGTCGAGATCTTTAATTTCCACCGTCGACCTCTGTGTTAAGGATCGTATCTCCACATCACCCCCGAGGTTCTCACCGATTATTTTTTTAAATTGCTCCGTTTGGTCGCCAGCTTTCCGTAGCTGGAACAGAAGGTCGCCTTTCTGGGTCCGTCTTATTTTCGTGACCGATTCATCCAAGTTATGAAGTTGGGTGTGTGTGTGTGTGTATGTGTGTATGTGTGTGTGTGTGTGTGTGTGAGAGAGAGAGAGAGAGAGAGAGAGAGAGAGAGAGAGAGAGAGAGTTACAGATGTGATTCAAGGTTGGGGATATGTGTCATTGTAGGATATGTACTCATTACGCAATTCTCATGAGACTTGAGATAAGAAGAATTATTTTTAAAAAAAGTTTCTAACAATTCAAATCATGCTTCTGAACAGGAAATACAAATTTCGGTGCTTTAGTTTTTGCGATGCTGTTTTTTTCTCATGCTTCTATGGAACTATAGCAAGGTTGATAAGCATGTGTGGTCATGAGGCTTGAGATAAGAAGAATTATTTTTAAAAAAAGTTTCTAACAATTCAAATCATGCTTCTAAACAGGAAATAAAAATTTCGGCGCTTTGCGATGCTGTTTTTTCTTTTTTCTTTTTTACATTTGAGATAAGGATTATTTTTTAACATATGATTTAATATAAAAGCGAGGTTTTCATTGCATGCAACATTCATGTGCGAACGTCCTTGAAAAAAAAGAAAATAAAAAAAATGTTTCGTTGTGAGATATGTGAACGCGAGTTTCGGGTAAAATATTCCTTTGTGAGACATCAGCAATTAAATAGGTGTAGTATAAAGAGGAAGCAGCATCAGCAACAGTCATCTATAAAGAAACAATGCTTACCGCAGCCATCAACATCTCAGGTAGCGACAACTAAGCCTATAATCTTTAAGAGATGTGAGTTATGTGAAGAGGATGTTATCGTGAGGAATTGGGTTCAACACCAAAGAAAAAATAAGCATAAGGAAAGAGTGAGGACGTTTCTAAGTGAAAATGTATCATACATAGAAGGTGCTTTCATAAACAGAATCAAAACATTTTCAATTGCAAATAAGGATGAAGCAATATTGGATGTGAAATTGCTATTTGAGAAAAATTGCGTTATAATAAGGGAATTACTCGCAAGTGAATTGAAATCTATGAATGCATTAAAGTTCAACATAGAACTGTTTTGTGAGTTTGTTAATTCTGTCGATATTGACGATGATATGGTTATGGAAGTTGAAAGTATGCAAACCAAAATGTGTACAATCCTAGCAGAGGATGATATACCCATGGAGATAAAAAATATGATTGATGACATCACAACAAAACTGGAGGAATTCCAAGAGAAAGATAGTGGATGGGCCCTAATTTCATTTTTAAGAATTGAAGTGAATATAAATAAATACCAACCGCTTCGAGCTTCTTCATTCTTTAAATTACCACTACAGATAATCTTGAAAAAAGCATGTATAAACGTGAAAAATGACGATGAATTTTGTTTCAAATGGTCCATAATATCAGCTCTTGATGAAAATGTCACAAATAATCATGATAGACCATCAGTGTATAATATAAGTAACATAACAATGGAGACAATAAAAGTTAATGGAACAGTTCTCAATTTTAGCAACATGAACTTTCCTCTGAAGGTTAAGGATGTGAGAATTTTTGAAATGAATAATCCAACTATTAGCATAAATGTGTTTGGTTATGAATTGAATGCAAATGGAGATGACTACAATATTATTGGACCTTACTACCATACGTGTAAGGAACAGGCGAAGCATATAAACTTGCTATATTGTGAAAGTAATGATGGTAATCAAACTCATTATGTATACATTCGTAATATTTCACGTTTATTGAGAAAGCAAATCACAAAAAAGAGAACACAACTGCATCTCTGCAGTGGTTGCTTACTACGATTTGCTAGCGCATCCCATTTAGAGAAACACAAAAGCGAATGTTGCAAACTTGTTACATTAATGCCAGATTAAGGCAAAAATATGCTTGCATTCGAAAATTATATATATGCTGATTTTGAATCTATTCTTAATCCACTGAATCATTCTTTGCCCAATCCACAAATTTCATCAACAACAGATGTAGAGCAACACATACCTTGTGCATTTTCGTATTACATCAAATGCTCGTTTGATGATAGTTTGGATAAACATGTAACATTTGTTGGTAAGTGAATTGAAAAACAAATTTTTTCTCAATTAATTATTAATTTTTTCTTTAGGTGAAAACGCATCCGATAAATTTATAGAAATGTTGACTGAAGATCTGAAATTGATTCATCGAGAAGTTATAGAGAAACCAAAACCTATGAATTTGTTGACTGACAGCGAGCAAAACAGACACCAAACCTCTCCCGAATGTCATATATGTAAGATTAAATTTCAATATTTAGAGTCAAGAGTTAGGGATCATTGTCATTTCACTGGTGCATATAGGGGACCGGCACATTCGAAATGCAATTTAGATTTTCGCATACCAAAATGTTTCCCAATTTTGTTGCACAATTTTTCTGGTTATGACTGCCATTTGTTTGTGAAAAGTTTGGGAAAAAATTCCCGGTGAAATAACGATAGTTCCACTTAATAAGGAAAACTATATTTCACTTACTAAGTGGATACAATTAGATGCACATAATTCACTTCAAATGAGGTTTTTAGATTCGAATCGCTTTCTTCAGTCTAGTATAGATTCTTTGGCGAAAAATCTTACAATTAATGATTTTATTATTAACAAAAAAGTTTTCCCAAATGATGAATCTTTTAGATTGATGCTTAGGAAAGGTGTATTTCCCTATAATTATCTTAATTCCTGGGAGCATCTTGATGATTGTTCTCTTCCACCAATCACAGCATTTTACAATAAATTGACAGATGAGCAATGTAAAGAGGAGGATTATGATCATGCACTAAAAGTATGGCATCATTTCAATTGTCAAACTTTTAAAGATTGTATGCTCTTGTATCTACAGAGTGACGTGCTCTTGTTAGTGGACATATTTGAAAATTTTCGCAGAGTTTGCATGAAGATATATGAGTTAGATCCTTGTCAATATTATACAACTCCTGCTTTATCTTGGGACGCAATGCTAAAAATGACAAAAATTAACTTAGAACTTCTAACAGACATTAATATGTTCAATTTCTTTAAGAAAGGCATTCGAGGTGGATTGTGTCAATGTAGTCATCGACATGCCATTGCTAATAATAAATATCTACATAATTATAATCCAGATAAATTGAGCGAATATCTCATGTATTTCGATGCAAACAATTTATATGGTTGGGCAATGTCGCAACCGCTCCCTCATGGAAATTTTCAATGGCAGACTCCTGAGCTGTATACAACTGAATTTATTTCTAAATTAAGCAACAACAATGAAATGGGTTATGTATTGGAAGTAGACTTAGCTTATCCATCAAATCTCCATGATAAGCATAATGATCTACCATTTTGTTCAGAGAATATGAAACCTCCGAATAGTAAATTTTCCAAGTTGATAGCAAGCCTGCATCCAAAGAAAAATTATGTGATTCATCTGAGCAATTTACAACAAGCTCTTAAAAATGGATTAATTCTCACTAAAGTTCATAGAGTTATATCATTCAAGCAATCTAATTGGTTGCAACAGTATATTGAACTAAATACTAATCATAGGAAAAAAGCTACAAATAAGTTTGAAAAAGATTTCTTCAAGTTAATGAATAATAGCGTGTATGGAAAGACTATGGAAAATGTAGAAAGACGAAGGATTGTTAAAATTCTAACAAGATGGGAATCAAATGGAATTGGGCTCAGCGCCAGAAAATTAATTGTAAATCCCAATTTTCATAGTCGCTCCATATTTACCCCAGAAATGTGTGCTATTGAAATGAAAAAGTCGAAGATAGTATATAATAAACCAATTTATTTCGGATTCGTTGTATTAGAATTATCGAAATGGTTAATGTATGATTTTCATTATGATTATATGAAAGAAAAGTTTGGTGATTCAATACGATTGAATTATACAGATACAGATTCATTGATTTATTCGGTAATGAGCGAGGATTTTTATAGTGATATCTATAACGATATAGTTAATATTGAAAGATCAAGATTTGATACTTCAGAATATCCCGCAGACAATTTACATAATTTTCCACAAACAAATGGCAATGTATTGGGCAAATTCAAAGATGAAAATAATTCCCAAAAAATGATTGAGTTTATAGGTGTAAGAGCCAAAATGTATTCTTTTAGCATAGATACTGGTAAAGTGGTAAAAAAAGCTAAGGGAGTAAAGAAATCAGCAGTAAAGAGTTTAGATATAAGAGATTATCGTAAGTGTTTAATTAAAAAACAATGTATATTTAAAACAATTTATACTTTTAGAAGTAGATTACATAATATTTATACTCAGAACTTGAATAAGTTATCTCTTAGTTTTCAAGATACAAAACGATATATATGTAAAGATGGAATAAGTAGCTATGCTTGGTGGCATTACAAAATTCAATTAAATGAAACGTAATTTTAATAAAAAACAAAAGTTTTTTTTCTTTTTCCTGTTTGAATGGTTCTTATCTATCATTGTGGTTTGAATTAAAAATAATTAAAATGTGTGAATATAATTATACACAACATGGGCGAAATAGTTCTTATCATTGTGATCAGCACGTTTTGAAGTATTTGTAAGTGCGCTCGTTTAATTCAAGTATAAAACGACAAACAAATTCGTAAAAGTAATTACTAAATTGCTCGTTTCCAAACTGAACACACGCATACAAAATGGATGTACTAAAAAAGTTGACGGAAGTGGAGAACACCCATAGCAAGATATTTACCAAACTTGCATGTCTGGTTAGAGGTAACGCATATCCAATAGAGAGTATCAGGATATGAAAGACGAAGCATGGAGATGGCCTCCTGTGTGAGTTGCCCGACTGTCAGGTAAGTCTCATTTTCAATATGTGAAAACAAAAATATTAATTTTTCTTTTTTATCATAGGTTTTTCTTCCATCACGTTATAAAGAACTCCCAGAGGAAGTACTCCGAGAATTAAATACAAAGACTTATACATTAACCTACATTGAACCTCGTGGAAATTCCAGCCACATAGCATTTGCCAAAAAGCAGCCAACTGAATAAAAAACAGAGAAAATAAAAAAAAACTAAACCTAAATTATTATTTCGTTTTTTTATTTATACAATTTCTTTATTCACAACAAACTCTCTTACAAGCAGGGAATTTTCTAATGCACAACTTCCAATGTGTTGTTGTTGATGATATTGACATCTGTTGAATGTTGAAGTGGACTTGCATCGAAGTTGACTAAAGTTGTCACTTCCATATTCTTCAATATTAAATACTTGTAATGTATTCTTCTTGTCAACAAGGATTTCATTGATCCATTCTCTCTTTTCTATTCCTTTGACAAAAATCATTGTATCCTCTCTCATGTTCCTTCTCAAAAACTGTTGTACACTCTTAAAGGAAATTGCACCAGTGCTCCAAGAAATTTTAAGATGATTTCTTTCCAACCATTTCACTTGTCTTTGATCTTTAAGCATTAATCGTTCACAATTATATGGAGGTTTTATTAGAAAAACATTATATTCATTAAAATTAAAAGTGACTGCTAGTTCTTTTAATATAAACTTGTTATTTATTTTAAATCCTTATATGTCTATTGTTACAAATTTTGTATTAAGCATTTTTTCTCGTTTTCATGCGTGTGTGTAAGTATAAAGCTGAATTATAACTAAAATTAAATAATTCTTTTAACATCGCCCGTAAGTGGAGTATATTCTATGAGTCGATCATGTATGAGAATACAAAAAGCTGAAGTATTTTCTGGTATATTCTTTGCAGTTTTGAGTTCAACTTTTATATCAATAGGCCCGGTTTTAATTGATTCATTCTGGTGAGTTACATCAACCACAATGATTGGGGCCAATTTTTCAAATTCTTCTCGTGATAAGAGAGGTTGAGGTTCACGCATATAATAGCTCTGTTGAAATTTAGTATACATTTCATATAAAATAGCATATCGATTACGATCAAATTTCAGATTCAGATCATCATATGGATATGTTTCAGAATTGAGATGTACTTTTATATCAGTCAAATTACAATGGTGCAATCCAGTTGAAGTTTGGAAAACTATTAATATAAATCGTGGTCTCTGGCTCTGTGGAGAAAGCTTCACATTCCACAGGTGATGCATTCCTTGTGATAGTGTGGGATTAAGATGACAATCCCAGCTTCGAAATGCAATTGGTAAACTCTTTCCGCTATTTATCGTCTTGAGAATTTCCAATTTTGAGAAATCAGCCAACTGTACGTGAGGCACTTTCCATGTTGAATTCAAAATATTCAATTGAATTTTTTCCTTTGCCTCACTTGAATAGACAGCATTCAGATCAGATTTCGAACGCAATAATATAAGCTCATGTTTAGAATTCAAAATTATTTTATTGAAATCTTCAGCGAATCCTAGAAGCATTTTGAGTGGAACACAAAAATTAAAATAACCATTTTCTACAGATGGACTATTTCTCGCAAACCATCCAGCATTTTTCAGCATTTTGTCTTCGTCATTGTTTAAGGAAACAAAATTTTTAATCGAGGTTGTTGTTCCCATGTATCGTGTACGATCTATTTCAATTCCATTGATTTCATAACGGATTTCATCAAACATGTGTGCTACACAGTTATTCTTCAATTTAATGTTTGTTGATTTTGTTCCATTGTCTAGAGTTACAAATCCTTCGATATAAATATAACTCTCACAAGGTAATAAATATAGATCTTGATTCTGAATAGATATTCTAATTTCATCATTATTTTTAAATGCTTGTAAGTATGGTATGTAACTATGATATTCTTTTTTTATGATGCTTTCATCATAGATGGGTTTTTGTAGAACTTTTAAAATGTCACTCATGTTTTTTTTTTTTTTTTTTTTTATAAGAGATGAAATCCCAATGATTTTAAGAATTTTTTATTATCTGCGCTCAGATTTTTTCTTCGATGTTTAGGTGTAGTTGGCTGTATCCTTCTCCTTCTTAATAATGCTTCTTGGTTGGACGATAACGAAGAAGTGATAGGAGATACAGATTTCGTATTGTTTTTATTGTTTTTTTTTTTTTTTTTTTATTCATTTTTGTTTATTAATTCAGAAAACTTACATACTAGACAAAAATGCTTAAAGCTAGTTGGACGAACAATGTTACTATTTCTAACTTACTGGCCCTAGGCGGGCGCTCTAAGCTAAACTTAATCTTAAATTATGTCTTTCGACCTACCCTAACTATAATTAAATTAGATACTAATATTTAAACGAACAATTGTATATTATGAAAAAATTAAAACATAATGATTTAACATTGTATTTAAAAATTACAAACTGACTTACATTCTACCATAAAATAAACTTAAACAACTAAACAAATCTACTTATATATGCATATACATTTATGTATACTATATCCTATACACATATGTATACGCATATATCCTTATATACATTATAATGTATAAATGTATCTACTTGTGTACATAAATACATCATTTGTCAAACATTTTTTTTTTTTTTTATTTTATATATATTTTTTTTATTTATATACAACTTAAACTACCTTACAACTACCCTAATATATGGAAGTCGGCCATAGGTTGCAGCTGATGAATTTCCATAACCCACTGCAAGACAGTGACCGACTGCGTCCCATAAGGGGATACGCACCACCCTTTCTACCCCGGGTCTAAAGGGTTCGACGCTGGAGTTCCTTCGCTCCCCAGCCACCAGAATCTTCGACGTTGCATAGCAACATCCCGCACATCCCGACTCGATACCGCTGTACTGAACCGGAGGAGACCCTCCTCAGGTCGTTGTGCGACGGAACGGTCGTGGTTGAGTCGCCCATCCACAGTTGAACGGGCGATGTGAAAAATGAGCGGTACCGCATTTATGTCTTGTAACAGACCGTACATGTCTAAATGGAGAAAAGCTTCTGGGGGACGAAGCCACTGTGACGTACCCTTTCATGGTACTGAGGATTGGGGTAGTAAGCCCCAGAGATCAAGTTATTGACTGAGTTCATCGCTCTGGCAGTATGGCCTCGAATCAATTTCAACAGGAAATTGTCCACTCGTATCAGGTTCGCCCCGCTGTATAAGACCTCATTGGAGTAGAATTTTTTGTACTGGGACTCTGGTGTTCTGTAAAGGCGAAGGCAAGCCCTAAGACAAGCCCTCTCAAACACCCGAATCTTTTCCATCAAGCTTGCACTCACGTTGAACCACACGGGACAGCCATAGGTGAGCATTGGCCGGATGAGGGCCATGTAGCAGATCACCTTCACCCTCGCATCGAGTTGGCTGTTGTAAAACAGTCTCTTTGTAAGAGCGAAAGCGCCTCGGGCTCGGGCTAGAGCAGCATCTACATGTTTGTTAAAATATAGATAATGATCTAGCCAGATCCCCAGGTATCTGACTACAGTCCTTTGCGCCAGTGGTTGCCCGTGACGCCCAACAATTGAGAACTTTCGCCAATTCTTTTTTGTATCCGCCGAAGCCCTATACAACGGGGTCCTGAACAGTATGGTTTCCGACTTCTGAAAGTTGATATTCAACTTCCAGTCATCGCAACTTCTCATGAATGAGTCGAAGTCACCCTGCGCGAGAGTAGTGATGTCCTCGATCTTTTTGCCTGATCTGTACACAATCAAGTCGTCGGCATACGCAATAACGTGAGGAAGAGAACTTATCAGATCGCTCAAGAAAATGTTGAACAGGATCGGCGAATTAACGGCACCCTGTTGGAGACCATTTTTTACTTCAAATATACCTGCAGAGGTCACATTGCCATTCTTGACGACGAACCTTCTACCAGTAAGCATGTTACACAATAGGTACAGCAGTGCTTTACTAATGCCTAGCCCATTGAGCTTGTAAAAAAGTCCTTCTAACCATACGGTGTCGAAGGCCTTCTCCAGGTCAATCAGGCAGGCACCCGTACATTGTTTCTGGCTCTTGTTCCATTGGATATCCGACACCAGTTTCGACGCAGCATGAATAGTGTCATGCCCCGCTTTGAAACCGAATTGGTTATCCGGAATAATATGTTTGTCCTCTGTCCAGTTGGTCAGAGCTCTATTTATCACCTTCTTGAATACCTTGCTGATGTTCGGAAGGAGACTAATTGACCGGAGGTTGCACGGATTCGAAGAATCTTTACCTCGCTTGGATATGGGTTGCACAATCGCAGTTTTCCAATGTTCCGGATAATGTGCATTATTCAGAGCATTGTTAAACAGGATAGTGTACATATTAACCACATCTACGGGGAGATGTCTTAGCACAATGTTCGAGATCCCGTCGATTCCAACTGACTTTTTTTTCTTAAGTGATTCGAAGACCGCTTGGAGCTCTGTCTTCGCTATGAACGGGGGATAAACCCCTTCGTCGGCGATGACATTATCTGCCATGTTATCTTCATTGAACACGACAAAGCCGATGTTCTCAGATCGCCATTGTTGCATGTCTTCTCGAAGTTGCGAGTTGCTAGATTGTACGCGATTCTCCAGGTCGTGGTTTGGGCGAACACTCACATTCACCTTATACACTTCCTGAAAGACCGCGCCTAGTACCTCCATTTTTTCGTGCGGGTCTTCGACCACAAAGAAGTTATCGTCGAGTACCGCGCTATCCGGATCAATACCTGCTGTAGTGAGTAATTGTTCGTTGTCCGTCGTTCTGGGGAGCTTAAGACACGGAAGATCGCTACGCTTACTGCGAAAGAATTTGTTTATTTGCGGGAACATGCTCGGGTTGTTGGATCTAACAGCCCGAATCTTATTGTTCCAATGCAAGTTAACAGAAACTCTGTAATTTTGGACAATTAGTGTTTGAATGTTCTTAATGAGCGATTTCAGTGTCCTAATTTCCTCATCTCGTCTGTCAGTAAACCGCATGTACAAGGTTTTTAATCTTGACAGGAGTCTACTTTTTCGTTGATGTAGTGCGTCAATAGTCGCATTGCGGTACAAGTTTTCGTTATTTCTTCGTGTATACCGTGGTATCGTGCTATCCATCGTTCGTTTTATTGTCTCGTCCAATTGTATTAGATACATGTCAAACTCCTCGTTTGACAAGTTTCTATTGGACGGTATGTGGGAGCGCATTCGAGGAAACTGCTCTCGTCATTTGTCTGGAGAAGCGTGTCCAGCGTGTCCTACTGTAATTGTAGGGATACGTTTGAACAAACTCTCCTAATTCCGCAATATCGTTGGGGATCTTGATTTCGGCACTGAGTCCGCAATGGTCACTGAGATACACGAAAGTATTCAAACAGTTTACCGTTTGTGAGTTTGTGTCTGTCAGCTGCAGTCTTGCGTCAAATAGCAGGAGATCCAGATAAGAGCCGCTTCTGGGGTATGACGAGATCTCTGTTGCTTTCAAATCGAGTCTGTACTCGACACTGTGTAAGCAGTACCAGTTGTAAAGCTGGTCCCCTCTATAATTGGAGACTATGTTTCCCCAATATCCATGTCGGGCATTTAAGTCCCCGGCCAAAATGAAATAGTTCTCCTCCGAGTCCAGTCTTAGACATCGAAAGAGTGAATCGAGCTCTGATATAGTCGTTCTGGAACTGGGGCAGCCGGAGGAGTAGACCGACACCGCATACAGCTTCTTTCCACTGCGGAGAGAAATGCACACGATGCAGGCCTCCAACTCTTGAAACCGTCGAACTTCACTACTATACACTACTTTGTGTTTAATGTTATTTTTAATGAAGATCGCAACACCGCCTCCACCATTGGAGTTGGGCCGGTCTCTCCTAATAACATTATAATTACTGTGCTCCAATGTGCCTCTCTGGGTTAGCTTGGTTTCGCTAATCAGAAATAGCTCTGGGCTTTGATCGTCCAACAATCTATAGAGCTCGTTTTTTCGCGGGATCCCTATCAATGAATTTGCATTCACTGCAAGGATCTTATATGTGCTCTCCGTCTGCGCAGCCATTAAGACTGGTGACGTGCTTGGTTCTGCAGGAGCGCCAGAATTTGGCCTACCTGCTCCTCTAACCGATCCATACGCCTTTCAATGGAGGATTTCCAATCGGGCGTTGGATCGTGTGCTCTTGGCACTGAAGGCTGCTGCACTACCTTTGGTAGCTGCTGCTCTCCCGTGTTCCTCTGACCAGACGCCATTTGGGCATAGGTCACTTGAGGAGTGAAGGTTATTACTGCCCCGAGTGGATTTTTCACTGAGGGCTGCTTTTGCAGAACCATTTTTGCCTTACGCTCCTGGAATTTAGGACAACCCCGATAGTTAGCGGTGTGCCCCGCGTTCCCGCAGAGTACGCATTTGAGCTGACTTTTGTCAGCTGCTCCCTGTTGCCCCAGAGAACAATTATCCGCACTGTGGTTCTCTCCGCACTTAACGCATCGGGGCTGCATTTGGCAGTTCGACGCGGCGTGCCCGAACCTATGGCAGCGAAAGCATTGGGAAATGCCATTGCGCCTTATTATACTTTCCCAAATGCATTTGTGGTAATCTAAGTATTCAATTTTCTTTAGATTATTCACTTTGCTTGTGGGTGTGATCTGCACAATATAAAAGGGCAATTTCCGCCCCTCTCTCTTTGCCTTAGCTGTGGTGAAGGGCTTGACCCCGACGAACTCAATACCGTCGCACACTTGCTCTTTGAGCATTTGGAGGACCTTCTCCGTTTCGAGCGGACAATTAAGCTTTAAGAGCCGGGACTGGCATTTTTCACCTTTGGGGGTGAAAGAAAAGAACTCCAGCGACGACATCCTTAGGTATTCTTTAACTTGAATGTAATCATCCACTGTCTTGCAGTGGATTGCGTGCTTTTCAGCACCTTTATTTTTACATATAAAAAAATTACCTGAACCTACGGCCTCCTTGCACAACTTGGCAGTTTGCTTAATATCTGCCTTGTAGATGTTGATGGGTGGCACTTTGTCATTTTTCAGTGTCTGCGGTTGAGTTCCTGGCTGCTGCTGTTGAGTAGCTGGGACTTGTCGCTTTTGTGTTGCTGGCTGCTGTCGGTGTTGTTTTGCTCGTCGCTGCTGTGTTGCTGACCGCTTTTGTGTTGCGGGTCGCAGTTGTTGCTGAGTTGTTGGTTGCTGTTGTGGGTGTGTTGCTGGCAGTTTCTCTGTTTCCTGCCGCTGTTGTTGCTGGGTTGCTTGAGGTTGCTGTTGTTGTACAGCTGCTTGTGGCTGTTGGACAGCTGCTTGTTGCTGGAGTGCAGCTTTTTGTTGCTGCTTGTTTTGTTGCGGCTTCTTCGTCATTACTTTAAGGTGTTGTTGGCCCTTTGACTCTTGGTCCAACTTTCTCCTCGCTAGAGTTCTCGCTCTCAGCTCTCTTATTTCATGAAGGAGTCGCTGAACCTTCTCTTGCATGTCGCCAACTATGTTTTTTTTTCAGACGAATTACTCGCTCCACTTCGTTTTCTGTGTCGGAGGCGAGTGAATCGAAGCTGTTGCTGCTGACAGCGAACAAGCCTTCCCCTCCATCAGATACATATTGTACCGTCTCTTCGCCTTCTCCCCCTGACTCGGCTGCTGAAGAACATGAAGATGCCGCTCCACTCTGCTCTTCCCCCTGCAGCCCTGCGGGTGAGGCATTGGTGTTGCGGCGTTTTGTGTTTTTGGGAGCTGTTTTCTTCCTCCTCCTTTTTACTGCGCCTTCTGTGGGCACCGTTGACTGGTGGCCTGACTCTGCCAGCGGTTGCTGTGGGTCATTGGCCGCTTGTACGAGCGCGGACCGCTCGCTATTATCCATTTCCCGCACTCACTAGTGTATTTATGGAGCACGGGAAAAAAAAAAAAGTATTTTTTTGGTTGAGTCCCCGAACTGGGGATCGAACCTGCACTAGTAGAGTCAAGACCAGCGACTCTACCCAACCGGCTGACTGCTGCTGTTGAAAACTTGCGGCACTTGCTCTACTTGACTACCGCGATTAACTCTCTTTGATTAGAAGCCGAATCACTCGCGAACTACCACTGCACAGTTCAGATGTCTGTGAACGACTGATGTTTTTATTGTATATAATCATTGATGCTTTGGTCTTAGATGCAGTCTAAGAGTAATTGTTTCTCCACGAAAATTAATCAGATTACCGCTTTGATCAACAATTTGAATTGTAATTGAACTTATCTGTCTGACGGTCAACGGCAAATAAATAACATTTCTTGGTATCTCATCTAATTTATGTCCGGGACTAACATTCATCGAAAATTCATGCAATGTATGTGCTGGTGAGTTATTGATATATGACCCACTCACAATACTACATTCTACTCGTATTGCGTTGACCTTTGTTATACGAATAGGTATATCTGATTCATAAAACTTGTTTGCTTTTAACACTCTCTCACTAAAGCCCATTAATGAGCCAATACTTCGATTTTTAGTAAAATCAATATCATTTTCACAATAAATTTCTGTATTGAGTGTATTGTAATTAGCATTAATGTAGAGCTTACTTCCTTTATAGTGTTGTTGGTATTGTTTCTGCAAATACTCAATGATATCCTCGAATTCATATGAGCCTACAGGAATTTCAATAACAGTATCATTTATATGAAATAAATTATTTTCTAAATCAACGTTGGGCACTGAGTTAAATGTATGAAAATCAACAAGTCCACACTCATAGTCTCTATCCAAGTCGATTGGTGGAAAATAATAAATAGTAAGAATTGATGTTGTACCGCTTAAAACAAGTGTTAGTGACATTTTGATGATCACTTATAAAATGAAGTGTGAAATAAAAAAACAATGCTTTAAGTAATATATTTTTTATTGTGTATTACAATATATTTCTTTTATCAATCCAAGAGTTATGTTCATTTGAAAAACCCAACCACTTCACATAGACTCTATCGTCCCTAGTACGTAGGATTTTTTCCACAAGATATTTATCTGTATATCGTGTCTTCAGCAGCTCATTTTCATAAAATCCTCCCTTGATAGCATTTCCCTGATAATCTTCTAAAATATAGGTGACCGGATTTGTGAGCTGAATTGTTTTAATTTTAAAAATTTCTGTTGTCCAATTTGGTGTATAGCCCTTATAAAAAGTATGTTTGTATTTACTGATTCGTACGTGTTCATCAACGAAGAATTTTGGCTTGCCAAATATTTTTACGTTATTGTAAGCCTTTTAAGATTTGCTTCTCATTTGAATAATTTACATTTCTTGGAGGTATTCCAATAGTACGATGTTTTGTACTATTTATTATATTATAACTAAATTCCTTCCACATAAGACTCTTCAGAGTCCTATTGAAGCGTTCAATTATTGAGGCCTTCATAACACTGTTAGTTGAGTAATGATTTACCTTATATGTTACCATTAGATTTTTAAATTTTTTGTTAAAGAATTCTTTTCCATCATCAGTTTGTAAATTTACTGGTGATCGCTTCGCCTCAAGAAAAATGCTTCTCATAGCTTTAGTGACGTCAGAAGCATTTTTAGTCTTTAGTGGCACCGCCCAAGCTAATTTCGAAAACGTGTCTATGATGGTTAAAAGAAAATGATAGCCCTTGTTGAATGATGAATAATTAGCCATTTCCACTAAATCTGCTTGCCAAAGATCATCTATTCCTTTGGTTATCACTCGTCGTCTTTGGAAGTTTCTACGGGCTTGCCTATGAAGTTCATCTACAATACCCCTTTTCTCATCAATACTCATATCCTACGATTGGTTTTCTCTAGCACTTCTAAGGATTTTGGTTTGATAAATTGTTCGAAAATATAATCTTCGATTCCTTTGTATCTGTCTTCAGTATATTTTATGTGTGAATCTATAGATGCTTTACTCTCTGCCTTTATCGAGTTGATCAACTTTGTATGTATTTCTATTGTATCGTTAATCTGTTTCTTTTCACTTTGGAGGAATGTCTTTAGTTTTCCAATCTCTTTGCTTATGTTGTTCTCCAGCAGTATGTTATCTTTTTCAGCTTTCAAAACCATCTGATTCATATTATCTGTAACAAATACCTTCGAAGCTGCATCATTATTATCAATAGATAACGCCAGATTTTTTAGCCGTTTAAAATGAAGATTAATATTCCTATCCTGATCCAAATGAAAACCTAATCTTTTTCCCAAACGTTTGTCACTATAATGAGATGAACTACCGAACTTATCAACATGCATTTTGCTAATGACTAAGTACATTCGGATTTATCTTATTATATTAATTTCTCTTAGTTCTTCAATAATGGAAATTATTTCATTGTTATGATTCGTATGGCCTGCTGTTTGTGATGAAATCAGAAGCTGTAATCGTTCTACTAACTCATTTGGATCGTCCCAATATACATAATTAGGTTTCTGCTCACTTACTGTCATTAGACCAGACAAAACAGGGTCTGTTTTGAATAGCGTTTTTATAATTTTCTGATATTTGTATGCTTTAGTTCCTTTGATTTGCTCATTTTAATCATACCTACGCCTATGTGCATTTGTTTTTTTTTAAAATTTCCTTATAATCTTGTAGATCACCATCATCATAGTGCTGGGGCTTTTGATGGAATAATAATTCAAAGAGACCCGGTGTAACAGACCAGCTATTATCATTTATTGTTATTTGTTTCGCGATCAATTCAAATGACTTATTACCCAATTTCCATTCATTATTTGAATCTCTATAGGGACCATATAATTTATCTAAATTATTATTACGTTCCAACTCTATTAAATTCAATAGCAATGTATCGTTGTTGCTGACACTTGCAGTGCTGTCATCTACACTCGATTGTGTGAAGAATGTATTTTCCTTACTGCTGTCAGATTTATTTTTAATGGTTTTGTAGGGAGTACTTGTATTGCTTTTTATAGATTTTTTCATAAATTCAGGCTCGAATTCGACGTTAGGGTTATCGAAATTTTGCTTGCTACTTTGAACCAATTCCTTGAGTGGTTTAGTGATGGGCTTAAAGGTATCTTCTAATAAAGTCTCTGCTAGCGTTCCATGCTCTTTAATACTATTAAATTTTTTCTTTAATACTTTTCTAGTATTAATTACATCTTTCAATATTTGCTCTTTCGTAATCATTATTTATCCAGATCTGACCAGATATCACATCAGATCAGATCAATCAGATCAGATCAGATCAGATCATTACAGCTTGAAAACAAATTATAAACTAATTGAGAAAGTATGAAGCGAAAGTATTTATAGTCGTATAAAAACATCAAACCGTTTCCTATATCGTCCATCATCTAAAGGATCTTCTTTGATGATAACAAGAAAACCATATCTCTCCTTCCAACATTCACTGCACACATTTGAAAACTCATTGAAACTCATATCCGCTCCCACATGATCATTAAATATGTTTCTCAAATTTAATTCATCTTGCTTGAACATTATGATCACATTTGCATTGTCTCGTATTAAATGTTTTGGAATTCGTGTATATGATTGACATAAGTAAAATGCATCAATATTTTTATGACGTCCCATACAAAAATATGATCTCATGTTATTTTGATTCTCACGCGCTACATAGTCGAAAATAATAATAGAGTTAGTTTTTGCTTGATCTGGTGGTAGAATCTCTTCATTTTCAGAAAATGTATAATATCCCATACCCTTTATAGGTTTTATTAACTGTTTTAGATACTCATATTTTGGTTGATACAGCGACTTTGAATAAACATAAATATTTTTAAACTTGAGACCATTTGGGCTCTCTATTAAGCTCAACATGACATTTGTTTTTCCACAATTTGATGGTCCAACAATTAAAGCTCTAACTGAATTCGGTAAAAGTGAACTATGTCTTCTTTCCAATAAACCATTATTGGTATTGAAGTCAATATTTCGCACCAATAATTCCTTATGTTGTTTCACGAAACGCATATTAATGACTGATTACATATATATGTATGTGTTATTTTTTAAATTATTTCAGTCTGAAAAGATCGATTAAGTTAGTCGAATACATAAAAATGGTATTGATTCACAAAAAATCAATCGGTTGTAAGAGAAACACTGTAGGAGGAGGAGGAGGCCTTATAGATAGTATTATAAATTCACTGCCAGTGGAGCTTCATTTACCGAGTTATCAATTTTGTGGACCAGGCACTAAGCTCAACGTTTAGCTAGAGGTGACAAAGGAATTAATCCTCTGGATGCTTCTTGTAGACAACACGATATTGCTTATTCACAAACAAAAGATATAAATAAACGTCACGAAGCCGATCGAATATTAGCTCTCAACGCATGGGCAAGAGTTAAGTCGAAAGACAGTAGTTTAGCTGAACGCACAAACGCATGGTTAGTAACAAATGCAGTGAAGGCTAAAGTTAGATTCGGAATGGGTAATACACACCCCACCACAAGCAAAATTAAGAAAAGAAAAACTAAAACGAAGAAGAAAAATAGCAAACGCAAGTGTGGTAATGATACCTTCAGTAAGCTTATAAGAAAGACAAAAAAGATTTTAAATAAAGAGAAACCGCAAGATGAAGAAAGTGCAATACAAATTGCCCAAAAGATAATTGGTGATTCCCTTAAGAGGAAGAAAACATCCATGCACATTCCACGTATAATACCTATTCCCAAGATTGGAGGCTTTCTCCCTCTAGTACCAATTTTGACAGCTCTCGGAGCGATCGGTGGTTTAGCATCAGGCGGAAGTGCCATTGCAAGAACATTAAATGAAACTAGATCTGCAAGAAAACAACTTGATGAAGCAAATCGTCATAATAAGACTATGGAGGCCATTGCCTTAGGAAAAGGCTTGTATCTTAAACCATATAAAAAGGAATATGGTTTATTTTACAGTCCCCAAGCAAAAAACTTCTAAGGCAGCTACCCAGACGGGCTCTTAGCGATAGAGATTTGATGAAATATACCAAATTCTTACCACACTTCAGAGGAATATTTATGCTTGATACTCTACCAAAAAGAGCATATCAAAGAGAGTGTGGCATCGTTAATCTGGATTCTTCTGAGGGACCCGGAACACATTGGGTAGCATACGTCAAAAACAGGGAACAAAAAGAATATTTCGACAGCTTTGGAAATCTGCAGCCTCCAAAGGAGATTATAAAATATCTAGGAAAAAACATTCGATACAATTACATACAACATCAAAAATTTAATTCTATCAATTGCGGACATCTGTGTCTGAAATTTCTATACAACTTGAATGAAAAGTAATATATAAATAAAAAACACATTATTATTTTTGAAATAAAGTAAACGTTTATTTTCTTTACAATAATCTAAGCAAGTCGTATGTTATTGCTTATCTTCTAATGTAGTATGGGAATGTGTTTTAAATGTTATGAAGGCTATGCTAAAAAAATGTATCTGATAAGGATTGTCGGACCTGGTGATTCGTCACCAAAAAATTTGCTAACAACAAATTTATTTTCAGTATAAATAAGTGAATTTTTTCTCAGAGTCAATCAGAGTCAAGAAGTTTAAGCTCGAATAAACTCAAATAAAAATAAATAAATAACAATGAATCATATAACAAATCTTATTGAAGAGTATTTGACATATTTCACTGATAAGTGTTGGGACCATCCTGGACTCGTTGAAAGTGCTAGGAAACTCTCAAAACAACTGCTGGACAGCAAAAATATTGTGGCATTAGAAGCAATATTGCGACTACTCCAATCAATTAATGTGATTTTAAAGTTGGATGGGTTTCCGGAATCGGATAATGCACTGATTAAACTTGTGAATTAGGCATTATATAAAAAATAAAAATATTAAAATCTGTAATTATTTGCATTTTATTTTTTCTACCATTTGTTTTTCTATCTGGGCTTGCATTTGTTTTTCTATCTTCAAAGATATGGTTCATCATGTTTCGTTTTCTATCTGGGTTTCCATGCTCAATGGAGTCATATTACAAATAAAATTGTATTTAAAAAAATATATACATATTTGGTTTTTATTTTCTTATTTTTTTCTAAAATTGATTCAACAACAATAACTTCAAAGACATGTTTGATCATGTTTCATTTTTTTATAAATAAAATTGCATTTAAAAAATATACATATTTGGTTTTTTATTCTTTTATTTTTCTAAAATTGATTCAGCAACAATAACTTCAAAGACATGTTTGATCATGTTTCATTTTTTATAAATAAAATTGTATTTAAAAAATATACATATTTGGTTTTTTATTTTTCTAAAATTGATTCAGCAACAATAACTTCAAAGACATGTTTGATCATGTTTCATTTTTTATAAATAAAATTGTATTTAAAAAAATATGTACATTTTTGTTTTTTTTATTTTTTTATTTTTCTAAAATTGATTCAAAAACAATAACTTCAAAGACATGTTTGATAATGTTTCATTTTTTCTTCTTAATCAATCTAAGCAATTTCCATTTCATAAGTTTGCTTGAATTTATCAATATTAATCAGCTCTACATCTGTACGATAGCTTGCATCTTGTGTTGTGAAAACTTCAATTTCACCATTGCTCAGAATCTGCTCCATTTCATATTCACGATATTCATAACAATTGATATTCAATTTACGCTCTTTATACATGCTATCATATGTACATCGCACAGTTATGTGAACGTCACCATATTCTAGCCTAAAGTGGCGATAAAATTTACTATCACTTTCAATTATTCCAGCAATTTCTTTTTCTTTACGAATCAAATCTTGCCTAAATGCTTCTATAGCCTCTTCAACTGTAAAATATTTGATTTTAGGTTTTTCTGTTGTTGATAGATTTACTATTTCATCATCATCAGCTTGAGGTTTATCCAAAGTTTCGCTTAATTTCATCAGTTGGAAGGATAAATCAATTTTCAAAGTATCATTATTAAGTAACAATACGTTAAACTCCAGGCTTCCTTTATTTTTTAAACTATTCATATTTATTGGTATAGGATTAGCTCTTAATGAGCACACCAAAACACAAAGTAACAAAAAATATATGCAAGTAAACTTTTCCATCTTTGCGGACACCATGCTAATGGAAGGTTGAAATAAAACTAATGCAAATTTATCTAAGTCAAGGCTTTTTATTTAATCTTTCATATAATAACATCAATTTTTTAATTCTAATCATCTTATTTTCAATTATATAACAAGCACAAGTATCTGGTCCGTCCTTACATTGATTTGTAGACCAGGAGCAAGTGCTAAAATGACATCCATGAATAGATGTGATGTAGGATATGTTCAAAAACTTTCTTAAAACATAAATACAGTCCACTATCTCGTTAAAGTGTTCATCATGCAGAGTGTGTTGATTGATTTTCAGAAATTTCAAAATATCATCCAAAGCGCTAGTAGTATTTATATTAGACATGCTTACTGTTTGAATTTTAAGTGACAACTAAGTTATTGGAAATGCTTGTAAAATGTCATTAATGTTTTTAATAGATTCACCACTCTTTCAACTCCATAACATGAGCATGTATCAGGACCCACTTCACATGTATTAGAAGACCAAGGACAGTTAGTATAATGAAGTCCATATATAGACGTTACTGTAGATACATTTTCAAATCTGCTTAGAAAGGAAATTTTTTCTAAAATCTCCTTGTAATGTTCCTTAAGTAAAATTTGTCGGTTATTTATAAAAAAAATAAGTATTTCATCCATGATTAAAGAAGTGTTCATGTTTTTTTTTTTTTTAATTATTATCTCCACATGTAGAGTTAAAATTCATTTATTGAATTAGTTTGTTACACCTTTCACACATACGCGTTCTCTAGTTTGTCCAAAAGTTTTACATCTTCATCATCTAGTATGTCACTTAATGATACCTTCTCATCAAAATCACTAAATACACAAGTTTCATGAAAATGTCGTGTATGCTTTACGCGTTTACCACCATCATACGATGTGCCTAATAAAGTTATTGAACCACCCTTCACTACTATTCTCACATGATCCCTAGCATTAAATTCAAAAAGCATGGAAGATAAATCATTAGGTGGTGATTCCCCCCTTCGCATGCTTAGCAATAGAGTTTCAGGTGTCCATCATCAACTGTGATCTGTACAGTCAATACCGATTTAATCGCATCAACTCTGATTATTCGAAAATATCTCCAAGAAGAATGACACACACAATAACTATCACCTTCATCTATCGTTTGAGTCCAGAACATTTTTTTTTTTTTATACAAACAATCTCTTATATATGCTTATACAATGCTGATTACTACAATTATAGCGTTTTCCATAAGCGCACTGTATCCATAGTGAACCCTCTTTATGAAAATTTTTCTATTTATAGCTCGCGCAAACTGTATTAGAATTGCGTAATGAGTAAATTTGTTACTTAATAATGTAATCACAACTTGAGTCTAGAGGAAAAAAACAGCATCGCAAAGCGCCGAAACTAAAGCACCGAAATTTTTATTTCCTTTTTAGAAGCATGATTCACCGAAACTAAAGCACCGAAATTTGTATTTCCTGTTCAGAAGCATGATTTGAATTGTTAGAAACTTTTTTTAAAAATAATTCTTCTTATCTCAAGTCTCATGAGAATTGCGTAATGAGTACATATCCTACAATGACATATATCCCCAACCTTGAATCACATCTGTAACTCTCTCTCTCTCTCTCTCTCTCTCACACACACACACACACACACATACACATGGGGTATAAAGCATAATTCAACCTACAAAATACCATCCTCACCTGCACGTGGTGTACCCTGCTTTAGACTAACGAGGCTCTGGTGACCGAGTAGGGGCGGTATAACCCCCAACAAGTCCGGACTAACCATGCCCGGAGGAAGAAGCCGTAGCGCAGAATGCTAGCGGCCCGAACACTTGACCCCGCCTTAGGCATCAATGTGCTAGGCATTAAGACCGAGCCCAGTAAGGTCTTAATTATGGCATACTGGAAACAACAATTTGGATTTTGGAAGCTATGAGGGCTGACGTCTGTAGTATTCTGTTACCCGAGTAAGTTGGAGTGAAATCCGGTTGAAACGGCTTTCAGGCTAATGCTACACACGCCCCCGTCCCGTTAAAACCTTGGCAGGACTCAAAGAACGCTCAATGTTACGTCGCCATTAAGTTGGTGGTGTAGGTCCAGATGTAACATTCCTGGTTTGCACCGATCCGGCTCTGGCACACGACCCAATAAGGGCGTGTGTCAACCCTCGCATGGCCTCACTGCTTGCATAGACAACCATGGGATCCTGGGTGACTACACATTCGAACATTGATAACGGCTTTGAACAGCATGAATACAACACAAAACTTAAAAAACGGAGGAAGTGAAGAGACGATTACAGCGGCTTTTCAAAGAAGCTCAAAGGTGCAGAGATCACCAGTAGGGCAAATACCAACGCCCCAAAAAAGCGAAGAGGACAGCGAAGCTCACCAAGAACGCGAAACGCCGACAACTGAAGCAACCAGCCACCCATCAATCTTTCACAAACTGGGGGAAAAGATTAAAGTGTTGGTTGAAATGGTGGAGGATGGCAAGAGACGGTCTATCCATCAACCAATGCGAGACGCCATCGAGAGCATCAAGGTGCTCTACGAACTGTTAGCCATTGAGACACACGATGATAAGGCTAAAGAAGTGATACGGATGAACAACGCTGCACAATAATCTCCGTGGATCAAACCCGCAGCGGCGGAAAAAACAAGAAGAAGGCCGGAGCCGAACGGGGAATACCCGAGCCCAAAACGGCGGCAAAATCTGTCAGAAGCGACGGGGAAAAAGACTACCCGCAAAGAACGTATCTCTCGTAAGGTCGAAGAAATGGAGAACACAGAAGTCAAAGGCCAAAAATCTCCTAAACCACAGAAAGCTAAACTAACTGATAGTAGCCAAAAAAACAACTTGAAGGAAACAAAA
This sequence comes from Eristalis pertinax, assembly GCA_907269125.1. NCBI lineage: Eukaryota > Metazoa > Arthropoda > Insecta > Diptera > Syrphidae > Eristalis > Eristalis pertinax. The sequence continues at coordinate 13,831,370 of OU026150.1, forward strand.
AAGAAGAAGGATCCTCCGAAGAAATTCAAGGAGAAAACAAGACCTGACGCGATAGTTGTAGCAGCGACGGGTGACTTGTCCTACGCGGAAATACTGCGGAAAGTCAAAACGGATCCCAAGCTTGGCAATCTCGGCGAATCGGTGACAAAAATCCGTCGCACACAAAAAGGCAACCTTCTCTTCCAGCTAAAAGGAGCGGGAGGAAAAGCTGACCAGTTCAAGGGTATAATTGGCGAAACCCTGGGAAAAGACGCGGAAGTCAGAACATTGACCCACAGTGTCACAATTGAAATCAAGGATATAGACGAGGTAACAACCAAAGTGGATATCTGCAACGCATTAGCATCCCAGACCCAGCTGACCGGGCTGAAAGAAATCGACATATTAAGTCTACGCAAAGCCTATGGCGGCACCCAAGTCGCAACGATTGGATTACCCCCAGAGAGTGCAAATACACTGCTGAAGGTGGGAAAGCTAAAGATTGGCTGGACTAACTGTCGTATTCGCGAACGCACGGCACTAACAAAGTGTTTTAGGTGCTTAGGCTTTGGACACACCGCACGCCAGTGCAAGAGTGAGCAAGACCGCTCGAAAATGTGTAGAAGATGTGGCACGGAGGGTCACATAGCTAAGAACTGCTCCCACGAGCCGAAGTGTTTTTGGTGCAAGACCACCAACCCCGACAATGCAGGACATGTAGCTGGGAGTGCAAAATGCCCGGTTTTCCGAAGGGCCCTCACCAATAAAACATGATGAAGGTTATACAAATTAACCTTAATCACTGTGCGGCCGCACAAGATCTTCTGGCACAAATGTCAAAAGAAAAGAAAGCGGATGTTGCCCTCATCAGCGAGCCGTACAAAGCCTTAGATGGCAGCAACTGGACAGAGAACACAGCGAAGAGAGCAGCAATATGGACCTGTGGAAACCACGCTTTCCAAAGCACCAACAGCGTAACGAATTATGTTGCGTCTGCCCGGATAAATGGAATCCACTTCTATAGCTGCTATGCTCCTCCTAGTCTATCACACGCGGACTATCTGAAGCTTTTAGACGATACAGTAGCTAACGCACGAGGAAAGCACCCGGTCATTATTGCCGGCGATTTCAACGCGTGGGCTACGGAATGGGGCAGTAGATTCACGGATGCAAGGGGGATTGCCCTCCTAGAAGCATTCGCATCGTTGGAGATCGGCCTTGTAAATAAAGGTTCAGCACAAACTTTCCGCAAGGCAGGCAGAAGCTCCATAATCGACATAACATTCGCAAGCAACTAGCTACTGCACAAAACAAAATGGCGAGTCAGCGAGGAATACACACACAGCGACCACCAGGCGATTGTATTCAACATTGGTAGTGAGAGGCCCAGACAGAGACCCAAACGAACAGTGGAAGGACACCGCTTTCGACAAAGAAATGTTTGAGGAAACGTTTAGCTCTGACTTCCCACCCAACACCACATCAGCGGAAAACATGTCGAGTAAACTGATCCAAGCAATTTCGACAGCCTGCTATGCAGCAATGCCGAAAAGGTCTATTAGCGGAAGGGGAGAACCCTGCTATTGGTGGAACGACAAGATCAAGAACCTCAGGGCAATTTGCCTTAAAGCACGCCGTAGATCCCAGCGTTCCAGAGGTAGACCAGAGTTCCACGAACGATTGGCCATCTTTAGGCTGGCAAGGCGCGACCTGGAAAAGGCAATCAAGGAGAGCAAAGGAAACTATTTTAAAACTCTTTGCAATGAAGCAGACCTAGATCCCTGGGGGGGAGCATATAAAATCGTAATGAAGAAACTGAGGGGCAGTAGGTCTCCTCAAGTAACCTGCCCATTGTTGCTCAGAAAAATAGTTGAACACCTGTTCCCCAGCAAGTCTCCAATGTTCGTCCTCACACAAGGAGCTGGTCCGGAACAAATCCCACCAGTCACGGTTGACGAGCTGCAGAATGCGTGCAGGAAAATAGGAGAGAAAAAAGCGCCTGGCCCCGACGGCATCCCCAATAAAGCCATCAAAGCAGCTGTCGAGAAGAGACCAGAGCTGTTTACGACGATGATGCAAAGGTGCCTCGAAGAGGGAAACTTTCCCAACCGCTGGAAACTCCAACACCTAGTACTAATACCCAAAGGCAATAAGCCCCAAGGAGAACCTTCAGCGTATCGACCGATTTGCCTGCTCGACACCACGGGAAAGATCCTGGAGAGCATCATATACGGCAGGCTAATCGGCGTGGCTGAGGAGCGAGGAGCCCTGTCAGACCACCAGTACGGCTTTAGGAAGTCGCGCTCCACCATCGACGCCATCAAAGAGGTGGTAGACACAGCAAGTGAAGCCATAACGGGTACAAGATGGAGGGGCGGTACAAAAAAATACTGTGCCGTAGATACGCTGGATATAAAAAACGCGTTTAACTCGGCGAACTGGTCCTGCATAATGAGAGCCCTGAATAGGATGAGCACACCGCAGTACCTGAAGAGGATTATTGTCAGCTACTTTACCAACAGGAAACTGAGATACCAGACTGACGATGGTACTAAATACTACGACGTCTCTGCAGGCCTTCCACAGGGTTCAGTCCTTGGACCCCTCCTGTGGAACTCAATGTACGACGGAGTACTGAGACTAAAGCTGCCACATGGAGTCAAGGTCATCGGCTTTGCTGACGACATCGCGGTCGTGACGGTGGCCAAGCACATCCACGAAGTGGAAACCGCCGCAAACGAAGCAATCGCCAGGATAAAAAATTGGCTGGAATCTTCCGACCTTGAATTGGCTGACCACAAGACAGAGGCTGTTTTAATAACCAGCCGAAAGGCTGTGGAATATGCAAACTTCCGGGTTGGCTCCCAGCTAATTAGATCCAAGGAATCACTGAAATACCTAGGAGTGATGCTCGACAACCGACTTAATTTCAAAAAGCATGTCGAATACTGCAGGAGGAAAGCTTCAAAGATGCAGGCAGCACTTTCTGGTATGCTGCCAAACATAGGAGGACCCGGATACCCAAGAAGGATTCTGCTTTAAAGAGTGGTAAGTTCAATTCTCCTATATGCTGCGCCAGTCTGGTCGAGTGCTCTCTCTACAAAGGAGACAGCTAAGAAGCTCTCGTCACCATACAGGCTCTGCGCCATAGGAACAATCAGCGGCTTCCGGACAATTTCGGACGAAGCAGCCTGTGTGATTGCGGGTATGGTCCCCATCGACATTCTCGCAAATGAGATGCATAGGGTCTACCTAAGGCGATCGACGAACCGGGCAGAGACTGGCGTAACCAGGATAAGGAAGGAAGAAAGAGCAGCCTCAATGACAATGTGGCAAGCCAGATGGGACACCTCAAACAAAGGTAGATGGACTCACAGACTGATTCCAACAATCGAAACGTGGACAAAGAGAGCAAGCGGAAACTGCAACTTCCACCTTACGCAGTTTCTGTCGGGCCACGGGGTCTATCGAAAGTATCTCCATAGGTTCGGGCACGATAGCTCTTCCCTTTGCCCAGAATGTGAGGACTCTGAAGAAGACGCAGAACACACGACTTTCCACTGCAGACGAGAAGTGGGAGGAAATCTGTTCCTTCATATCAAACTTGCAGATCGAGCTAAGAAGGTTTGAAAGAGTAAGGCGAGCCGAACAGGCAAACACAGTCGATCCAGCTTGAGTCGCTAACCAGCCCCGCGAAGTAATACCTAACGGCAGTTCCGCGGGGAGAGTGGTAGAAGAGTGCAGGGTGTGGGTTAGTACGTAGGCGTATTCCCGAAATCGAGAACTTGGGTTTGCGAATCGTGCATGCTAATGGCACGCGCTATTAGTATCTTTCGAAGACTGCCACATCCATGGACGTAACCAAAAAAAAAAAAAAAGCTCACATACACATACACCTCTAAGCCAAACAACTTAAATCGCACTTAAATTACCACTTAAATTTGAGCCAGAGCCCCCCTTACCCCTTAAATTACCACTTAAATTTGAGAATTACCACTTAAATTTGAGCCAGAGCCCCCCATTACCCCTTAAATTACCACTTAAATTTGAGAATTACCACTTAAATTTGAGCCAGAGCTCCCCTTACCCCTTAAATTACCACTTAAATTTGAGAATTACCCCTTAAATTTGAGCCAAAACCCCCCTTACCCCTTAAATTACCCCTTAAATTTGAGCCAAAACCCCCCCTCACCCCTTAAATTCCCTTAAATTACCACTTAAATTTGAGCCAGAACCCCCCTCCCCCTTAAATTACCACTTAAATTTGAGCCAGAGCCTCCACTTAAATTTGCACTTTTGCACTTAAATTTGAGCCAGAGTCCCCCTAAACCTCCTACTACCAACCATCAAGAGGATCCAATTATTTCCCGCTACCTACCAAATTAGCGAATAAAAAGGCATGCATCAATGTGGAAAATAATGATGAGTATTGCTTCAAATGGGCCATCATTTCGGCTCTAAGTAAAATAAAAACTAATAGAAACCGTACCAGATCATATGCAATTGCAGATATTACAGCAGACATAATTCACGTTGATAATGTATCTGTAAATTTTACTGAAATGGATTTTCCCCTCAAGGTAAACGATGCGAAAATCTTTGAAGATAACAATCAACACATCAGTGTAAATATTTTTGGATACGAGAATGATAGTATCGTTGGACCATACTATCATACACAGGAGGAGAAAAGTAAACACATAAATCTACTTTTCCTAATCACTGACCAAGGAAATACGCATTACGTATACATAAAAAATATATCTAGTCTACTCAGAAATCAGTTGACACAACATTCATCTCAACTGAATCTCTGCAATGGATGCCTTTTACATTTCTCCACCCTTGAGAAATTAAATGCTCACAAAAGAGATGGCTCTTGTCGCAAAATCATGACCATTATGCCAAAGGAGGGAGAAAACGAAATCTCTTTTAAGCATTTCGAAAAACAATTAAAGGTACCATTTACAATTTACGCAGATTTTGAGTCAATACTCAAACCATTTCATCATTGTGAAAACAACCCGGAATCATCATCAACAACAGATGTTCAACTACATATTCCATGCGCTTTCGGATACTACATCAAGTGTTCATTCGACACCAAATACAACAGACAAAGAACATTTTTTGGTATGTATGGTTACAAAAATCAAAACAAAAAATCCATTCTATTAATTTTTGTTTTCTTAGGTGAAAATGCACCAGACCGTTTCGTGGAAATGCTCGTGGAGGACATCAGATACCTATACACAGAAGTTATACAGAAGCCTCAGCCGATGAAACCACTGACAGATCTGGAAACATACTTTTTCAACTCGACGCCTGTTTGCTGCATATGTAAGAATACATTTAAGTCTAGCGATTTAAGAGTTAGAGATCATTGTCATCTAACCAGCCAATACAGAGGGCCTGCTGATCAACAATGTAACGCACTTTTTCGTGTTCCCAAATTTTTTCCCATTCTAATACATAACTTTTCCGGCTATGATTGTCACATTTTTGTGAAAAGTCTTGCCAATGTTAACGGTCTTATTAATATAATACCACAAACTAAAGAAAACTACATTTCCCTCTCAAAGAGAATATTTGTAGATGACAATGAACAGCAAACTGTTGAATTGCGCTTTCTAGACTCTAACAGATTCCTTCAATCGAGTCTAGACGCTTTAGCTGCAAACCTATCAACTGTTGATTTGCTCATCACAAAATCGATTTTCCAAGATAAAGACTCTTTCGAATTAATGACAAGGAAAGGTATATTTCCGTATGATCATATAGATTCATGGTCACGTTTTGATGAAACATCGCTTCCAAACATTGAATCGTTTTTCAATAAACTCACCGGAAAAGACTGCTCTGTAGAGGCGTACAATCATGCTCAACGAGTATGGCAGCATTTTAAGTGTACCACACTAAAAGAGTATATGCTTTTATATCTGCAGAGTGATGTGCTACTCTTAACGGATATATTTGAGAATTTTCGTGAAATTTGTTTGAAAATCTATACATTTGACCCATGTCACTATTATACAGCTCCCGGTTTATCTTGGGATGCTATGCTGAAAATCACAAAAATTAAGTTGGAACTACTCACCGACTTTGAAATGTATGATTTTTTCAAGAGAGGCATTAGAGGTGGTCTTTGCCAGTGCAGTCATAGATATGCCAAAGCAAACAATAAATACATAAAAAACTTTAACAGATCAGAACCAAGTGAATATCTGATGTACTTTGATGCAAATAATCTATATGGATGGGCAATGTCACAACCACTTCCACATAATAATTTCAAGTGGGACAATGCCGTCACATATACTAATAAGTACATCTTAAGCTACAACAACAATACTATCATTGGATGCGTGTTAGAAGTCGATTTAGTTTATCCTCCCTCAATTCATGACAATCACAATGATCTACCATTTTGCCCTGAAAACACTATAACTCCGGGCACTAAATATCATAAGCTCACTGCCAATTTGCACCCTAAAAACAAATATGTAATTTCAATTCAAAATTTGCAACAATGCTTGAAGAATGGTCTTGTTCTTACTAAAGTAAATAGGGTTCTCACTTTTAACCAATCTAGATGGCTCCAAAAATATATTTCACTCAATACTGAGTATCGCAAAAGAGTTTCCTCAGATTTTGAAAAGAATTTTTTCAAATTAATGAATAATAGTGTCTACGGCAAGACAATGGAAAATGTCGAGAAAAGAAGATCTGTTAAGCTAGTGACTGGATGGGATCGCGAACGAAATGTTCATTCTGCACGAAAACTTATCGCTCATCCCAATTTTCATAGTATAGCAATTTTTTCCCAAGATCTGTGTGCTATTCAAATGAATCATACACAAGTAACCTTCAATAAACCAATTTACTTGGGCTTTCTTGTCTTGGAACTCTCCAAGTGGTTAATGTATGATTTTCACTATGACTACATTAAGAATAAATTCGGTGATTCTGTTCAATTGAACTACATGGATACAGATTCATTTATCTATTCGTTCAAAAGCGATGATTTCTATTCTGACATTTATACTGACATCATTAATCCACAGCTCTCAAGATTTGATACCTCAGAATAGCCTGAAGATAATCCTCATAATTTTCCCCTCACTAATGGTAAAGTCTTGGGTATGTTTAAGGATGAAAACAAATCCAAAAAAATGCTAGAGTTTGTTGGTCTACGAGCCAAAATGTATTCATTCTCCACCGACACCAACACAGAAGTTAAGAAAGCAAAGGGAATAAAAAAGTCCGTTACAAACTCATTAACCATACGAGATTATCACAAGTGTTTAGTTAAAAAAGAGCATGTATATAAATCAATGTATATATTTAGAAGTAAATTACACAATATGTATACACAAGAAATTAAAAAATTAGCCTTAAGTTGTAATGATACAAAAGGATATATCTTAAGCGATGGAATAAGCACCCTTGCATGGGGCCATTATAAAATACCCTCTACTTAGTTCTAGATAGTTAAGAATAATTACCCTTGCATGGGACTCTATTCTATACTTAGCTTTACTTAATCAAGAAACAAAGGTTAACCCAAGTTGAAAAAAAAAAAAAAAAAAAGAAAAAAAAAAAAAAACTAAAAAAAAATTATACTTGTCTATCTTTAATTTTCTCTCGAGTTACCGTTTCAACATCACCAAATGGACAAAAGTCTGGATAGCGGTTAGACTTCAACCTCGCTTTCGTATTGGGTAATATTTTTCCATACATCGTCGCCTCTCCTCCAAACACTTGCAATTTAACATGCTGAAATGCTTGAACTTGCAACTTTACTTCATTCAACGCCGATTATGATTCTCCATTGCGCATCCGAAATAGTAGACAAGTGGTCCCGTCATCTGGAGTTGCGTAGATTTCACAATTATCTCGATACACTTTTACATCAGAAAATTTGATCTCTGTCCATCCAACTTCGCATGTACAAAGTTTATCCGTCTCCCTTAGACTTTCACACCAAAACATTTCTGCTCAAAGCTCTTTTACTAACTAACCCACCTGACAGCGCAACTCCTCAATTTATATAATTAGAAATTTAATTCTAGCCTCTGTCCTACTCTCTGCTTTATAATTTTCAATTATATCCAAAAGACGCGAATTTTGTTCATCAATATACGAACGCAATGTTTCCTCCAATTCTTCAATTTTTTCATCCATACCGCGAAGACATTTTTTTAACGTCTCACTCATATTACTATCAACATAGGCTTTTGTACTGACGTCATTAATATCTGTTGGTTCTTTCACATTCTTCAAATTCTTATGCTCACAGTCAAAGTATCCAGCCATGTGAAGTTTTAACGCTTTTTCTTGTTCTACGTTTAGACTTTCCTCCATATTGTCAACATATTGTTGAAGTAATATTATAGATTTATTCTGGAAATCTATACTATCATCCATGTACTCTTTGTTCACTGCTTGATGGGGCTATTTTGGATTACCTACGTTGCTCAAACACTTTCCTTCCAGGTCAAAATCACCTGTGGGCAAAAGTTTAAAACCCTTCCCAGGTGGACCTTGCACAACACCACCACCTTGAGAGACTTGAACTCGTTTAAAACTTCTTCCGAACTTATCAACGCTCATTTTGCTTATACACATAAACTTCCTATCCACATTCATTTATATATCAACAACTTAAACAACAACAATGCGCGTGCCCACCATTCACCCAGCACCCAAAAGAACCATCACCCCTACACGCAACAACCTACACCTCCCAAAGCCACAACATAGCACGTGCCTTCCCCCCGAAGCCACAACATTCCCACGATCCCCAAAGCCACAACATAGCACGTGCCATCCCCCCAACCAATTAACCGAAGCCACTACATTCCCACGATCATTACTCAACCCACAACATAGCACGTGCCCAACATTCCCACTCAACACATTCCCACGATCATTACTCAAACCACAACATAGCACGTGCCATCCCCAACCAATTAACTTAAACCACAACATTCCCACGATCCCCAAAGCCACAACACAACACGTGCCATCACCAACCAAATATTCTAAGCGCCATCCCAAACCAATTAACCAAAGACACAACATTCCCACGATCATTACTCAACACCCAAAACCACAACATACCACGCGCCATCCCCAACCAAATAACCTAAGCCACTACATCCCACGCGCCAGCCCCCAAGACACACAGCTATTCACGATCACACTCACCACAACATATCACGCGACACACAAACGATCAATACACACAACAAACAATCACACTCGCCCACACTACCGCGATAACAACTCCCAACAACACACGATAACAACCAGTTCCCCCGACTCACACACAACACCTTATCTTTTCGGCACGCGACACACCTGACACCTGCCCAACCACAACACACTTCCTGTCTCACCTGGATCCAGATCATACATGAAGTAACTGCTTATACAAAATCGACCACTTAAATTGGAAGCAGAGATTGCTGTGAATATATCATAATATTGTCTCTGGTACTGTTCTTAGCCACGACCGAAGTGTTAAATGGCAAAAGCTTGTTTTCAGTAGGATTTAACCTGACGTCGTTGTGAATGAAATGAGTGTTAATCTCGTTATTAATATCACTGGAGCCATGAATAGGGTTCACAATGATGAAGGAGTGAACTAAAGTTATGCTATTTAGCTCCTTTACGGGATTAACATATTTGTCTGCCTCCAGTTTGTCGACAAGACATTTCTCCAACGAAAAGGTAGAGGTATTTCTTATATTACTGGAGTAGCTTTGATTATCAGCTCCATTAGAATCAAATTTCGTTTCAGTTTCTCGTCGAGCGAGCTTATAGCAGTTCAACGTATTATTAATTTGGTTGAATCTATCTTCCAAGAATGTTTTCATTAAAACTGCGAATTAACGGCACTCTGTTGGAGACCATTTTTTACTTCAAATATGCCTGCAGAGGTCACATTGCCATTCTTGACGACGAACTTTCTACCAGTAAGCATGTTACACAGTAGGTACAGCAGTGGTTTACTAATGCCTAGCCCATTGAGCTTGTAAAAAAGTCCTTCTAACCATACGGTGTCGAAGGCCTTCTCCAGGTCAATCAGGCAGGCACCCGTACATTGTTTCTGGCTCTTGTTCCATTGGATATCCGACACCAGTTTCGACGCGGCATGAATAGTGTCATGCCCCGCTTTGAAACCGAATTGGTTATCCGGAATAATATGTTTGTCCTCTGTCCAGTTGGTCAGAGCTCTATTTATCACCTTCTCGAATACCTTGCTGATGTTCGGAAGGAGACTAATTGACCGGAGGTTGCACGGATTCGAAGAATCTTTACCTCGCTTGGATATGGGTTGCACAATCGCAGTTTTCCAATGTTCCGGATAATGTGCATTATTCAGAGCATTGTTAAACAGGATAGTGTACATATTAACCACATCTAGGGGGAGATGTCTTAGCACAATATTCGAGATCCCGTCGATTCCAACCGACTTTTTCTTCTTAAGTGATTGGAAGACCGCTAGGAACTCTGTCTTCGCTATGAACGGGGGATGAACCCCTTCGTCGGCGATGACATTATCTGCCATGTTATCTTCATTGAACACAACAAAGCCGATGTTCTCAGATCGCCATTGTTGCATGTCTTCTCGAAGTTGCGAGTTGCTAGATTGTATGCAGTTCTCCAGGTCGTGGTTTGGGCGAATACTCACATTCACCTTATACACTTCCTTAAAGACCGCGCCTAGTACCTCCATTTTTTCTTGCGGGTCTTCGTCCACAAAGAAGTTATCGTCGAGTACGGCGTTATTTGGATGCTGTAGTCAGTATTTGTTCGTTGTCCGTCGTTCTTGGGAGCTTAAGACACGGAAGATCGCTATGCTTACTACGAAAAATTTTATTTATTTGCGGAAACATGCTCGGGTTGTTGGATCTTACAGCCCGAATCTTATTGTTCCAATGTAAGTTAACAGAAATTCTGTAATTTTGGACAATTAATATTTGTATGTTTTTGATGAGCGATTTCAGTATCCTAATTTCCTCATCTCGTCTGTCAGTAAACCGCCTGTACAAGGTTTTTAATCTTGACAGGAGTCTACTTTTTCGTTGATGTAGTGCGTCTATTGTCGCATTGCGGTACAAGTTTTCGTTGTTTGTGCGTGTATACCGTGGTATCGTACTGTCCATTGTTCGTTTTATTGTCTCGTCCAATTGTATAAGATACATGTCAATCTCCTCGTTTGACAAGTTTCTATTGGACGGTATGTGGGGCGCATTCGAGGAGACTGCTCTCGTCATTTGTCTGGAGAAGCGTGTCCAGCGTGTTCCCTTATTGGCGACAACGTCCTAGACCGTATGTGTTTAGAGGAGCATTTTTGACTATTGTGGATTACGGAAGCTGATGGCGTAACTTTCTTGAAGTTAATAACATCGTCGTCAATAATGGTTCTGCCAGGGTTGTGGTTGTTTAACAGTATGGTATTTTTACCGAGCTGATGAATTTTACTTACTTAATTGTTAACTATTATTAATTAATTCTAGAAATATTACAAACTATTTCTAGGCTTAAGTTAGTTTAATGCTACGTACATTTGTAACTGACCCCATTTATAGATATCTCAAACTATCGTCGTTATTATATTTGCAGTTTTAATTATATGGTGATTATTAGATTTGAATTAAGAATATTTATTGAGTTGAAATGTATAATTCTAAAAACTACACGAATATTATGTTTAGCGGATTAGGTGAGTGTATAATGTCAAGTTTTTTACCAGTTTTCTTGGCCAAACTAATCAGAAAGTACATTCAGACAAAATAAAAAAAAAAAAAACCATAGTTTAAGCCGAAAGGCACAATTAAATTTAGTTCAGAATAGCTTAGAGTACCCGTATAGGGTCAGTAGGTTAGATGTAAGAACGATTGTTAAGTTAGTTAAGCTAGTTTTAGTTATTTTTGTCTAGCATGTAAGAAATGAATTATAAAATAAAAAAAAAAAAAAAAAAAAAAAAAAAAAAAGGATTATGTGAGTGTAGACTACCCTCCACTTATTAAAGACCGTTGTGCATAGGCATTCTTCAGATATTTCATTGCACACAAATACGACCACTTCCATTGGATGCAGAGATTGCTGTGAATATCTCATAATATTGTCTCTGGTACTGTTCCTAGCCAAGACCGAAGTGTTAAACGGCAAAAACTTGTTTTCAGTAGGATTTAACCTGACTTCGTTGTGAATGAAATGAGTTTTAATCTCGTTATTAATATCATTGGAGCCATGAAAAGGGTTCACAATGATGAAGGAGTGAACTAAAGTTATGCTATTTAGCTCCTTTACGGGATTAACATATTTGTCTGCCTCCAGTTTGTCGATAAGACATTTTTGTCCAATGAAAAGGTGTCAGATTTATTTCTTATATTACTGGAGTTGCTTTGATACTCAGCTCCATTAGAATCAAATTTCGTTTCAGTTTCTTGTCGAGCAAGCTTATAGCAGTTCAACGTATTAATTATTTGGTTGAATCTATCTTCCAAGTATGTTTTCAGTAAAACTGCCTGTGCCGCTAGTGCACTGGATACAGCACTTTCTACTATGGATAGCAATTCTTCTGCGTCCATGTTGGTGATCATTTTTACACACAACTTATTTATTTAAACCGTCACGGGCATTTTAGATTACCTTTTTTTCATAACTGCATGTGCCACCATACTAATACGCCGCATAAAAGGATGGTAGCTTAAGATATGTATAGATCTATGAGTCTTTCCAGCGTCTTTAGAAGGAATTAAGAGAGATTGATGGGTCTATAGTCCTTTGTGGTTATGTGGGATACTTTTTTTCCCGATTTCGGAATGAAAACTACTTTTACTTTTCTCCATTCCATTGGTATATAGCTGTAGTCAAGGCAGGTCCTATAGAGTTTTAACAACCATGGATCCAGTGTACTGTTGGCCCGTAGTGGTTCTATGGGTGGATTTATATGGTAGGTAGCCATGTATAGCCCATTTGAGCTTTTTATTGCTTACTACTTCCATGGAGATATTTAACCCTCGCTCTGTTGCTCCTCTGGGAAACTTTCTTCGCTGCCGGGAAAGTGTTTGTCTAGCAGGAATTCTAGTGACTCCTGGCTCGATATTTTTTTTTGTTATTTTTTTCCATCACAGAGTACACAAAACTCTACGTTCTCTAAGTGTTAACTCTCAGTATCGCTTTACACAGCATATTTTGCTGCGCGACTATGGATCTACCGATTTTGCATCTCAAAGATTAGAATTTTGTAAACTCCAATCGAGACAAGCTAAAATCAATTTCGTTGCAAAGTCCATTAAAAGTGCTTATACACCTTGTAATAGGTTCATTACAACCATAGTTGGTTCTATGCCTCTTATCGTATAGTAAATTTCTCATCCGAAGATATCTTTGGGGAGCATATATATTCATGAGAAAAAGTAAATCTAGTGAATTTACACGACAATTAATAATATCGCGGATGAACATGGTTGACGCTGCCTTACACCTGAAACTTAAGGTTGGCAAGCTTATTGTTTTACATCTATCGTCATATTTAGGGAGTTCCTCGAAGGAATACAATTTATGGACAGCATATCTGGCGAAACTTTTTTGTACTCTTTCGAATCTGAGTTCTTGTTTATCATATGGGGAATCCCAAATGTTGGAAGAGTATTCTAAATACGGCCTGACTAACGAACAATAGATGGACTTAAGACTAGTTATATCCCGAAAATCTCTACTATTTCTTTTCAGAAAACCTAACATAGGATTAGACTTCGCAATTGTATAATCATAATGTGATGCACAATTTAATTTAGTATCAAAAATTACACCCAGATCTTTAACCTCTTCTAGGCGACTAAGTCTATGATCATTTATGAACTAATCATAGACAATCGGGGATGTAATTCGATATGCCGTAAAGATATTACATTTTTGAATACTCAGCTCTAGTCCATTGTGCTTGCATCATTCCACTAGTGCATGGATATCCGATTGGAAATTCTCACAATCAGTTAAACTATTTATAGATAAATACAATTTAAAGTCGTCTGCGAATGTTAGAATTTTACTATATTTGAAAATTTCGTGAACATCATTTATAAACAAAAGAAGAGTAATGGTCCCATATGGAACGCCCGATGTAACTTTTATTACTAGAGATCTAAAACCATCGATCATTACCAATTGCTTCCCGTCCTTTAGGTAATTGGAAAACCTCTCTAACATTGACGAATGGAATCCCAAAAACTTTAGCTTGTTTAAAAGCAAAGTGTGATGTACTTTATCGAAGGCTTTCGAGAAAGTACATCAACTTGCATTTGATTTTCTAAATTTATGTAAATGTAATTTGAAAATAATGATAAATTAGTTGTACATGACCATAAAGCCATGCTGGTTATTAGAAATAATTTCTTTTACCATGGTATATAATTTTTCTTTTACAATATTTTCAAATAACTTTGGTATCGATGAAAGCTTGGATATTGGTCGATAGTTTTCTACTTTTTGCCTTAAAACGCTTTTAAATTAGGCGTCAGAAAAAAATACTTCCATTCATTTTAAAATTCACCCATTTTTAGGGATTCATTAAAGATAATTCTTAGTGGACGATAAAGCGAATTCCAATTTTTTTAAAATACCAGCCGGGATCCCATCGGGGACTGGGCTTGAATTTACTTTAAGTTTAGTTAGGGCATTTATTACATCCTGATCCGTAAATTCCAATACACCTATATCTAGAACCTCGGGTATATTAGAGTAATGGTTCATCGTTGTCTGAACCGGAGACCCATTATAGACAGACTCAAAAAAGTTGGCAAATAGGTCACAGGTTTCATCCAAGTTTTTTGAAGTTACATTACCAAATTAAATTATCTTGGGCATGCCCGAGGAATTTTTTTTTGAATTAACGTAATTCCAAAATGATGCACCATTGCTCCTTACCGAAGTTTTTTTTTTTTTTTTTTTTTTTTTTTTTTTTTTACTTACGTGCTAGACAAAAATACTTAAAACTAGCTTAACTATCTTAACAATTGTACTTACATCTAACCTACTGACCCTATACGGGTACTCTAAGCTATTCTGATCTTCTAATTTAAGCATGCCTTTCGGCTTAGTCTATGTTTTTTTTTTTTTTTCAGTTATGAAGTCTGTTTTTGTTTTTTGTTAAGCCAAGAAAACTGGTAAAAAACTTGGCTTAGTTTGTCTATCTTAACCTACCTTAAACTAGATTAACCTAACCTTAAAACTTAAAAAACTATCTTAACTATGTCTGTAACTTTACGGACACGTGCACTAGGGCGTATATGTTATGTATATGCCGAACATATATAATTTATACGCCGTAGTGCACCTTTTTTTTTTTTTTTTTTTTTTTTTTTTTCTTAAATACTACCCTATAATCTATGTAAGTTGGCCACCATGGTCAACCATCGCGTCATCATCTTGAAAAGCCAGCGGCGGCAGAGACTGGTTTTGGTGTAACCACCAGTAAAATTGCCGTTCTTTGGCAGACTCTCTCCTGTCTCGAGCGGAGATCGCTCTGCTGAACCGGAGGAGATCCTCGTGACTTCGAGCGACATCCCGTTCGTATTGGAGTCGCCTGTCCACTGTTCGGCGTACAACGTGGAAGATGACAGGACATCCTTGTGAATCCTGTATTAGGCCAATTGTGTCGAGATAGAGGAACGCTTCAGGAGGAATAAAGCCGGTGAGGCGCACCCTCTCATGGTACATAACATTGGGGTAGTAAGCCCCAAAGATCAGACTGTTGGAAGAAGTCATAGCTCGTGCAATATGCCTTCTGATCAGCTTAATAATAAAATTATCTATCCTGTTCAAGTTTGCCTCGTTGTACAGGACCTCGTTAGGATAGAACTTCTTGTACTCAGACTCGGGTGTACGATACAACCTGAGACAAGTGCGAAGACACAATGATAGTTGATACCTTACCGAAGTTTCTACAGACAAGATGTATTGTTTATATAAAAATCTATTCAAGAACTCATATTCTTTCCTGAATCTCAAAAATCGTTCACGATTTAAACTAGTTTTATTTGAAACATAGTTTGAATATGCTTTCCTTTTGACATTTCGTAGATTTACTAAGCTTTTGTTTGTCCATGGAATTCTAAATCGATTTCTATGACGCGTTTTAGGAACAAATGACTCTAAACCAGAATTAATTTTATTCATAAATATGTCATAGTTACCTTTCAAATTGGGGGAATCCAACAACTCATCCCAATTGAATTGATTTAGGTACTCATTCAGTGCAACAAAATTGGTTTTAAGTTAAGCCGGTATTGTTATTACTACAATTTCCGTAACAAAAAAATTGAAAAGTTGAAAAGGCCTTTTTTGTTCGAATCAATCACATTCAAGGCTTCTGATATTATAAAGCTTACTTCATTGTTTAAAAATACTAAATCTAAAATTCGATCTAAACTATTTCGAATATTGTTTACTTGAAATAAGCTCAAAGATAAAAGACCATCTATTATCAAGCGCTCCCATTCATGAATAACATTAAATGGGATTAAATTATCATCACCATCCACG
The DNA here is from genome assembly GCA_907269125.1 of Eristalis pertinax. NCBI lineage: Eukaryota > Metazoa > Arthropoda > Insecta > Diptera > Syrphidae > Eristalis > Eristalis pertinax. Next base: position 13,847,912 of record OU026150.1, read on the forward strand.
TTCCTCCAAGTAACGTCACCAATATTAAAGTCCCCCAATATACAAGGTAAGTGATTGGCTTCAAGACGAGTAACGACACTACTAAAGTTATCAATGTGTTTTTGATACACATTGGCAACACTTTTTGGTGGAACGTAGGAGACGAAAATAAAAATCTGATAACGGACGTCATCAACAAAATCAATAGACACATCTGCTCTACATCAATTGTTTGATGCACCAACATAACTTGCCAGCTGAGTAGACGAGATGAGACAGCTATTAAAACTCCCCCACCTCTCTCCTCACTAGATCTGCAGCGATCATTCCGGTAAACCACATATGAGTGATCAAAAATTTCTGCAGAACTGATGTGTGGGTATAACCAAGTCTATGTTAAAACAACAATATCATATTGGTGGTCAGAGAGAGAAATGAAAATGTCTTTTAATTTCGTCCTCATACCACCAACATTTTGATAATACAGAGAATAGGTTTTAACGGAGGTGCCTTGCCCTCGCAGCTGATCACTGTTTATGTTTTGATCTTTGCGACGGGCAAAGCAACTCCGTTTTTTTAATGAATTGTTTTATTTTAATTCCCGACGGCCAATTTGACGGATCTAATGCGTGGGCGTGTGCACTTTCGTGCAAAGTTAGTTTGAAGTTAATAAAGCTTAATTTGTTTAAGTCCGCGGTTGACTTAACAAGCTTAATACGTTTAATGTCACCGTCCGGCGAGTTCAACTTGGATGTAATGTAATTCTTCACAGCAGTTTCCGTAGTGTTAATATGAAAACCAGCTGCGTTAATCTCTTTCGTGGAGCAGATGCAGATACGTCGTTGCCTTCGATTCGTTTGTTTTTTTTTCGCGTTTAGATTTTTTTCGAGGTTTTTTCGGCAAAACCTTTTCCCATTTTTCGCATTTTCACTAATTCCCGATGTTGGGGCAACGGGTGGTTCAACTGAGCCGTCCGTTACCAATGGCGTTTCACTGGCATTCGTGTTCTGTGAAGAACTACGCTTCATTTCACGAATTTCCGATTTTATTATGTTCAATTCCTTTGTCATAGAAGTGAGCTTATTTATTAATCCCCAAAATGGAACATTATTGCAGATTTTGCACTTATAGCATACACTGTCTGTTGATTTAATGAGCTTGAGGGCTGTCGCAGACAATTCAACACTTGGTGTGAAACTTTCTGCAGCAAAATCCTCCGCAGCTAATAAATTCTGCAGACAGAATGCCAGTATTACATACACCACAAGTATCCACCATTTTCGAGTATTTTAATTAATTTATTAGTATTAAAAATAAAAGAACAAATGTTCCGACGTGAACGATTTAACCGCTTGACAGGTCAAATGGATGACACAAGTGCAAGCAACCGATCAGCATGTTCGTTACCAATGATTTGATAGGCTTCGAAGAGCTGAAAGTAAAATGTAGGGAGTTTAAACCAATTTTCATTCCAAATACAATATAAAGTTTCGTGCAATATTTAATTTGACCGTTTATTTTTTTGTTGGTTTTATTTTCTGAAAATAAAGTATTTCAAATTTAACAATTATGTTCTGTTATTTATACTGTCGCATACGTGCACAATTAGAAAACGGGTAAGCTACTGTCAATGCAAAAATAATACAAGGCGACGCTTATAAAACCGCTCTTTACAGAATCGTGCTGAGCTTATGGGAAATTGTAAATCAAAATATAAGAAGCATGAGAAGGAATTCTGATAACTTTTGTGCTCACTTACTTTTAGGACAATGCCTCAAATAATTGTTTTAACGGAAATCTGGGTATTTGATAACGGATTTTCAAGCTTTCCGGGTTACAGTGTTTATCCAAAGTGTAATAAAACTTATTCATCGAGTGTCCCGGTTGTGTATTAAAAACGAACTCGAAGTTCAAGAAGTAGTCACTCCAGTTATTGAAAGCGCATATTGTGTAACTATAAAATTAAGTCTAGGTAAGAACTTGCTTATGACTTTTATTTGTGTATATCGACTGCAGTTTGTTCTCTTTCATATTATTATTAAAGACTTAGAAAGTTTACTGCGCTCCATCAGCTTTATAAATGTTTACCTGTTAGGCGACATAAATATGAATATATTGATCCTACCTAAGGATAGTGATGAATGTATGCTGCTCTTATCATCAGTAGGTTGATGTGACAAATGTGTCTCAAATAAATAATTCCCAATTAATCCATTATCTACATTTAGGAAGTTGGGATTGTATTAAATTTTGTTCGTAAAATTGTAAATGTTTATATTTTATTAGTTAACAAGCTGTAGTTTTATGTGTTGAATTTCGTTTCTGTCAATTTAAACAGCAGTTGCGATTATAAGGAATAGGGTCACTGGTCATACGGATCAGGTTTTATTATCATTTAACACGGTACATCATTTTAAAGCAATTATTTCCCGGATAGATTTTACATATATCTTATAAAGCAAGATGCGTCAAGGGAAATTGTCGATCATAGAATTTTATGACGAGGTGTAGAAAAAGTTCACTTTACTAATAAACAAGAATATACTGCTGCATGAAGTGAATAGAAGTCTGATTGATTCGCTTAGCAAAAAATATCGCCAGCATGCGTTAAGAATTTTTTTTTTCAGGGTTGCAAACTCTTTCTCTAACAAACAGGAACATCCAGCTAATACTCAACCTCGGCATTATTAAATTCGTACCAATATAGCACATTTAACCCGCATTATAAACTCTTCACTTCTGGTCACATACAACCCAAAATAACTCTTATGGACGTAGACCCTAGTTCATCACGCTGTGGAAACCCGACCGCTTTTCGAAATCAAGTCCAAGTTTCAGACAATACCCAGAAACCATTCATGCAAAACTAAGATTATTTACAAGGCCATATGGTGAATAATAATAACATACGGTGTACACAACCATTTCACCAAATTCCAAGATCGTACAATAATAGCCACCAATTTAAGCGACATCACTGGCCAACAACTGGTGAATGACACCGAAATCATGCGTGGGTTATGTCGGAGTTGGAGACCACCAGCAGAAGAAACGACATACACTCATTCGTCCAAGGAGACGAGTCAGCAGTAATAAACACCAAACGTTCATCCGACCAAGGAAACGACTCAGCAGTAATAGATACCCCACACTCATTCCCCAATAGAGATAAGTCAGCAGCTATGATCAATACCAGGAAGAAGACAGCCCAGACGATCATGCTACTGTCGCCGAAACAATAACAATTCAGTTAGGAACACAATGAGTATCGAGGCGAGAAAAGTAGAATGAAGATTTTTTCAATAAAGACTCATTCAATAAAGTTCGTTCGTTTTTAAAAACTCAATCCGCTTCAATCCTCATTTAACTGGCGCAGTCAGTACTTCTAAAATCTAAAGATATTAGAATCGAATCTAATAAAGCGAAACATGTCGCAGACAAATAAATAGTTAAAACGCGAAATTTTATTGCAATTAAAAGAATCGAAAGGAAGTGAATATTTTTCGAAAGAAAATCGAAAGGAAGTGAAAATATTTCGAAAGAAAATCGAAGGGAAGTGATAATATTTCAAAAGAAAATCAAAAGGAAGTGAAAATCTTTCAAAAGAAAATCAAAAGGAAGTGAACATATTTCAAAAGAAAATCAAAAGGAAGTGAAAATATTTCAAAAGAAAATCAAATGGAAGTGAAAATATTTCGAAAGGAAGTGAAAACATTTCAAAAGAAAATCAAAAGGAAGTGAAAATATTTCAAAAGAAAATCAAAAGGAAGTGAATATATTTCAAAAGAAAATCAAAAGGAAGTGAACATATTTCAAAAGAAAATCAAAAGGAAGTGAAAATATTTCGAAAGATAATCGAAAGGAAGTGAACATATTTTAAAAGAAAATCAAAAGGAAGTGAAAATATTTTAAAAGAAAATCGAAAGGAAGTGAAAACATTTTGAACGAAAATCGAAAACAAGTGAAAATATTTTGAACGAAAATCGAAAATAAGTGAAATAAATTTCGAGTAAAAAAGTAAATACTAAAGGGAATCACACCTAAATATATAGACTACCGATAAAATATATAAGCAAAATGGATAACGCAGGTGAAGTGCAAGTTGTTTACCTACCTATGGACCAAATTCTTAAACAATCTGCCAGGATAAAGGAATTCCATGGAAACACAGAGGACTACTCTCTATCATCATTTATTAGAGAAGTGGAAATGTTTATTCCATGCTACAACAGAACACCTCTACAAAGATATTTTTTACAAAGACATGTAATAAAAAAAATACAAGGACCAGCCTTACAAGCCATAAGGACTCTGGGAGATAATCCAACGTGGGAACAAATCAAGAAGGAGCTGATCAAGAACTATGGCGTTAGCGAGAATTATCATTCCCTATATCACCAAGCAATTGGTTTAAGAAACAACAATGTAAGCGATTATTTTAATAAGCTAAGAATAATTTTAGATAAATTAAATTTCAGATATGAATTTGACGCGGAAAAACCGGTAGAATTTTGCCAAAATAGTAAGGAAAAAATGATTCTAAGAACATTTCTCGATGGCTTAAGAATAGTGGACACAATTTGAGTAATAGAGAACAACCAAGTGTAGATAAACAGAACGTAAATAACAATTATAATAATAGGAGACAGAACAATAACTCAAATAATTATAACATGGATACTAGACCAAGCACAAGTAGACAACCTTATAGAAATAATAACGATAATAACAGACAAATGTCAGAACAATTTAGGAATAATAATAATTCAGGTCACTATAGGAACCAGGGAATATCAAAATCTAATCAAATTAGAAATGTGAATCCCGATGCCATGAGCGTAGACCACGTTGAGAATGTAAATTTTCATTTGGTATGTCGCGAAAAGATGTACCCATAGTAGATCTCAATATATCTGACGAAAAGATTCGTTGTTTGATAGATACAGGATCTTCGACAACGCTACTAAATAAAAATCAACTTAAATCTTATAAAAGAAATCCATTAAAAAATAAAATATGTTTTAGTACACTTTCTGGTCAAGTTATTATTGATAGTGAAATAATAACCCCTTTACCAAATGAATTCGATGAAAAGGCATTCATGATTTGGAAATCAACTTTAAAAGATAAACTTTAAAGATAAAGATTTTGATGGAATAATCGGACAAAACCTATTAGCTCCTTTACAAGCAATTATAAATCTCCAAGAGAATTATCTCCAAATAAACAATAAGAAAATACCTTTCTGCGATTCATCTCCATTTTCATATGATGATGTATATTCACTAGAGGAAACAAAAGATTTAACAGAAGTTCTCATTAGAAAAGATCTGAATTCCGAAGAATCAGAACGACTAAGAAAGCTTTTAAATAAAAACCGCGATTTATTCTATAAAGAAGCGCAGCAATTAACCCATACAAACGAAATAGAACACGAGATCGTTACTTCAACAGAACGACCAGTATTCTCTAAAATATATAGATATCCCCAAATTCACGAGGAAGAAATAAGAGACAAATAAAAGATATATTACATCAGGGAATAATACAATAGAGCAACTCACCTTATAACAGTCCACTCTGGATTGTACCTAAGAAGGTAGACAGCTCTGGAATTAAAAAAGTATCGTATAGTCACAGACTATAGAAAATTTAATGAAATAACCATTGACGATAAGTTTCCTATTCCAAATATTGACACAATATTGGAAAAGATAAGAAGATCGCAATATTTCACTGTCATAGATCTAGCAAAAGGCTTTTACCAGATTTTGGTCAAGAAATGTGACAGAAAAAAAACGGCATTTTCCACACCATCGGGTCATTATGAGTTTGTAAGAATGCCTTTTGGACTCAAAAAAGCACCCTCAACCTTTCAACGATTAAATAACTCGATTTTGCGAGATTTCATAAACAAAGTTTGTGTCGTATACATGGACGACATTCTTATTTCATTCTTTAGTACGAGTTTGGAAGAACACACAAACAATATTCAAAAGATATTTGACGTACTTAGGAAACATAATTTAAAAATTCAACCGGATAAGTACAATTTTTTTGCCCGAGAAACCGAATTTCTTGGACATATATTGACAACAAATGGTGTTAAACCAAACATGTCTAATGTTGAAGAAATACAATATCTTAAATTGCCAGAAACCCAAAAACAGATAAAATAGTTCTTAGGAATAACGGGCTACTATAGGAAGTTTATCAAGGACTATGCAAAAATAGCCCAACCTTTAACAAAATATTGGAAAAAGAATGCAAAAATCAATACTAAAGACCCAGATTATATAAACGCTTTCGAGAAACTCAAGTTCATACGGAGGGTCCGGTACTGAAATACCCAGATTTTGAAAAAAAATTTAAATTAATGACTGACGCTAGTGACTTTGCTATTGGAGCAGTCTTAACTCAAGCTGGACACCCCATATGCTATGCCAGTCGGTCTTTAAGCGAGCACGAAGAAAACTATCCCCCTACCGAAAAAGAATTGTTAGCAATAGTTTGGGCAGTTAATTATTTTAGACCTTATATTTACGGAAGACCTTTCGATCTCATGACAGATCATCAACCACTTAAATGGTTGCAAACTAAACACAAAGGAAAGGACATTAGTCCACGTTTACAACGATGGCTATTGAAATTAGGTGAGTATAACATTATGATCGACTATATAAAAGGAAAAGACAACGCAGCAGCCGATTTCCTAATTTTAACACCAATAATTAACACAGATATGGGTGAAATTAATGCACTTGAAACACTTCCACAAGATATAGAGGAAAACATACCAACCAATGAAGTTAACGATAATGCAAGCATTGTAAATACCATACACTCTCAGATAGAGGAACAAAATGATCATTTCGGAATCTTAGATACAGTCGTAAACAGGTTTTACACACAGTTGATACTTTCTAATATTAAAACTAGGGAGATAGAAATAATAAATAATAAAAGAAGAATATATATAAGCTCACAAGATATAAATCAGAATAAACTTGACGACATATTCAGAAGATTTATTAAAGGCAAAGGGGGGATAGGAATTTGTTCAGAACTTTCAGAGCACGAATATAATACAGTTCAGCAGAAGCTTATTGAACTCTATAATAGTAATAAAAATATAAAATTTTTCAAATGTGCATATAAAGCGAGGGATATGAAAGACGAAGATGAAACCTTTAAGCAAAAAGCGAAATACCATAAGTATGAAACAGGACATGCTGTTATAATCGAAAATTACGAAGGCCTAAAAAAGGTTATATATTTCAAAAAATCTCAAGGAAATATGTAAACAATTGCGAAATTTGTACAATACGACAGATATACGACAGAAAACCCATTAAGTCACAGTTCAAAATTACTGAAACACCAAATGACATAAATGAGATAATTCATTTAGACATATATACAAATAGTAAAAACAATTTCATAACGATTATAGACAAATTTTCAAAACATGCAATTATATTCCATTTAGAAAACAAAAACAGTTTAAAAATCCAATATTTCTCAGTTATGGGTAAACCCAGATTGATAATTTTTGACAACGAATTCCTTAATACAAACATAAAAGATGTCCTAAGAGAAGAAAATGTTGAAATGCACTTTACGAAACCTAATAGTCACACTGGTAATACGGATATCGAACGATTCCATAGCACTATTGGCGAAAAAATGAGAACAATTTCATTGAGGAATACGTAACTTACAATACTTGAAAAGATGTATAAATGTGTAGAATGGCATAATAACTCTATTCATTCCACAATAAATTTTAAGCCAATGTTAGTACAGGAAGTAAAGTAGATAAAGAAATAGTAAAAGAAAATATCCATTCGAAGAAAGAGAAAACTATTTTAGAGCGAAATAAAAACAGAGAAGAGTATGAGGAAAATAGAGAAACAGGATACGTTAAGAATTACAAAGCACTTAGACATAAGGAACAGCCAAAATATAGGAAATTAAGACTTTCTAACATACATACATCCAATATAAAACGCCCTTACAAATTTTTTAGGTCGTATGGTCAATACTAATAGTTCTCTTGACACTAGCGACAACCCAAGCAACGTTGACGATAGAACACATTAGTGCGTACAATGGCAACGTACTTATAACAAAATCTTACGACATAATTTTACATACGATTGACCCAACTGAAATTCAAATTATCATACAGAAACTAGAAGACAACTTATCATATTTACAATTTGGAGAGGAAAAAGACTTTCTCACTTAAGCAAAACGTGCATACAATCATTCCCCACAAACACAAAGAGGTCTTATAAATATTATAGGCACCGGAATGAAATGGTTGTACGGTACGATGTACGATGACGGCCGTCGAAACATAGAAGAACAATTACAAATTACTAACACAAATAATCACAACATTAATACACAGTTTGACAAACAAATTATAATTAACGATCATTTTAACAAGACATTTATGATACTTAAGGAAATAATTGACAAAGATAGAAAACAAATTTTAGCTAAATCAAACGAGACAGACGACAATATTAAACGACTTGTTGTGAAACTTAAATATTTAGAAACTCTATTAAAGATAGGAATCATTAAGGAAAATGTTGAACATATTCATGCTAATATCGCTTCAAGTAGGTTAGGAGTAATGAGCAGCAGAATATTTAGTAAGGCAGAAATAACTAAGTACAACATAGATTTTGATAAATTAAAATTAACCAAGTTAGGGACGGCAAAATATAATGACAATAAAATTGTTTTCGCTATAAAAGTACCTAAAGATATAATATAAACATCAAAATACTTGATTACTGCTATGACAGATAATGAATCAAATGAAATTATTATAGAAAATGAACACATTGTAAAAATAAATGAAACATGTTATACATTTAAAGAAAATTCATACCTTAAAGAATTAAAAAAGACAAACTTATGTATCTACTATGAGAACTGTATCAAAATAAAGAATACTAAAAGTGTGCTTGAAGAAATCGAAAATGGATTGTTAGTAATAAAGAATTATAAAAATATCAGTTTAACAAGTACATGTGATGAGAGAAAAATAAAACTAAATGTAAATTACCTAATAAACTTTAATAATTGTACAGTTAAAATTGGGAACGAAATCTTTCATAATACAAAAAATGTACTCGAACAAAAATTTATGATACCATACAATAATATACTAAATTTTACAAAAAAACATATATCATTCGAAGAAGTTTCGTTGAAACAAATACAAAATATAGAACATATTAATGAACTAAGATATTCAAGAAAATCATATACTGTATACTGTATACTTATGCAATTGTAATTTGTATGGCCATACTCATTGTGATTTGCGTTTATTTTAAATTGTATAAGTTACAAAATAAAATTATCATGACTCAGGAGGAGGGCTTTTTGGGCTATATTGTGTCGAGCAATGGTATAAAAACGTGTCCCGATAAGTTTGAAGACTTAGTCAGTTATGAAGTTCCAAGAACTCTTCGAGACTATACCCAAATCACGAAACCCCTGAGTAGGTATTTACGAGGTGAGAATGGAAACATTGGTAGGAATCAGTCAAAAAATAAGAAGTAAAACTTGATGCCTTGGTGATAAAATCAAACACATTGTGGCCTCAGAGGCTTTGCAACCAATGACCGAGAGCTTTTAGCCATAGTCTGGTCACTGCAAAAGCTTAACATTAACACAGATCACCAGCCCTTGACCTTTGCCATATCGGACAAAAATCCGAACTCAAAAATTAAGAGATGGAGGGCATTTGTAGAAGAATTTTCACTAACGTTTCATTACAAGCCAGTTAAAGACAATTATGTTGCTGACGTGCTTTCGAGACAACATTTGAGCGCACTTGAAGAACAGTATGGCTCATGTTATTCAACCACACTTGCACAGATTCAAGACAAACTGATAACCATGTTTCCTTCAGTAAAGGTTGTTCATACTGAGAAAATTGTAACCGACATATTTCAGGTAGTAATTCTTTCGACCGAGCACAACTGAGCTCATAGATCTTCTGGTGAAAACTCGTATCAAGTTTTAAATGATTATTATATCCCAAATATTAGGAAACAATTCAAGGCAATACTGTCTAGTTGTACAATTTGCAATGAAGCAAAGTATCGAGGACAATCCACCAAAGCAGGAAATAGGAAGAACTCCTATACCGGCTCATCCAGGTGAAATAATTCACATCGACATTTACTGCTGGAGTTCATTTCTTAACCTGTGTCGATAAATTTTCCAAATTTGCTGTCATTAAACCAATCAAATCTCGTTCAATTAATTTAATTTGTTTAAAGACAACAAAACAATCGTTTGTGATAACAAATGAGATAAATGAGAAATAATTTACATCCGAGAGTATTAAGTCATTACTAAGAGATAATCTTTTTTAAAGTAATCCCCGGATAATTGGCGCAAACTAAGCAAATAAAAAATTCCATAAGAAATGTACATAACATTTCCCGTTTAAATGCGTACCCTCTTAATTGCGCTACCCGGTTAATTGCATTGAATAACGTTAAGTTTTTCGTAAAACTGCATACAAAATCTCCTGGATAATTGAACACACGCAATAAAAAAAAAGGTTTGTTTTTTCAGCTTAAGTAAAATCAGGAACAGTTGACAATTGGCAAATTGATATTGTGCTTACGGCTTAAAAAAGTTTTACCAGGAACAATGTCAGAAGAAGATATGGATGCAGGTGGAGAAGACGATGTTTTTAAAACACTCCTTCCGTTCAAGAAGCATTAAGTTCGTTGAGTATTCTCCGCAAGTACTTAACGATAATGAATTTACATCCGAACTGGAAAGTATGGAGGAATATATAGTGAGCAAAATTTCTAAGAAAAATTTGCATGCGAAAATAACAGATTTTTTTACCAATCACTAGTTTTCAATAATATGCAACAAATGTACATACCTACTAGGTAGTACCTAGTACGTATTTAATATGATGAATTCCTTGTTCCTTTTCAAAAGACTGAATATATTTACATATGAATGTAGATATGTACCTTCTTTTCACTTTTTCGTTAATTAAAAGTTTTTATTTTATTTAAATAAATAAATTAATAAATTTGTATTATTTAAAAAAACGGTTTATTGCGTTTTCAATGTAATAAAGCGGGGTTTTCTTTATTGCGTGTGCAAAGCAAATAAGCGCGGTTCTTGTAATTGCGCTCCTCGGTTAAATGCGCTGAAAGCCGTGCATTTTAGCCGACGCAAATAACCGGGGATTACTGTATATGCATGTATAATACTCCACCTTTCCGTAGCTTTACAAACGGGTAGGTAGAAAGATTTCATAACACCTTATCTGAAATAGCAAGATGTATACAACTTGAAAAGAACATTGATAGTACTCCTGAGCTCCTTTTACTTGCCACAGACAAGTATAATAGGACGACCCATTCAGTTACAAATTACCGCCCGATTGACACTTAGTGCCAGCAGAACATCTACGATTCCCCACTATCACGAACCATTATAAAACGAACAAGTTTTAGACAACTATATTGGCTTCTACGACCATAATCAAAAGGTGACTGACTTTAAATTGCTCGTTTATAAAAGTAGGTATTATAAAACCGATATGGACATTGGTATTCAAATGAAGACAAACCTGAACGAAATCCAGCGATAGTAAGATAAAATTCTAAGGACAATTACCACCGCCAAATGGTTCATACGAAACGATGATATCCATCACGACCGGGAAATTAACACTATTGACCAAGAAATACAAAAATGTAGCATTCTTCAAAAAACATAAGTCTATTATCTTCACAGACAGTCTGTCATCTGTAACAGCTATTAAAAACGTCAACAATCACAGTGAGATTATCGACGTCATCCGCGATAAACTCTTCTCCAGGAGCGGAAAACTAAAAATCGTCTACCAGTGCATCACGACTGATTGGTCATCTACACTCACTGTAATCCTAAGATACAAAAAAGATCTGTCACGTAAGAAGATACAAATATATATTAGACTACAAATGGGCCATGCCACACCAGCATAACACACAAACACATCATCATTAAAAAGGGCCCCCGCTTTACCACTTCTGCTATGACAACCAAACGCTTACCATAAGTCATCTAGTCTCATCTAATCAAATTAATTTAATAAGTACGCGTGTACTGGTACGGGCATCATTAAAGTAGCTAGATTAACCCAAATAATTCGAGTTCCCTCGGTCAAAAATAATAAAATATTGTCGCCTAAGGAAAGAGTAGCAAATTAAGTTTAGAATAGCTTAGAGAACCCGCATATGGCCTAGGTTACAATTAAAATTATTATTTATCATTATATTACATCATCAGAAATATCAAACTTATACTGGCACAAACTCAATGGCCCTTAGTAATAGAAAATCATAAAGTCGCTTCTAAAGTCGAATTTTGTTAGGTAAGGTACTTTTAAGTTTCCGAAGCAATAAATCAGTTTTTACAAAACTCGAATTTAACGTAATCATTGTGAATAAACCTGTCATATACGCTATTGTGAGCTAGCACAGCTGATTTTGACACTCATTTTGAAACATTAAACTATCACTTTTAAATTTGACTTAGATACGACTCGGCCACATCTAAATATTTGTCGATTTTAGAAGTGGGTTGCTCGTTTATTACTACGGATTTCGTGTTAAACTCGAGTTTACGTAAAACTCGAGTTGAAATTTCTTTATTACTAAGGGCCAATGCTTCTAGGAGGAAACATAATTGATTCCGCCTGCGTGAGCTCTAGAGCACCGATTAACATGCCTACCATAGCATACGTGCAATTTACTTACCGAAAATATTTATACACGATGTATTCGTGTCGGCGTTTATCAGCTCATTCTGAAACTTTGATTATGACTCCTTTTTTAGGCGTTTCGTCCCATCGGCAATGCCTCTATCAATAGCAATTTGGTCTCCGTCGTGATTTTTGTAAGCATTCACGCAACTGAAACTAAATTCGCTTTGATTTAATACGATTTCATTATCACTTGATGACTTCTGATCTTGCTGTTGAATTGGGTTTTACTGCTAAAGAAGCTGTTGTCTTGTTTCGACGGCCGACGTAACTTGCGTCTGGAACGAATCGAATTTGTTTATTTTTTTGTCGGTTTTATTTTCTGAGAGTTCTCAAGCTGTTGTCGTGTTTCGAAGGCCGACGTAACTTGCGTCTGGAACGAATCGAATTTGTTTATTTTTTGTTGGTTTTATTTTCTGAGAATTCTGAATTAAATATTTCAAATTTAACATTAATGTTCTGTTATTTATACTGTCGTATTCATACGTGCACGGTTAGAAAAGGAGACTGATAGACAATGAAAAAAAAAGACAAGGCGACACGCCTTTCAAAATCGCACTTTAAATAATCGTTCTGAGCTTACGAGGAATTGTACATCAAAATATAAGAAGATTGGGAAGGAATTTGGATAACTTTTGGGCTCACTTACATTTACGACCATGCCTCATATCATTGTTTTAGCCGATATCTGGGTATTTTATAACTACATTTCAAGCTTTTCTATTCCGGGTTACAGTGTTTATCCAAAGCGTAATGAAACTTATTCATCGAGTGACACGGTTGTGTTTATAAAAAGTGAACTCGAAGTACAAGAAGTACTCACTCCAGTTATTGAAAGTGCATATTGTGTAACTATAAGACTAAGTCCAGGTAAGAACTTGCTTATGACTTTTATTTGTGTATATCGACTGCAGTTTGGCCCCATTCATATTATTCTTAAAGACCTATAAATTTTATTGTGCTCCATCAACATGCCACGAGGAACTAAAAGTTCTCAGCGTGCAACACTCGACAGCTCTATGCTGGGTCCCTGAGTTATGTTACGGTAGAAAACGGTTAAAAATGAAAACACCAAATTACGTAAAAAACTAAAGTCGACTTTATTCTTAGTCGTCCAAACCTCGAGTGAACTATCATTTCTTAAAACATAAACTAACAGCTAATACGACAAAGAGAGACAAAAAGGACGATTTACAAAAGGGGAGCATGCAGAAAAGAGACACGTGACAATAATTCGTAAACAACATACATACATGTTTGTACATACTTGTTGCGGCGGCGTCTTTTGTTTGTCAAGCCTGCTTTGTAACAGGTTGCTTGTGATCTTGTGATTGTAATGCATCCACTTAGAGACCTGTGTCTATGTATTGATGTTTATAAACATATTAGATTATAATAATGCTGCTGTTGATATGCTGCTACTGCAGAGCATGTCACTCCTCCTGCCGTTGTATAGAAAAAACGTTTTTACGTGAATGTCCATTGATTTTTGTTATGCATATATATGATTGCGTGCTGTGTCGTATACGTGCTCCCTTTCTTGTGGCAAAATTTAACCGATGTCTTCTATTATTAATCTTATTTGCTTATGCTGCAGTTGGCTGTGTACAATATTTTAATAATGATAATATTATATGATATGAAAATACAAATGAAAATATAGAGTAAAGGTATTTCTTAGAGTTTCCATTAACAACAACAAAAAAAATATGTATATGCAGATGTGAGTAGTTACATGCATACATATTTATATTTGGATATTCTGATATAATGTTGGATTATTAATGAATAGATGATGAATAGTGAAATTAATTTGATTTATACATGTATAAGAAATCTTATTTCTAAGCTTGGAGTATAATTTGTACAGTGATTTCATTTGAACACAAAAGAAAATCAAAAAATATATGTGTACAGATATATTAATATACAATGAATTCATAGAAAATAGAGTATGTTCGGCAAATGGTTAAGGTCGGGGTTAGAAGCTTAAGTATATTTATTTGTTTGTTTTCTTTTTATAAGCTCTTCCTGTTAGCTTGCGATCAAATATTATACTTTTTATTGAAGTCTGATGCTTGTACTTACTTACATATCAGGCCGGCGACCCATGAAGGGTGCGAGACTGAGCAATTGCTGCCTTCCATCGTTGACGGTCCTGGGCACGCTGCTTCCAGTCATCAAGACCAAGCTGTCTTGCATCCGCGATTACTTGGTCCTTATACCGGAGATTCGGTCTTCCTCTCCTTCTCGAACCAGTAGGCTCGGATTCAAAGACCCTCTTTGCTGGAGCATTGTTGTCCATGCGATGTGGCCAAGCCAGTGCAGTCGACGGATTTTTGCCTTCCGGACTACATCCACATCCTGCTACAGCTCGTAGAGTTCGCGGTTATGTCTTCTCCTGCAATCGCCTTCCTCGCAGATGGGACCATATATCCGTCGTAGAACTTTTCTTTCGAAGGTACCAAGAATCACCTCTGCAGCTTTGCTTAGCGTCCAGCTTTCGGCTCCATAGAGCAGGACTGGCAAAATAAGAGTTTTGTAGAGCATGATTATGATCCTTCGAGTTTTAAGCCAAGTTGTTTTGACAAACCGAAGTAGCACCGGTTGCCAAGGGCGATTCTACGACGGATCTCCACTGTGATGTCATTTGTGGGGTTCACGTTTGCCCCGAGGTAGACGAACTCCTTTACTACCTCGAAATTGCAGTTGTCGATCGTGAAGTTTTGTCCAAGATAGTGTGTGACGGAACATTGTTTTAGTCGACAGCATATATTTTGTCTTTTCCTCATTGACCTTGAGACCAGCTCGTTCCACGTTCTGCAATTGCCGTAAAAGCCTCCACTACGGTACGTTGAGAACGCGAGACGATGTCGATATCATCTGTGTACCCCAACAGTTGGACCGACTTGTAGAAGATACTGCCTTCCGTGTTTACAGTTGCCCTCCGCACTATCTTCTCTAGTACCAGATTGAAGAAGTCAGACGACAGCGCATCTCCTTGCCGAAATCCAGTGCAAGTTTCAAACGGCTCAGAAATAATTGAGCTGCACGGTGCATCGCGTGTGTTTTAGCGTGGTGCGACACAACCGGATCAGTTTTCTCGGGATCCCGAATTCGGCCATCGCATCGAATAGCTCATTGCGATGAATGCTGTCGTATGCGGCTTTGAAATCAATGAACAGGTGGTGCGTATCGATTTGAAACTCACTGGTCTTCTCCAGTATTTGTCTTAGTGTGAAGATTTGGTCTATAGTCGATTTGCCGGGCCGGAAGCCGCACTGGTACGTGCCGATTAGTGCGGTGCAAAACGGCTTTAGACGTTCACACAGTACGCTGGGATATAGTTGTTGCAAGAGGCAAGACCGTGTTTCTTGTGGATGGGGCATATGGAGCTGATATTCCAGTCGTCGGGCATGCTTTCATCTTCCCAAATTTTACGGATGATCTGGTGCATTCTTCCCACCAGAACATCGCCACCTATCACTCTCTCCTTCTAGCCCGGTACTCCTCTTGCGCTGCTCTAGTTTTCCGTTGCAGCGCTTTTTGGTATGCCTCGTCGGTTGCACGTTTCTTTCTGATGCTTGTATGGTCTTTTTATTATTTGTCTGTCCCGTTTAAGGCCATCCTCATCTTTAAAATAAGTGTTACACTTTTCTTTTACTTCTTTTATGATATATCTTGGTAGGTGTTTTATATTGTGAAAACCTAAGCCCTTTACGAGTTCTCTTTTCTTGTAACTATGAGGATCCTTTTGTACCTCATTCATTCTATTTATTCTCTTATTTTTATGTTCATGGGAAAGTTCTTTTAGCTTTTGCCAATCCGAATTGTTTAACATCGAATGCAGAAGGTCGAAGGGTCTATGCTTAGTAGTAGAATGAATTGTATCATTATACATTTGAACTGCCTTAAATGCTAATGTTTTGTTGTCCGTATCTTTATTATCGTTGCTGAGTTTAAGCAACCGAATATGTTCATTGAGTGTGAAATCTTTCTATCACAGAATTACCTGTGTGTGTGTTAGGGGATGTGAAGTGATAATGTGTGTATTCTTTATTCAAGAAGTCCTTAATGAATGCAGTGTTAAATTCATTATCAGCTATAATTTTGCTTGGTTTACCCAATACTGGAAATCTGTGATGGAGAACAACGACTATTGTTATAGAGTTTCGATCCGTTATAGGGTGAATCGAAACATGCTTTGTTAATTTATCTATACAAGTCAGGAACATGCAATTCTTATTTAAAAAATATATATCTATATGAACTATGTCATTTGGTTTACTTGGAGTTTCTGTTACCATTAACATTGGCTTGATAGGACTCCTGCCGTACTTGCACATATTGCAAAGCATGCAATTGTTAATAAATTTGTGAATTTCCAGTCTGAGGTTGGGATAATAGTATAGATCTTTTAATTCTAAAAATGTTTCCTATATTCCTCTGTGATTTTTTGCAATATGAGTCGTTTCAACCAATTCCAACATTTTTTCTTTACAGGTAAAGTCCTTAAGAAATTTAGTACAATTTATAATTTTCATACCGGGTGTATTTGAAAAATAGCTTACTACAGTATTTTGAAATTTAATAAAAATGTCATCATGAACTAAACTTCCTTTAATTGGAAGACTCATCTTTAGAATATTTAGGACGTAATCTTCATTATAATCTACCATGGATATTATTGATCTTTGTTTCTTTTGATATAAAATTTGGTTAGTGTGAGTGTTAATATTACCCTTTTTTAAAATCAGTTGATGCCTATAGATATGCACAGGAGTTTCCGTAATGAAGATATGGTCGTTCAGATTTTCAACACCACTATGAATGGTTGCTTTGTCTGATACAATATCATCATTTTCTACATAATTGGTCTCTAGACGACTTAAAAAATCGGTAACCTTATTCTACTTATCCTTGATGTAATCTATAACAAAATCGTATTCATGAAGTTTATTCTTCCAGCGTTGCAGCTTACAGTTGGGTTATTTGAGTGAATTAAGCCATATCAACGGTCTATGATCTGTTTGAATTTTGAATTTTCGTCCCAATAAATATGGCCTAAAATGCTTTGTTTCCCACACAATTGCAAGCAACTCCTTTTTAACTGTACTATACTTGCTTTCGTGACGGTTAAAAGTTCGAGATGCGTATGCTATAGGATGTTCGTTTTGGAAAAGAACCGCTCCCAAAGCTGCGTTGCTGGCGGCGGTAGTCAAAGTGAAGGTTTTTTTCAAAATTTGGATATGCTAAGACTCGACATGCACATATAAGTTCTTTAAGTTTATTAAAGGACTCAATGTACAGTCTGTCTTTAATGTTAACTTTTGAACCTTTCTTCGAGCATTTAGTCATCGGAAGTGCGATTCTAGAGTAGTCCTTGATGAATTTTCGGAAAAAATCCTGTTATTCCAAGGAATGATTTTATTTACCTTGCAGTGTGGGGCATTTTTATTTGTTTAATTATTTCTATTTTGTTAGGATCGGGCTTTATACCATCCTCAGAAATAATGTGCCCCGAATATTCTGTCTGACGTTTCAAGAAGCTGCATTTGTCGATTTGTACCTTGAGATTATACTCACGAAGCCTTTTGAAAATCTTACAAAGCTAGTCCATGTGCTCCTGAAGTGAAGTGGAAAATATGAAAATATCATCAAGATAAACTACGCAGATATTAACGAAATCGTGAAGGACTTCGTTCATCATTCGTTGGAAGGATGATTGAGCGTTTTTCAAACCGAACGGCATTCTCGTGAGCTCATAGTGCCCGCTCGATGTTGAAAATTCAGTCTTATGTTGGTCTTTATTGCTTATTGGGATTTGGTGAAATCACTTTGCAAGGTCAAGTGTTGAGAAATAAAGTGCATTGCCTAATTTTGAAAATATGTCCTCAATGTGAGGAATGGGAAACCTATCATCTATAGTTATGTCGTTAAGCTTTCTGTAATCAACTACGATGCGCCATTTTTGCTCACCGGAATTGTCAATCTTGGTTTAACGATTTTAACGATAATGCCAGACTTAAGCATTTCGGAAATTTGCTTATTTACCTCATTTCGAAGAGCTTCCGGGTACCTGTATTGTTTAGAATAAATAGGTATATCGTTTTTAGTGGGTATGTGATGAGTAAAGGTATCAACCGATGATAAATTGTCACCCTTAAAGTAAATTACATCCTCATACTTTTTAATTATGTAAATTAAGCTTTTGGATTCTTCAGAATTAAGGTTTTGAATTTGCAATTTTTCTAATATTTCATCAATAATTGGTCTTTTAAAGTTTATCTCAATTTAATCCTTCGCTAAACTAATTATTCCCGCCGGTGCCGTTTGACAAGGTGAATTGTCAAAAATTAATGGTAAGGTAGCTTCTATTGTAATAAGCTGTGATGTATTAAAATTGATATTTGCAGTAACGGCCTTAAAATGTTACAGCCAATTGTACCACAAAAATTACCATTTAACTCGGTTTCGAGCATATCAATTGTGCTCGAAGGTTTATTAAACTCTTTAAAGAGTGGAATTGTAATTTTTGAATTACAAATGACATCTGAATTTATCGACTTTAGGTGTATAGGCTTTTCCAGTACAGTACAGTAATCTAATTGGTCAAAGGCTTGTCATGACCACTATAGACGGAAGTGATCTGAGGTGGCTGAATGAAAATTTTGGTATTTACAGCACTCACTCTGTTCATTTCCTGTAGATCTATGACGAGAAGAATCGTCTGTTTGTACGTGATCTACTTCCATGACGTTATTTCTGTTACGAAAATTTCCTGAGTTTGAAAAGACACGACTATTTCCTGGATTAGACGATCTATAATTGGAGAATTTTGATTTACGAGTATTTCCGGAATTTGGAGGAATTTGGCTAGCGGAATTGAATTTTGGAAAAGTTGAATTCTGAGGAGGTAAATTATGTGGTATAGTATATGGAAACTAAAAAAAACTAAAAAATCTAATGTCGAAACTACATGAGGTAATCTACTCGATTAACTACGCGTAGTTATTCGAATAAACTACACGCCCGATTTGTTTCATTTACTATCTACAATTGTTACGTGAGCTAAATACGAGTACATACACAGAAAACTTTAAACTTCAAATGCCACTTCCAACTAGTGGATAACGAAAAGACACAAAACGAAATAAAAAAATTAAATAAAAAGAATTAAATATAAAACTGCGATCTTAATATTCATCTGTGTTATTTGTGTCTTTCATTTTAAGAGTATAATGAATTTCCACAAGTTTTTTTTAAACGTTCCTGACCAAGCCTATTTCGGCTTTTACTTTGTACGAATGACCACATTGCATACTTCGCAATTCCCGGATGTTGCCTGGATGCTAAGCTCCAATATTTCCTTGGCAACAAACCTCCACTTTCACCACCCTCGATTATCTTTTTATTCAATGCAGCCAATATTCCTTCACCCTTGATAAACATGTCGTAATCGTTATATGCAACTAATGCGTGTATTGACAATGACATTTGTTTTCTTGTGTCCAAGCAGGCTGCAAACTTGACGGGTAGTTCAAGCTTTAGCCACCAGTTGATGGCTTCTGAAATGGTTGTTAAACTGCTTTGGCACTTGTTAATGAGATTGCATACTGGATCGTATATTATATATTTCTTTCTTCTTCAACTAACTGAATAAAATTATCATTAAACAGTAACTTCTTTATATCTGTCCCAATATTTTTCTCGCTGTCTTGCGCTGCTAAAGTTTTCATTTGGCTTAAATTGCATAAAAAAATATTTAAGCAGTTTCTCTACGTGCACGATCGGACGTCTATCGGTAAGCTAACCCTTTTTCCTCCATAGTCAATTATTTTCTTTTCGAAACCGGAATGACTCTTGAAAAATCGTTGGGCTTTAACTACATCTTCATTGAGCTTTGTTTGATACCACATGCAAACAAATAAACAATGAATAAATAATAAATAAATAAACAAAATAGTTACAATACTGAATAAATAATAAGTAATAATGATAATTATAATAAATAATAACAATAATAACAAATAATACAAAGCTTATGACATATTAGGAATAGATAATTTGAATTTCATTCTATCATCATATAGATCTATTTTACCACAAGCGGAATTAAAAAAACGTATACGTTAGGTGGTGGCCCGTGGTGTTGTGGGTATGTGTGTCGACTCCTGCGAACTTGGACCAACCTGTCTAGGTTCGATTCCTGGTACGACAAGAAATACTTTTCACGGCCCCACCTCTTTCGAGTCACTGATAATGCTCAAGGAGTATAACTGTCTAGAAAAAGCTTCTCAAAATTGGCCGTTCGAAGTCGGCATAAAACTGTAGGTCCCTTCCACTCTTGATGGAACAATAGCACGCACAACACGAGTGGTTGCTGAGAAGCTAGGTCCTGGCCCTCTACGGGCTGTAGCGCCACCCATATTATTATTATTGTTTGTTAATACAACCGAGAAAATAAACGAAAGAAACGAGATGAAAAGCGGAAGATTATTATTTTATTTGATGTTGCCCTCTGCTGTCTGTGATCGAAAAAGAACTTACAAAACTTCAAAATGGACTAAGGATAAGTGTTATACAAGCTTAGCAAAGATGTGCAGTAGTACAATGTTACAAGTGTTATACATGGCTTAGCTAGAGAAGTGCAGTCAATGGGACTTCCACTCGTGATAGAACAATAGCACGCACAACACGAGTGGTTGCTGAGAAGCTAGGCCCTGGCCCTCTTCGGGCTGTAGCACCACTAATATATTATATTATAATACATTTAGTATTAGGCAGTGTCTTTGTTGGAATATACATTTTCTTGTACGAAGACTTCTTTCTGGAACTTATAACAATACATTTTGAAGAATTTCTGGACAGATGATACGATACAAAAAAATATCATGGATGAACATTATGCAATGAACATTTCGTCTTTTTTCTAATGCTTCTAATCCGATTAAGGCACACCTTGTTTGATATAGAGGCACATTATTAAGATTCTATTTCATTTGTTTAATTTCAAATCTTGTGAATGACTTCTGAACCTGTAGGAGTTCATAAAGGACGGGCACCATACAACAGAGCAATATTCAAGAATCGAACGAACAATTGACATGTACACAGACTTAAGAGCATAGCAATCAGAGAATTTGCGCACAATTTCGTTTCAGAAACCCCAGCATTGAATTATTCAATTCAATTTAATTTATTGCAAGTAGGTAAAGTTTAACATATTGCGAGATTACAATTGCAATTTATATTTAGAGTTTTAGGACACAATTTGCCTTTACAACTAGGATATAGTAGTATATAATAACTTAATAAGAAAAATTAATTTATGTATATTAAGGGAAAACTGCAACCAAAAACCCCCATGTAAGACTTAAGACTAAAATTGCACATGCCTCTAAAAGCTCCAAGATAATCTTTTCGATATTACAATAGGTTCAACTTAATCAGTATTAAGACATTTTATAAGAACATTTTCGAAATATTGTTAAGCAAATATAAATTAAAAACGAACTTCGTTTGTTGAGTTCAATGACTCCTATATTTACTCTCGCTGTGATCGAGCGGGCTATGACCGGAATACGTTTCGGACAGTCGGTGGAGCGGGTTTATATACCCGCGCGCATTTGATGCTACAATATGAACATTTTTTAAAGCAGTGAGTTTTCGATATGGCTATTAGGAGATCGATAGAGTTGACATTGGCTAAATCATGAAGTTTTTTTGTTGAGAAGTGCCGAGGTAAATTAAGCATAATCTTAAGCAATTTGTTTCGAGTTCTTTGTAGCTTTAACTTGTGATTTTTCGCGCAATCGTGCCAGACAGGGGCTCCATACAAAAGGATGGCCTGGAAATGGTTTTGTGAATTAACATTTTATTCTTAATACACACTTTAGAATTTCTCCAGATAAGAGGATCAACTTTTATTAATTTATTTATTTTATCCGTGTTGGCAGATGTATGTCTCTCAAATGTGAGTTTTTTATCGAGCACACTACCTAAGTGCTTACAAGAATCCGACCAGTCTATCTCAAGACCACATAATTTGAGCCTGATATTATGTGGCAAAAAACAAAGTTTACTGCGAAGTGAAAACCATACAGCCTAGGTTTCTTGAGCGTTTAATTTTATTTGCCATTTGATGAAATAATTTAGCAGTACGTCAAGAGCAAATGGAGTTCATAACAGACATTAAGATACATTATACCTGAGGCGAAAATAGCAGTATCATCTGCAAACGTAGCTATTTTTATATTATCACCTGGGTTGGGGAGATCAGATACATATATATTAAACAAGAGGGGACCGAGAACAGATCCCTGAGGAACACCATAATGAATACTTCTAACCGATGAGTTGCAGTTTTGGATATTAATCGCGAACATACTTTCTGAGGGAAGACGTTGTATTAGCTTGATGATTCTAATTGGAAATCCAAATACGAAAAGTCTATGAACCAGTCCGTCGTGCCATACGCTATCGAAAGCTTTCTCAATATCGAGCATAACAAGTCCAGTCGATTTTTTTACGTTAAATTCTTTAAGAACATGTTTTGTGATCCTAACTAATTGATGAGTTGTATTGTGCCCACTTCTAAAACCAAATTGGAAGTTGGGCAAGACCTTTTTATAAGTTATATAGCATTCCATTTTTTCTTTAATTACTTTTTCTAGTAGTTTGCTAACTGAACTAAGCAAGCTAATGGTTCTATAATTTTCTGGATTGATGATAATGATGATGACTTTAGGTTTGCCAGGTTTGGCAATCGGAACAACTTTGGCCATTTTCCATTGTGTTGGAAAGTAGCAAATATTTAAACACAAATTAAATAAACCAGTTAGAAAACATATACATATTTTTTGACCTAGTAGCCTTAATTAAGAACTTATTGGGAGTCACTACGAACGAATCATCAGGAGGAACTGTCGACTTAGCTAAGACGCGCTTGCTGCAAGTTACTTCAGCGAGAGTGTTGGCATCACTGAGATGCGCGGATGCTGTGTGGAATTGCGAGAAGGTTGACGCCATAATATTTGCTTTTTCGTCAGACGTAAGGTACAGATCATTAAGCACCTTGAGAGGAGGAATGTTGGATCCCCTTTTCTTAAGAGTTTTGGAAATTTTCCAAAAGTGCTTACTACCTTTATTAAATGAAGAGAGAAGGTTATTCCAGCGAGAGTTTCTGTAAGCCGAGATTTCGTCTTTAATAGCTTCATTAAGAAATTTCGTGCTATGGAGAAATGAATCTATTCGATATCGAAGCCACTTTCTTCGCTCGGCATTTCTTAATTGTATTAAATACAGTATGTTTTCAGGAAGATTCTCATTTGTCTTTTTGAAAGTATATTTTGGTATAGCAAAGTCGGCTGCATTGTAGCTGAAAATAAGGTGTCAACACGATCTGAGTTCATTACTGATCCGGACGTAAAATCACTGAGCATTAGATTTTTATTGATATATGATTTGAAGGAGTTTCAGTTTGCAGCAGAGTATCTGCAAGCCGGTCGAGTATAGCTTAGTTTACAGTAACGCATACCGGAAGGTGATCTGAACCTGAACTGATTGTTTTGTGTTCTTGGCGGAGTACAATTATTAGGCACGTTTGTTAAAAAAAAATCAAGTGTTGAAGGATTTTGGGATAATGACGATGGCACAAATGTGGGAGTGAGCGGGTGTAATAAAGAAAAAGTAGGATTCGCGTCTACTAGATTATAGAGAACTTTACCCCGCCAGAAACACCTTGTTATTAAATCTTAACATCTTTTGCAAGTCTCTCTTGAATTGAGCTATTTTTTCAGCATTTCTATTTTTACCTGGAAAATAGACGGAAAAAATAATCAATATAGAGTTATCTGCTAGAGTGATGTCGACCCCGAGAGCTTCAATCAATCGAAGTGGTACGTTAGGACGTAAATAATGCACAATACCTTTTCTGACGACAACGGCAACTCCGCCACCGGCTCTATGTTCCCTGTCTAGCCGACACATAGTTCGGATGAGAAAATGTTTTTTTTGGCTTAAACCATGTCTCCGTAATGAGCGCAATGTCAACTCTTTCATTGTTCATAAAGCTAAACAATTCTCATTGTTTTTTGTTGATGCTCTTGGCATTCCAATGTATAACATTAAGAAAATTATTACTTGACATGTTTGTGTGAATATACATACTTAATAGCTAATGTACAATAGCTTGTAGAACAAGAGTTTAGTTTAGTGAGAAGTAAATTTAAGAGAAAGTTTATTTCCTGAAAAGAGAATAAATCATCCTTGTAAGCTGTAGATCTGTTGGAGTGACTATACTGAGGAAGAGTAGGCCGCTGCGTCAATGATGCTTGATCATGCGTATGATGATCGGATGTGTGGAGTACATTATTTGGTCGCGCTGGTCCTTTAGCAAGTGATAATGGCGCTGAATTGCGCATGGGTGTGGGAGCGGTGGAAAATGCTCGAGAGATTAGTGATGATGAGGTAATTGTTGCTCAGAGGAAAGTGGCGGTTGTGATTTATTGTTCTCACGAAGTTTAGAAGAGATCTTTTGCCGTATGTCCATGTATTGCTTTCGTGGACTACAGTTTACATCGGATGATTTGTGTGGCCCATTGCACAACAGATTTTATCAGCAGATTTGCAGTCGGCGGTTTTATGATTTCCTGAGCAGTTTGCACAAAAACTTTGTATGGGACAGTGCGAGGAGCCATGACCATATAATTGGCAATTGTAGCATTGAGTCACCTTACCTGGATGATGTTTTTTATAATTCCATTGGACAATAGTTTTGAACAAGCTGGGATATTGTCGTCTCAGCTCATTTAATTTAGTAGTGTCACGCTCTATGTATACAACATAAAGGTAGCGTTTGTTAGATGAGATTGTGGATATTTTCAAATTGATTTTCTTAACATCAATGCACTTGATGCCCAGTGATATGAGTTTTTCTTTTAAAACATTATTTGCAACTAAATCCAATCCCAAAAGAATAAATTTGAAAGGTCTAGTGTCCTTTCGTGAATGAGAAAAGATTTCAAGATTTAAACGTAGTAGTTCACTTTTAATTGTATCATTTATGTCCTGAGTTGAAGGTATTATTTTTATCACAATAGAAATGTTTTTAACCAAATAATTTTCAACTTTAATGTCGCTAAGAATTTTATGCAAACTTTCACTATTTGTTTTAAATACCACAACGGGAGGAATAGACACTTTATTTATGTTTGAACGTACATTTTCGATATTGTTTTCAAGATCATTATCGATGAGATCGTTCAATGGGTCATAAATGTTTGTGTTATCCATATTTGAATGGTAGTTAACTTTTTTGTTCACTAAACTAATTTTAGGAAGGCGATAACCGCTTTCCTCCGAAACTGATAGCACACGCTAACGGGAAATTGTCACTTTTGGATCCACAGCAAAACACAAGTGTTCTTATTCGCAGCTGAATGACGAGTGACCCAGCATTGAATTAGCTTTAGCTACTACGTAGTCAATATGAAACGAGAATGTTCGTTTTGTGTCGAAAATCACGCGAAGATCTGTAATCTCTGTTTTTCTGGAAATGGTGGATCCACATATAGAATATTCATAGACAACAGGCAACATTAGGTGGTAAACAGAAGGCGAATGACACTTATTTACATTTAACATTAGTCGATTAATGTTACACCAGTTACATAGCACATTGAAATCTCTTTGGATTCTTACACAATCCCGAGTACTTTAAATATGGAGGAAAATCTTAAGGTCATCAGCATACATAAGACAATTAGCATGACTGAGAATTGAGTGGATTTTCATAAATGAGGAATATGTTAAAAAGAAGAAGGACCTAAGTACCTAAATACCCTGGGGCACGCCTGACAATACCTTAATAACTCTTGATCGACAATCACCGATTTTTACCATTTGTATCCTATTGGATAAGTAACTTGAAATCCAGTTTAAAAGAACAGAATGAATTCCAAATGATTTCAACTTATATAAAAGTACGGTATGACATACTGTATCAAAGGCCTTTTTAAAATCTGTATAAATAACATCCACTTGATATCCCGACTCAACTGAATCAAACAGGTATTTTGTGAATAAAGTTAGGTTTGTTAATACAGATCTACCTGAAACAAATCCATGATGTTGCTGTTGTGATATGTGTTCTTTTATTGAAAAAAAAAGCTTTTTTGCTGCTATAATTTCTAAGAGCTTTGGAATAGACGACATTTTTGAGATGCTTCTACAATTTTCAACTTGGAATCTAGGTCCAGCTTTAAATAAAGATGTTATAAAGGATAGTTTCCATTCATCCAGAAATGTACCAGAAGACAAAGATAAAAGAACATCAACGGGAATATTGTCACGACCTAGAATTCGTCAAGAGTTTAAGGATTCAATGCCTTGCAGTATATCATTTAATGATAAGTACAGTGAGCCAATACCCGCATTATAAATATTCACCCCGATTACGAAAGTCGTTTAACGACTTGTGTCGAAAGGCCTCTGTGATGTTGGTATTACGATTGTCGGTAACCTAGTCGTTTTACGCCATAAAACGACTTCTGGCGATAAGCTTACGTGGAACGTGTTTTTTGTATAACACTTGTATCGGTATTCCGGAAGTCGATTTACTACACCAAAACGACGAGTAACACGACAAAAGGCGGTTTGAATTCTTTGAACGACTCTAATGGAAAAATAAGTAAAAGCGTGAGTTTTCTTTCTGTTTTAACTGGAATGGTGTAAAATATATTTAGTGTTAATTGTTTATATCTTAAGGATGAACATTTCCAGCCCAAAGCAAATAAGGCGGCTGGTTGAACTGATGGATGAAAATATGAATTTATCAAAAAATTTCAAAAGAGGTTTTCTTCAAATGGATGCAAACAAAACTGGATGGAAGGAAGTGGAGACTTATTAATCTATTCGCAATTGTAGAATGCAAACTAAGCATCTTGCAAATCAAATGGATAACATTTTAATCTAATACTTCTTCTGAAGTTAATTAATTCCCTTTTCTGCAATTCTTGATCGTCGTTCTCTTCACTAATCCAATAAATAATCATAGCAATGCTGTCCATATTTACTTTAAATTCTACGAATAATTTAATTAAGCAAGCACCTCAAAACAAATTTAAAAATGTGTATTCCGGTAGAATTTATAAAAACATTTATCGAATTGATCTGTCAAATTGACAGTAAGCTTTTGAGTGGCAGTTTTGGAATGTGTGTGGAACAAAAGCTCGAGTCGATTAAGATTAGTAATACCGATGCTTAGACGCCTGTAAAGTGATTCGACTCTCAAAACGAATTGTGTCGTTCCAGTGACACGACTTTCGTAATCGGGGTGATTTTTTCATTAATATATTTATTTAAGTAGCATGACAAATAGTGTTTACATTTGTAAGAATATTTATAATTAGAGGTTTAGGACAACTGTCCTTTACAACTATGATTTTAATAAAGAGTGGAGTGAGAGAGATACGACAAAAATGTTTAGATATTAATTAAAGGGATAGCTACAAGAAAAAACCATCATTTAACTCTTAAAATCTAATATAGCAATGTCCCCTAGTCAAATATGTTTATTTAACTTATTTTACATATTTATCAACATATTTATTTCTTGTTAAGCGTTTAATTTGACAATGATATGCATTTGGTGCCATGGTGGCCCGAGGCGTTGTGGGTATGCGCGTCAACTCCTACGCACTTGGACCTACCTGTCTATGTTCGATTCCTGGTACAACAAGAAATACCTACAATGCTCAAGGAGTATAACTGTCTAGAAAAAGCTTCTCAAAACTTAGCCGTTCGGAGTCGGAATAAAACTGTAGGTCCCTTCGTGATAGAATAATAGCACGCACAACATGCGTGGTTGCTAAGAAGCTAGGCCCCTGCCCTCTATGGGCTGTAGTGCCATCCATATTATCATTATTATTATTATGCATAGATACATAAGTTCATTATATGAAATATAACAATTATCATAGAATCTTTGTGTTCAATTTTCTATAAGAGAGTGTAAAAAGTTGATATTGCTTTGGCAGTAAAGTCTGCGGGTTGAATAACAACGTGGGAAATTAAGCATAATTTTAATGATTTTATTTTGGCATATTTGAAGTTTAAGTTTGTAAGTTTCAGCGCAGTCGTACCAAACAGGACCCCCGTACAGTAGAATGGATTGAAAGACAGACTTATACAAAATAAGCTTATTGTCAGTACTAAGTTTCGATTTTCTATTTATAATGTGGTAAAGAATATTGATGTATTTGTTAATTTTATCTACAGTGACAGAAATATGTTTCTGAAAAGTTAGTTTCTTATCAATCATAATTCCGAGATATCTGCAGTGCTCAGACCAGTCAATATCGATAAAACCCATTTGAAGTTTTACGTTGTTTGGAATAAAACATTATTTTCGTCTACGTGTAAACCAAACTGCTTTCGGTTTCGAAGCGTTTATGTATGTACCAGATGCAAATATTGCTGCATCATCAGCAAACATGGCAATATTAGTTAGTATAATATTATTAATATAGTATATTATTTATTAATTAGTTATTATTTACAATATTAGTTCGCGAGAGTGTCGACTTTAAAAAAGCAATGTAATTAGTGCAACAGTTTTGAAATTGCTCAGGTGTCGCCAGTTTCAACAAGAAGCAGTGGCCGAATTGATAGGGCCGGTGCTATCACCTCAACAGGCCTCAGGGCAAGGCCCTAGTTGGGGCAAATTCAAAAAAAAAAAAACATCTTTTAATTCATGTTGTTCGCAAACTCACGTAAGTTAGTGAGTGTGGAGAGATGGAGGGTACCGAGCGGTCCGCGGACAATGACCCTTGGCAGAAAAGCCCCCAGTCAATTCCACCCAAAGAAGGCATAGCAAAAATGATTAGTAAGAAAACTTCTCGTAACTCATAACATAAATGAACTAAATGTACATACTAATACTTAATTTACACTAATGTAAAAACTAAGATTCTTGCTTTATATGTACATACACAAAACAAATTGAAAGAAGTATACATAAGCAAATGCATATATGCAAACTCTTATCAATACACATACCCAAAACCAATGTTGGCTGAACTAAACGTTGTCTGTTAAGCTTGGCTTGGGCCAGCAGTTGGTTTTTGGCAGTCTGCATCATCAGATCGTTTTTTAATAAAGTTATGAACACGTTGGGGGTAGGGTCTCTGCGCACAGGGCAAAGTTGTTGATCGCTCCCAACTTGGCGGGATGCCAGCAATGATCCTTGTCGATGAATGGATCGAGTTGACATACGGCCTCCTAGCGGCGCTCCCTGGATAGCCTCCACAACACCCGTTGTGAGGTGAACTGATTTATGCAACGACTCCCTTGTGGTTGTGCGGAGGGCTAACAACCTCGGATCTACGGACGGAATCACAACAACGACAACACGGCGCGAAAAAGAATATCGATTTGCGAGTGTGCTCCTGGAACATAAGAACATTCAACACTCCAGGGGCAGCTCATAAACTGGAAAAGATCATAACGCAGTACAAGGCGGATATTATTGCGATCCAGGAAATACGCTGGATAGGACAAGGAATAATGAAGAAGAAAGAGTGCGACATATATTACAGCTGTCACAAAAGGTTGCACATATTTGGATGCGGATTCGTTGTGGGAAAACGGTTAAGGTCGAAGGTCATCGATTTTAAACCGATAAGCGATCGCTTGGCTGTGATCCGTATCCAAGGCATATTCTACAACATCAACCTTATACGTGCACACGCCCCTACCGATGAGGCTGAAGACTCCGTCAAAGAGGACTATTACGAACTATTGCACGGTGCCTACGGAGCCTGTCTGGAGTACGATGTCAAAATCGTGCTCGGAGACTTCAATGCCAAAATCGGTAAGGAAAGCATCTTTGGCGGAGTTATCGGAAAGCACAGCCTCCACGACACGACAACAGATACCGGCTTCCGATTCACTGACCTTACGACAGTACGTAATATGGTCATAAGTAGCACAAGGTTCCCTTGCAAAAGAATTCACACTTAGCGGACGCAAGACATGAGTCAAATATCCTGGATATGCGAACATTCAGAGGGGCTAACATTGACTCTGACCATTTCTTTGTGGCAGCACGATTTAGAGCTCTACTGTTCAATGTCAGAACCCAGCCAACAAAGAGTGTTGCGAGTGTCAGCAGAAAAAAGGTGCAACCGACGAGGCATAGCAAAAAGGGCTGCAACGGAAAACAAGAGCAGCTCAAGAGCTGTACCGGGCTAGAAGACGGGATGAGGGGAAGCTTCTACGTCTGAAGAAAATGTGTCTCGCAATCTCCCAGCTCAAGGACACCGAAGAGTCTAAGGACAGACAAAAAATACGGGCCTTTTATAAAAAAGCAAAAAGCCTCGAAATTGTGAGGGTAACCTTGTTACTGACCCGCAGGATATAGTGGATGCGTTTAAGCAGCATTTCCTACAACTGCTTAACGGGACTGATCAGGAGAGAGTGATAGCGAATCAAGAAATCCCAACTCCAGTCGATGAAATAGTCCTCCCACCTAGCTTTGAAGAAGTCGGTACAGCCATTAAAAGTCGGAAGAACAACAAAGCCGCAGGTTCAGATGTCCTACCATCAGAGCTCTTCAAGGCCGGTGACGATGTTTTGGTGGTAGCATGCACCAGATCATCTGTGGAATTTGGGAAGACGAAAGCATGCCCGACGACTGGAATTTCAGCTACATATCCCCCTTCCACAAAAAAGGCGATCTTGCCTCTTGCAACAACTATAGAGGTATATCCCTGCTCAAACGTCGCCTACAAGATCCTGCCCAGCGTACTGTGTGATCGACTATAGACCGAATCTTCACACTTAGACAAATACTGGAGAACACCAGTGAGTTTCAAATCGATACGCACCACCTGTTCATTGATTTCAAAGCCGCATACGACAGCATTCATCGCAAGCAGCTATTTGATGCGATGGCCAAATTCGGGTTCGGATCCCGGAAAAACTGATCCGGTTGTGTCGCATCACGCTAACACACACGCGGTGCACCGTACAGTTCTGCTCAAGGATTTCCGAGCCGTTTGAAACCTGCACTCGATTTCGAAAAAGAGATGCGCTATCGTGTGATTTCTTCAATCTGGCACTGGAGAAGGTAGAGCGGAGTGCACTTGTAAAAACGGAAGGCAGTATCTTCTACAAGTCGGTCAATCTTTTGGGGTACGCTGATGACATCGACATCATCGCTCGTTCCCAACGTGCCGTAGTGGAGGCTTTTACAGCAATTGAAGAACGTGGAACGAGCTGGTCTCAAGGTCAATGAGGACAAGACAAAATATATGCTGTCGACCAAAACAATGTTCCGTCACACACTATCTTGGACAAAACTTCACGATCGACAACTGCAATTTCGAGGTAGTAAAGGAGTTCGTCTACCTCGGGGCAAACGTGAACCCCACAAATGACATCACAGTGGAGATCCGTCGTAGAATCGCCCTTGGCAACCGGTGCTACTTCGGTTTGTCAAAACAACTTGGCTTAAAACTGCTAACGAAGGATCATATCCATGCTCTACAAAACTCTTATTTTGCCAGTCCTGCTCTATGGAGCCGAAAGCTGGACGCTAAGCAAAACTGCAGAGCTGATTCTTGGCACCTTCGAAAGAAAAGCTCTACGTCGGATATAGGGTCCCGTCTGCGAGGAAGGCGAATGGAGGAGAAGACAACCGCGAACTCTACGAGCTGTACCAGGATGTGGATGTAGTCCGGAAGGTAAAAATCCATCGACTGCACTGGCTTGACCACATCGAGCGCATGGACAACCGTGCTCCAGCAAAGAGGGTCTTTGAATCCGAGCCTACTGGTTCGAGAAGGAAAGGAAGACTGTATCTCCGGTTTAAAGACCAAGTAATCGCGGATGCAAGACAGCTGGTCTTGATGACTAGAAACAACGTGCCCAGGGCCATCAACGATGAAAGGTAGCAATTGATCAGGCTCGGACCCTCCATGGGTGGTTTGTTAATAATGAAGAAATAAAAATCTAACATATAAAATTTCCATGTCACAATGTTAGTAACCGTACTCCACCGAAACGGCTTTACCGATTTTTACCAAATTTTATATGCGTATTCAGTAGGTCTGAGAATAGGCTACTATGTATTTTTCATACCCTAAATGATAAGGGTTGTTCACCCTTAATATTATTTTTTTTTATTTTTGGACGAAATTTTTTGTTTTTATTTTTTTTTAATTTGTGGCATTAAAAAATACATACAACCCTACATTTTTTGATCACCAATCCCTATTTTTTTATATCATTATCATCACGCTCGATAATTGATCAATTATAGTGTTTTTAACTGTACTTCGATTAAAATTTCTCTTAGCTTAGGCAAATCTAACATTTTTTTTATGAAAATAAACATTTTTTTTTAATATTTAAGTTTAATCCTGATATATGCTTAGTGTTAAAAATCTTAGGGCCGTTTGCTCATTCGCAACATGAATCCAAAACATACGTATGTGGCAACACTGTTTGCAAAACTGCAAAAGAGCGAAATAATGAGAGAAATGAAAATGAGTGTATATACATAAAAGGGTTGTACCGGTGATCGAATGAGTGTAGGATAAAGAAGGGTGAGTCAGTTGATCTGTGCCCATAGAAGTAAGAAGTTGTAAATAGAATAAAAGAAAAGAAAGAATTAACCAGTAAAATTAGTTGGAACAATTAATCAAAAGAAAACTACTAAAAATTCAGAAGTGGGATTAACCACACAGAAAATTCAGCGAAATAAGTACAAGTATAAAAAAAAAATATATATATAGTTACACAGATATGCAGTCCCAGATTGAGGAGTACAAGTCGTACACGGCTGCGCAGCTTAAATCATGGCTGCAAACATTAGGGAGGAAAACCGCGGGTAATAAAAGTGAACTTCTGCCACGTTTAATGGAAATTCCCCCACAGCAACGCGGTGAGTTCCCGGTGATTCTCGAAGAATCAGAAGTAAAGGAACATAGCGATGACGCCGACGATACCAACAATGACGACATATACGAAGAAACCAACACTCCGTGCAGTGAAGGATATGACGAAGAGAATGAAGACGATACACCATCAAATAAGGCGAGAGATGTTGAGAAGACAACGAAGACTATAGAGAAAAAAATGAGTGCAAAAATGGGAAAGGATGAAGTACAAAAGAATGAGTGGACAAAAATGATGATGGAATTGGAGAAAATGAGAAGAGAAATAGAGTGCTGCAAAAAGGAGAACGAAGTTCTGAAGAGAGAGAACACGGTGCTAAAGAAGAGAACAAAACAAATGAAAATGCAAATGAGAGTGGTACAAACAATTCAAATGAGTGTGCAAGCGTATGTGGACATGTAAATGAAGATATGTCGCGTGGCAGTGATAACACAAAAATAAGCTTCACATTCGTTAAAGATTTGCTGTCCGAGTTTTCGGGAGCCGGTGACTCGTACACTTTATGGGCAGCCCAGTTGAAAGGCAATGTACAAATGTATAAATTGGATGATGCCAACATTCGTGCACTAATCTCAACCAAATTGAAAGGCAGAGCCTTGCGCTGGCTGCACTCCAGGGGTGATGCTGTCACGGTACCCGTGGACAATTTGTTAGCTGACATGGCTTCATTGTTCGAGGACAAAACGGGTCAACTTGAACTTAAGGGGTAGTTCGAAGCGCGAAAATGGCACTCTAATGAATCATTTATGGAGTACTACCCTAAAAAAAGCATTCTGGCAAACAGAATCTCAATAATGGAGCATGAATTATTGCAGTACTTAATAGAAGGCATCCCTGATCAAACACTCCAAATCCATGCGAGGATGCATTGCTTTAATAATAAACTCCAGTTAGTAGAGGCATTTCGGAAAGTCAATCTGCCCCGCAGAGCATCGTCATCACAACAGGTAATGATAAGGCTGAGGGGTCATCAGTTCCCAAAAATCGAAGATGTTACAACTGTAATTCACTTGGGCATATCGCCACCGAGTGTCGCAAGCCGAAGAGGGAGGCTGGCGCGTGCCACGTTTGCGGGGAATTTGGTAATTTCGCAGCAACACGCAATGGCAGAAAGGGTCAGCCGATACACCACATCCACGAAGAAGAGCACCAGGATGATTACGTAAGAATTTTAAAATATACTTTTAGGAAAGATAATTGTATCTATAATTTGTCATTAGAATCATTAATCGACACCGGCATCCCTATTAACTTTATAAGACAGCAGTATGTGCCTTAGTTTTTACTTTTAAATAACAATATAATGAATAATGAATTAAGCCCCCTACATGTAATTGGTTTAGTTAAGTGCAATGTGTTATTTGAAGAGAATGTAATAGAATTAGACATTTTTGTTGTAGGAGACGAAACGATGCATTATCCTGTAATACTGGGTAAGGCTTTTTTAAATAAAGATCAATTAAGGCTACAGAAAACGAGTGCTGAACAAACGATAAAAAGAAAAGAAAATGAAATGTATCAAATGATTCAGGAAAATGAAATGTATAACATGATTAGTAAAGAAACAAATGAGACGGATAAATTAGTTGAACAAACGAAAGAAGGATTCACACAATGTAAAGCAAGATGTTTATATCAAAATGAATGTATGAACTTAATGCATATTGAAGTTACTAATTCAGGTGAATGTGATGATATTGTCAGACGAATTGGAAGTAGATTTGATAGTAAAAGATATGTTTATGCAGTTATATAAAGAAAATTATATGTATTGCAAGCGTCCCGATTTACCTGAAACCAGGTGTGATATGAAATTTAGATTGATGCATGAAAGACCGTTTCATTGTTCTCCGAGGAGGTTAGCGTATAATGAAAAAGAAAAGGTACAAGCAATCCTAGACGACATAATGCGTGCGAAGGTCATTAGACCAAGTAAGTCTCCATACTCATCTCCGGTTGTGTTGGTGAGGAAAAAAACAAATGAAATTCGGTTATGTATGGACACTGAACAAGGTCACTTTGAAAGATAATTATCCTATAGCTCTCATCGATGATCTTTTGGATAGATTAGCGAATAAGACTGTTTTCTCTCTGCTCGATCTAAAGAGTGCTTTTTATTATGTAGACATGAGTGAAGAAACTATCAATTACGCATCGTTTGTGACTCCTTTGGAGCAATTTGAGTTCCTGAAGATGCCGTTTGGTTTGATGAATGCTCCATCCACGTTTCAACGTTTCATTAGTGAGGTGTTGGAAGATCTAATATTGCACATCGAGCTGGTCTTCTAGGCTTCTGGTCTTCTCCGGTTCAGTACGGCGGTATCAAGGAGAGATGTGCGAGATGGTGCAATGCAACATCGAGAATTTTGGTGGCCCTCGTCGAACCCTTTAGACCCGGGTTAGAGAAAGGGTAGTACAGATCCCCTTATAGGGCGCAGTCGGTCTCTGTCTTGCAGCGGATTAGATCAGCTGCAACCTATGGCCGACCCACGTATCTTAGGTAGTCTTCTAAGGTGGTTTTGCAAGCTGTATATACTTAAAAAAAAATGCGTATACCCCTGTAAATAGTTTAAGTGCGTATAGCATGATATCTACATGTATATATGTATGTATGTTTAGCTTAAGGTAGTTTAAGTTATTATAAAGTAGTATGTAGGTTAGTTGTATGTTTGAAATGAGAAATGGTTTAGTGTATACGAAAATTGGACAGAAGATACTCTTTTATGTACCAAAAAGTATGGAATGGAATATAATGCATAAGTATCACGATGAAATGGGACACATGGGCCGCGATAAAGTCTTGAATGCTATCAACAATATGTACTGGTTTCCTGGAATGAAACAAAAAATAAAGAATTATATTCAGAATTGCCTAAAATGTATAGCTTTCTCACCCAAATCGGGAAGACATGAAGGATTATTACACAACATACCCAAAGGTGATCAACCATTCGAGACTATTCATATTGACCATTTCGGCCCAGTTCATCTGAAAAGTTCAAAGAAAAAGTACGTTTTCCTAGTAATAGATGCATTCACTAAGTTCACGAAATTGTATGCAGTGCGCTCCACAGGCACTGCAGGGGTTTTGAGCTCTTTAAGATCGTACTTCAGTGCTTATAGTAGACCGAAGGTTGTAGTGTCCGACCCAGGCACTGCTTTTACTTCCAAAGATTTCAGAGTTTTTCTGGAATTATATAATGTAGAACACATAAAGATAGCAACTGGTTCACCTCAATCCAATGGTAAGGTGGAGAGAGTGAACCGTAGCCTAGCTCGGATGATAGCTAAATCTACCAATGCCGGTACTGTATTTTCTTTGGATAAAGTTCTTCCAGAAATAGAATTCGCTATGAACAATTCTGTGCGCCGAAGTATAGGTGTATGTCCTAGTCAGTTACTTTTTGGTATTACACAAAGAGGTACGGTAATAGATTATTTGCGAGAAGGGTTAGAAGACTTACACCCAGCAAATTACGAAAGAAATCTAGAACAACTACGAGAGAGGGCGTCCGAACAAATTATCAAGTGTCAGGATTATAATAAGAAAATAAAGGATAAATTTAGGAAATGTAAGAAATACAAAGTAGGAGATTACGTAATGGTAAAGAATTTCATAAGTCAGCCGGGGGCATGTAGGAAGATTGCGCCGAAGTTTAAAGGACCTTACCGGGTAGATAAAATATTACCAAATGATCGTTACTTAGTGAAAAATGTTGAGAATGTGCAACTGAGTCAAGTGCCATAGTCCGGAGTATGGGAGGTCGCTAATATAAAGTCATGGTTGGATTGTCGTAATGGTTTTGACGTCAATCGGGACGATTGTACGTCATTAAGGCCGAATTGTGGCAACACTGTTTACAAAACTGCAAAAGAGCGAAATAATGAGAGAAATGAAAATGAGTGTATAAGTTAAAACTCTATTTGTTGAGTTTTATTAAAAAAAATATTTTTTATTTTGAGGAGAAGCCTCTTCCTTTATTGGTTGCGAAAACTTAACTAACTTAAAACAATTTCTATGACTTAATTCTATGCCCTACTGCCATTGGTCATTTTGCTGCATCAGCGAAATTATGATTTCGATGAAGATGTGTGCTATTGCTGGTGGAAGTAATTCCGAGAAATATCTGGGTGTTGATTTCTTTTGGATGGGGAGAAATATTACTTGGAATCGTTCTGCATCCGGCGTATGAGTTGATGTTATTCCAAATCAGCGTGTTTGTCTTTAACTCCTCCCCTTTAAATGCGAGGTGTCCTCGTCTGCGAATAATTAGAAGAATGGGATCTGACTGACACGTGAAATTCTGGTTGGTGAATTTTGGGGAGTTGATGGTTGTTCAAGACGTGGTGCTTCGTTTTGATGAACATCAGCATTTGCAATATCTTGAAGTTCTTCTGCAATGGTTGGTATCGTTTCTGCGTGTGTTACTCTGTACCACTTGAACGCAAATATGGTGAAAAGAATAATAGCGAGTGATGTTAACAAAAACCTTGTTATTGTGAAATATTTTTCTTTTTCCTTTAGGGATTTGATGATTCTCGTGTTGTTGACAATCAATTCTTTTACCATTTCTAAGGACAGGTGTTGCTGGATGTCCATAGGCCCATTATCAATTTGTAAAATGGCTGGTAAAGGTTTTGAGCCAGAGATTTCTTCTGAGGTGTAGGTGTGCCCTTCCATTATTATTATAGAGTTATGGAATCGAATCATGAATGTTCCGCTTAGTTTCATCTCGTTGTTGTCGATGTCGATTATACCATTGAATTGATTCAGGAGTAGTGTGTCTGGGAAAAGTTGTTCGATCGCCGGAATATGGTGACTGTTGATTTTAGGACAAATAGCAATACGGCTTTTCAAAAGGTTAGGAATACATAACCTGTTACTTATATCTATTACATTGTTTTTATTACATAGTGACAGAAAATTAATCATTTTACATTGTTTTCTTATTTCCAATATCTTTTCATTACATTGGAGGATATTTTCAAAAGGTAGTTTGATTACAACATTATTCATTTTTACAGATTTTAACATTCATTTCTTACAATTTTCTTTTTCTGTTATCGGCAAATTTAAAATATATGTAATTATTATTCCGTTGCTATTTTTGCATTTCCATAATCGACTACCTCCTCCGGATTTAATAATGGAATATTTTGTCTTACTAATACATTTCATAATAGCTTTAGTTCTTTATCTGAAAGAATAAATGAATTTATTACGCCGGCTTTAGCCCAATTTATTCCGTATTCGATATTTATAATTTCTTGCTTAACAATATCTAATTTTAATTTTAATTTCATAAACAGTTCACTTCTAGCAGTTACATTTGTATTATCTTGAATACTTTTTATGATTTTATTTGTAACATTCTTAATTTCCATTATTTTTTCGATTGACTGTTTATTTATTATGACTTGATTTTTATTATTTTCTAAAATGTTATTAATTTTTTGTTGGATAATTTCGAAGTCAGCGGGGTCAGGACTGCCTGCCAACCACTTCCAAGCACTGCCAATGAAATCCAAAGAACGCTTGTTTCTCCTACCGATAGGAGTAAGTCGCTCGAGGTGACTTTTGATTTCTTCGATTTCATGTAAAAGAAAAGGGAGTAGGGATTCGTTTTTGCTAATGTCGGTTTTAACATGTCGCTCCAAGTCGTCTACCACATGTTTATACTGCTGAATATCGATTTCATGGATGAGTTAAAATGATCCGCTTTGAAATTTTGCAACTCCTGTTTCGATCGCTATCATTTGGGAGTTACTATAGTCGAGTATTTGTACCTCGGAGTTCGCAAATTTGATCAAGAGCCTGTGAACAATATATAATATTTTAGTTACGTATATGTTTTTTATGTATAATTCTACCGCTTTCAGTTAGAATAGTAGTGTTACGGTTTTTTTTTAACAATTTCTTTTTTAAATTTACTTGAGAGTTTTGTGCCCAATCTCCTATTTATGGCAACATAAACTACCTCTCCTGGGTGATACATTTTAATTGGGTGCTTATTTTTATTATGATTCGTTAAATCGATTAATTGTTTCTTTTTGATTCTTTCAATGTTTTCCTGCCTATCTTTTTCAAAATCTTCGGGATTTGTTGATACTCTTTTACCAAAAAATACTTCTAGAGGTCTTTTCCCTGTGACAGAATGCACGGTAGAATTATATTCATGATCGCTTTTACCTAATAATTCCTCAAAAGTTGTGTGTTTATTTTCCGCTCTCAGACATCTCATAATTTCAGCGAGTGTAGAATGGAAACGTTCGACTTGTCCGTTCACTGAGCTAGTATAAGGTGGTGTCGTACAGACTTTTACTCCTAGCTCATTTTCAACCATGAAATTAATAGATATTGAACTTAAAGATTTTTCATTATCTACCACAATTACCTTTGGGATGCCGAAAGAATATAAAATTTCCCTGAGTGGCTGCTTGATATGTTCTACTGCTCTTGACTTTATGACTTTGGTCTGAGTGTATTTTGAAAATGTATCTAAGGCGGTCAGAACAAGTTTGCCTTCGGTTAAAAAAATGTCGATGTGAACTTTTTCACCGGGATATTGAGGAATGTCCGTTGGGTGAAGTTCTGGTTTGTTCGGATGTCTTTCATATTTATTTTCCTTGCAAATGGTACATTTCCTTATGATTTGTTTTATTTTCCTAGACATTGCTGGAAAATAGTAACGTTCCATGATTTGAACCTTATTTTCCCTTTCATTTCTATGCGCTCGCCGATGGGTATCTATTATTATATTTTCCTGTTCGTTTTCATTTATTACATCCTCAACTTGCGTTCTCGTAAATCTTATTTGATAGTTACTGAAATGTGATGGGTATAATTCCTGAATCATTCCCATAATTCCTTCAGTAGTTAGAATTGCATTTATTACTGAAGGGATTAAAAGGTTTTTTAGTAAATCTGTCAATTTTTCTATAGTTATGGATGGTTCAGTTATATGATGGCGGTGGTAAGTAGGAAATACTATTTTGAAACTGTAGGTTGAGGTTTTACCAATGTCAATAAGGATTTGGTTTTTGTAAGCATTAATAGGGGTTTCAACGGTATAGATCAATTTATTCGATGAGCTTTGTGCGCTATGAACTGTTGGTGTTAGCGAGTTGACCTGAGTTTCTTGTGGTGGGCGTGATAATGCATCTGCAACTATATTGCATTTACCTGGTTTGTACTTGAGTTGATAATTGTATTCTTCTAAGATGGAATTCCATCTTTTCATCTTACTGTTATTGTTTTTGTTACTAAGAGCAAATGTAAGAGGTTGATGGTCGGTAAAAATTTCAATATGAGCCGAACCGTAAAGGTAGTTTCTTAATGAATTTAGAGCCCAAATAGTCGCAAGCATTTCTTTTTCATTTGTGGCGTAATGTTCTTCAGTCTTGCTCAATGTCCGGGAAATGAATGTTATCGGCCTGTTTTCCTGAGCAAGTACTGCACCAATTGCATAACCAGAGGCATCTGTGGTTAACTCAAAATGTTTGCTGTAGTCGGGGTAAGAAAGCATAACATCTTGGGAAGTCAAAGATGTTTTAATTTTGTCTAGGGCTTCAAGTGCTTCGGGGTTTAAATCTTAAATCGATTGATTTTTAGAAACCTTACCATCTTCACCACGAAGTAGAACCGTTAAGGGTTTTGCGAGTTTCGCATAATCTTTTACAAATCGACGGTAATAACCGGCGAGTCCAAGGAAAGATCGAAGATCTTTCAAGGTTCGTGGGAGCGGAAAATTCTTAATAGCTTCTATTTTTTTAATACTCGTTTTAATTCCATTTTTGGATGTTACGAAACCTAAGAACTCTACTTCTTCTTTGAAGAAGTTACATTTGTCCAGCTGGACTTTCATGTTGGCTTCATTTAACGTATGGAAGATCATTCTCAAATGATTTACATGTTCAGACTCACTATTCCTAAAGATGACAATGTCATCGATATATACGTAGCATATTTTCCCAATGTGCGCGTGAAGGATGTCGTCCAGAGCGCGCTGGAAGATTGACGGTGCGTTCTTTAGTCCAAAAAGGAGTCGTGTAAACTCAAACTTCCCGTTGTTAATGGAAAAAGCCGTCTTCTCTATATCTTTCTTTTTTAAAGGTATTTGGTGGAATCCACTTTTTAAATCTAATACAGAAAAAAAAGCATTTTCACCTAACTGGGATAAAACTTCGTTTATCTCTGGAATTGGGTATCGATCCGCGATCGTTACTGAGTTAAGTTTGCGGTAGTCTATGACTAGCCTGTACTGCTTATTTCCCAAAGAATCGGGTTTCTTTGGCTCAACCCATACTGGTGAGTTGTATGGTGAGCGGGATGGTCTAATGATTCCATCTTCGAGGAGTTTGTGGACTTGCTTTTCCACTTCTACTTTGAGAGCCTGTGGATATGGGTAACATTTCGTATAAACTGGGGAATCAGTATTTGTTCTTATTTCACCGAACACTTTGGTGGTATAAGTTAGTTTCTCATCAGGATCCAAAAACAAACTAGGAAAATTATTTATTAATGATTTAATTGATACTTTTTGGGTATTTGACATATGAGAACTGCTTGATTTTAATTTTTGTTTTTCCCAATATTGTCATGTAACCTTCCTTAGTATAAATGACAGCAGACAAAGCCTTAAGACTGTCATTACCCAAGATAGCGTGAAATGATTTAGGAGTGGGGAGTAGGAAGAACTTAATGACGGGATCTTTTAGTCCAAAAAGATTGGTTTTAACGTGATGAGTTATTTCTATGCTTCCTCCGACTGAGTTAGCGTAAAAGCAGTTTTCGTTGTGTATAGGTTTGTCATGCCTGACTGAATGTAGTTTCGATTTGAGCCGGTATCAATCAATATTTTCATGGTGTCACCCCTCTTCGTCCTTACTTACTTACTTAAGGTGGCGCTACAGTCCGGTGTGGTCCAGGGCCTCAACCAACAAGCGTCTCCAGCCAGCTCGATCTTTAGCTAGCTGTCTCCAGTTTCGCACGCATAGTTGGTTGAGGTCCCTTTCCACATGCGTGCGCCACCTGAGTCGCGGTCTTCCTCTACTGCGCCGTCCTTCGGGGGTGGATTCGAAGACTTTTCGGGCCGGAGTATTGGTTTCCATCCGCTCTACATGACCTAGCCATCTCAGTCTTTGGATCTCCACTCTTCTGGCTAAGTCGATGTCGCTGAACAGCCCGTACAGTTCGTCATTATATCTCCTCCTCCACTCACCGTCTATGCAGACGGGACCGAAAATCACACGAAGAATTTTCCTCTCGAAGCAACCAAGGGCAGCTTCATCCGCTTTTGACAAAGTCCATGCCTCCGCGCCATATAGCAGGACTTTGACGATTAAGGTCTTGTAGAGCGTTATCTTGGTTGTTCGGGAGAGGGCTTTGTTTACCAGTTGCTTTCTTAGCCCAAAGAAGCAGCGATTGGCAAGGGTTATTCTTCGTTTGATTTCAGCGCTGGTGTCATTGTCTGAGTTGATAGCGGTGCCTAGGTAGACAAAGTTTTTGACTACCTCAAAGTTATATCTGTCTGCTGTGACGTTCTGACCGAGACGTCGGTGTTGGGTGCCCTTTCTCGTTGACAGCATATACTTGGTCTTACCCTCGTTTACCGCTAAACCCATCTTCGCGGCCTCCGTTGCAATACCCACAAAAGCGCCATTGACATCACGCTGCGTTCTTCCAATAATGTCAATATCGTCGGCATATGCGAGTAGTTGGACGGACTTCTGAAAGATTGTTCCTCTGGTGTTGACGTTCGAGTTTTGAACAATTCGTCCAAGAACGATGTTGAAAAAGTCGCATGACAGCGCGTCGCCTTGTCTGAATCCTTTTTTGACATCAAAGGTCTCGGTTAGGTCTTTACCGACCTTGATGGAGCAGCGTGCATTCTCCATCGTCATCCTACACAAACGGATGAGTTTGGTAGGGATGCCAAAACTAGACATTGCTCTGTATAGCTCGTCTCTATAGATGCTATCATACGCGGCCTTAAAATCGATGAAAAGGTGGTGGGTATCGATTTGTTGCTCCTGGGTTTTCTCCTAAATCTGCCGTAGTGTGAATATTTGGTCGATGGGGGATTTTCCTGTCCTAAAGCCACACTGGTATGGACCGACCAGGTTGTTGACGAATGGCTTTAGGCGTTCACACA
The DNA here is from genome assembly GCA_907269125.1 of Eristalis pertinax. Lineage (NCBI taxonomy): Eukaryota > Metazoa > Arthropoda > Insecta > Diptera > Syrphidae > Eristalis > Eristalis pertinax. The sequence continues at coordinate 13,891,826 of OU026150.1, forward strand.
GTATGGCAGATAAGATTTTATATGCGATACTTAGGAGACTGATGCCTGTGTAGTTGGCGCAGTTCAAAGGGTCTCCTTTTTTATGGATCGGGCAAACAATGCTGAGGTTCCATTCATCGGGCATGTTTTCCTCCGACCATATTTTACAGATGAGTTGGTGCATGCTCCTTACCAAATCATCGCCTGCGGCTTTAAAAAGCTCGGCGGGTAGGCCGTCACCTCCCGCAGCCTTGTTGGATTTCAGTTTAGATATGGCAATCCTGACTTCATCCGGGTCGGGTGGACGGAATTGTTGATCTTCGTCGTCCCTTTCATTGGGGTTGAATGGTTCGTTCTGCCTGACAGCGGGATTTGGTTCTTCGTCGCCGTTATACAGTCTGCAGAAATGGTTTTTCCATATCCTCAGCATCGACTGTGACTCTACTACGATGTTTCCTTGATCATCCTTACAGGCTTCGGTTCGGACTTTATAACCTTGACTGGTTAACTTTACCCTTTGGTAAAACTTCCTCACCTCATTCCTGCAGTAATATCCCTCTATTCTGCCGATCGCGCGCTTCTCATGCTCCTTCTTTTTTTCTCCTGAGAAGCCGGTGTTCGTCTCTCCTCTTCTGCTCGTAGAGCTCCCGAGCAGCTCTTGTCCTTCCTTGCAGTGCCGCTTTGTATGCTTCTCGCTTGGCTGCATTCGCCTGCCGACAATTGTTGTCAAACCAGGGGTTTCGTTGTGGTGGCGGATTGAAACCCACCACATCAGAGGCGGCATCTCTGATGGCTTTTTGGCAATGCTGCCACTGGTCTTCAATACTTGATGTTGGCGGCGTAGGATTTCTTAAGAGGTTAAGGGAGACACGATCGGAAAAGGATTTGGCTATCTCTTGCGATTGTAGCCGGCTGACGTTGAACTTCCTCACAGTATTTCTTTGTCTTGGCGGTGTTCGGCATATCCGCAGCCTTACCTTGGCTACAACAAGGTGGTGGTCCGAATCAATGTTGGCGCCTCGGAACGTTCGGACATCTATGATACTGGACGAGTGCCTTGCGTCTATCGCAATATGGTCAATCTGATTGACGGTTGATTGATCAGGAGATCGCCATGTTCCTTTGTGAATATTGAGATGTGGGAATCTTGTACTGGCTACTACAACATTTCGCCCCGCAGCAAAATCGATCAGCCTAAATCCGTTATCGGATGTGGTGTCGTGTAGGCTGTGCTTCCCGACCGTACAACCAAAGATGTTCTCTCTTCCTAGCTTTGCGTAAAATCGCCAAGGACAATTTTAAAGTCGTAGCTAGGGCATTGCTCATACGTTTTGTCCAGGAGCTCATAGAACCTGTCTTTGGTGTCATCATCTTTCTCCTCTGTGGGGGCATGTGCGCATATAAGGCTTATGTTGGCAAATTTCGTCCTTGCTTCGAAGTAAGGTAACGAAGAGGAGGTTAATCTAAAAAATTAATATCAGTGCAATCGACCAATTCATTTGATTAATTTTCAGTTGTTGACTGATAATGATGATCTGGATATTCCATTTGGGTTTGATCAAGGCATGCTGCTTGTGAGAGATACATCTGCTCGTAGTTAGCTTGATTCTCATCAGTGGATATGTGGTAGTTCTTCTGCTGGTATTTGTTGATCTTATGGCGCTGAGATGGACACTAGGATTTCTTGTTTGATAACTTGCGTTTTCCCTTGGTTCTTGTTTTATAAAGCGATTATGATTTGTTTGATTAGGAAAGTTTGGTTGGGATTTAAAAAGGTTTTGGGAGTAGTTATAGTAATGTTGATTTGGATTTTGAGGTGGTCTAGGAAAGAATCCTTGGGATTGGAAAGACGGCATTGAGGATTGTTCATTTCTGAATGGCTGACGTGGGATAAATTGGGGCTTCCTTGGAGGGAATGTCGTCTCGGGTTGTGACTGCAGCTTGTTTGATGCTCCTTGGTTGTATGCATGACTGGTTCTGTAGTTCTGATTTTCCAGCTTCAAACACAGGTTTAGTGCATGTGGTAAATCCATAGGTTCTTTTATTCCTAGTAACCTTGGGAGATCGCCTCTTAGTCCACGTATAAATGTATCGAGAGCTTTGTCGCGATAAGTTTGGGTAAGCAATCGCATTGCTTCCATACCAACTTCCATACAAGATAGCTTGTTCAAGATCAATGACAAGTGTGAGTATACACTTTGATAGAAATCTTGTAGTGTCTTGTTCCCCTGAACAAGGAGAGTCATTTGGTACTCGAAAGTACCGAGATCTCTCTTCTCAGCATAATGCATCGCTAGACATTTTGATATCGCTTTCCAGTCCAGCGAGACATTGTAGGATTCGAGAGCAATGTCAGCATTGCCGATGATTTTGTTACGAATAACATTTATTATCCCGTAATACTTGGGTGTTCCTTTAAATGGTTGGTATATTTCTAGAATCCTTTCGACACTTTTCTTCCAGGAGCTAAATTCTCCTGGGTTTCCCGAAAATTCACGCAAACTTCGGACTACTTCCGGTATTTTATATAGTTCAGACCAATTTAGCCTATGTTCTGGATTGATCACTTGATCAGTTCCAGTTAACGTTTCACTACCCGGATTTAACATGTTGTAAATTACGGCCCTGATTTTCAAAAACGCGTTGCACAATTGAAGTGATTACACTTTCTAACTCAGGAATAGTATTTACGACTGGAGCGCGACTTGTTGAGGGATAATAAATAGTGTGATCATTAGGATTCGATCTGGGATTTGACAAAGTGGGTTGTGGCATATTTACGGCACCCTGATCGATAGGGTTGGCACCAGTGACCAGACCGCTTCGTGTTTCCGGCATTTTTATTATTATTAATTTTTGTTTAACTTTCTTAAAAACTACGTAATTTTTCTGTTCAATATGTGTAAATATTCTCTAAATAACGTCAAATTAATTTGTTCTTTTATGTTTGTTTCTTTTACATATAGCTTAATTTTTTTATAATTTTTTTCCCTTTTTTCTTAAAATATAATTCTTAAATTCGACTTACAATAGTAGCAGCAGCATTTCTTATAGATGAATGCAAAGATAATTCTTTATTTTAACACTAGATAGTTTTCTTTTTTTTTTTACTGTGTGTAGTTAATTTTCTGTTTTTTATTGTTGCACTGTAGAAATATTTTATTCTTTGACTGTTGCTGGAGTTCGTTTCATTTTTTTTCCTTCTTCCTCGAGACTTTTCTTCTGGATCGGGTGGTGCGGCAAGTTCCTACGAACTACCGTTTTGCTCACTGTTTTGGCACTTTTTTGTTACAATTCACTGTGATTCAATATTTCAGTGGGCTACTCCGGGACCCTTAAATTTCACCACAACACGATAATTAGACCGGCAGGTGAAAATTCAAATTAAAATACGCACGGCGGCTACTTAAGGCGACAGGCAGTATTTTTAAGTTCGGGAATGCGGCGGCTACTTGAGGCGCAAAAAAGCAAACTTCCACGAAAACTTTTTTTCACGTCTTTCTGCCGGTCCCTGTTAGGGCGCCAGTTAAAACTCTATTTGTTGAGTTTTATTAAAAAAAATATTTTTTGTTTTGAGGAGAAGCCTCTTCCTTTATTGGTTGCGAAAACTGAACTGACTTAAAACAATTTCTATGACTTAATTCTATGCCCTACTGCCATTGGTCATTTTGCTGCATCAGCGAAATTATGATTTCGATGAAGACGTGTGCTATTGCTGGTGGAAGTAATTCCGAGAAATATCTGGGTGTTGATTTGAGATCGAGATGTTGGTCATTGGGTTACGGAGTGAAACGATAAACATTGGATGTGGAGAAATATTACTTGGAATAGTTGGGAATCGTTCTGCATCCGGCGTATGAGTTGGTGTTATTCCAAATCAGCGTGTTTGTCTTTAACTTATATACAAAAAAAGGTTGTTCCGGTGATCGAATGCGTGTAGGATAAAGAAGGGTGAGTCAGTTGATCTGTGCCCATAGAAGTAAGAAGTTGTAAATAGAATAAAAGAAAAGAAAGAATTAACCAGTAAAATTAGTTGGAACAATTAATTAAAAGAAAACTACTAAAAATTCAGAAGTGGGATTAACCACACAGAAAATTCAGCGAAATAAGTACAAGTATAAAAAAAAAATATATATAGTTACACAGATATGCAGTCCCAGATTGAGGAGTACAAGTCGTACACGGCTGCGCAGCTTAAATCATGGCTGCAAACATTAGGGAGGAAAACCGCGGGTAATAAAAGTGAACTTCTGTTACGTTTAATGGAAATTCCCCCACAGCAACGCGGTGAGTAACGGAACATAGCGATGACGCCGACGATACCAACGATGACGACATATACGAAGAAACCAACACTCCGTGCAGTGAAGGATATGACGAAGAGAATGAAGACGATACACCATCAAATAAGGCGAGAGATGTTGAGAAGAAAACGAAGACTATAGTGAAAAAAATGAGTGCAAAAATGGGAAAGGATGAAGTACAAAAGAATGAGTGGACAAAAATGATGATGGAATTGGAGAAAATGAGAAGAGAAATAGAGTGCTGCAAAAAGGAGAACGAAGTTCTGAAGAGAGAGAACACGGTGCTAAAGAAGAGAACAAAACAAATGAAAATGCAAATGAGAGTGGTACAAACAATTCAAATGAGTGTGCAAGCGTATGTGGACATGTAAATGAAGATATGTCGCGTGGCAGTGATAACACAAAAATAAGCTTCACATTCGTTAAAGATTTGCTGTCCGAGTTTTCGGGAGCCGGTGACTCGTACACTTTATGGGCAGCCCAGTTGAAAGGCAATGTACAAATGTATAAATTGGATGATGCCAACATTCGTGCACTAATCTCAACCAAATTGAAAGGCAGAGCCTTGCGCTGGCTGCACTCCAGGGGTGATGCTGTCACGGTACCCGTGGACAATTTGTTAGCTGACATGGCTTCATTGTTCGAGGACAAAACGGGTCAACTTGAACTTAAGGGGTAGTTCGAAGCGCGAAAATGGCACTCTAATGAATCATTTATGGAGTACTACCCTAAAAAAAGCATTCTGGCGAACAGATCCTCAATAATGGAGGATGAATTATTGCAGTACTTAATAGAAGGCATCCCTGATCAAACACTCCAAATCCATGCGAGGATGCATTGCTTTAATAATAAACTCCAGTTAGTAGAGGCATTTCGGAAAGTCAATCTGCCCCGCAGAGCATCGTCATCACAACAGGTAATGATAAGGCTGAGGGGTCATCAGTTCCCAAAAATCGAAGATGTTACAACTGTAATTCACTTGGGCATATCGCCACCGAGTGTCGCAAGCCGAAGAGGGAGGCTGGCGCGTGCCACGTTTGCGGGGAATTTGGTAATTTCGCAGCAACACGCAATGGCAGAAAGGGTCAGCCGATACACCACATCCACGAAGAAGAGCACCAGGATGATTACGTAAGAATTTTAAAATATACTTTTAGGAAAGATAATTGTATCTATAATTTGTCATTAGAATCATTAATCGACACCGGCAGCCCTATTAACTTTATAAGACAGCAGTATGTGCCTCAGTTTTTACTTTTAAATAACAATATAATGAATAATGAATTATATAACTTTTTTGGCATTAATAAAAGCCCCCTACATGTAATTGGTTTAGTTAAGTGCAATGTTTTATTTGATGAGAATGTAATAGGATTAGACATTTTTGTTGTAGGAGACGAAACGATGCATTATCCTATAATACTGGGTAAGGATTTTTTAAATAAAGATCAATTAAGGCTACAGAAAACGAGTGCTGAACAAACGATAAAAAGAAAAGAAAATGAAATGTATCAAATGACTCAGCAAAATGAAATGTATAACATGATTAGTAAAGAAACAAATGAGACGGATAAATTAGTTGAACAAACGAAAAAAGGATTCACACAATGTAAAGCAAGATGTTTATATCAAAATGAATGTATGAACTTAATGCATATTGAAGTTACTAATTTAGGTGAATGTGATGATATTGTCAGACGAATTAGAAGTAGATTTGATAGTAATAGATATGTTTATGAAGTTATATATAGATTTACCTGAAACCAGGTGTGATATGAAAATTAGATTGATGCATGAAAGACCGTTTCATTGTTCTCCGAAGAGGTTAGCGTATAATGAAAAAGAAAAGGTACAAGCAATCCTAGACGACTTAATGCGTGCGAAGGTCATTAGACCAAGTAAGTCTTAATACTCATCTCCGGTTGTGTTGGTGAGGAAAAAAACAAATGAAATTCGGTTATGTATGGACACTGAACAAGGTCACTTTGAAAGATAATTATCCTGTAGCTCTCATCGATGATCTTTTGGATAGATTAGCGAATAAGACTGTTTTCTCTCTGCTCGATCTAAAGAGTGCTTTTTATTATGTAGACATGAGTGAAGAAACTATCAATTACACATCGTTTGTGACTCCTTTGGAGCAATTTGAGTTCCTGAAGATGCCGTTTGGTTTGATGAATGCTCCATCCACGTTTCAACGTTTCATTAGTGAGGTGTTCGAAGATCTAATATTGCACATCGAGCTGGTCTTCTAGGCTTCTGATCTTCTCCGGTTCAGTACGGCGGTATCAAGGAGAGATGTGCGAGATGGTGCAATGCAACATCGAGAATTTTGGTGGCCCTCGTCGAACCCTTTAGACCCGGGTTAGAGAAAGGGTAGTACAGATCCCCTTATAGGGCGCAGTCGGTCTCTGTCTAGCAGCGGATTAGATCAGCTGCAACCTATGGCCGACCTACGTATCTTAGGTAGTGTTCTAAGGTGGTTTTGCAAGCTGTATATACTTAAAAAAAAATGCGTATACCCCTGTAAATAGTTTAAGTACATAGGTATATATATATGTGCGTATAGCATTATATCTATGTGTGTATGTGTATGTATGTTTAGCTTAAGGTAGTTTAAGTTATTATAAGGTAGTATGTAGGTTAGCATATGGGTTTTAAATAAATTCAGTTCCGCTATTAAGTTTCTTGAAAGTTTTCTTAATTTTAAATTGTACAGTCTAAATCATATAATTTTAAACATATGCACTGTTAGGTTATGTCGAAAAACATAGTTTAAGATTAAGTTTAGCTTAGAACGCCCGCTTAGGGCCAGTAAGTTAGAACTAGTAACACTGTTCGATCAACTAGTCTTAAGCATTTTTGTCTAGTGTTTAAGTTATGTTATGAATTTCTGTTAATAAAAATTAATTAAAAATGAAAAAAATGCACTTTCCAGATTAGAAAAATTCCTTTACAAATGGAAAATTAAAGTACGCGCTTCGAAACTGAAAACAGTTTGGCTTGCACGTAGACAAAACATTGTTTTATTCCAAACAACGTAAAACTTCAAACGGGTTCTATCGATATTGACTGGTCTGAGCACTGCAGATATCTCGGAATTATGATTGATAAGACATTAACTTTTCAGAAACACATTTCTATCAATGTAGATAAACTTAACAAATCCATCAAATTCCTTTTCCCCATTATAATAATAATAATATGGGTGGCGCTACAGCCCGTAGAGGGCCATGGCATAGCTTCTCAGCAACCACTCATGTCGTGCGTGATATTGTTCTATTACGAGTGGAAGGGACTTACAGTTTTATGCCGACTCCGAACGGTCAAGTTTTGAGAAGCTTTTTCTAGACAGTTATACTCTTTGAGCACTGAATGAAATGACTCGAAAGAGGTGGGGTCGTGGAAAGTATTTCTTGTCGTACCAGGTATCGAACCTAGACAGATTGGTCCAACGCACATACCCACAACGCCACGGGCCAATATAAATAGAAAATCGAAACTTTGTACTGACAATAATCTTATTTTGTATAAATCTTTATAAATCCTGTTTGGTACGACTGCGCTGAAACTCACAAACTTAAACTTGACAAAATAAAGTCATTAAATCAATTTACCAAGTTGTTATTCAACCCGCAGACTTCACAGCCAAAGCAATATAAACATTTTATATTGCTATATACAGGCAAAATAGCAATATATTTAGATGACATCATGATTGCTGCAGAAACAGTTGAAGAGCTGAAGATTATCAGAGAAGTTTTTATAAAGTTGTTGAATAACAAGCTTGAACTAAGGGTGGATAAGTGACGATTTTTGAAAGCTGAAATACAGTATTTAGGGTACACAATTTCAAAAGAAGGTATACGACCAAACAAACAAGGGATAGAAGCAGTACTTAGTTTTCCAACACCGCAAAATGCAAATTGTGTTCAGAGCTTTCTAGGACTCTGCTCTTATTTTAGGAGGTTCATCAAGGGATTTTCGGTGACAGCAGGACCGCTTTATAATTTAATTAAAAAAGATGCTACGTTCAAGTTTGGAGAGAGAGAATTAGAATGTTTTGAACACTTGAAACGGAAGTTAGTTGAGTCACCCATTTTAGCTATTTTCGACCGACGAGATAAGATTGAACTGCATTGCGATGCCAGTTCTCTGGGTTTTGGTGCCATCCTTATGCAACAGAAGACTGATGGAAAATGGCATCCCACCTTTTATTTTTCAAAGCGCGCATCAGGAATCGAAGTACCATAGATTCGAGCTTGAAACATTAGCTATAATCTATGCCCTTAGGAGATTTAGAATATATTTACAGGGAGCAACGTTTAAGATAATAACGGACTGCAATTCGCTAACATTAACCCTAAACAAAAAAGAGGTAAATCCCAGAATTGCCCGATGGGCCTTAGAGCTACAGAATTTTGATTACACGTTAGAGCATCGTAGAAGATACTCTTTTATGTACCAAAAAGTATGGAATGGAATATAATGCATAAGTATCACGATGAAATGGGACACATGGGCCGCGATAAAGTCTTGAATGCTATCAACAATATGTACTGGTTTCCTGGAATGAAACAAAAAATAAAGAATTATATTCAGAATTGCCTAAAATGTATAGCTTTCTCACCCAAATCGGGAAGACATGAAGGATTATTACACAACATACCCAAAGGTGATCAACCATTCGAGACTATTCATATTGACCATTTCGGCCCAGTTCATCTGAAAAGTTCAAAGAAAAAGTACGTTTTCCTAGTAATAGATGCATTCACTAAGTTCACGAAATTGTATGCAGTGCGCTCCACAGGCACTGCAGGGGTTTTGAGCTCTTTAAGATCGTACTTCAGTGCTTATAGTAGACCGAAGGTTGTGGTGTCCGACCCAGGCACTGTTTTTACTTCCAAAGATTTCAGAGTTTTTCTGGAATTATATAATGTAGAACACATAAAGATTGCAACTGGTTCACCTCAAGCCAATGGTAAGGTGGAGAGAGTGAACCGTAGCCTAGCTCGGATGATAGCTAAATCTACCACTGCCGGTACTGTATTTTCTTTGGATAAAGTTCTTCCAGAAATAGAATTAGCTATGAACAATTCTGTGCACCGAAGTATAGGTGTATGTCCTAGTCAGTTACTTTTTGGTATTACACAAAGAAGTACGGTAATAGATTATTTGCGAGAAGGGTTAGAAGACTTACACCCAGCAAATTACGAAAGAAATCTAGAACAACTACGAGAAAGGGCGTCCGAACAAATTATCAAGTGTCAGGATTATAATAAGAAAATAAAGGATAAATTTAGGAAATGTAAGAAATACAAAGTAGGAGATTACGTAATGGTAAAGAATTTCATAAGTCAGCCGGGGGCATGTAGGAAGATTGCGCCGAAGTTTAAAGGACCTTACCGGGTAGATAAAATATTACCAAATGATCGTTACTTAGTGAAAAATGTTGAGAATATGCAACTGAGTCAAGGGCCATACTCCGGAGTATGGGAGGTCGCTAATTTAAAGTCATGGTTGGATTGTCGTAATGGTTTTGGCGAATGTGGCAACACTGTTTACAAAACTGCAAAAGAGCGAAATAATGAGAGAAATGAAAATGAGTGTATATACAAAAAAGGGTTGTGCCGGTGATCGAATGAGTGTAGGATAAAGAAGGGTGAGTCAGTTGATCTGTGCCCATAGAAGTAAGAAGTTGTATATAGAATAAAAGAAAAGAAAGAATTAACAAGTAAAATTAGTTGGAACAATTAATTAAAAGAAAACTACTAAACGTAAGTATAACTTATCCCTTACTTAAGCTTAATTGCTTTGCTTTAACAAAATTTATGTAGAACATAGTTAGCGATCACTTTACAAACAGAGCTGACTTTACGTTGGTTATTTCATGTGCCAAGTGGCATAGTGACACAGTTGAGGTCATGAAAACCAGATGGTATTTTTGTGTGAGAATACAAGAACCGATAGTGTGCAACTTGGAAAGAAAAGGATATTGTCTCATAATGAATTCAGCACAATGTCAACAGCCATTCTGGGACATATGCATAATAAACAAGAAAATCGATTATTGCTTGAAAAACAAATTTGATAATGAAAGTTTAATTCAACATTCATCCATTCATCCATAAATCTGTGTAATAGCCATCACGAATTTCGACAAATGAGTCAAAAACTACCCGCAATGTCTATAAGTGATACTTAAGGGTTTATGGCATGAATAAGGAGTTATGTATCGAATGAGCAAACTTCTTAAAATTTGCCGCGCCTTTACTTGTGAGTGAAATGCCGATGTCACTTCGAAGTAAACAGCACGGAGTAGGGAGAAGACTGAAGCCGGTCTCCTGTTTCACTCACACAATAAGACTTCTCTCACTCCCTACACAGTTTGCGGCCATCATTATTGTTTATGTATCAAGTGTAGTAGTAACGTTTACAATTATCATATTGCTATCTCAGTGTAGCTCTCATATTAACTATTAATTATTACTATTTTATTCATAATAATAAAATTATTAATTTTAAGTGTGTTTGGCACGACTAGTTCAGTTAATCAAGTTTTAGTTATACAAGTGATTTACATAACCTTAAAAGAACTCAACACGTGTCACGAGCACCAACCAACAACGGCTTTTGTGTTGTAAGTATACTTTTTTATATAATTATTTCATATAATTATGACAAAATATTTTTTTAGCAAAATTAAATTTTTTACAACTTTTGTTTCAAATTTTTTTTCATGAAATTGTTTTTTCACAAAACTAATATTTTCGCCATAATACTGGCCGTAATTATAACTATAACGTTTTCCATCATTAAGTAATTTCATTAATTCTATTTATATGTGTTTTGTACATTGAGCAACGCCAAGAAAACGCAAAGGGGCTGATTTGAGCCGTAATACAAGTAAGTCCAGAAGCATGAGAGATCAAAGATCCCAAAGAACCGAAGAACAAATCCAGCAATAAAATGCTGATACACGTGTGAGCATGGAGCAATTGCGTCAAGAACAATCAGAAGATACACGAGCTGAGCGCAATGAAGTTATACGTTTAGAACAACGACAATCACGCCGTTTCACGGTTAATAGACGCAGAACAAATGACCAACAACGCCAACAGATACATCGTGCACTTACATCTGATTCATTTTTGCGCCTAGCATTCCAGTATGAGTCCGATATTGAATATTATGCTCATTCAAAAGTGGTAATTGGTGCTATGGGTAAGGAGTGTCCGCATTGTCATGCTCTCTAATTCAAAAATGAGCCACTTGGGATGTGTTGCGCTTCAAGAAAAGTGCAACTACCTGAAATTAAAACACAACAAGAACCATTGAACGGTTTACTTATCGGCAACGGGTCCAGATTCTAACGTATTCCTGAAGTCAATTCGAACATTCAATTCATGCTTTCAAATGTCATCGTTTGGAGCAACAGAAATAGTTCGAAATACTAATGCTAATGGTCAACAATACAATTCAACATTCAAGTTTAAGAGCCCAAGTTTATCATAGAATGGGCTCATTGCTACCAATGCCCAACGATTCACATCAATGTTTACAAATCTACTTCATGGGCGGCGAGGCTTCCGGAAGCGCACTTGCCAATCGCGTGAATGCAAGTTGTAACTATAATAACCTTGATTCATTTTTTGTCAGGCGCATCGTCAGCGACTTGGACGCTCTATTGAACGAGCACAATGAATTGTTGAAAATATTCGAATCACACATGCACAAATTACAAAGCGATAATCACGCTATTGTCATTAATCCTGATAAAATACCAGCTGGAGAACATATTCGTAGATTCAATGCACCTGTTGTTTAAGACGTTGCTGGAATCATGGTTGGCGATCGTAAATAATAATCTTCAGTTCATTGCTGATACGAGATCCCGTGTCAGGTACTTCATTTATTATGAACTTGATCATTAACCAAAACAAAAAAATTAAATTATACAACGTAATTAATTTAAATTAATATTCATAAATATATTATTACAGGAGCTGAAACAAACAAGGACGTTAGCTCGAAAGACTAGTATGCGTACCGATTAATGATTCGGCGCGGCCTGGACAACGTCATTCTACGATGTCGTGAGCTTTGTCAACAATTCATGGTCGACATGTACGCGAAGATAGAGGGCGAACGACCACGATACTTACGATATAATCAACTCAAGCTGCGTGCGGAAGAGTACATTCACTTACGAGACGCTATTAACAACAACGCCGACGTCGCCGAAATTGGTAACTCTGTCATTTAACCATCATCGTACGTAGGCAGTCCACGTCATATGCAAGAATATATACAGGATGCTATGGCTTACGTGCGCGAATATGGACGACCGTGTTTATTTATCACGTTCACATGTAATCCAAAATGGCCAGAGATTACATCTTTGCTATTGCCTGGCCAAAATGCAATACATCGTCATGACATTACAGCACGTGTATTCAGACAAAAGTTGAAGTCTCTAATAAGTTTCATTACTAAATTACATGTATTCGGTCCCACACGTTGGTGGCTGTATTCAGTTGAGTGGCGTCCTGAAGAAATCGATAGTATCATTTCTGCGGAAATTCCAGATCCGTCTACTGACCAAGTGCTGTTTGATATTGTTACAGCAAACATTATACATGGTCCATGCGGTACTCTTCATCGTTCATCGCCTTGCATGGCATATGGAAAATGTACTAAAAATTTCCCTAAAGATTTCACTAATGATACGATAACAAATACCGACGGATATCCAATATATCGCCAAAGAAAGCCCGATAATGGCGGACAATCATTTATTAAAAATATCAGATACACAGACATTGACATTGACAATCCATGCTCCTCCAATAAATGCTCCTCCAATGAATAAAAACGATGAAATTACGCTCTACCAAATTGGTCGGTACATCAGCTCCAATGAAGCTGCTTGGCGTATCTTCGGTTTTCCAATTCATGAACGGGATCCAGCAGTTGTTCAGTTAACCGTCCATCTTGAAAACGGTCAGCGTGTATTTTGCACGAACGATACAGTGATTGATCGTGGTACAAATCTACCTAAGACTACACTCACTGCATTTCTTGAATTGTGTAATAGTATGGATGATTTTAGTGCCTTTGCAAGAACATTACTCTATTCACAAGTACCACACTATTTCACATGGGCTCAAACAAAAAAATGGATGCCCCGCAAGCAAGGCTCAACATGATACATGTCTCAATTTTTGTTGCGATAATTTACAGTCAATCCAAGACACACTGAGCGCTTTTATCTTCGACTGTTGTTGATTAATGTTACTGGCCCATTATCATTTCAAGATATACGTAAAGTGAATGGGCAACAGTGTCCAACATATAAAGACACATGCCTTGCACTCGGCTTGCTGGAAGACGACAACCAGTGGGAGTGTATGCTTGCGGAAGCTGCATTGAACTGTACAGCAATACAAATTCGTCTACTATTCGCTATATTGTTGACTACATGTTTCCCAGCTCGAGCACAAATATTGTGGGATAATCACAAAGATTCAATGACTGATGATATATTGCATCAGCATCATACACGGTGCAACGATCTAACGATAACATTCAGCGACGCTATGTACAATGAAGCATTGATTGCTATTGAGGATCTTTGCATTGTCATTACCAACTTATCACTCGCTCATTTTGGTATGAATTCGCCAAATCGAACTACATCTGATTTAATTAACACTGAAATGAATCGTGGACTGCAGTAGAACACTGTAGAAATGGCAGCAATTGTTACTCACAATGTCCCACTAATGAATGACGAACAAAGAACCATTTATGACCGCATTTTGCTCGCAGTTTCAGCAGAACAAGGTCGGTTCTTCTTTTTGATGCACCGGGTGGAACTGGCAAAACATTCCTTATACATATCACTAATTCTTGCTGAAATACGATCAAATAATGGCATCGCATTTGCCGTTGCATCATCGGGCATTGCAGCAACTTTATTGGATGGAGGCAGAGCAACTCATTCAGTATTTAAGCTGCCACTAAATATTCAAAATAACCCTGACGCAGTGTGTAACATTAAAAAACAATCGTCCATGGCCACCGTTCTGAAACAGTGTAAAATGGTCATCTGGCATGAATGTACTATGACACACAAATATTCATTTAGGCGTTGAACAGAACATTGAAAAATAATAAAAACAACGACAAACTATTTGGCGTCACTCTGTCGGTGCTTTGGGGTGATTTCAGACAATTGCTTCCCATCATTCCACGTTCAACATACGCTGATGAGATCAACGCTTGCTTAAAATCATCTCCATTGTGGCGTAATGTTGAAAAGGTGCAGCTGGAAGTAAATATGCGCGTTCAAATGCTTCAAGATCCATCCGCTGAAACATTCTCAAAACAACTCTTATTTATCGGTGATGGAAAAGTTGCTACAGATGAATCTGGATACGTAAAATTACCGACTGATTTCTGCACAATCGCTGATTCGCAAGATACTCTCATTGAACAAATATTTCCCGATGTACACACACAGTACATAAATCATGAGTGGCTTGCAGAAAGAGCTATTTTAGCAGCAAAAAATGCAGACGTTGACAATTTAAATTTGAAGATTCAACAGTTGTTGCCAGAGAACTTGGTATCATACAAATCTATTGATACAGTTTGCGATGCCAGCGAAGCTGTCAATTTTCCCACAGACTTTTTGTACTCACTGGATTTGCCAGGCATGCCACCGCATAATTTACAATTGAAGGTTGGATCTCCAATTATCTCGCTTTGTAATTTAAACCCGCCACGGCTGTGCAACGGTACGCGATTAGTCACTCGAAAATTGATGAAAAACGTTATCGAAACCAGCATTTTAAATGGCAAGTTCAAAGGTGAAAATATATTAATACCACGGATTCCTATCATACCTACAGATATGCCAATTCAATTCAAACGAATTCAGTTTCCGATTAGATTGGCATTTGCAATGACAATCAACAAATCCCAAGGCCAAACGATGTCTATTTGTGGCTTAGATTTGAGTACACCATGTTTTTCACACGGGCAATTGTACGTAGCATGCTCTCGAGTGGGTGAGCCATCCAGTTTGTTTGTGCTCGCTAAAGATGGGCTAACAAAAAGTATTGTTCACGCTATAGCATTAAAAGATTGATGTTGTTTGTTAGTATTACTGTCGTAATTAATATGTGATATGTAATTTTAAGAAATATTTCACGCATATACCACATACTTACACACTTATAATAAGTAAGTTACTTTTTGTCTACACTAGAATTTATCTAGAAACTAGAAATAATTTATAAGGCAAAACAACGTTTGCGGGTCAGCTAGTAAATATATAAAATTAATATGACTTAAGTAACGATTAAGGAGTATCTCAAGCTAGAGGGGGAGGTGTTACGTTGGTTCACTTAGCCCAAAACACATTTTCTACGAAGTCAGCATTAATCGGCCGTTAAACGAACTTCATTGTGCTAATGTTAAACCAAATTACTTGGACAGATGGCAGTTGCTGCAGAAAATTCAGCAGGACTTCTGGAAAAAATTGAAGTCTGAATATCTCGTATTCCTTCAACAGCGCACGAAATGGCTTACTTCAAATTTGCAGCTCAAGATAGGTCATTTTAGTATTTGCTCTCGTACTAGCGAAAAGTACGAGTGATAACTCTCCTGCTGTGAGAAGCTCCCAAGAGACACAGACCGCATACAGAAGCACATAACAACCCCTGTGCCAACAAAAAAGGCAATCGGGAAATACAGCTGGTGAGGAAGAGCCCACTGGAAGAGATGGACAGAATTGGTAAGCAAAGCAAAACGCCGATATCACCATCAAAGGCTGTAGTGTCCATAAAATCAGAAGCGGTTCACACCATATTTGCCATAGATAAGGCATCCAAAGTCGTCGTATTGAGGTACAAGTGCAAGCTATTCCTCAACTTCTCTCAAATCGTAATCAGGATCCAGGGAATCTCCAAGCAGACGAGTAATATCGGGAAGACAAACACCAAAAACAGAGTCACTCATTCGAAGCGTGGTGCCTAGAACAAACTCGTCCTGCCTGAGGGAAGAAACAAAGAACTGGAAGCCCTCTGAACTAAGCCGATAGCACCAAACAGTACATCTGGACTCTTTAGGGTCTAAGGTGCATCCAAGTTAATCTACAGCATGCGAAAGCTGCCTCGGCGGTACTAAGCCAATGTTTTAACAAGAAGTCTAGTCTTTAGCCGTACACTATTGAACACCAGATAAAGAGTATATCAGGTGAGTTACTCCACGATTCCGATAATGAAGGAAAACCTAGAGTATGTATTATGATTAAGCCATTCATCTGGGACATATGTGAAAAACTGTCCAAAGTATGTAGTCACACTAACACTCACTTAACAAACTTTAGCATCACCAGCATATATCTACTAGCTAACCAGACCAAAGAGGAAGGAATGGACTACAGCACGAGAAATATTCTACGAAGGAACCATAAAAAGAGGAAGTGAGCCCTCAGGGCGGGGTACGCTCTCCTGACTTATGACGCTAAGTTCAACTAATTGCAAGGACTAGCTGCGTCAACATCACAGGCGCAATGAGAAAAGCTCCCACAGCAGCACTAGAAGTCATCACAAACATTCCACCTCTTCACCTACAAATAAAGAAAGAAGATATGGTCAACGCCTACAAGCCCATCACAGAGGATGACTCTAACTCCAGTCTCATTCACCCTGACATTCCCAATAAACTGAACAGGTATGAAACCCTGAAAATATCTCTCGTCGTAGACAATTGTCTTCCCAGATACAACTTCAGCCATGACTATATGGCCATTTTCTCTCATGACACACTTGGGAACAAAGTAGACCCGCCTACGCAGATGACTCCAAAACAGACGAATACTTGGGGTTGGAATGTACGAAGTCAACACCATATATACGAATAAGTTAAGGAATCCGTCCCGGGATTCCAGTTCGACTTACGTTAATAAAATAAAAAAACGATTTTTTCAATGTGGATTTATTCCCTGTTCTGTTACAACGTCTGAAATCAGACTGACTTCTAAAACTATGTTGATTCCCAAAGAAGCCGCTGCTCCAACCATCCAGAATGCAGGCTCATCAGTTTTATGCCGACGCGTGTATCCGGTGCTATATATATATGTTCGGTGGTCGTGCGAATAGCGCGACGCAATTGATCTTCAGTAAACGTGTGAACAGGTTTGCACCTGAATAAACTTAGTCAGCAATTCTCATATAGATTGCTACCCAATATGGGGTTCAGGGCCAATTGCGCGGTGTTAACGCTTCCCTCTTTAAAGATCTACGTCCCGTAGATCATGCGTGACGTCAGATGAAGGTGGCCAGATTCGAGTCGAAGATTACCCGGTATATATAACCGTAATGTTATATAGATTCACCGATGGTATTGGATGGATTTAGGACCGAGATTAACCTTTAGCCAAGCAATCCATACTACAGCTGCTATTACAATGACGATTCCCAAGTTTGTGAAAGAAAGGAAGGCAGCTTGAATCTTTAGGTTCTTCAATTGAGCAATGTTCCTTCCACCGATGCTATGCATATGACCCAAGTCGATCTTCTGCACCTGTTAATACCGGTGGGAGTAACTGAGAGCATTGTTCAACATGATCGTTTCGTTACTCAGCTTGATCACGTAAGTACCATTAAGAATCCTTGAATCATTCCCAGATGTAAATCGCCCCATGAAGTTGGTAAGGAATATTGTGTCTTCCTGGACCAATTCGATCACCTCTTCCTTGTTAGTGCGGAAGGTACAAGTAGTCTGACCTCCTTTCAAGAGCCTTACCACACAGCTGTCGTCCTTAAGTTTCTGCAATGTTCTAGTATTACAGATCATTTGACTATTAACATGGAAACATTTAATGATAATCCCGTATGTTTCCTGGCGATTAACTAGGATTCTATTGTAATCCATATCAACCTGCAATCCGTCGGTGATTGATGCTCTCACCGAGAGAATGTTAAATTCGTCCTTTCTTACTTTTGGCATGGAAAGAACATAAGGGAGCAGTGACCCATTTGAATATATAGATGGTGATCCATTTTTTATGGCCTCAATTTCATTTGAATAAGGTAAAGTTTCTATTTCTCCGATGATTCTACTTATTTCTTCTTTATCTAAGAGATTCGTATTCACAATGCCACCTTTACCCATTTGACAGGCGCGTATTATCTCGTTAATCTCGTCCTTTATTATAATAACCTGATCCAAAACATCTAGTTCGTATCGTCCGACTAAGGTTGACTTGATCCCATTATTAAATTGATCTATCATCCAATTGAGCTTTCTTGTAGTCTCGTGTAGGGTACTGAACATCCTAGTATTAATTTTATATTGTTGGTTGTTGTTTTCTATGATATCTTCTTCATAGGGAATTATTTTATTCCAGTCCGCAGAGTCAGGATTTCCGGCAATCCATTTCCAAACTGTTCCAATTCAGTTGATGGATCTGGTGATTCGATGTCTTTCGCCTCTAAGTAAGGCCAATCTGTCATTCATCTTGTTAAGGTGAATTTCAATTGTGGCCCTTTTTTCTATCGATAAGTTCCCAATTATTGACCTGTTAATACCCTGTACTAGGTCCCCGAATTGAGTTAAGTTGATAACATGCACCAGCTTAAAGTCACCTTCGACAATCCACCCCTTGCCCTCTTTTATTGTAACAATTGGTGATTGGTGAATAATTGATAGAGTGCAGGAAAGCAGCAGTTCTGAAAAGAGGGGTGCAAGCCATAAATTGCTCTTCTGAGTCTTTAAAATGTAGCATCTTAACATTCTTTTACATTATAACAAATATAAGGTTTAATTTCTACTTTACATTATATTACAAAACAAGTATACTTTTACAAAATATGAGGATTTGTGCTTGCTCTCTTTTTAATTATTAATACAATTTAATTTCAAATTATTATAGGAGAGTAGAACAAATAACTTATTTCTCTTATAACAATACCCAAGTGCATTATTTTTTTTTTTACGTGAATTTCTCAGATGCTATTAATCGTTGTGAGTCGGAGAGTGGACTAACTTTTCTTATCATTAGTATTATTAATATTCTTGAGAAGGGCTTTGTGGATTCTGCGCCCGGAAGACGTCATTACGGTTACGTTGTTATTTTTGCAACAACCTCTTTTCGGTATAAGGGTTTGTTCTTCGACCGAAATCCTTTACAAGCGGTATATACTGCGTCTCCCTTATTATATATTTTTGGATTCGAGTAAATTCATTTTTTGTTTTCTTTTCATCCCCCAATTCCTTTTTCACCTTGATGCGATATCCTAAAATATTTTGGTAATTAATACGCTGAGTTCTATTGGAGAATACACCTGACGGTTTCCTTTTGGTGACAGAATGTATTGTGTTATTGTACCTGTCTACGGCGATGTTCAGTAGCTCTTTCAGACGTAAATCCTTATACTCGGTTTTAAGGTAGCGATATATCTCAAATACAGTGGAATGACAACGTTCCACCTGACCATTAACTTCACTGCTGGTGGACAGGAGTTTGATAATGCTTAATTCCCAATAGCTCGATAAAATTGAAAATGATGGGACTTAGGAAACTTCGTTCATTATCTGTAACCAATATTCTTGGCACAGTGAAATAGTGCAGAATCTTCTTGAACTTGCTTCTGAGATCGAGAGCAGATCGGTTTTTAATGTGGAAAATTTTCCCGAACTTAGAAAATTTGTCGAGGCAGGTGACGAATTTGTCACCCTGCAGCTCCATGATATCCACATGAAGAATTTCACATGCATATGATGGAACAGGAGTGGGTTGAAATTCGGGGGTATGAGGATGCTTGTCATATTTGCTTACCATACAAACTTCATAAGTTGCCGTGTATTTTTTTATCAGGCTGGTTATAGTGGGGAAGTAGTATTTCTCGAGAAGTTCTCGGTTTTCTCGAGCATTTCTATGAGCTCTTTTGTGTTCCTTCATGATGAGATCCAACCTCCTATCCTCGTTGGTTACATTTTCCACCACTCTTTGCGTAATTCTGATTTTGTAGTTAGTGAAATGTTCCAGGCATATGTCTTGAAGTAGCTGTAGATTTGTTTCTGGTCTTTTAATACCATTGAGGACATTCGGTCTCAATTTTGCCTTAAGGAAGTCGGTCAATGCTCGTTTATTCTGATTGTTTATAGGAAAGTAGTGGCGAGTAAAACCAGGATGAGGCTCCTCCAGGATTTCGAGGCCTCTACCAATTTTGACAATAATTTGATTCCGAAACACGTTTAACGGTGCTTCGACGTGTGGGATCAAGTCAGAGTTATCTTGATCAGCGCTGTGGGATGTCTCCAATGAGGATTGTCCCTCACTTGCCGTTTCGGTAAGAAGACTTCCCCTTTCACTCGCACTATCTGTCTGCGAGTCAGCATTGGAGTTCCCCCTGCTTTGAGCTGGCTCGGGCCGCAGAGAATCAGTTAAATGATTTACGTTGGTTTTAAGTCTCGAAAGAGCGTCTGCATAATTCGCATAATTCTGTTCGGTTTTGCTGAGCGAGCGAGAGATGTAGGCAATTGGTCGATCTGTAGACGCGTCTCCTTGAGGCAAAACTGCCCCTATAGCGTAATTCAGGCATCAGTCGTCAAACGGCTTTTCAAAATCAGGGAAAGACAAAATCTCTGAAGACATTAACAAAGTCTTCAAATCGTCGAAGGCTTGCAATGCCTCTTTATTTAAATTGGTTTTGAAATTTCTGGACTGGCTGGCTTTAATTTGAGCATTTTGACCACGCGTAAGTTTCGTTAGGGTCTTAACTACGCATAGTAGTTCGCATAGTCCCTAATGAACTTTCTATAATACGATGTTAAGCCAAGGAATCTCTTCAACTCCTTCAGGTTTTCTGGAGGAGGCAACTTCTCGATAGCTGCCACCTGTTTTTGGTCAGCTTTAATATCATTCCGCGTTATGACGTAACCCAGAAATTCAACTTCTGATCTCATGAAGTTTGTTTTCTCAAGGTTCACCTTGAGGCTTGCCTCACGAAGTTTTGCAAACACCATGTCGACCTTCCTGAGATGATCTTCTTCATCATTGATAAAGACGATTACATCATCGATGTAGACGTAACAAGCTATACCGATGTATTCTTTGAGCACATCGTCTATTGCTCTCTGGAAGGTAGCAGGCGCATTTTTCAGGCCAAATGGCATTCGTAGAAATTCGTATTTTACATTCATTGTGGAAAAGGCCATTTTCGGTACGTCACTGGGTTCCATAGGAATTTGATGAAATCCAGAGGTTAAATCTAGTGTTGTGAAGTAACTTGCCCTGCCCAAATTGGCAAGTGTAGAATTAATGTCCGGAATTGGGTATGTATCGGGGATTGTGATGGCATTTAATCTTTTATAATCTATTACCATCCGATATTGTTTCTCCCCAGATGGTTTGGGTTTCTTAGGAGCAACCCAGATTGGAGAGTTGTAGGGACTCTTTGAAGGACGTATTATTAGCTCAGCTAAAAGCTTTCTTATTTCGTCTTCTATTATTTATCTCATGTTTGCCGGGTACTGATAACATTTGCTGTATATCGGCTCATCGGTACTAGTTTTGATTTCTGCCTCAACCATATTTCACTCGTATCAATGGGGCCGAAAAGAGGTTCGTATTTTTTTATTAGACTACAAAGCTTGTTCTTGGTTTCTTCGGAAAGGTTTTCATCCAGAAGTAGGTTTACCTCTCCTGAATTTCTTTCCTTCAAGGGGATCGTTATATTCGGATGGAGTATTTTTGTATTTTGTATTTTGTGGTATTTTTGCTCCGATCAATAACGGCTTCGAGTTCCTTCAGAGAGTCATCCCCGATAATTCCGTCAAAGGACACTAGTCCAGGCAAGATATGAAATATCAATAATGTGTTGTTACCGACCGACTGGAAAAATTTACCACGAATTTTCTCTTCTATTTTAATATTGCCGCCGGCGGAGTGAACATAGAATGAGTGAACAAGGTGGGACAATGTTTTTTTGACTGCAGATGGAGAGAGGAAATTTTAATTAGCTCCCGTATCAACGAGGAAGCTAAGCGAGAGCCCATCCCCCGACACATATTCTAAATATGGAACGCTGGATGGGCGACCTTCATAAAATTTACTTCGTCACAGAACTCATTTTCAGCCAATTCTTCATATCTTTGGCTAGGCTCTTCTTGAGCCTCTTCGATATGATACACCCTCTGATGTTTTTGCGGGTATTGAACAGAGTGTGCCTTGCTCTTAAAAGGGTTCATGTCGCGAGGGCGGTTCATATAATTTACGTTACGCGATTGGTTTTTAAGCTGTTGGTCTTGGCGGAGGGGTACTCTCCGTTGGAGGTGAATAACACGGTTAAGGATTGTGAGAGAATCTTTTTTGAGGAAGTGCTGGCCTTACTTCCTTCCTAAACATTTGATTCACAGGCGCCGTTACTGTATTCTGTGCACCAGCATTATGAATCAAATGACTCCTATAGTTGAGGTTTTGGATTTCCAGACATGCTGAATAGGCCCCCGGTAGAGTTCTAGGCCTCTGGACTATAAGAATTCTGTCAAGATCACCGTTAAGGCCACGAATAAAGACGTGTAGGGCTCTATTTCTGTACGTCTCTACGAAGCTGTAACCGTTTCCTCGCTAAAAGATTCGGTTTTGATTTTAGTCACCATCAATGAAAGTTGATGGTTTACGGCAGCAAAGAATTCGTACCGCCTCATGTTCTTCTGGAATAAATGGTTGAGCTGGTGCTCTAAGGTCCTCATATCTCTCTTGTCTGCGTAGTGCAGAGGCATTGTTTCATGGCTCGCCAATCATTGTCGAAAATGTTATACAACACAAGGGCTGCATCGGCAGGTCCTCTTATTTTCTGCCGAATGTGCTGAAGGATAGCCCTATATATTGGCTTAGTTTTCACTATTTCGTAATCCGTTAAAATACCTTCAACGGTGTGCACCCACGTTACGTACTGCGTAGGATTTAATTCGAAAATTTGTAATTCTTCCGCATTAGCACAGAGTTCAGGTTCCAGCCTAATTTCAACAGGCGGAGGCCTAGCATCAAGTTCCCTTATCTGATCTAACATGGCATTAACTGCTCCCGTTAGGTCTGTTATATTACGTAACTTCAAAATGCACTAACCAGTGCGTGCGATTAACAAAAGGCAACGGACAATGGCATCGACTTAGGACAGGCACATGGAACGTCTCATCGCTCACAGGAAAGGATCTCGAGCTAGTTGAGGAAGCTGCCAGGTATCGTTTCGATATCGTGGGTATCTCTTCGACGAAGCAAAGGGGATGTAGAACTGTGGACCTTTTGACGGGTGGAAACTCTTCCTGTCGGGAGTTGCACCTCAAATGTCTGCACAGGCGGGAGTGGGGATACTCACAAGTCCCAGGCTGGCAGGCAGGGTATTGGAGTGGATACCATTAGGAGGGAGAGTCGCGATCTTAAAGCTCAAGCTTGAAAGGTCAACTCTGGCTCTGGTGCAGGTGTATGCACCGAATTTAGAGTCAGAGTACGCGGCTTTCCTGGATGAAGTTGATGCTGCCTTTGATAGGGTAGCGGAGATGGATTCCTATATCCTGATGGGTGACTTCAATGCTCATGTGGCTGTGGACGTAACGACCTGGGGGAGTGTGATTGGGAGGAACGCTGATGCTCATCAGAACGCGAACGGAGAGAAGTTGTTGGACTTTTGCTGTGCAAATGGCATGTCCATAATGAACACCTTCTTTCCACACAAAGGCATCCATAAATACACGTGGTACCGTCAGAGTCTTCAACAGAAATCGTTGATAGATCTCTTTGTGGTACCATCGTGTGTGAAACGGATGGTTTGTGACGTTCGTGTGATGAGAGGGGCTGAACTGTCAACTGATCATCACCTGGTGTTGTGTACGCTGTACCTCACTGATAAAGTACCTTTTCTGCCAAGGCGGAAACCAAGAGTGGTTACACGCATACGGTGGGAGAAACTGCAGAACAGTGAGTTGCAGCTAAATTTTGCACGGCACACATCTGAGAGGTTTGAGCGATGTCCAACTGCTCCATCGCATGTAGAGGAAGAATGGCTACTGTTTTCAACAGCAGTCATTGCCTCTGCACGGGATGTTTGTGGAGTGAAGCGGCTTGGAGTGGCGGCTGGTGGTGAGAAAAGAACTGCGTGGTTTAAAACACCCGGAGTTCAAGAAGCCATCAGAGAGAAGAAGAAGACCTACAGAGACTGGATTCTCTTGGGGGACTCTGCTTCTCGTGACCGGTACACTGATGCGCGAAGAACTTCCAAGTTAGCTGTGCGAGCAGCTAAAGGGCAGTCTTGGAAGGAGTTCGGCGAGAAGCTGGAAAGCGACCATAGATCTGCGAAAAAGGTGTTCTGGCAAACCATTCGCCGACTCAGAGGAAGGAAGTTCAACATAATCGATGGAGTCAAATCCAAAGATTGGGTGTTGCTTTCCAATGAGGCGAACATCTTGTGCAGATGGAGCGAGCACTTTTCGGATCCGCTTAATCCCGAACAGGGCACTGAGGATGACAGACCCATAGTCTTGAGTGGGGCGGAGAATAGTCCTACGGTGGAGGAAGTCATTTTGGCGATTGAATCGCTAAAAATTGGCAAACCCGCAGGTGTGGATGAAATCCGGCCAGAAATGCTTAAGGCAATAGGTAAAGAGGGAGTGTTATGGCTCTCTAATGTCATTAAAGTGGCCTGGGAACGCGGTGAGACACCTGGCGATTGGCAAACTGGGGTGATTGTCCCACTTTTCAAGGAGGGGGACAAAAGAGATTGCTCCAACTATAGTGGCATATCTCCTTTAAGTATCCCCGGGAAAGCTAAGATGTTGGAAGCGAGTTCTAGAGCTATGGTCGAGCCCAGGATGGGGGATGAACAGTGCGGCTTACGTCCCGGCAGAAGTACAACCGACCCGCTTTTCACTCTAAGAATGGTACTTGAGAAGGCTTGTATATGTGGACTGGATGTTGCAGCGCAGCCGAGGTGAGAGTAAGTCATCTTCTTTTTGCAGATGACTTGGTTATCCTCACATCCTCCCAGACGGTGTCAGTTTTGACACAGCTTGGTAGTTCTGTAATCAGAAAGGCCGAACTTGGTGTCAAAGCCAAGTTAGCGGTTTTCAACTCAGTATTTGTTCCAACTCTCACCTATGGTCATGAAATTTGGGTAATGACCGAAAGAATAAGATCGCGAGTGCAAGCTGCTGAGATGAGATTTCTTCTTTCTGTTGTGGGAATTACTCGCCGGGATAGGGTAAGAAACACGGCAGTGCGCAAGGAACTCAACATTGAGCAGCTGCTTCTTCGAACGGAAAGCGCTATGCTTCGGTGGTTTGGTCACGTGGCACGAATGTTCCCATCATCACGACTTCCAAAGCGGGCGTTGAATGCGATTCCATCAGGTAGGCGACCGCTTGGCAGACCCAGGACGAGGTGGTTGGACAAAGTCCAAAAACTCGCCGGGTTACGCTTGGGCATTGGTCCTGATGAATTAGAGTCGATGGCGTTCAAAATACGTGTGCACGTATTTTAATGACTTACAACTTTTCCTTCAACTCTAATTTTTTTTCAACCAATTGTGATTATAGATTTACCTTTTCCTTTCTTATTTTAATTAAGGATCTACAATTACTTTTTTTATTACTTTTCTCTTTCAGACAGCACTTATTAATTTGTACACCTTGGCGTAATCAAATAATTAACTTTTCAATTTTACGTATTCTTTTTTATTCATTCAAATACCTGCAATTCTTTTCTGCAGATAACACTCATAAAATTTTCTTCTTCGTGCAATTAAATTTGTCACTTTTAATTTTCCTTACTCTATTATTTCACAAATGATCTGCAATATTTTTTTCTTTTTGCAATTAATATTAATTAAATCTTGAATCTTTCACTTGGGTTTGATTTAACTATTGCTTTTCACAGTTTTATTTTTAATTTCTCCAGATCAAATCAAACAATTTCCTTATTATTTTTATTTTTTAATTATAATTTCCTTACATCAGGAATAGCACACTTCGTTTCATTATTTCTTCACGATTTACTGCAATCACAGCGTTACTGCAATAGAAAACAGAAAACCCTTAACACACAATTCCTTGTTTTTGGGAACATCGCTTTTGGAACGATCGTGTTATCCTTTTTGGATGCGAGCATTAAAATGCACTAAACCTACTAAGGCACGATTGCCTTCAAACGAATCCACTTAGTTTCCCTTTTGACTAACATTCGTGTTCTCATGGGTACGATTGAGTAGTCGAATTATAAGCACAGTGTTGTCATGGGGACTGAGCTTTTTGTTCAATGGAACGCACTAGCATTATATCCTGGTTAGAGGATAATAATGTGAGAAAGGAAAGCCAAGGATGTCGTATACGGAGATGTCCCTGCTCAGGCGCCAGTTAAGAAATCCGTCCCGGGATTCCAGAAAAAAAATCGCGAAGGGGGAGGCAACGCCTCCCCCCAACCGTTCGACTTACGTTAATATAATAAAAAACCGATTTTTTCAATGTGGATTTATTCCCTGTTCTGTTACAAAAAAAACTATGTTGATTCCCAAAGAAGCCGCTGCTCCAACCATCCAGAATGCAGGCTCTTCAGTTTTATGCCGACGCGTGTATCCGGTGCTATATATATATGTTCGGTGGTCGTGCGAATAGCGCGACGCAATTGATCTTCAGTAAACGTGTGAACAGGTTTGCACCTGAATAAACTTAGACTGCTACCCAATATGGGGTTCAGGACCAAATGCGCGGTGTTAACTTATATCACAGTATGGATATTTATAACTCCGTATTCAAAACAGATAT
This sequence comes from Eristalis pertinax, assembly GCA_907269125.1. Taxonomy (NCBI): domain Eukaryota; kingdom Metazoa; phylum Arthropoda; class Insecta; order Diptera; family Syrphidae; genus Eristalis; species Eristalis pertinax. The sequence goes on from OU026150.1 coordinate 13,918,942, forward strand.
ATTCGCAATCGAACTCTGCCTCAGAGCAAATATGCACAGAGCTATCACTAACAAACAGATCGATTTTCTCTCTACCAGAAAAGCTGCTCTTCTAGCGCTACGAAGTCACTTCAAAGGTGGTATGGGACTGCCTACAATTGATACACCAGATGGCCAATACAAACAGAGTTCACCTCATTTGGATACTAGATCACAGCGGTCACACAGGAAGTTAAATATCAGACCAACTAGCCAGAAAAGGATCCATATCACAGTTCATGATGCCACGACCATTCTGCGACTTACCCATTACCACCGCTAGGAGGAATATAAATAATTGGCTCACGGACATGATCAATCATTACTGGACGTACAGGGAAGGTAACAGACAAGCCAAAATGTTACTACCAACTATATCCCTTAATAGAACGAAACAACTCCTCCGACTCACCATTACTCAGATTCGTATAACCACAGGCTTTCTTATTGGACACTGCCCAGTAAGCAAACACATATGAAATGCAATGTTTTATCATTTTCATATACCACTGAAGCCACTCCCGTGACGATCGACACACAACTCAAAAGCAAAGCGAGGGAGTTGTTGTTGTGGGGACCTTTTGTCACCACTTTAAAAAAAACAGAGAGAACAAGTGCCAGTGGAGGATATGCAAAGGAACTGGGCGATGAATATCTAGAGGGCGATGACCGAGTGCAACCGCAAGAAAGTAGCACTTCACGGACCTGAATTGGGTGCGGGATTTGGAGGAGAATGATCAGGAAGCAGTGTCAAAGTGTTAAAGACTCCACTACGCAAGTTACCATCGCTACAGTCGGTAGAGCAAGTAAATCAATTTTAATTTAAATGGTTTGTTCTTATTTCATTGTTTCGCTCATATAGTCTAGTGTAGCTACTGCTAACTAATTATTCCTAGTATTATCACGATACAATACTTAAACATAAAAAGTTCTGTGCCATCCTTCGACGCGTGCACTTGTCGCCGTCCGTGCATCACGCGTGTGCCTTAAAAAAAAAAAAAAAACAAATAAAAGACCCCGCTGTCCCTCCACCCACAAAAGCCCCGCGAGTGCCGACCAAAACAAAAAAAAAGTGTTTGTGTGAAGTGTTTCGGTGTCGAGTGCGTTCGGTCCGCTCCCTCTCGCCCCTTTCCTTCACAAGCCACTGCTGCGCATTCTCGGTCGCAACTCCCGTTTGATTTCATCAAGCGGGTTGATGCTATGACTGAGAGTGCGTAGCATCTGACGTAGCGGATTTTAGAGGTGTGAATTCGTTGGTGGACCAACTCCAATCGATGTATGGGCATAACACCTACATCGTTTGTTGTTGGGAAGCTATTACGGAATTTGCACTTCTCAACTCTGCTTTACCACACGCAGTCGGAGTTTGGTAATTTTATATCTCCGTCTTGTTTTCTATGGAAAACTTTAGGTTGATGTGTGCAATGTTCGTGGGCTAAGAGTGAATCTCTTCGCTGTGTATGTCCACTTGTTTTTATATAAACCAGCTGTCTTGGCACTAAGCGAAACACAGGTAGATGAGAATACCGAATTATCGGATTTGACCCTGCCCGGATATAACTTGGTGCCTCTTTTCTTTTTTCACCGCGGTCTCGCCATCTACGTGCGTAGTGATGTAGCTTACCAAATTCAACCACAATATGGCCACTGCTCCAATCCGGAATTTAATTTTCTGTGGTTAAAAATCCATGTCCGTAAGCATTTAATCCACTACTGTTTTATTTACAGAAGTCCAAACTTGGATAGCAATTCAACTTTTAACGAATTTGATGCGCTATCCGATTCCATCTCAAGAATTGTATCCCTGTATCCTCGCACTGAAATTGCCATTGCGGGCGATTTCAATGTACACAATTCTAATTGGCTTCGACATTCAGGCCAGACAACACCCGAAGGAAGGTATGTCGAAATCTTTGCTGAGCTAAACAATCTGACTCAGCTAGTAAATGAGCCCACACGAATACCTGACATCGCAGATCATTCCGCCAACACCCTGGACCTGTTTCTCACCTCTCACCCTGATAAATATTCTGTTGACATACTGTCGCCTCTAGGCTCGTCTGACCATTGTGTCATATCAGCTAATTTCTCGTTATCAGCACACACAGTTAGAGAACAAATTCCTAAAAGAACAGTATGTACGAGAAAGCCGATTGGAGCGGACTCAACAATTTCTTTAGGAATTTTAACTGGTCACTATGCTTCCTCGATAGTTACGTGGATGCCGCTGCTGATATGATCACAAACATTCTTCTGCTGGGCATGAGATCCTTCATTCCGCATAGAGTGAAAAGTATCAAGCCCAATGAAAATGCATGGTATGACTCGAGCTGTAAAGAGGCTATCAGGTTGAGAGAGTTGAATTTCCGGCATAAAGTTGAGGCAAAAAGGGCTACAAAGGTAGCAAAAACTGTTGGTCATTTGTAAAAAACATAAGGAATTTCGCCTCGTCTTCAATTCCTATGCTCATTTACAATAGCATTCCAGCTGTCAGCTCTTTAGACAAAGCCAATCTGCTTGAGGCGCATTTGGCAGCCAGCTCAACACTGCCAGATTCCAATATGTCTCCACCTGTACTTGAGAGCGTTGATTTCACCATGGGACAAATCCACTTCCGCACTCGTACAGTTGCAAGAGTACTTAAAGATCTCGACGTGCACAAATCCGCTGGCCCGGTTGGTATTCCCCCTATACTTCTGAAGAGGTGTTCTTCTGCGCTGGCAAAACCATTGCGTAAGCTTTTTCATCTATCCTACTCTCTAGGTCTCTTTCCGAGCAGATGGAAAACAACATTTGTCCAGCCCGTCCCTAAAAAGGGCGAATCTTCGTCACCCACCTCGTACCGACCCATAGCACTTACGTCCCTTCTTTCTAAGGTCATGGAAACGCTGATAAATCGTCAGCTTATGAAATATCTTGAATCGCGGAAGCTTCTTAATGACCGGCAGTACGGTTTCCGTAGTAACAGGTCCACTGGTGATTTGATAGCTTATCTCACCGAAAAGTGGAACACATCTTTGCATAATGCAGGTGAAAACAAGATCGTTGCACTTGATATTTCTAAGGCATTTGACAGAGTTTGGCATCAAGCTCTTTTGTCGAAAATGCGTGCATATGGTATCGATGAATCTCTTCTTCTATGGATTAGAAATTACCTTTCGAACCGTTCAATTCAAGTTGTTTTGGATGGGTTCAAGTCTGATATCCACCAAATAAATGCTGGTGTACCCCAAGGCTCTGTTCTGTCTCCGACACTCTTTCTCATTTTTATTAATGATCTCTTGTCTGCTACTTCTAATCCAATCCATTCCTTCGCTGATGACAGCACCCTCAGCTTTTCATATTCGTTCCGAGACTCACGACCCTGCCCTTCGGCCGTAGAATTGGAACGGCAGCGTATGTTAAGCTCCTTGAATTCCGATCTTGACAGCATAATTAACTGGGGAAACAACAACAGAGTGGAATTCAATGCTTCTAAAACTCAATGCTATCTGCTGTCACTCAAGCGAACCCTTGATAATCAGCCATTATCCATGAATGGTGCTTGTGTCGATGAAACCGGAAAGCTTTCCATCCTTGGTATGTGTATCAACAGAACACTTAGTTGGAACGATCACATATTTGAGGTCGCCTAAAATGCTGCGAAATATTTAGGTTTCCTTAATCGATGCAAGAAATATTTCACCCCCTGTGATTTGGCTTTCATTTATAAGGCGTATATCCGCCCCAAGCTTGAGTACAACGCTCATATCTGGTCTGGTGCCCCAAAGACCACCCTGCACCTACTAGATAGAATCCAAAAGCGAGCGATAAAACTTATAGGAGACAACAATGTCGCAAAGTCATTAGACTCGCTCGAACATCGACGTACCGTTTCTTCATTGTCCGTATTTTATCGCTATTTCAACAAACGATGCTCAAGTGAGCTAGCCAACTGCATTCCTCTTCTCCATGAATTCACCCGCAATACTCGTCTCGCCAGGAATGCTCATCAGTTTACCCTTAAGCCTACTTTCGGACGCACAGTTAAATTTAGAGACTCGTTCTTCAGCCGTACTACGCGAATTTGGAATGCTCTTCCCAGCCCTATATTTCCCACAGACTACAACCCGCAGATATTTAAGACCAATGTGCACAGGTACCTCCTCTCCCTTTCTCCCTCTATACCTTCGGCCCGTGCTGTGTCTTGACCCCGGACACTTAAGGGTATTAGCAATCCCTTGAGCGCGCGCAAATTATAAAAAAAAAAAAAAAACGAAAAAAATAATTAAAGCCAGTTTTCAAATATATGTAGAAAAACATTTTAAAATTTTAGAACTATGTACATATTGTGGCCCCGAGGAATTATTACCAACAAAAAAACCAACCGTCTCTATCAACACTTAATTTCATTTTTGCTAAGTTTAATTGAAAAGATTCAGGACTTTGGGATTCCAATCAATAGCAACTAACGAAAAAAAGTAGTAAGACAAAGGTGATATAAACACAATTTAAAGTAATTAAAAATAATTGCAGATCTCTTTGCGGAGAGTGCAGAAAAATTGAGTTAAATCACCAAAAAAATTGAGAAAAAACAATATATTAACAATATTTTGAATATTAATAAAAAATCTTAACTACAGCGGCACCTATCGGCTCCACAGACATTTTTTGTACAGTAATTCTCTGCATTTAAAAAAAAGCCAACAAAATTGGTTAGAAAATACGGGCGGTAGATGAAAGCATTCGCATTTTGTCACTTATGTAAAGATTCAATATAATCATTAATATACTATAATTAAATTAAATAATATTTTAATATATTTGTGACTCAATTAAATTAAATAATAATTGAATATATTTGTGACTTAAGTATTTGCTTAAGCATCTTCAGATATATATTTGCATTGGAGGTAATCCGTATCATCTTTTATACATATGCAAATATATCTTAAAAACTGAAACTTACACAATGGGTGAGTAGATTTTTGTCTTCTGTTTGCTATTGACGATGTCCCACGAGTAATCACCTTCTTTTAAAATACTCGAGCCGTCATCCGCATCGCTATTTATTGTGTTAATGTTGAAAATTTGATTCCTTTGAGTGAACATTTCAAGGTGGGGTAAGGGTATGGTAAAACAAATGTGTACCCACATAGTCGGAACACCAATTTCCACGAGTTCAACATTATTTCTGTGGTAAATGCTGGCACCAATATTTTAATTGCCTTAGCTTCCTTGGGAACAAGCCCCCTGACTTTAATTATTATCACCAGTTTAAGACTTATTACTGGCTCTCTCTTATTTATACAAGAATATTGGATGCCAATAGCGATGATAATTTTCTTTTGATATATTTCTTGTAAATGAGAATACCAAACAACTTGCACTATTGAGTAAATCGCTTTGTATTGTGAATACCTACAAAACTATTGATTTTGGTCATCGTTCATAATGAGGGAGATAGTCATCTGCAGAGATGACATGTTATTGCAGTATATGGTTGATTTTCAGTACATCTCTGTCCATCCAGTTAAGCACAGTGAAAATATTACTGTCCTTCTCGCATTGTGTTTCTTTTTTCATCTGCAACACATTCATTTTCAATGTAACACATACATTTGGCTTGTTTTCCTTGATTGTGAAGAGATGGCTATTATATCAGTTATTAATTTTTTTTGTACTGGTCTTGCAATAGGGATGTTCCAATAGTAATTACTATTTACATTGCATCTGACTGGTTTCGAAATTTGATTCATTTAAGAGTTGAACATTCCAAGAAGGGGTATGGGAACAACAATTACAACTGGTTCATCATCAAAGTGTTCTCATCAGGTTCTCTCAAATGCATGTATGCAAGTATATTGGCTCCCTTCCTCGACATTTCATTCGTATTACTATTTTTGTTGTACGTTAATATACCAAACAGCTAGCTCTGATGTTACAATTTTTTGTTTTTTATTCTGAATAGATACTCAAAATATCCCAAATAATTTGGGTTTTATTTTTTTTTTTTTTCTGCCTGTTTTGAAAATCTACTCAATGAGTTACATAGATGGCTGGATGTGCAAAGGTGACACGTACCTCCCTTTGCAATTTTTGCACCCAAGTTAAGCACAACGAAGACATATCCGTCACTATTCCTCGAATGTAGAAAAGCATTGGCAAGTCATAAAGCATCATTCGATGACAATTCGAGAATTCGAAAAAAATGTTTCTTATTATGAATACATAAACTAACAGCGTGGTGGCCCGTGGCGTTGTGGGTATGTGCGTCGAGTCCTACGCTCTTGGACCAATCTGTCCAGGTTCGATTCCTGGTACGACAAGAAATACTTTTCGAGTCACTGACAATGCTCAAAGAGTATAAACTGTCTAGAAAAAGCTTCTCAAACTTGGCCGTTCGGAGTCGGCAAAAAACTGTAGGTCCCTGCCACTTGTGATAGAGCAGCACGCACAACACGAGTGGTTGCTGAGAAGCTAGGCCCTGGTCCTCTACGGGCTGTAGCGCCACCCATATAATATATTATATATAAACTAATAGCATTAATTTGGGTTGTATTTTCATTGTTGTCAGTTTTTTCATGCTTCTTACTGAGTTTTGCCGCATCTTCAAATATAATAATGCGTTGCAGTCTGTTCTTTAAAGAGCTCCGATTGAAAACAAAATAAACACATTTTGATAACTGATGAGCAAGATCATTATCTCTGTGGTATACACATATCAAAACCGAACACTGGCAGTTTAGCATTAGTTTTAATTACGGTTTTGTGCGCGATTGACATTAAGCCACCACGTTGTCCATTGCCGCTTAGATACGGAAATCCGCGTTCTTGATATTCGGTAATGATGATTCGCTGGAGGTTATTTTAACAATAATAAGTAAAATTTCCAGTTCTTCAATTGCGTTTTAATGGGTGTATAAAATACAGTTTTCTCTCACTCTTAAGGCTGAAAGGCTGCGGGAATAGTGAGTTGTACAATACTTTTTCCCTGATACACAGAATACAAGGTAACTGATTCCCACCTATAATTTTGTTCATTTGGTTGTTATGTGACGTCACGTGTATTACATATATTTGATCTCGTATGAGTAGATTCAGTTTCGCGTCTTTTAGAGGCATGTAAACAAATTTAAGTGTGATTTAAAATGTTTAATTTATAAAAATGGCAACTTATGTAATATATGGTTGGAACGCAAATATAAAATTGTTATATATTGTAGTAGATTAAATAAATATGTAATTTTGACCGAACCTGTACTCGATGACAGCTGCGCGGTGTTATCGATTATTACGAACCGCAGCCAACTTCGAGTCGGGATCGGCCATTAAAGAAAAAGGAAGAGATCGCCACGTGGACATATATGTAAAGTTGGAAAGAAAGAAAAACGTGTTCCCAGAAACTAAAGCGCAATTGCAAAAGGAAAAGCAGAGTTTTTAATTAATCCTTACTACAACATCAGATGTGGGGTACACATACTAAAAACATAAAAAAAACGTAGCGTGAAGAACCATCGAAATCTCATAATGTCCAGTAAAAAATTAACCAAAGCGCAACTTCCGTGCCACCCTCGGCAACGTTAACCCAGATGCGCACTCTCTTCGAACAGGAGTTGCGCACAAATGAGCAACAGGAGGATCGCAGCGACTCCGAAGACTTCGATGACGCTTCGCCTTTAGCATCGCCGACGACTTCAGTGACTACTGCCGATATTTCTGCCACCACTTCAGGAGCCGCGAGCACCACTACTGCGACTTCCGTCTCTTCAGTTGTGCCAATGGTATCCCACAGTGCTACAACCTCAGGTGGGACTGCAAGTAGCGCCGCTACGCCTTCAGATGTGGAGGAGGAACGTGAATTGGCCCGTCTCGAAAGGCGTAAACGTATAGCAGACTTGCGACGAGAGCTTGAAGAAACGGAGCTAACATCATCGACTAGACGAGTGGACTTCCGCGATAAAGAGGACGCATCCCTCCTTTCTCCGGTGACGATTCGTACGGCATCAAAAAGTGGATCGCCGACTTTGAAGACGTGGCTCTGTCAGTGGGTAGCGACGACAGGAACAAATACGTTTGTGCAAGGAGACTTCTGAGGGGTACTGCGAAGATGCTACTACGAACTGCACGAGTGGACAATTGGGACTGCCTAAGAAGACTCCTGGTTAAGGAATTCGAAAAATGCAATGTTTTATCGAGTGCGATGACCGAGTGCAACCGCAAGAAAGTAGCAGTTCACGGACCTGAATTGGGTGCGGGATTTGGAGGGGAATGATCAGGAAGCACTGTCAAAGTGTCAAAGACTCCACTACGCAAGTTACCATCGCAACAGTCGGTCGAACGCAATTTAAAATCGTTACAGTCGGTAGAGCAAGTAAATCAATTTTAATTTAAATAGTTTTTTCTTATTTCATTGTTTCGCTCATATAGTCTAGTGTAGCTACTGCTAACTAATTATTTCTAGTATTATCACGATACAATACTTAAACATAAAAACGAAAAAAATAATTAAAGCCAGTTTTCAAATATATGTAGAAAAACATTTTAAAATTTTAGAACTATGTACATATTGTAGCCCCGAGGAATTATTACCAACAAAAAAACCAACCGTCTCTATCAACACTTAATTTCATTTTTGCTAAGTTTAATTGAAAAGATTTTCACAGAAGTTCACAGAAAACTGAATTCCATTAAGTTTAATAATAATTTACTCAGTCTTCCAGGACTTCGGGATTCCCATCAATAGCAACTAACGAAAAAAAGTAGTAAGACATAGGTGATATAAACACAATTTAAAGTAATTAAATTAATTGCAGATCTCTTTGCGGAGAGTGCAGCAAAATTGAGTAAAATTGAGAAAAAATAATATATTAACAATATTTTGAATATATAATAAGTCTTAACTACTTAAAGTCCACAGACATTTTTTGTACAGTAATTCTCTGCATTTAAAAAAAAGCCAACAAAATTGGTTGGAAAATACGGGCGGTAGATGAAAGCATTCGCATTTTGTCACTTATGTAAAGATTCAATATAATCATTAATATACTATAATTAAATTAAATAATAATTTAATATATTTGTGACTTAATTAAATTAAATAATAATTTAATATATTTGTGACTTAAGTATTTGCTTAAGCATCTTCAGATATATATTTGCATTGGAGGTAATCCGTATCATCTTTTATACATATGCAAATATATCTTAAGAATTGAAACTTACACAATGGGTGAGTAGATTCACTTTATTGTCTTCTGTTTGCTATTGACGATGTCCCATGAGTAATCACCTCCTTTTAAAATACTCGAGCCGTCATCCGCATCGCTATTTATTGTGTTAATGTCGAAAATTTGATTCCTTTGAGTGAACATTTCAAGGTGGGGTATGGTAAAACATATGTGTACCCACATAGTCGGAACACCAATTTCCACGAGTTCAACATTATTTCTGTGGTAAATGCTGGCACCAATATTTTAATTGCCTTAGCTTCCTTGGGAACAAGCCCCCAGACTTTAATTATTATCACCAGTTTAAGACTTATTACTGGCTCTCTCTTATTTATACAAGAATATTGGATGCCAATAGCGATGATAATTTTCTTTTGATATATTTCTTGTAAATGAGAATACCAAACAACTTGCACTATTGAGTAAATCGCTTTGTATTGTGAATACCTACAAAAATATTGATTTTGTTCATCGTTCATAATGAGGGAGATAGTCATCTGCAGAGATGACATGTTATTGCAGTATATGGTTGATTTTCAGTATATCTCTGTCCATCCAGTTAAGCATAGTGAAAATATTTCTGTCCTTCTCGCATTGTGTTTCTTTTTTCATCTGTAACACATTCATTTTCAATGTAACATATACATTTGGCTTGTTTTCCTTGATTGTGAAGAGATGGCTAGTATATCAGTTATTCATTTTTTTCGTACTGGTCTTGCAATAGGGATGTTCCAATAGTAATTACTATTTACATTGCATCTGACTGGTTTCGAAATTTGATTCATTTAAGAGTTGAACATTCCATGAAGGGGGATGGGAACAACAATTACCTCGATGCGTTGATCATTACTTCGGTCTAAAGTGATAGCGAGAATATGTTAACTTTTTGTTTAAAATTTTAACTGGTTCATCATCAAAGTGTTCTCACCAGGTTCTCTCAAACGCATGTATGCAAGTATATTGGCTCCCTTCCTCGACATTTCATTCGTATTACTATTTTTGTTGTACGTTAATATACCAAACAGCTAGCTCTGATGTTACAATTTTTTGTTTTTTATTCTGAGTAGATACTCAAAATATCCCAAATAATTTGGGTTTTATTTTTTTTTCTGCGGGTTTTGAAAATCTACTCAATGAGTTACATAGATGGCTGGATGTGCAAAGATGACACGTACCTCCCTTTGCAATTTTTGCACCCAAGGATTTTGGGTTGATTTGTATTATTTCACTACAGTACTTGTTAAGCACAACGAAGACATATCCGTCACTATTCCTCGAATGTAGAAAAGCATTGGCAAGTCATAAAGCATCATTCGATGACAATTCGAGAATTCGAAAAAAATGTTTCTTATTATGAGTACATAAACTAACAGCGTGGTGGCCCGTGGCGTTGTGGGTATGTGCGTCGAGTCCTACGCTCTTGGACCAATCTGTCCAGGTTCGATTCCTGGTACGACAAGAAATACTTTTCACGGCCCCACCTCTTTCGAGTCACTGACAATGCTCAAAGAGTATAAACTGTCTAGAAAAAGCTTCTCAAACTTGGCCGTTCGGAGTCGGCAAAAAACTGTAGGTCCCTGCCACTTGTGATAGAGCAGCACGCACAACACGAGTGGTTGCTGAGAAGCTAGGCCCTGGTCCTCTACGGGCTGTAGCGCCACCCATATAATATATTATATATAAACTAATAGCATTAATTTGGGTTGTATTTTCATTGTTGTCAGTTTTTTCATGCTTCTTACTGAGTTTTGCCGCATCTTCAAATATAATAATGCGTTGCAGTCTGTTCTTTAAAGTGCTCCGATTGAAAACAAAATAAACACATTTTGATAACTGATGAGCAAGATCATTATCTCTGTGGTATACACATATCAAAACCGAACACTGGCAGTTTAGCATTAGTTTTAATTACGGTTTTGTGCGCGATTGACATTAAGCCACCACGTTGTCCATTGCCGCTTAGATACGGAAATCCGCGTTCTTGATATTCGGTAATGATGATTCGCTGGATGTTATTTTAACAATAATAAGTAAAATTTCCAGTTCTTCAATTGCGTTTTAATGGGTGTATAAAATACAGTTTTCTCTCACTCTTAAGGCTGAAAGGCTGCGGGAATAGTGAGTTGTACAATACTTTTTCCCTGATACACAGAATACAAGGTAACTGATTCCCACCTATAATTTTGTTCATTTGGTTGTTATGTGACGTCACGTGTATTACATATATTTGATCTCGTATGAGTAGATTCAGTTTCGCGTCTTTTAGAGGCATGTAAACAAATTTAAGTGTGATTTAAAATGTTTAATTTATAAAAATGGCAACTTATGTAATATATGGTTGGAACGCAAATATAAAATTGTTATATATTGTAGTAGATTAAATAAATATGTAATTTTGACCGAACCTGTACTCGATGACAGCTGCGCGGTGTTATCGATTATTACGAACCGCAGCCAACTTCGAGTCGGGATCGGCCATTAAAGAAAAAGGAAGAGATCGCCACGTGGACATATATGTAAAGTTGGAAAGAAAGAAAAACGTGTTCCCAGAAACTAAAGCGCAATTGCAAAAGGAAAAGCAGAGTTTTTAATTAATCCTTACTACAACATCAGATGTGGGGTACACATACTAAAAACATAAAAAAAACGTAGCGTGAAGAACCATCGAAATCTCATAATGTCCAGTAAAAAATTAACCAAAGCGCAACTTCCGTGCCACCCTCGGCAACGTTAACCCAGATGCGCACTCTCTTCGAACAGGAGTTGCGCACAAATGAGCAACAGGAGGATCGCAGCGACTCCGAAGACTTCGATGACGCTTCGCCTTTAGCATCGCCGACGACTTCAGTGACTACTGCCGATATTTCTGCCACCACTTCAGGAGCCGCGAGCACCACTACTGCGACTTCCGTCTCTTCAGTTGTGCCAATGGTATCCCACAGTGCTACAACCTCAGGTGGGACTGCAAGTAGCGCCGCTACGCCTTCAGATGTGGAGGAGGAACGTGAATTGGCCCGTCTCGAAAGGCGTAAACGTATAGCAGACTTGCGACGAGAGCTTGAAGAAACGGAGCTAACATCATCGACTAGACGAGTGGACTTCCGCGATAAAGAGGACGCATCCCTCCTTTCTCCGGTGACGATTCGTACGGCATCAAAAAGTGGATCGCCGACTTTGAAGACGTGGCTCTGTCAGTGGGTAGCGACGACAGGAACAAATACGTTTGTGCAAGGAGACTTCTGAGGGGTACTGCGAAGATGCTACTACGAACTGCACGAGTGGACAATTGGGACTGCCTAAGAAGACTCCTGGTTAAGGAATTCGAAAAATGCAATGTTTTATCGAGTGCGATGACCGAGTGCAACCGCAAGAAAGTAGCAGTTCACGGACCTGAATTGGGTGCGGGATTTGGAGGGGAAAGATCAGGAAGCACTGTCAAAGTGTCAAAGACTCCACTACGCAAGTTACCATCGCTACAGTCGGTCGAACGCAATTTAAAATCGTTACAGTCGGTAGAGCAAGTAAATCAATTTTAATTTAAATAGTTTGTTCTTATTTCATTGTTTCGCTCATATAGTCTAGTGTAGCTACTGCTAACTAATTATTTCTAGTATTATCACGATACAATACTTAAACATAAAAACGAAAAAAATAATTAAAGCCAGTTTTCAAATATATGTAGAAAAACATTTTAAAATTTTAGAACTATGTACATATTGTAGCCCCGAGGAATTATTACCAACAAAAAAACCAACCGTCTCTATCAACACTTAATTTCATTTTTGCTAAGTTTAATTGAAAAGATTTTCACAGAAGTTCACAGAAAACTGAATTCCATTAAGTTTAATAATAATTTACTCAGTCTTCCAGGACTTCGGGATTCCCATCAATAGCAACTAACGAAAAAAAGTAGTAAGACATAGGTGATATAAACACAATTTAAAGTAATTAAATTAATTGCAGATCTCTTTGCGGAGAGTGCAGCAAAATTGAGTAAAATTGAGAAAAAATAATATATTAACAATATTTTGAATATATAATAAGTCTTAACTACTTAAAGTCCACAGACATTTTTTGTACAGTAATTCTCTGCATTTAAAAAAAAGCCAACAAAATTGGTTGGAAAATACGGGCGGTAGATGAAAGCATTCACATTTTGTCACTTATGTAAAGATTCAATATAATCATTAATATACTATAATTAAATTAAATAATAATTTAATATATTTGTGACTTAATTAAATTAAATAATAATTTAATATATTTGTGACTTAAGTATTTGCTTAAGCATCTTCAGATATATATTTGCATTGGAGGTAATCCGTATCATCTTTTATACATATGCAAATATATCTTAAGAATTGAAACTTACACAATGGGTGAGTAGATTCACTTTATTGTCTTCTGTTTGCTATTGACGATGTCCCATGAGTAATCACCTCCTTTTAAAATACTCGAGCCGTCATCCGCATCGCTATTTATTGTGTTAATGTCGAAAATTTGATTCCTTTGAGTGAACATTTCAAGGTGGGGTATGGTAAAAGATATGTGTACCCACATAGTCGGAACACCAATTTCTACGAGTTCAACATTATTTCTGTGGTAAATGCTGGCACCAATATTTTAATTGCCTTAGCTTCCTTGGGAACAAGCCCCCAGACTTTAATTATTATCACCAGTTTAAGACTTATTACTGGCTCTCTCTTATTTATACAAGAATATTGGATGCCAATAGCGATGATAATTTTCTTTTGATATATTTCTTGTAAATGAGAATACCAAACAACTTGCACTATTGAGTAAATCGCTTTGTATTGTGAATACCTACAAAAATATTGATTTTGTTCATCGTTCATAATGAGGGAGATAGTCATCTGCAGAGATGACATGTTATTGCAGTATATGGTTGATTTTCAGTATATCTCTGTCCATCCAGTTAAGCATAGTGAAAATATTTCTGTCCTTCTCGCATTGTGTTTCTTTTTTCATCTGTAACACATTCATTTTCAATGTAACACATACATTTGGCTTGTTTTCCTTGATTGTGAAGAGATGGCTAGTATATCAGTTATTAATTTTTTTCGTACTGGTCTTGCAATAGGGATGTTCCAATAGTAATTACTATTTACATTGCATCTGACTGGTTTCGAAATTTGATTCATTTAAGAGTTGAACATTCCATGAAGGGGGATGGGAACAACAATTACCTCGATGCGTTGATCATTACTTCGGTCTAAAGTGATAGCGAGAATATGTTAACTTTTTGTTTAACATTTTAACTGGTTCATCACCAAAGTGTTCTCACCAGGTTCTCTCAAACGCATGTATGCAAGTATATTGGCTCCCTTCCTCGACATTTCATTCGTATTACTATTTTTGTTGTACGTTAATATACCAAACAGCTAGCTCTGATGTTACAATTTTTTGTTTTTTATTCTGAGTAGATACTCAAAATATCCCAAATAATTTGGGTTTTATTTTTTTTTTCTGCGGGTTTTGAAAATCTACTCAATGAGTTACATAGATGGCTGGATGTGCAAAGATGACACGTACCTCCCTTTGCAATTTTTGCACCCAAGGATTTTGGGTTGATTTGTATTATTTCACTACAGTACTTGTTAAGCACAACGAAGACATATCCGTCACTATTCCTCGAATGTAGAAAAGCATTGGCAAGTCATAAAGCATCATTCGATGACAATTCGAGAATTCGAAAAAAATGTTTCTTATTATGAGTACATAAACTAACAGCGTGGTGGCCCGTGGCGTTGTGGGTATGTGCGTCGAGTCCTACGCTCTTGGACCAATCTGTCCAGGTTCGATTCCTGGTACGACAAGAAATACTTTTCACGGCCCCACCTCTTTCGAGTCACTGACAATGCTCAAAGAGTATAAACTGTCTAGAAAAAGCTTCTCAAACTTGGCCGTTCGGAGTCGGCAAAAAACTGTAGGTCCCTGCCACTTGTGATAGAGCAGCACGCACAACACGAGTGGTTGCTGAGAAGGCTGGGCTGTAGCGCCACCCATATAATATATTATATATAAACTAATAGCATTAATTTGGGTTGTATTTTCATTGTTGTCAGTTTTTTCATGCTTCTTACTGAGTTTTGCCGCATCTTCAAATATAATAATGCGTTGCAGTCTGTTCTTTAAAGTGCTCCGATTGAAAACAAAATAAACACATTTTGATAACTGATGAGCAAGATCATTATCTCTGTGGTATACACATATCAAAACCGAACACTGGCAGTTTAGCATTAGTTTTAATTACGGTTTTGTGCGCGATTGACATTAAGCCACCACGTTGTCCATTGCCGCTTAGATACGGAAATCCGCGTTCTTGATATTCGGTAATGATGATTCGCTGGATGTTATTTTAACAATAATAAGTAAAATTTCCAGTTCTTCAATTGCGTTTTAATGGGTGTATAAAATACAGTTTTCTCTCACTCTTAAGGCTGAAAGGCTGCGGGAATAGTGAGTTGTACAATACTTTTTCCCTGATACACAGAATACAAGGTAACTGATTCCCACCTATAATTTTGTTCATTTGGTTGTTATGTGACGTCACGTGTATTACATATATTTGATCTCGTATGAGTAGATTCAGTTTCGCGTCTTTTAGAGGCATGTAAACAAATTTAAGTGTGATTTAAAATGTTTAATTTATAAAAATGGCAACTTATGTAATATATGGTTGGAACGCAAATATAAAATTGTTATATATTGTAGTAGATTAAATAAATATGTAATTTTGACCGAACCTGTACTCGATGACAGCTGCGCGGTGTTATCGATTATTACGAACCGCAGCCAACTTCGAGTCGGGATCGGCCATTAAAGAAAAAGGAAGAGATCGCCACGTGGACATATATGTAAAGTTGGAAAGAAAGAAAAACGTGTTCCCAGAAACTAAAGCGCAATTGCAAAAGGAAAAGCAGAGTTTTTAATTAATCCTTACTACAACATCAGATGTGGGGTACACATACTAAAAACATAAAAAAAACGTAGCGTGAAGAACCATCGAAATCTCATAATGTCCAGTAAAAAATTAACCAAAGCGCAACTTCCGTGCCACCCTCGGCAACGTTAACCCAGATGCGCACTCTCTTCGAACAGGAGTTGCGCACAAATGAGCAACAGGAGGATCGCAGCGACTCCGAAGACTTCGATGACGCTTCGCCTTTAGCATCGCCGACGACTTCAGTGACTACTGCCGATATTTCTGCCACCACTTCAGGAGCCGCGAGCACCACTACTGCGACTTCCGTCTCTTCAGTTGTGCCAATGGTATCCCACAGTGCTACAACCTCAGGTGGGACTGCAAGTAGCGCCGCTACGGAGACGGAATTGGCCCGTCTCGAAAGGCGTAAACGTATAGCAGACTTGCGACGAGAGCTTGAAGAAACGGAGCTAACATCATCGACTAGACGAGTGGACTTCCGCGATAAAGAGGACGCATCCCTCCTTTCTCCGGTGACGATTCGTACGGCATCAAAAAGTGGATCGCCGACTTTGAAGACGTGGCTCTGTCAGTGGGTAGCGACGACAGGAACAAATACGTTTGTGCAAGGAGACTTCTGAGGGGTACTGCGAAGATGCTACTACGAACTGCACGAGTGGACAATTGGGACTGCCTAAGAAGACTCCTGGTTAAGGAATTCGAAAAATGCAATGTTTTATCGAGTGCGATGACCGAGTGCAACCGCAAGAAAGTAGCAGTTCACGGACCTGAATTGGGTGCGGGATTTGGAGGGGAAAGATCAGGAAGCACTGTCAAAGTGTCAAAGACTCCACTACGCAAGTTACCATCGCTACAGTCGGTCGAACGCAATTTAAAATCGTTACAGTCGGTAGAGCAAGTAAATCAATTTTAATTTAAATAGTTTGTTCTTATTTCATTGTTTCGCTCATATAGTCTAGTGTAGCTACTGCTAACTAATTATTTCTAGTATTATCACGATACAATACTTAAACATAAAAACGAAAAAAATAATTAAAGCCAGTTTTCAAATATATGTAGAAAAACATTTTAAAATTTTAGAACTATGTACATATTGTAGCCCCGAGGAATTATTACCAACAAAAAAACCAACCGTCTCTATCAACACTTAATTTCATTTTTGCTAAGTTTAATTGAAAAGATTTTCACAGAAGTTCACAGAAAACTGAATTCCATTAAGTTTAATAATAATTTACTCAGTCTTCCAGGACTTCGGGATTCCCATCAATAGCAACTAACGAAAAAAAGTAGTAAGACATAGGTGATATAAACACAATTTAAAGTAATTAAATTAATTGCAGATCTCTTTGCGGAGAGTGCAGCAAAATTGAGTAAAATTGAGAAAAAATAATATATTAACAATATTTTCAATATATAATAAGTCTTAACTACTTAAAGTCCACAGACATTTTTTGTACAGTAATTCTCTGCATTTAAAAAAAAGCCAACAAAATTGGTTGGAAAATACGGGCGGTAGATGAAAGCATTCGCATTTTGTCACTTATGTAAAGATTCAATATAATCACTAATATACTATAATTAAATTAAATAATAATTTAATATATTTGTGACTTAATTAAATTAAATAATAATTTAATATATTTGTGACTTAAGTATTTGCTTAAGCATCTTCAGATATATATTTGCATTGGAGGTAATCCGTATCATCTTTTATACATATGCAAATATATCTTAAGAATTGAAACTTACACAATGGGTGAGTAGATTCACTTTATTGTCTTCTGTTTGCTATTGACGATGTCCCATGAGTAATCACCTCCTTTTAAAATAATCGAGCCGTCATCCGCATCGCTATTTATTGTGTTAATGTCGAAAATTTGATTCCTTTGAGTGAACATTTCAAGGTGGGGTATGGTAAAACATATGTGTACCCACATAGTCGGAACACCAATTTCCACGAGTTCAACATTATTTCTGTGGTAAATGCTGGCACCAATATTTTAATTGCCTTAGCTTCCTTGGGAACAAGCCCCCAGACTTTAATTATTATCACCAGTTTAAGACTTATTACTGGCTCTCTCTTATTTATACAAGAATATTGGATGCCAATAGCGATGATAATTTTCTTTTGATATATTTCTTGTAAATGAGAATACCAAACAACTTGCACTATTGAGTAAATCGCTTTGTATTGTGAATACCTACAAAAATATTGATTTTGTTCATCGTTCATAATGAGGGAGATAGTCATCTGCAGAGATGACATGTTATTGCAGTATATGGTTGATTTTCAGTATATCTCTGTCCATCCAGTTAAGCATAGTGAAAATATTTCTGTCCTTCTCGCATTGTTTCTTTTTTCATCTGTAACACATTCATTTTCAATGTAACATATACATTTGGCTTGTTTTCCTTGATTGTGAAGAGATGGCTAGTATATCAGTTATTCATTTTTTTCGTACTGGTCTTGCAATAGGGATGTTCCAATAGTAATTACTATTTACATTGCATCTGACTGGTTTCGAAATTTGATTCATTTAAGAGTTGAACATTCCATGAAGGGGGATGGGAACAACAATTACCTCGATGCGTTGATCATTACTTCGGTCTAAAGTGATAGCGAGAATATGTTAACTTTTTGTTTAACATTTTAACTGGTTCATCATCAAAGTGTTCTCACCAGGTTCTCTCAAATGCATGTATGCAAGTATATTGGCTCCCTTCCTCGACATTTCATTCGTATTACTATTTTTGTTGTACGTTAATATACCAAACAGCTAGCTCTGATGTTACAATTTTTTGTTTTTTATTCTGAGTAGATACTCAAAATATCCCAAATAATTTGGGTTTTATTTTTTTTTCTGCCTGTTTTGAAAATCTACTCAATGACTGGATGTGCAAGGATTTGCAATTTTTGCACCCAAGGATTTTGGGTTGATTTGTATTATTTCACTACAGTACTTGTTAAGCACAACGAAGACATATCCGTCACTATTCCTCGAATGTAGAAAAGCATTGGCAAGTCATAAAAAATGTTTCTTATTATGAGTACATAAACTAACAGCGTGGTGGCCCGTGGCGTTGTGGGTATGTGCGTCGAGTCCTACGCTCTTGGACCAATCTGTCCAGGTTCGATTCCTGGTACGACAAGAAATACTTTTCACGGCCCCACCTCTTTCGAGTCACTGACAATGCTCAAAGAGTATAAACTGTCTAGAAAATGCTTCTCAAACTTGGCCGTTCGGAGTCGGCAAAAAACTGTAGGTCCCTGCCACCCGTGATAGAGCAGCACGCACAACACGAGTGGTTGCTGAGAAGCTAGGCCCTGGTCCTCTACGGGCTGTAGCGCCACCCATATAATATATTTTATATCAGCTAATAGCATTAATTTGGGTTGTATTTTCATTATTGTCAGTTTTTTCATGCTTCTTACTGAGTTTTGCCGCATCTTCAAATATAATAATGCGTTGCAGTCTGTTCTTTAAAGTGCTCCGATTGAAAACAAAATAAACACATTTTGATAACTGATGAGCTAGATCATTATCTCTGTGGTATACACATATCAAAACCGAACACTGGCAGTTTAGCATTAGTTTTAATTACGGTTTTGTGCGCGATTGACATTAAGCCACCACGTTGTCCATTGCCGCTTAGATACGGAAATCCGCGTTCTTGATATTCGGTAATGATGATTCGCTGGATGTTATTTTAACAATAATAAGTAAAATTTCCAGTTCTTCAATTGCGTTTTAATGGGTTTATAAAATACAGTTTTCTCTCACTCTTAAGGCTGAAAGGCTGCGGGAATAGTGAGTTGTACAATACTTTTTCCCATTTTGCTTTGAAATTTTACTAGATTTATATCATGATACACAGAATACAAGGTAACTGATTCCCACCTATAATTTTGTTCATTTGGTTGTTATGTGACGTCACGCATGAGAAGATTCATTTTCGCGTCTTTTAGAGGCATGTAAACAAATTTAAGTGTGATTTAAAATGTTTAATTTATAAAAATGGCAACTTATGTAATATTTGGTTGGAACGCAAATATAAAATATTTATATATTGTAGTAGATTAAATAAATATGTAATTTTGACCGAACCTGTACTCGATGACAGCTGCGCGGTGTTATCGATTATTACGAACCGCAGCCAACTTCGAGTCGGGATCGGCCATTAAAGAAAAAGGAAAAGATCACCACGTGGACATATATGTAAAGTTTGAAAGAAAAAAAAACGTGTTCCGGAAAAGGAAAGGCGGGCAAAAGAATATGTTACCTTGAATTCTTACCTTGAATTCTTTATACCCTGGATATGTATGTTCGTGGAGAGTATCTTTGGCGCCAAAAATTGATGACTGTTTTCGGTAGAGGGGCAGATAAGCATTTTTTACTTTGTGCGGGGAGGGGGGGACGGGCAGACCTCTGGTGATTTTTGTTTCTTTTTATTTATATTATTTAATTCTTTACATTAATCGGAACATGTTGGAAGGAACGATATAAATACAGTACTTACATTGTTATTTTACTCAATCAGTGAATAACTAAGTCCATTATGAAACGGAATCGGCGGACTAATTTATGTAATTTTGATAGTAGGCAGATTTACTTACCTTAAGCATTCTTGCATTATTATTTGCTCAAAATTCAATTTGTAGCACTTGTGCTGTTCTTCCACTCAATATAATAGAATAATTGTAATACACAATGAGTCTTTAAGCAAAATGTTTTCCAATACAATCTGCACTTTTGCACATTTTGTTCATATCTATAGTTCCATTAGCCTAGACCGCTTCGGCAGTCTTTAAAAAAACGTTTTTTTTTACAATCTTAATCTCTTTGTTTTTTTCGTAGAGCTGGCCATGCGAGAAAACTGGATTTTCCATGTTTATAGCGAACATTTCAAAGGATTAGCCTTGCAATTTATTGATGGTAATGGCGAATGCAAGGCGAACAAGGATTTAAAAATTCTTAATTTGAAATGGCATCAGATGGAGTCATTGGGATGGGATGAATCAAAACGTCGTCGCCTTTGAATTTTCCATTTAAAATTGTTGTTCTATCAAACTTCTCCAATACTGTTTTGACGGCGAGCCTGGTGACATTACAAAGTATCGGATGGGGGATTTTGCGAAGAAAAATAATCTGTGCTTCAATTTTTAGTTCCAATATATGTTGGTCGTATTCCAGTAAAATCAAGGGAATTCAAAAGTTATGTCGGATAATTCACCACCTCACCATAATGGAACTAATATTTCTTCTAATATAGCCGTATCCTTGAATTATCCGATTTTTTTGGGTACTATTCAGAGAGGAGAATTATATGGCGAATTGCTGTCTTCAATAATTTGTTGCTCTAGTATTTCCTTAATTTGCCTACTTATATCTTGTTCATGAATTTGGGGATAGCTATACATTTTTGAATAAATGAGATTATTACATTTAATTACTATCTCGTGTCTTATCTCAGAGCATGTGAAAACTTTTGACCTTCTTGAAAAAACAAATCACTATTATATTTTAAAATACTTTTTAATTTTTCTTTTTCTTCGATATTCTATATCTTTAATACATCTGCTTTCGAATATTTTCGTAAACGAATTTAATTTTCCATATGAGGACACGAATTAAAAAAACTTTATTTTACTTTCATTGACTTCCAAAATTTCTTCATATAAGTTAATTATTGCTTGGAGTGGTTTAAGCAAATGTAGTCCATAGAAATCTGTTGTCCTTAAAAGTTGTTAGCTTCCAGCTCATCCATTTCCTTTCATTAAATTCTAAAGGTAATTCTGATATTATTTCCGAATATTTTGTTGTTTGACCGTTAAGTTTAATTAAGATTAATTATTTTATGTAGCTTTACTCTTTTGTATTGTTAGTTTATTTTTGTCTAATAAAGTTGTCGTTACCTTACCTATTGTTAATTCTACTATCGACAAGTATGTACTTGAAAGCGGAGGCGGCAACTGAAAATTTACCTCTTCCTGTTATTGATTTTGTAAATGACCTACTTCCACCGGGTCTACTCTATTTCGATTACTAGACTGTGCTGAATTCCTATAACTGATATTTCTATATTGTCTTTTATAATTAGTTTCCACTAAAATTCTGGCCAGTAATATTTTTAAACTGCTACTGATTATTTCTGAAATGATGAATTACTGAAATTTGGTTGATGAAAACGATTGGAATTTTGAGGACCGAAATTTGGGAGCTGATTGGAATGACTAGGACGAAAGTGTTGATGATTTAATTATTAAGTCCTGAAATTTGTATTTGATCTGTTTGATTGATTTTTATTAAGATTTTGTTGTGGATATTTAATAGAGTTGTTATTATAATTTGATTGTTATAATTTATATTATATAGTTATTATAGTTTGATAGTGCCAACGGGTAGTGTATATTTAGTGAGTCGTAAAAATTGTCAGTATCGACTAAGATTTCCCTTGCTTCCGCGTTTAAAATTAGTCTAGGTTCACTAGGTCACTGTCAAACAAAACAGGAACGTCAACAGAAAGACTAGATTTGATGCTTAATTGCGTTCCATGATGCTGTACTTCTTCAAATAAAAGCTCATCTGAACCGCGAACTTTAACAATTTTATTTTATTTATAAGATTTTCAATGCTGTCATTAATTTAATAGTTTGTTTAAATATCATATTTGATTTCCGACCAACTTATTGGGTTACCGTTATTGCTAAGAATAATATGTGCACGGTCTTATTTTCTGTCGCACTGTTAATTCTAAAAGCCCTTTATCATTTGTAGCACCAACACAAGAATAGATATAATATACGTCGTAAAAATAAATCTTATTCTAGTAAAAAATCTAAGTCGCGTAAAATAATTTACTGTTTTCACTAGTCCAATGTTCGCCGTACCTGTTATATACTTGGTCTGCAACAATGACGAGATATTCTTGATTTGAAATTCTTGATGATATCTTCTTGATTATTTTCCTTCACAGCTTTGTTCTTCAGTGAGTCTGTAGCAATGATCTGCCGTTACGTTTTATGTATTAGACTTTGTCTTGTTTTACATTTTTTTAACGTTCATATCAATGTTCGCTATTTGTAATATTTTCTTTTTTTCTCCACACGTTTGATTTTCACAAGACTTTTTTTTCGTTTTCATCGGCTGCGCCATATTATTATTTTCTTTATAATTTTCTTCTTGTCAACTGGTTCATTCAATCATCAGAACATAACTGAACTCCTTACCATTAGCTACAACTTAACCTTAACCTTAATATCTAACAAAATTAATAGCGGTATGCATCGACGATACCAGAACGACAACAACAAAACTACCATCTTGGACACTTGCTATCTTCACACCCGTCTTTCATTCTCCAACTCAAACGTGCATGCAAACGCTTAGACGCTTGGTTTCATACATTGTGGTTTTAGCCTTGTGTTAAACGGTTTGCATGTACCTCTCTTTTTAAGGTCTTTTTGGTACAGTCATCGACAAATTGGTTTAGTAGTATGCATATGACATGACACAACAAACTCAGGAATGTTGCCACCAAAGCCGATGTTGAAGGAGTAGCATTAGAAATCAAATCGCTACAAAAGGACAACACAACACTTCGTCACAAATTGCAGGCAATGGAAGCATGTTATTCTTCATTGGAACGCAAAGTTGAGATGCTGATTTCTTTATACCTAAAGAAATCGGTGTCAACCCAGAGGAAAAAAATGTGTCTAAAACTCCTGGGGAGCGGCGATGCATCGCTAATATCTGACGTTCGTGCCATGAGACCAAGCAACAGCATTGCTAACGTCGTAGTAAAACTCCAAAAAAAGGATGACGTTGGACGAGTACTTCGCAACACTTTATAACTTAAAGGCACCAAGGTATCTATCCACTGAGACTACACTGAAACTTCACGCAATCGAAGGAAACGCATTCTCCAACTAAAAAGGGACATCGGGGCCAAAAACCAGAAATCATGTACACCGAGATAGTCGTCTTTCCAGTGGAAAACTCCTTGCCCATCGCGTTTCACCTCGATTTTCCTCTAAACGCACGCATACTATTTTATTTTCATGCATACTTCTTAACCCTTTAGAGCAGCGCTTGTTGCTTTTAAGATTTTCCCCCAATAGTGTCAAAAAATAGCGAGAGTGCCCATGATAATGTCAAAAATGCTAATGATTGGAAGTTTTCCAATGAGAATGTTCGGAAAGTTTACAAGTTCTTAAAAGAATTATTATTGTTGGTGTTTTTATAAGACATTGCTAAATATGCAAATCATTTTAATAATAATAAGCACTACGGTGATAATGATGTATTTCGGTCAGAACTAATGTGAAAACATTTAAAATATACCAATCTTTTGTTTCATATACCGCTGATACTACTGATAAGGGTTAATGTTTTTACGATTGAGTTTTTTTGGATTAAGCCTAGAAGTGCAAGTCGTATATGAAACACAGAATTGTATTACTGCTTATTATATCCAATATTATATTTTATGTTCGTAATTTAGAATGAGTTTCGTATTTGTCATATCAAGTTTTTCAAACAAATTGTTGTGTGCGAACTCCCATATAGGTATCGTATTTGGTATATTAATTTTCAAGTACTTTATATAACTATGGTTTGTATTTCACTGTGTATATCATATTCATTATCCAATATTGATAATGTGATAAGTTGTTGTGCAAGTTTTTATTAATTTCTGAAAAAGGACTAATTAAATAAGGGATTTATGCGGCCATGTAGTACAATTATCTTCAGAAATAATGTTATTAAAGGGAAATCGTCAATATCAGAAATCATATACAACCAGATGTCCAACCCGGGTTTGAGTGTTTACTAAAACACAATCGTGTTCATCTCAGATTTTGCTCTAAGGTCACGCACACTACTAACAGCTTTTTTTTATTTTCACAGACAGGGTTCTTGAATACGAGTGATCTAAGAACAACATGGAGCTGCTCTAAGGCCTTACGAAGTATGCGTGAAAATAAAGTAGTATGGGTGCGTTTAGAGCAAAATCAGTAATATCAAGCAAATCAAATTCACCTCGATAAATTTAGGTGGGGGTAATCAGCTGTTCGCTTAGGTCACACGTATTCACAAGCCCCTGGCTGTGAAATGTTATAAAAAACGCTGTCTAATGAAATCAAGGGGGAAGAGACGAGGAAGTTGGCTATCTCTTTTATATACATCTCTGCCAAAAACAAGAACGCGAAAGCCATAGTGATTGGTGATAAGCTGAAAATTGGCGATACAACTTTTTATTTTGACATAAAGAATTAACTCCGATGCGATAGTATTGACAGAGAATGTGTGATGACATTACTTCAACAACAGATCGATGACAGTTCTTCAAAGTCGGCAATATCTGTCAGAAATGAAAACGCTGAAGGTGGAAATACACTGGGTGGAAACACAATGAGAGACAGCGCTATTAGCAGTTCTTCATTTTTGATGTCTCGGTCTAATATTTCATAGTATTGCTGTCTACGAGAATTGTAGTAGAAAATGTAGAGAAATGAATATTTTGAGTAATAATGTCGCAGGTCTAAAGAACAAATTATTTTTTCCGATTTTTTTTAATTATACTAAGAGTTTTGATATTTTTATGCTTTTTGTATTATGTAGTATTAGTGGTAGTGGTAGTGGTTGCCCCGACCCCCAATTTAATAAGCTTAATACAAGCGGATAACTTAAACAATCTAAACATAAAAACTAATGCTTAATCTAGATGGTAGAGAAAGAAAGGGAGGACTAGCGCAGGAAAGAATGGAACTGGAGGTGGTTTCGAAGTGAGGTTTTGCTAAGGTGGAAATACTATACTGCTTAAAATTCTTGATACCGGTGAGTTTAAGCCGTAATTAGTCCGATGTGGTCTAATTCGGAAGAGGGCTGCAGACCTTAAATTGTATGGGTTGATGCTAAGAGACACAAATTCAAGAAGTGCGGGGCATTATTACCAGTAATCAGTTGGGGGAGGAAGAGCAGATCGGCAGTTTTGCGACGGTTTTCGAGGGACTCGAGGCGAATTAGTTTAAGGCGATCAGAGTAAGGAGGTAAGTTGGTTCTGTCAGTCCAGGCAAGATCACGTAGAGCGAAACGTAGAAACCTACGCTGGACAGCTTCGATACGACGAATGTGGACCGCGTAATAAGGTGACCATACTCGGCTGGCATATTCGAAAATGGGTCTGAGGAATATGATGTATAGAAATTTTGTGACATAGGGGTTCGAAAATTCTTCTGACGTTTGATAAAGCCAAGGGTGATATTTGCTCTACTTATAATATTGTCAATATGGGAACGAAAGATGATACTGAAGGGACTAGATTGCAGAGGAAATAGTTTCTATGTGGGTGCGGTGGACGTTTGTGGGAGTATGTAATGGATTGACATTTACTGATGTTAAGTTGGGGATCGTTTTTTTTACACCAAATAGAAAAACTATTTAGGTCATCTTGAAGAGAGTGAGAGTCAGAGGGAGAGGAGATGTCATCGGCGTAAACAGAGAGATGAGAGTTCATAGTAAAACGGTCAACATCGTTGATGGTAAGTACGAATATTAGTGGACCAAGGTCGCTACCTTGTGGTACCCCAGAAGTGGCTTTGATAGGCTTGGAGGCAGACGATCTGAAGGATTTGATCCATTTGATGAAGTGAGGTTGAAAACCTATAGCTGTCAGTTTAAATATAATGACTGAGTGCGAAATTTTATCGAATGCTTTACTAAAGTCGGTGGCTATTACATCGACTTCTTTGCAGTCTTCAAATGCGCATAATGCCTTAGACACCTGAATTTGCGTCTAAGGCATTATGCGCATTTGAAGACTGCAAAGATGTCGATGTAATAGCTACCGACTTTAAGGTTCGTAGTCGTCGATCTGCCTTTTAGAAAACCGTGTTGGGAAGTTGAAAATAATGCTTTGCAGTGAAAAAACATAGAATCGAAAAAAACAAATGCTTTCGAATAGTTTAGGTACGCAAGATAGCTTAGCGATGGGACGACAGTTACTTATGTCGTTTTTTGGACCTTTCTTATGTATAGGGACAATAAAAGAGTTCTTCCAAAGCTGGGGGAAACATCCTTGTAAGAGGGACACATTGAAAAGAGTTGCTAGGGTTGAGCCAGGTGTCCAGCGCATTTCTTAAGGACAGGCAACCCATCGGGACCTGGATAATAGTCGTCCTTAAGTGTGTTGATCTTTTCTTCAACAAGGCGCGCAGTTACGTGAATTGAAGCAAATGATGTTTGGGCGGAATTGTTCAGATATGAGAAGTAATCTTGATCGAGCTCGTTGGAACAACCACTGTACGATTGACTGAAGAAATCGGCGAATAAGACAGGCAACCCATCGGGACCTGGATAATAGTCGTCCTTAAGTGTGTTGATCTTTTCTTCAACAAGGCGCGCAGTTACGTGAATTGAAGCTAATGATGTTTGGGCGGAATTGTTCAGATATGAGAAGTAATCTTGATCGAGCTCGTTGGAACAACCACTGTACGATTGACTGAAGAAATCGGCGAATAAGTTTGCGATGGTTTGGGGATCAGACTAGGCAGTGTTGCCAAATTTGAGATTGGGAGGATAACTATCACATTTTCACTTGGCATTAATAAATCGGTAAAAATTCTTAGGATCCGTTATGAGATTGGATTGCATTCGGTCGATATATTTCAGATAGAGAGATTCAGAAAGCTTAGCAAATTTTAGGTGAGTAAGCTGGTAAATAGTGGTCGAAGCCAGAGCGAGATTTGAGGTAAGCTTTCCAGAGTTTGTTTCTTTTGTTAAGAAGTGATCGTAATTGTTTATTATACCAAGGTGGTATTTGAGAGGTACAGCTTTAACGATACAACCGGAGATGATAGAGTAGAAGGACGAAAGGACGGTTTCAATATTAATGTTAATGTAAGCAAGATTAAAATTAACGCGGCTTAGCAAAAAATTGAGCTTGACGAAATCAGTTTTACGAAAGTTAAGGCTACAAGAGGTTGGCGAATGATTTTTTCTAATCAAATTACTTTAGGAAAAGCAAACAAAGAGGGTGGGTATACAGAAGATGATCGCTTTCAATGACAATGCAGTTAATAATGTCAGATGAAAATATAAGATCGAGTTGTCTACTAACGCAGTTGGTAATACTTTTGATATAGCCCGGTGTTAGAGAGACAGTCTAGAAAGATAAATTCCTTTTCAGCAGTTGCATTAGGAGAGACAAAATGTGTCTCATCATCAGATTGAACCCATTGCAGGTTAAAATCACCCATGACTATGACAATGTCATTAGAATCAATTTCATTAAACACAGAGTCGATGGCATCAATGGCGAGCTGGTAGCTTTGAATTGGTTGGGACGGGCAAATGTAACAACTAAAGAGATATAGGTTTCGTTTAAGAATACATAGCTTAACACAAATGAACTCGAAATCGGCGGTGTGCGATGATTTAAAGAGTGAGGAATCATATTTGTTATTGATAGCCAGGAGAACGCCGCACCCAGATGAGCTATCATTTTTACCCAAACCATCGTCACGGAAAACACTGAAATTAGAAGATGAAGAGAGGTTTGTTTCTGTGAGGGCAAAAACGTCATGATTTAGTGCGCAATCCCCGAACGTTTTGGTAATAAATAGATAGCTGACTAATGTCGGTATCGAAATCGTTAGGAACGAGAATAGTTTTTAAAATTAGCGCGAGTTCGTTGAAGATGGGCGATTCGTTTTGAAGCGATATGAGAGGCAAATGTGGATAAATCGTTAGCTACATTAGTAGGGGGAATATTAAGACTCTCATGGAAATGGACGAAAATCTTTTTTAATTCGGAAGGTTCGGTTGGGAGACCTTCTTGGTGGAGCGAAACCATAACATTTGTTTTGGTAATCCCGTCTATGCAGATGGAGTCATCCTTGTCGTGCAAATACCCGAGATAGAGACGAATATTTTCATAGATCTAACGATCACGTAAGCATGAAAGGACATAACGTCCATCATCCCCAGAGTCGTTTAGTTGTTTCGTTAGTTTAGCAGTAGGAGGAAACAGCGGATCAATGAAGGAACGCGGTGGAGTTAGCGATTTTGTGCGGTTAGTATTCGAAGTATCGGAACAAGATGGAGTAGATACGGAAAGAGGCTTTGCTGGTACAGACACTGGAGGATGATTAGGGTTGGGAGTGTGAGAATGAATAAAGTTGGGTATTTGAGGGAAGGTTTGATAGAGGAGGATGCGTTAAGATCAAGTGATACGCGTTTGAAGTTAGGGAATCTCGTACTTGTTTAGAAGTTAGGCTACAAGCCCGTCCAATTACTACTTACTGGATTGTTGGACAACGGACGATTAGGTGTGATAATAGGAGGGTTAGATAAAGTTGGGCGAGATCTAGTGAGATTTTTAAGAGGTTCGGGGCTTCTGATGGGGATTAAGCGAAGTTGAACATTTTCTTATACTTAAACTTCCTAAATTAAAGTTCCCTCCGACAGGGTTGGTAATAAGCCATTCGTATTTCCTGCGGATGAAGATCACGATTCGTTAATTTCTCAGCTTTTTCCATTGGTTCATGTCAAAGTTGGGCCTCTGCTTAATAAAAGACTTGACTGATATGTTACGTGGGGCACCGCTGATGATAAATGCAGACAGGTCATTATCGTGAGATCGGTTGTTCTCCTGCAGTCTTGTTATTCTCGAATCCCACTCGGATTTCGTCCAGGTTGTGTCGAAAAAATTAAGTTTAGGAGGAAGAGGGCTTGTGATCCGGTGTCGAAGATCTCGCATAAGAGAATGGCAATGTCAGAAGCTAAAGCTTCGCAGAAAAGTTCCTCCATTAACGATTTTTTGTTGTTGATAGACTCAAGTGGTGGAGTGGTGTTGGTGTT
Organism: Eristalis pertinax; assembly: GCA_907269125.1. Taxonomy (NCBI): domain Eukaryota; kingdom Metazoa; phylum Arthropoda; class Insecta; order Diptera; family Syrphidae; genus Eristalis; species Eristalis pertinax. Next base: position 13,948,998 of record OU026150.1, read on the forward strand.
CCTCGCTGTTAGGAGCTGAGTTTCGTCTCTGAGTAAAGTAATTGCCTTGTCCATTTTATCAAATATTGTAGACTGTCGTTCACACAGAGATTCGATCGTCGCTTCGTTGTTCGCATTAGGATCGAATTGGATCTGGATCGAATAATCTCCGTGAGCGCCGTTATGCTTTTATCCAGCCTCTTAACCGATTCGGTTATTGAGTCATTAATTTCCTGGGCGAGTTGATTCATCAAAGGACCATAGTGAACATCCGTGGAGACGTGTTTATCAGCCACTCTAAGGCGGTCGTTCCGCGGTTGAATGATATGCTCTAAATACGATTGAAGATCTTCAATCGATTTAGGTATAAGCTCAGTGCTTGAAAGCTTGCTTAAAATCTTTTTGTTGAGATGTGTAAGATCGGCAAATAAGGATGTTATTGAATCGTTATGGCATTTTATTGCAAGCATGATATGCGATGCAGACAATTCATTGCAATTATGTGTGCCCTATTGCATGACTCCACATAAGTCTTTGCGGGGTGATACGATTTTCCACAAAGTCCAGTGCACATAATCATGTCACGAATGATATTTGAACCGACCGAGCACATTTCACTAGCACAGCACTTTTCCAGCACGATGTATGCGAAGAGCGTATGAAACAAAAAATTGAGCCCACAGCAAAAACTCGTGATGAAATAAGGGGAGCAATATGGAGGTAATTAATAAAAAATGGAAACTGAAAAAACTGAAACACGTCTGAAATGCAGAAAGGTAACAGTAAGACTTATCATGTATATATTATGTATATATTTTTATGTCTTAGCCAGTGAAGAAAATAAATTTAGTAGTATTTTTATGGATTATACAACGAAATGGATTCCAGCAGTCAAGACCAAAATATTTGCAAGAGAAAGCGGTGGTGATCTGTTAGGATATCGTAAGTCTCTGAAGGAAGTAGATATTCATTTTAAGACGGTGGAAATAACCTGCGTTCTGAATGTAAAAATTAATGGCGGATCTCTTTGTATAGTACCTATTTATTTGAACTGCAGTCACTGGATGCAAGACTATGGCAAGCTTTCCGATATGCTTCAGCTTCTAGGATCGCCGGACTATTTAGGTCTGTTAATTACATCCAACCTAAGTATGAAAAAACCCTTCGTATGTCAAATAGCAGCAGCTAAAAGAGCTATTCATCAGTTTGGGGACGATGCATCGACAATAAGTTTATCGATCACACGTCGAAAATTAAGCTACTTCGTGCAACTGCGGCCTCTATTTTGCTGTACGTGTCCCAGATTTGGGGTTATTGCCTTTTGGAGGAAGTCGAGAAATTCCTTAGATACTTTCTGAAGCGAATCTTTCGACTTCCATCATGTACCCCAAACTATATGCTGCATTTAGACACTGGAGTCCCACCTCTTTTTTTAAATACCTTGGAACTACATGCAGATCGCATTACGAAAATAGTGGAGATGGAATTTTACTGAAGCATATAATATTGACAAGAGGGCCATTGGTTCAAATGTGGGAGGAGTTGGTGGCAAATTATGGCGTAAATCTAAATATTTCAGCTGCGCATTCGTCACGACATAGGCTGGTCTATAGTAGGCTCATTGTTTCTACGTACTTCCTTAACCGCTATTACCTGAAATGATAAGCACAGTAGTTAAACTTCGAGGTGAACTATTAAATCTCTAATTTATTCCACATCGATACGATCTTCCAATTATTTGTGACCTGTGCAACCTTAAGGAGAGGGAGGATATATACCATTTCATAGGAAGATCCCCTATTTTGAAAGAATTCCGCGTGAAATATTTTGGAGTCACCGTGCTGGATTTAGATGCGGTTATCAATATATTGAACGGTATCCATGGGTGGGAAGTTTTATACAGATACACTCCAACAGCCTTACGCTACAGAAACCGTATTTTTGACGATTTGTAATTTTTGAATTTATGCATAATTTAAGTCTCTTTTAATTTATTATATACCTTAAATTATATTATATATAATTGTCAATCTGGTAGACGGCCCTAAACCATAATCGATTATGCTTTATGTAAACAAAAAATTGTATGAAGTTAATAAAAAATTTTTTTTTAATTCATTTTCTTACTAAACAAAAATGATTAAAACTAGTTAGACGAACAGTGTTACTTCTTCTTACATAATGGCCCTAGGCGGGCACTCTAAGCTAAACGTAATCTTATTCTATGTCTTTGGACCTAACCTAACAAAGATTAAATAAAATAATAATATTGCAGGACAAATTTATATTATGAAAAAAACAAAACATAATAACAGAACTTCTTTATTTACAGTCTTAAAAACTAACTTACAAACTACCATAAAATAAAACTTAATCAACTAACTTAAACCACAGTTGTAAGGGCGATGTGAAAGATGAGCGGTACCGCATTTATATCTTGTGACAGCCCGTACTTGTCTATATGGCGAAAAGCTTCTGGGGGGACGAAGCCACTGTAACGTACCCTTTTGTAGTATTGTGGATTGGGGTAGTAAGCCCCATAGATCAAATTATTGGCCGAGTTCATCGCTCTCACAATATGGCCTCGAATCATCTTCACCAGGAAGCTTCTGAAAGTTGATATTGAACTTCCAGTCATCACAACTTCTCGTGAATGAGTCGAAGTCACCCTGCGAAAGTAGTGATGTCCTCGATATTATCCGGAATTATATGTCTGTCCTCTGTCCAGTTGATCAGAGCTCTATTTATCACCTTCTTGAATACCTTGCTGATGTTCTAATTGACCGGAGGTTGCACGGATTCGAAGAATCTTTTCCTCGCCTGGATATGGGTTGCGCAATCGAAGTTTTCCAATGTTCCGGATAGCGTGCATTATTCAGAGCATTGTTAAACAGGATAGTGTACATATTAACCACATCTAGGGGGAGATGTGGATTAGCACAATGTTCGAGATACCGTCAATTCCAATTGACTTTTTCTTCATTGGTAATTCGAAGACCGCTTTGAGCACTGTTTTCGATATGAGCGGGGGTTGAACCTGTTCGTCGGCGATGACATTGTCTACCATGTAATCGTCATTGAACACGAAAAAGCCGATGTTCTCAGATCGCCATTGTTGCATTGTTGCAAGTTGCGAGTTGCTACATTGTACGCGATTCTCCAGGTCGTTTTTCGGGCGAACACTCACATTCACCTTATACACTTACTGAAAGACCGCACCCAGTACCTCCATTTTTTCTTGCGGGGCTTCGGCCACAAAGAAGTTATAGCCGACCACCACGTTATCCGGATCAATACCTGCTGTATTCATTATTTCTTCGTTGTCCGTCATTCTGGGAAGCTTAAGACACGGAAGTTCGTTATGCTTACTATGAAAGATTTTATTTATTTGCGGAAACATGCTCGGGTTGTTGGATCTTCCAGCCCGAATCTTATTGTTCCAATGCAAGTTAACAGAAACTCTGTAATTTTGGACAATTAGTGTTTGAATGTTCTTAATGAGCGATTTCAGTGTCCTAATTTCATCATCCCGTCTATCAGTAAACCGTCTGTACAAGGTTTTTAATCTTCACAGCAGTCTACTTTTCCGTTGGTGAAGTGCGTCAATTGTCGCATTGCGGTAAAGTTTTCGTAGTTCTATAATTGGAAACTATGTTTCCCCAATATCCATGTCGGGTTAAGTGTCAAGTCCCCCTGCCAAAATGAAATAGTTCTCTTCCGAGTCCAGTCTTAGACATGGAAAGAGTGAATCGAGCTCTGAAATCATCGTTCTGGGACTACGGGAACCGGAGGAGTGGACCGACACAGCATAGAGCTTTCTTCCACTACGGAGAGAAATGCACACGATGCAGGCCTCCAACTCCTGAAACCGTCGAACTTCACTATTATACACTACTTTGTGTTTAATGTTATTTTAATGAAGATCGCAACACCGCCTCCACCTTTGGAGTTGGGCTGGTCTTACAAAATAATATACCAATTTCTCCTACACTAAATAACCCTAATTATAAAAAGCAGTTACGCAGTTCGCACTTCCACGCAGCAGACGTCAACGCTCGTAGTCCACCTTGAAATATAGCAGGACCAGGCGGCGTTAACTTACAATTAAATAGTGGGTCACAACTTCCTTATTACTTCTTTCTTAATAATTCGATTAGTTACTTCATAGACATTAATTATTCTCACTTCATTATTTTCATATTTCATTGTAACATTTCGTTTCTATCTTTTCTTTTTCTATTCATTTTATTTGCTGTCTTTTTCTCTCTTTTGTTGTACGAGCATTTTCAATTTTTGTTTTTGTTCTCTTTCCCAAATTTATCTCTATTGTTGTTGTTTCTCTGTGACTTTCCCACTTCTACTTTGTTTACAAACAATATGACCTTTGACGATTATACTCAAGTTAATGACGGAAATTACAAAACAAGTTCTCTGCTAAATACCATATGCAAGAACCATATCGGTCTTCACGTCTGTTATATTAATGCACAGTCTTGTCAACAAACTGGATGAGATCAGGCATATTTTTGAAAATAACTTAACTGTGTTTCTGAAACATGGTTTGCGCCTGAGATGAAAAGTGAATCGCTATCTCTTAGGGGTTTAAACTACAGCGAGCTGATCGTGTTAATGGTAATAGAGGTGGTGTTGCAATTTATATGCGTAACACGATAAAAACAAAATCATTATGTTTGTCTAATCACACTCACCCCTGTGAGTTTCTGTTTGTTGAAGTGCTTTCAGGCGAAAATAAGTGCGCCTTGGTGTGGTCTATATTGTACCCCATTTTGCTAATGCGCGTTTATTTGTTGACTTAATAGAAGACATCTCATTGTCTACTCCTAAACTGATTCTCTGTGAAGACTTAAACATAAACATGCTAGATTTATCTACCAATGCCAAAGATTCCATAACAGCTCTTAATTTGTTTCTAGTCAATTCCTCAATTCCAATACATTTTTTCTCCAATAGTACACCTTCATTAATAGATGTAATATTCACTAGTTTTAATGATTCAGTTAAAAATTATAGTCATAGTATAGTACATAGTTATAGTACCAGTCTCTTCGTATCATGATCTTGTTATTGCCACTGTAGATATAAATAAATGTCCTTCTACGTCCCTGTCTTCAAAGTATCGAGACTTTCGTAGTGTCAACATTGTTAATCTATTATCCGAATGTGCATGTTGTTATTGGGAAACTCTCTATCTAACCTCTGAGTCTGATTTACAAGTCGAATTCCTTACTCTTGTTTTAAATGAATTTTTTGAGAAATATGTACCTATTAAGAATATGTCTTGTCCAAGGTTTTCTGACGAAATCTCTAGAGCTATAATTGACAGAGAACGTTCGTTTCGACGCTGGAAAAGATTTTGTTGTCCGGAAATGCAACCAGATTTCAAAAGACTAAGGAATCGTGTAACAAGCATGGTTAAAAAGCAAAGCAAACATACTACACTTTTAGCTTTAACACTGATAGATCCTCCAAGTTCCTGTGGCAGAAAGTGCGTGATATTCGATTATGTAAAAAATCGAATTCGATTCTTGACGACAACTTAAATTAAGATGAACTTAATAAAAAATGCATAGCTTCTGCTCTTCCAGCTGACCCAAATGCTTTGCATATACCGTTTAACACTAATATCTCGCTTAACAATAATATTGTAGACAGTTTTTCGATCTCTGCATTTAATTCTTGTGACATTTGCTCGGCATTACTATCTATTAAAAGCAAATCTATAGGCTTAGACGGTGTTCACCCTGATTTTGTCCTCCTTCCGGTGATTCTTTCTCATATAACTCATATCTTCAACACAATTAATATGACGTCTAAATACCCCTTGCTTTGGAAAAAAGCCAAGATTGTGCCAATCCCTTAAAGTTCGAATAGTACTGATTACCGACCATTTGCTATACTTCCCTTTTTATCAAAAGCTCTCGAGTCTCTCCTGAGCAGGCAGATTAGATCTTACCTTGATCACAAAAAGCTGCTAACACCACTGCAATCAGGTTTCGGCTCTGGATATAGCTGTACAACAGAATTTTTAAAAGTATCTGACGACATATGTACGTAAAGCGGTTGACGAAAATAAAATTACGTTTTTAACTCTACTTGACTTCTCTAAAGCATTTTAGTCCTCTTGTTCTATGTAAGAAATTGTCTGTATTGTTTAACTTCTCACATTCTTGTCATAGTTTAGTTTATTCTTTCTTTCTTATAAAGATAAGTTGTCTTCCTTTTGTGATGTTGTAACTGGTGTGCCCCAGTGATCGACACTTGGTCCATTACTGTTTTCAATGTTTATTAATGATCTTCCCACTGTAATATCCTACTGTTCTTACCACATTTATGCCGACGACGTTCAATTATATATTAGCTGCAAACCTTACTGAGAGTACTATTACTCTTATGAATAAAGACCTGAAATCAATAGTGAGCTGGTGCAGACTTAATAGACTCTACTTAAACCCCACCAAAACCAAAGCTATCCCGATAGCGAAACATGTGGCTGACAACCTGCATTTACCCCTCATTCAGCTTAATTCAATTAATCAACAACAAGCTAACCTGGAATAATCATATAACAAAACATGTTTCCAATGTATACGCAGCTCTCAGACTTTCAATCAATTTGCTGACACTGATTTTCTGTCGATTCTAAAGTTGCAAGTTGCATTTAATTCGGTTGTGAGATACGTTTTTAATATACCCAGATATGGGCACATTTCATCATATTCTAGAAAGATTTTATGTTGTCCTTTAAAAGGATATCTTAAGTCTCGTTTTTGTGTATTTCTTTTCCGATTAATACATAAAAGGCAGCCTGAATATTTGTTCAACAAATTGTCATTTTGTCAACCAACCGTTATATTTTGTCTTTTGTCTTACATCGCGCAGACATCTTTTCATTTACATCATTAATTTGTGGAATCGTCTTCCTAACAATGTTAAAAGCCGGGTCGGACACAGAAACTGCATAATGTTATGTTTTTCTTATTTTGCCAATTTAAATTGAGAAAGCTCCTTTTGTTCTTTTTGCCTTAATATTTACGTTTTTATTATTTCTTTGATTTCTATTTCTCTTTTCCTTAACTTTCTATTTTGTTTTTTCTCTCTGGTAATTTTATTTTTACTTGTAATTATTGATTTAATTTTTTCTTCGTAATACGTTTTTTTTTTAATTTAATCTGAACTGTACTTCCTTATTACTTCTTTCTTAATAATTCGATTAGTTACTTCATAGACATTAATTATTCTCACTTCATTATTTTCATATTTCATTGTAACATTTCGTTTCTATCTTTTCTTTTTCTATTCATTTTATTTGCTGTCTTTTTCTCTCTTTTGTTGTACGAGCATTTTCAATTTTTGTTTTTGTTCTCTTTCCCAAATTTATCTCTATTGTTGTTGTTTCTCTGTGACTTTCCCACTTCTACTTTGTTTACAAACAATATGACCTTTGACGATTATACTCAAGTTAATGACGGAAATTACAAAACAAGTTCTCTGCTAAATACCATATGCAAGAACCATATCGGTCTTCACGTCTGTTATATTAATGCACAGTCTTGTCAACAAACTGGATGAGATCAGGCATATTTTTGAAAATAACTTAACTGTGTTTCTGAAACATGGTTTGCGCCTGAGATGAAAAGTGAATCGCTATCTCTTAGGGGTTTAAACTACAGCGAGCTGATCGTGTTAATGGTAATAGAGGTGGTGTTGCAATTTATATGCGTAACACGATAAAAACAAAATCATTATGTTTGTCTAATCACACTCACCCCTGTGAGTTTCTGTTTGTTGAAGTGCTTTCAGGCGAAAATAAGTGCGCCTTGGTGTGGTCTATATTGTACCCCATTTTGCTAATGCGCGTTTATTTGTTGACTTAATAGAAGACATCTCATTGTCTACTCCTAAACTGATTCTCTGTGAAGACTTAAACATAAACATGCTAGATTTATCTACCAATGCCAAAGATTCCATAACAGCTCTTAATTTGTTTCTAGTCAATTCCTCAATTCCAATACATTTTTTCTCCAATAGTACACCTTCATTAATAGATGTAATATTCACTAGTTTTAATGATTCAGTTAAAAATTATAGTCATAGTATAGTACATAGTTATAGTACCAGTCTCTTCGTATCATGATCTTGTTATTGCCACTGTAGATATAAATAAATGTCCTTCTACGTCCCTGTCTTCAAAGTATCGAGACTTTCGTAGTGTCAACATTGTTAATCTATTATCCGAATGTGCATGTTGTTATTGGGAAACTCTCTATCTAACCTCTGAGTCTGATTTACAAGTCGAATTCCTTACTCTTGTTTTAAATGAATTTTTTGAGAAATATGTACCTATTAAGAATATGTCTTGTCCAAGGTTTTCTGACGAAATCTCTAGAGCTATAATTGACAGAGAACGTTCGTTTCGACGCTGGAAAAGATTTTGTTGTCCGGAAATGCAACCAGATTTCAAAAGACTAAGGAATCGTGTAACAAGCATGGTTAAAAAGCAAAGCAAACATACTACACTTTTAGCTTTAACACTGATAGATCCTCCAAGTTCCTGTGGCAGAAAGTGCGTGATATTCGATTATGTAAAAAATCGAATTCGATTCTTGACGACAACTTAAATTAAGATGAACTTAATAAAAAATGCATAGCTTCTGCTCTTCCAGCTGACCCAAATGCTTTGCATATACCGTTTAACACTAATATCTCGCTTAACAATAATATTGTAGACAGTTTTTCGATCTCTGCATTTAATTCTTGTGACATTTGCTCGGCATTACTATCTATTAAAAGCAAGTAATTATTGATTTAATTTTTTCTTCGTAATACGTTTTTTTTTTAATTTAATCTGAACTGTACTCACTGTAAGGATTTTTTCTTGGATGTACAGAAACACTTTATAAACAAATAAATAAATACCCGTCTCACCCAATACGACTATACCACTTTTTCTTCACCACCATTAAACCAACCTTCCCCACTCAATAGTATAACAAACACTCAATACAAATAACGACCACTTTATAACAGATTATAATAATTATGTATCAGACTAAAAACATAAATTATAACCTAAACTGAGCGAATTGAGTCAGTCCGGCCCCTGCTTGGCTTAACATCCGTACCCCAACAACTACACCACACTAAATTCTGCTCAACGTGAAATACCTCACGTTGATAAGAATTCTTTGTCTAATTCAAATCCACTTTTCAGTATTTTACAATGGAACAACCAAACATAATTTCCCTTCAAGAAACCCATATTTCCTCCTACTCCCAGCCTTTCCCACCTAAAAAATATTCTGCACATTTCCATGACCATGAGTCTATCACAACTTCTGAAGAAGTCGTCTTTTCCATACACCTCAATAAACTCAAACATTTAATTGTTTTGTGTCGAAATTAATCTCAGTATCCATATAACTATTATTTCACTTCACATTCACCCCGATCACAATTTCACCTTACAAGACGTCGAAGCTATTTTAGTTAGGATAAATACTCTAATCTTACCTTCATTATTTTAGTCCTTCTCGGGGTTCTGAAAAACAAAACAAACGCGGCAAGCCAGTTGATCATTTCATTGTAAACTCAGGATTATCAATTCTTAATGACGGCTGACGACAAACAGAACATTGACATACGTCGACTTGTCCATAATATCTGCTTCACTGCGTCTGAAATCTACCTGTAATAGAGATGAAAAACAGGCCCCTATGCGTACATAAATCCAAACTGCACGTCGCATAGACTTTTTTAAAAAAATTAACTGGCATATTCACTCCTAACACCATCAAAATTATACAAATTAACAATACACAATTACTGGTCCAACAGAGAGTCGAACACTAATCTCAGACGTTTGAACAACTCGCTGTGGACTCTAATTTCAGTTCAAAATGTATCTTCGAAAAACATAAAATCTAAAACACCCCAAACATATCCTTAAGACCGACTCCTTCCGCTATTTCGATCGAATCCTGTATTATACGGTAGAACTCGTAGCTTGTCTAAATCAAGTAAAAGGCAAAACACCTGGCTCCGATAGAATTTCCTACCCCATGTTAAAAAACTCCCCCCCAATCTTAAAACACCGCTTATTATCACTGTATAACAACATTTTTAACTCAGGAACAATTCCACATTCATGGAAAGCTGCAAGTATCATCCCAATACTCAAACCAAAGAACGATCAATCCTTCACTTCCAGCTACCGTCCAATCTCACTTCTTTCCTGTACAAGTAAAACTTTAGAACAAATTATCGCCAAATGCCCTTATTCATCGTGACCACTTCGTGTCTGTAACGCTATCTGAGAAAAGCCATGTTTGCATTCTAAGTTTCGACTTTGATAAAGCCTTTGATTGGTGCACACGCTGTATTAAAGCATTTTTTAAAATAGAAAATTGGCCCTAAAATGTTTGGGTTTATAAAAACTTTTATGTGCAGCAAGTTTTTCCGTGTGAGGCATCGTAACATCTACTCGACAATCCACAAACTGGAAAACGGTGTCTCACAGGGATTACCATTATCAGTCGTCTTATTTGCCATAGCTTTTAACCACATTAGCATTTTAATTGACAATTTTCAAGACGTAGATCACACACTTTACGCTGACGATCTTATTATTTTTTCAAGATGTAAAAATCTAATAGCGGTAGCTGTTACTTTCTCTCACATTGGCGAGGCTTTGCTAAGGTGGTGCGAATAGTCAGGCACTTCTATTATCACATTTGTATTAAACATTTATGTAATAAAACTATTCTTTTAAATTTAAACAACATCCACATACAAATTCTTGAACTTCTATTTGACTCTAAATGTAATTTCAAAAGTCATTGTTCTTACTGCTAAAAAATATGCGGTAAATGTTCAAAATCTTCTTTTCAATTAACTACAACACCCTACCATGCTGCCATCAGTACAAGTTTGAAAGCTCTTCGCTCTACTCCAATCAACAATTTACTTACTGAAGCAGGACTTCCCCACTTAACTGACAGATTCGACCACCTTACTTTAAACATCATTTATAAAATAAACTCGCTCGATTCGTAAAATACCATTAAAACATCAATCAACTCCATATACTTAAACGTAAACGCTATACGCAACCCCATGGAACAATCCTAACTACACAATAAATACGGAACTACGGATAAGAAATCAAGAACTAATAAATGAACCATTATTAATTTTCTACCAGTACATCAAAATCCTCAATAAGTTTAGATATAGAAGAAAAATTGCTTGGGAAAATTATAACCATACATATAAACCCTGTAATCCTAACGTCATCAAACCAGTATATCCCAATAATATCTTTCAAAAGAAAATGAAAATATATACACGACTCAGTGTTGGACACACATACCTTACCACAATCATATTTTTAATAAGGAATTACCCATCCTATGCAATATCTGCGAAGTTAAGGGTTATTAATTTTGTATTTTAAAATTTTTAATAATAATAACAGTAGCGTCGAATGTTATTCTGGAATTCATACTGCGTATCCGGGATGATGTTTAGGTCGGTGGACCATCGCTTTAGTTTCTGCCTTACCAAGTACTTCAGGATCTTGCTTACATTGCTCAAGAGCGATATAGGCAGGTAATATGGTATTGCGACAATTTTAGCCATTTTAGCTCCAGGACGAAATTCCAGATTTTGTCGGCTCCGATTGCCTTCCTCGTTGTGCTACTGTGCGCTGAATAATTCCCTTCGTTTCCTACCAGATTGTCCGCTGGGTTAGTTTTGTTGAATATGACGTCTGGTGCCGATGGATTCTCGAGTGCATTGACGTATATAGGTGTTGACTTCTGTGACAAAATCTGGATAATCAGGCGGTGATGGTTGGAATTTGCCTTTGAAGTCGGATGAAAATGCTTCTGCTTTCTCTGCTGGTCTGTTTGCGTCTCCTGCACTTGTTGTCTGTGTTTGTGGCACCTTCTTCCTCTTTCCGATGATCTGGTGGACTTGTCGGAACGTGTCGGGTCCTGGCTGTATTTTGTACCGTGTTCGAGCAGTAGAGTTCTGTAGAGTTCGCTCGCCTTCCTTAGAGAATTTTTATTTTAAAATGTAAAATATTTCTCCTCAAAGGATTTAGAGAATTGCGAAGAGTTACGAGTAGTGCGAAAAAAATGTGAAATGTTTTATTTGCGAATGAATCGAAATCAGTGAAAGCGAGAAAACGAGAAAGGCGATAGACAACTCGTTCGAAGGTCGGAATACAAGTGAGTTTATTCAATTATTTTATACTCCAACAAAGGAACAATATTCGGTTTTAGTACATCAAATATATAAAACAATTATGGAGTTTGGCGCAAAAATTAAAATTGTGTATAACAGTTTATAATTGTAAGCTTTTCTTAATTGAAACAAATAAAATACGTGCGAGCATAGATTAGGATTAATATGAGTATGTTATTAGTATGGATCCGGGATTTTCTTGATTGGCGTTCCTATGAGAAGATGCCCAGAAGTGAGAGCCTCGAAATCTTTCGGGTCGTTTGTCAGTGGTGTGATAGGTCTCGAGTTCATCACAGCCTCAATTTCGCATAGTACAGTGGCTAGCTCTTCAAAGGACAATTTTGCGTGGTTCAGCGTCCGATACAGATGACGCTTTGTAACCTTGACCGCTGCCTTCCAGAGGCCGCTCCAGATGTACTGCTTTTGATGTGAAGCAGACAAAAACGACAGCGTGGTTCAGCGTCCGATACAGATGACGCTTTGTAACCTTGACCGCTGCCTTCCAGAGGCCGCTCCAGATGTACTGCTTTTGATGTGAAGCAGACAAAAACGACATAGGTTTTGTACTTAACCTTGCCGCTGATCCGATAGTAGGTATAAATCAGACCAAAAAAATCCACACCACAACGAGAAAATGGACGACTGATATTTACCCGTGCCGCTGACAAATCCCCATTATTTGTTGGAATAATCTAGGTCTATATCGTACGCAGTGGATGCAGATACGTACAACTTTTCTAGCGAGGTCCCTTACGTTGATGATCCAAAATCGTTGACGAATTAGAGCTGTAAGAGCCTTGGTTCCAGCGTGGTAGCTTTTAATGTGTAAATGAGTGGCATACGTTCTCGCAAACTGTGAATTTCTTGGTAGTAACATAGGGTGTTTTCGATCTTCTGGAACTTCAGCATTTAACAGGCGTCCTCCAACTGTTATGATAGGTAATCCAAAACCTTCGTTGATAAATATACTTAGATATTGTACTGAGCCTTTGGTAGTTTCTCCCTTGCGGATGTGGTTGATTTCTTGAGCAAACGCGACGTTTTGAATGATTTATACAAGTCTCAAGTTCTTGATGACTCAAATGCGGTGGTGAAACCAAGCGATACAAACTCTGCTGAATTATCCTTTGTTGGGACATGCCTGCAATTGTTGTTAACGTCTGCCCCTGAATGTACTAATGTACGACGATTGTGGCATCTGTCCAAAAATATATGTCGACATCTGGAACCTCGAAGAGTGATCTAATTCGCGCCCATAGTATTGTTAGCAAATGTGCGCTGCACAATTCTAGTCAAGGTTGTGACTTTTTCTTTGACGGAGCAACTACAGATTTTGCAACAAAAAGTGGAACTGTTCAAATCCTGAAATTTGGAGTATGGACCTGACTTCTGATTGAATTTTTATAAGCGTGTCAAGATCTTCCGCTCCGGTATCATACGGTGAAAAATCATTACGGAGAACATGTGCGCCTAACAAGTACTGGTCGCCAAATGTGTCTGCTAGATATTGCAGGCATCTAATAGCGAGATATGGGACTGACGTCATACCGTACACTACAGTGTTCAATGCGAAAGTTTAAATTGGAGTCGTTTCACTTTTCCTCCAGAGTATTAGTTGATACTTTTGGTCAGAAGGGTGTACCAGAACTTGACGATACATTTTTACTATATCAGCTGTCAGGGTGTAAAGCGAATCTGTAAAGCGAAAGCGAATACGAATTATGAACATATCATCTTGAATTTTAGGGCCAGCCATTAATATTCCATTGAGACCAACATTTGATGATGACTTGCACGAGGCACGAAGGTTCCAACTATAAGTGTTGAGAACAGCGTCTGATTGATGTGGAAACTCCACAGAAGTTTCATAGGTTGAATGACGCTTCTGTGCTCGCAATGCCAGTGATGTTGACAGATTTCCATCTAGACTTCAAACACAAAACCGCTGCGTGTATGGTGTGGTTGATGACTTCCATTTATTAATGGACTAGCATTTTTCATAGCATGTCCTTTCGACAGACAGTTAATACACAATCCCATGCCTTTGGAGATAGAAAATCGGTCAGCTACGGTTAATTTGAGCAAATTTGAACAGCTGTGTGAATTGTCGTTGCAAAAACTACATGATTTTGTAGAGGAAAAAAGTGAGGTTTGTGGATTTTTGTTCAAAGTGTTTGGTCTTATTTTATTAGCAGACATTGTCGTTTCATTGTGATTACACACTAGAACCTCGAGAAATTGGCAGCGTTTATTCAGAACGTCTGCGCAAGATTCCCACGTCGGTAGCTTGGTATAATCTATTTGTTGATCCCATCTGCTGCTAGCTTCAGAATAAACTTTACTTATACCAAGATGTATAATAACCGCGTTACAAATGTCGGATTCTGATTCAAGGCATTCGAGTGAGCTAAAAATAGCCGAAATATTATCTTCCAAATTTCTCAGTTGGACTGCTGATCGTTTAGATACTCTTGGCAGTTCAAAGAATTGTGAAATATTTTCGAAGAATATCGGAGAATCATTATCGTATCGATACTTTAATCGCGTTAAGGCCTTTGAGTAGTTGCTTTCAGTAACTTGAAAGGCCTTTACTGTTCCTAGCGCCTGATCAGATAAACATGTTATCTTACTTATTACTTACTTATCAGGCCGGCGAACCATGAAGGATCCGAGCCTGAGCAATTGCTGCCTTCCATCGTTGACGGTCCTGGGCACGCTGCCTCCAGTCATCAGGACCAAGATGTCTTGCATCCGCGAGTACTTGGCCTTTATACCGGAGATTCGGTCGTCCTCTCCTTCTCGAACCAGTAGGCTCGGATTCAAAGACCGTCTTTGCTGGAGCATTGTTGTCCATGCGCTCGATGTGGCCGAGCCAGTGCAGTCGACGGATTTTTGCCTTCCGGACTACATCCACATCCTGGTACAGCTCGTAGAGTTCGCGGTTATGTCTTCTCCTCCAATCGCCTTCCTCGCAGACGGGACCATGTATTCGTCGTAGAACTTTTCATTCGAAGGTACCAAGAATCAACTCTGCAGTTTTGCTTAGCGTCCAGATTTCGGCTCCATAGAACAGGACTGGCAAAATAAGAGTTTTTTAGAGCATTATTTTGGTCCTTCGAGTCTTGAGATTTGACCCCAGTTGTTTTGACAAACCGAAGTAGCACCGGTTGCCAAGGGCGATTCTACGACGGATCCCCACTGTGATGTCGTTTGTGGAGTTCACGTTTGCCCCGAGGTAGACAAAATCTTTCACTACCTCGAAATTGTAGCTGTCGATCGTGAAATTGTGTACAAGGTGGTGTGTGACGGAACGTTTTTTGGTCGACAGCATATATATTGTTTTGTCCTCATTGACCTTGAGACCAGTTCGATTCGCCTGTTCTTCAATCGCCGTAAAAGCCTCCACTACAGCACGTTGAGAACGCGAGTTATGTCAGTGCCAAAAACCCCAGCAACACCAGTCAGCAATGTACCGGATGTCGACCAAGTTATGCCAGTGCCAACAACCGCATCAACACTAGTCAGAAGTGCACCGGATGTCCAACGACCTGATTTAAGTTCAGCAAGAATGCTTAAATCAGCATCTACAACTGAAATCGCGATCGACTGGAAGCCGAAATAATCGATCAGCAATTTTAGGTTTTTGTCATGTAGAAATATGAAAAATGTAGTACAGTGTACTTTCGACCACAGCCAATTAAACATCAAATTAATAAAAATTAAGTGTTGTTTCTTGTGGAACAAGGTTTTCCTTTTCTGGCGCAGTCGGTAGGATTCAAATCAAAAGATTAGAATTCCGAACGTAATGTATTATATATAAACTATAAAGTGAAACTGTGAAGTAGTTCCATATCAAAAGATTGGACTTAGTAAAGTACACAGAGATCAAAAGATCGAAATAAGCTAAGTGATGAAAATACTGTTCTTAAGAACTACACTACTGCGAAGTGAAATTCAATCTTTCCCTCTCCTCTTTTGCAAAGTGTATGCTGTGAAAAATTTTGTGATACATCTCATTATAAAGAAAAAACAAAGGTGAAACGTGAAACTATTTAACTGAAATCATAATTTAATGCCAAAATCAGTTAAAATAAAAGTGACATTTAAACCCTATCAAGAACAACCGAAAGAAATCGAGATGAATCCACCACCAGTAGCACCTCAACCAAATCCAGCAGCACAACAAGATCCAGCACCACAATACCAAATACCTGCGGCAGAGCTGATAAAAGAAGCAGCTAGAATAAGGGAGTTCAACGGAAAGGATGGCTACGAACTGACATCTTTCATACGGGAAGTGGAACTTTTCTTACCACTATTCCAAGTAGATCAAGGCCTCCACAATTTTATACTGCAAAGAAGTGTAATAAATAAAATTCAAGGAGATGCTGCACAATCCATCCGAACTCTTGGGACTAATCCAACGTGGGAGCAAATAAAAACAGAGTTGACCAGAAACTTTGGAGTAAGAGAAACATACCACAGCCTTTATCATCAAGCCGTTAGTTGCAGGAATAATAATAATGTGAGTGAATATTTTAGTAAACTAAAAGATATATTAGATAAACTTAATTCTAAGTACGAATTTGATGTACAAAAGCCAGTAGAATTCTCACCTCCAGTGAATGAATCAATAGTGTTAAAAACATTTATTAATGGTATAGATCCAAGTTTAGCCAGTATAATTTTAAGCAGAAATATTAGTAATCTCCTTCTTTACTTTGGAAGAAAACGGAATGATTAGACAAAATAGATCTAATAGAAATATAAATCATTTTACTCAAAATAAAAAAAGTTACAACTATAATAGAAATAGCAACGGTACATCTTTTAATCAAATTCAAAATCGTGAAAGAAACAGACAAAACTACAACCAAAACTTTAATAGAAACTAGGAGCAGTTAAGATATATTAATAATCAGAATTTTCGTGGAAATTCAAGACAGTATAGAAATAACAATTAAAAGGAATTTATCACAGTTTAGTAATCGAAATAGAATAGAGCCGATGCAAGTAGGTCATTTACAAAGTCAAAAACAGGAAGAGGTAAGTTTTCAATTTTCAGTTGCCGCCTCCAGAACATACTTACCGATAGTAGAATTAACAATCGGTAACGCTAAACTCAAATGCCTTATAGATACTTATTCAACGACAACTTTATTAGATAAAAATAAACTAACACAATACAAAAGATTAAAGCTAGATAAAATAATTAATTTTAATACTCTTAACGGTCAAACAATAGTAGATTCAGAAATAGTAACAGAATTACCTTTAGAATTTAATGAAAAGAAATGGATGAGTTGGAAGCTAAAAACTTTTAAGAACAAAGAATTCGATGGACTCATCGGACTAAATTTGCTTAAACCACTCCAAGCAATAGTTAACATAGATGAAGAAATTTTGGAAGTAAGTGGAAGTAAAATAAAGCTTTTTAATTCATGTCCCCATATGGAAAATGATTTTAGAAGAATATTCGAAAGCAGATGTATTTAAGATTCTTCAACGTACAGATATGAACATCGAAGAAAAAGAAAAATTGAAATACATTTTAAATGATAATAGTGATTTGTTTTTCCAAGAAGGCCAAAAGCTTTCTCATGCTCATGAGATCAGACACGAAATAGTAACAAAATGTAGTAATCCCATTTATTCAAAAATGTATAGGTATCCACAAATTCATGAGCAAGAGATAAGTAGGCAAATCAAGGAAATGCTAGACCAACAAATTATTAAAGAGAGCAATTCGCCGTATAACTCTCCTCTCTGGATAGTACCTAAAAAATCGGATAATTCTGGGATAAAGAAGTGGACAATTGTCATTGATTATTGAAATTGAAGAAGGTTTAATATTACTAAAGAATTATAAAAATGTTAGTTTAAATAGTACCTGTGATGAGAGAATTGTTCGATTAAATGGAAACTATTTTTTGAATTATAACGATTGTGAATTACAAATTGGAAACCAATCATTCAGCAATAGAAAAGAAATGTTTGAACAAAAATTCGTAATACCTAATGAAATCGAACTTGATCAAATTAAGGATCGACTCACTTTTGACGAAATTGTACTAATTCAAATAGAAAATATAAAACATATAAATGAATTAAAGTATGAAAGAAGAAATCATTTAATATCCAATTTATTCATAGCAATTATTGTATTGTTCCTCAGCAACCATATACATTTATACAAAAACAAACAAGTTAGGAAAAGTAATTATTAAAACTGAGGGGAGTTTTCATCCAAAAGGGGAAGTAGTTATGTCAGTGCCAAAAACCCAGCAACACCAGTCAGCAATGTACCGGATGTCGACCAAGTTATGCCAGTGCCAACAACCGCATCAACACTAGTCAGCAGTGCACCGGATGTCCAACGACCTGATTTAAGTTCAGCAAGAATGCTTAAATCAGCATCTACAACTAAAATCGCGATCGACTGGAAGCCGAAATAATCGATCAGCAATTTTAAAAATGTAGTACAGTGTACTTTCGACCACAGCCAATTAAACATCAATTTAATAAAAATTAAGTGTTGTTTCTTTTGGAACAAGGTTTTCCTTTTCTCGCACGACGATGTCGATGTAATCTGTGCACTATCTTCTCTAGTACCAGATTGAAGAAGTCACGACAGCGCATCTCCTTGCCGAAATCCAGTGCAAGTTTCACTGGTCTTCTAGACAAATGTCTTAGTGTGAAGATTTTTACAGATGATCTGGTGCATGCTCCCCACCAGAACGTAGTCACCGGCCTTGAAGAGCTCTGATGGTAGGCCATCGGAGCCTGCGGCTTTGTTGTTCTTCAGCCTTTTAATGGCTGTTCCGACTTTTTCAAAGCTAGGTGGGAGGACTACTTCATCGACTGGAGTTTGGATTTCCTGATTCCCTATCACTCTCTCCTGGTCAGGCCCATTAAGCAGTTGTTGGAAGTGCGAGACGAGGAAATGCTAGACCAACAAATTATTAAAGAGAGCAATTCGCCGTATAACTCTCCTCTCTGGATAGTACCTAAAAAATCGGATAATTCTGGGATAAAGAAGTGGACAATTGTCATTGATTATTGAAATTGAAGAAGGTTTAATATTACTAAAGAATTATAAAAATGTTAGTTTAAATAGTACCTGTGATGAGAGAATTGTTCGATTAAATGGAAACTATTTTTTGAATTATAACGATTGTGAATTACAAATTGGAAACCAATCATTCAGCAATAGAAAAGAAATGTTTGAACAAAAATTCGTAATACCTAATGAAATCGAACTTGATCAAATTAAGGATCGACTCACTTTTGACGAAATTGTACTAATTCAAATAGAAAATATAAAACATATAAATGAATTAAAGTATGAAAGAAGAAATCATTTAATATCCAATTTATTCATAGCAATTATTGTATTGTTCCTCAGCAACCATATACATTTATACAAAAACAAACAAGTTAGGAAAAGTAATTATTAAAACTGAGGGGAGTTTTCATCCAAAAGGGGAAGTAGTTATGTCAGTGCCAAAAACCCAGCAACACCAGTCAGCAATGTACCGGATGTCGACCAAGTTATGCCAGTGCCAACAACCGCATCAACACTAGTCAGCAGTGCACCGGATGTCCAACGACCTGATTTAAGTTCAGCAAGAATGCTTAAATCAGCATCTACAACTAAAATCGCGATCGATTGGAAGCCGAAATAATCGATCAGCAATTTTAAAAATGTAGTACAGTGTACTTTCGACCACAGCCAATTAAACATCAATTTAATAAAAATTAAGTGTTGTTTCTTTTGGAACAAGGTTTTCCTTTTCTCGCACGACGATGTCGATGTAATCTGTGCACTATCTTCTCTAGTACCAGATTGAAGAAGTCACGACAGCGCATCTCCTTGCCGAAATCCAGTGCAAGTTTCACTGGTCTTCTAGACAAATGTCTTAGTGTGAAGATTTTTACAGATGATCTGGTGCATGCTCCCCACCAGAACGTAGTCACCGGCCTTGAAGAGCTCTGATGGTAGGCCATCGGAGCCTGCGGCTTTGTTGTTCTTCAGCCTTTTAATGGCTGTTCCGACTTTTTCAAAGCTAGGTGGGAGGACTACTTCATCGACTGGAGTTTGGATTTCCTGATTCCCTATCACTCTCTCCTGGTCAGGCCCATTAAGCAGTTGTTGGAAGTGCTGCTTAAACACATCCACTATTCCCTCCGGTCAGTAACAAGGCTACCCTCACGATTTCGAAGAGCCTGGGTGCATTTCCTAAAGCCTGAAGCCAGGCATTTGGCTTTTTTATAAAAGGCCCGTATTTTTTGTCTATCCCTAGACTCTTCGATGTCCTTGAGCTGGGTGGTTGCGAGAGACCTTTTCTTCAGGCGTAGAAGCTTCTTCTCCTCCCGCCTTCTAGCCCGGTACTCCCATTGCGCTGCTCTAGTTTTCCGTTGCAGCGCTTTTTGGTATGCCTTGTCGGTTGCACGTTTCTTCTGCTCACACTCGCCATCATACCACGGGTTTCTAGTCGGGGGTGGTAGGTAGAATAAGGTGTTTTGCGCTACCTCTTAGATGGCCGAGCGGCAATGCAACCACATCTCGTTGGCGTTGGTGTTTGACGTAGGCATACCGGAGAGTCTGTCGGTTAGTTGTTCTTCGTAGGCTCTGGCAATCTCCGTTATGCTCAGGCGTCCAATGTTAAAACTCCTCTTTGTTGGCTGGGGCAGCTTTCTGACATTGAACACTCGGGCTCTGAATCGTGCTGCCACGAGGAAATGGTCAGAGTCGACGTTTGCCCCTCTGAATGTTTGCAGATCCAGGATATTTGACGCATGTCTTGCGTCAATGAGCACATGATCAATTTGGTTGGCGGTTCGACCGTCCGTAGATCGCCAGGTTGCTGTGTGGATTCTTTTGCGAGGGCATCTTGTGCTACTTACGTCCTGTTGCAAGGTCAGTGAGTCGGAAGCTGTTATCTGTTGTCGTGTCGTGGAGGCTGTGCTTTCCGATCACTCCGCCAAAGAAGGTTTCCATACCGATTTTGGCATTGAAGTCTCCGAGCACGATTTTGACATCATACTCCGTAGGCACCGTCCAAGAGGTCGTAGTAGTCCTCTTTGGCGGAGACTTCAGCCTCATCGGTAGGGGCGTGTGCACGTATAAGGCTGATGTTCTGGAATCTGCCTTGGATACGGATCACAGCCAGGCGATCGGTTATTGGTTTAAAGTCGATGACCTTCGACCTTAACCGTGTTCCCACTACGAATCCGCATCCAAATATGTGCAACCTTTTGTGACAGCTGTAATATATGTCGCACTCTTTCTTCTTCATTATATCTTCTCCTATCCAACCTATTTCCATGTTATCAAATGGTTGAATTGCTCAATGTTCGAAGGAGACGTATTGTGGTTAACTAAATTCTTGAAGACAGTGATAAAATTCTTGTATTCCGAATATAATAATAATAATATTGGTGGCGCAACAGCCCGTACAGAGCCAGGGCCTAGCTTCTTTTTCTTTTTTTCATTCGTTTTCGTTCTATTTTAAAATTCATATTTCTTACATGCTAGACAAAAATAACTAAAACTAGCTTAACTAACTTAACAATCGTTCTAACATCTAACCTACTGACCCTATACGGGTACTCTAAGCTATTCTGAACTAAATTTAATTATGCCTTTCGGCTTAGACTATGTTTTTTTCTTTTTTCTTTTTATTTTGTCTGAATGGACTTTCTGATTTGTTTGGCCAAGAAAACTGGTAAAAAACTTGGCCTTATTTATCTACCTTAACCTATCTTAAGCTAACTTAACCTAATATAAAAACTTATAAGTTAACTTAACTATGTCCGTAACAGTACGGGACGTGCACCAGGACGTATATGTTATATATATGCCTAACATATAAAATGTATACGCCGTGGTGCACCTTTTTTTATTTATCAAATTTAATTTTTTTATTTTTATTTCTTTTTGCCGTGCTTTGGCAGACTCTCTCCTGTCTCGAGCAGAGATCGCTCTGCTGAACCGGAGGAGATCCTCGTGACTGCGAGCGACATCCCGTTCGTTTTGGAGTCGCCTGTTCACTGTTTGGCATATGACGTGGAAGATGACAGGACATCCTTGTGGATCCTGTATTAGGCCAATTGTGTCGAGATAGAGGAACACTTCAGGAGGAATAAAGCCGGTGAGGCTCACTCTCTCATGGTACATAACATTGGGGTAGTAAGCCCCAAAGATCAGACTGTTATAAGAAGTCAGTTTAATAATAAAATTATCTATCCTGTTCAAGTTTGCCTCGTTGTACAGGACCTCGTTAGGATAGAACTTCTTGTAGCCAGACTCGGGTCTACGATACAACCGGACACAAGTGCGAAGACACTGTCTCTCGAACAACCTCATCTTTTCCATCTGGGAAGGACTCACATTGAACCACAGTGGACAACCGTAGGCCATAACAGGCCAGATGAGGGCCATATAGCAGATTACCAATACTCTGGAATCAAAGTTGGCTGCTGTAAAACAACCCCATTGCCACAGCAAAGGCCTTCTTAGCATTTGTCAGTGGAATATCTATATGTTTGTCAAAATACAGATATTGATCCAACCAAATGCCAAGATACCTTACTACACTTTTCACATCTAACGGCCTTCCCTCAGTCGTTCACAGACCGTTGAAGATTTCACACGTGTTTCGACTTCGTAAAATCCAAACATCAACAAATATTAAAGTAAAGTAGTGCAACTGACATCGGGTTCCGCAGTAAGAACGTGGCCGAACAAGTAGAGCCAACGCGGAGTCGTTCACAGACCTCCACCCAGTGCAGACGTGTTTCGACTTAGTGCGGAAGTATTAAATTATCAAGTGCGCAAAATATCGCCGAAATAAAATAAGAATCGGTAGCTTCACGGTAGAGCGATCACCGGTGACGTCGTGGTGCCGGGTTCGAATCCCGAAAAAAAATTGAAATCTTTTTTTTAAATTAAAATAAAGGAAGACACTAAAGTGTGAATCAGTGAAATGAAGCCAGTTGAGCGACCCGAGCTCCGAAAATCGGGTGATGTTGTACCGGTGGCTGGGACATCAGACCACCAGTCAACACATGATGAGGCGAGGAAGAAGAGGAGGAAGAAGCTTCAGCCACAGCCAAACCTGGTGAAGCGCCGTTCCAGCCTTGGATCAGCCGATGCGAAAATTGCGGCAACAGCCGCAATTACAACAGCAGCAGCATCAACAACAACAACTGTAGCCACAACTACAGCAGCAGCAGCCAGAAGGCAGCAAACTTTGGTCGACGACGTAGAATACGAGTCGACAGAAGGCGAGGGGAGATTCTCCTACAGCGGTAGAGAGAACCCCTTCAATGCTCTAACGTCGTCCGAGTCCGAGGACGAAGAGGAAGAGGACCGGGAGCAGCTAAAAAAGATCCAGAGGGAGAGGGAGGAGCTGGATGCCCACATCCAAGCCCTCCAAATCAAATTACGGGCCAGGAGAGCGGCCAAAGAGGCTGCACAACAAAAACAGCAGCCAAAAGAGCAGCAACAACAAGAACAGTCCCATCAGTTGCCAAAGGGACAACGACTACAACTACATCAGCCAAAGCAGCAGCAACAACAACAACAACAACAACAACAACAACAGAAACAGCAGCAGCAGAAGAAGCAGCCGCAGCAGCAGAAGCAGCAACAACAACAACAGCGGAAGCAACAACAGCAGCAGCCAGCCAAAAAGGAGAGATGCCCTCCAATCAACGTCTTCGGACTGGAGACGAAGGACGTCGACACCTTATGTAAGTTGGCCACCAAAGACTCTTATTATATTAAGTATAAGGGCCCATTGCGTGTATCTGTCCATTGCTTATCAATGGCAGACTATCTTGTGGTTAAAGACAGGCTAGCGGTGGCGGAGGCCGAGTTTTTTTCTTACACCCCAAAAGGGGAAAAAGTGCAGACCATGCTCCTTAAGGACGTGGATCCTGACACTGATCCGGAGGAGATCCTCGCTAAGCTGCGCCAAGCGCAGAGCGGCGATGTCCAGGTCGTTGGGGTTAAGCCCTTCATCACTGCGGTTTCGAAAAGGGAGAACAGGAAACTTCCGTTCTTCCTAGTCCAGGTCACCCCAGACAGCAAATTAGATAGTCTAAAACGAATACATCGTCTAGGCTCTATTGATGTCAAATGGGATACATTAAAGAAGACAAACCACACACTCCAGTGTGCTCGTTGTCAGAGGTTTGGGCATGCCGCGGCGAATTGCAACATGCTCTCGCTGCGTCAAATGCGCAGGAACCCACAATCGAGGGGAATGCCCCTTAGGGACGGAGAAAGTTGAGGATAGGAGCAAACTAAAATGTGTACTCTGTAAGACCAGCGGGCACCCTGCCAACTATCGGGGATGCCCTAAGGTCCAAGAAATCAGAAAAATAATAGAGGCCAAAAGGAAAGGAAAAATGGTAGAAACGAGGCCAGTGCCCCGTGCTCCAGCTACCACTGTTACTCCGGCAGTCTCCTATGCCCAAATGGCATCGGATAGGCGACCGGTTCAACAGACAGTGCCGAAGGTGGCCCCGGTCCCAGTGGCCAGGCAGCCTGAAGCCGATCTGGATCTGAAGACGGTCCTGCTCTCCATCCAGGGGCAGATCGCTCAGCTTCAAAAGCAGTTCCTTGAGCAAGCAGCGCGAGTAGACCTCATCTACTCGACGCTGTTCGAAGAGCCAAACGCAACATCGGTTTAATGGCTGCGCAGGCAGCCCGTAACCTTAAAATCCTAGCAGTGAATGTGAATTCACTGATCAGGCCTGAACGTCAACTAAACATCGGTAACTTGTTGCAAATCCATAATCCTGACGTGTTGATGGTTAGCGAAACTAGGCTAAACCAGACGCATACCCTCAGGTACAAGAACTATCATATCATTCGAAGAGACCGAGCCTACCTAGCTGGTGGGGTCGCTCTCTTAATCAAAAAAGGCCTTTGTCATAAGGTCGTGTATAGCGGTGAAGTGCGAAAATTCCAGGCGATAGAAGCGTGTATCGCACGCATCCCCCTTCGGGGTGGTAAGCGGTTATATGTGATCGCGATCTATGCGTCTGATAAGGCACATATCAATCCCCATTTCATTTCAGAGCTCGATACTCTATTTACTAGCCTTCGACTGAGCTAGGAAGAGAACTACTATGTCATAGCCGGGGATTTGAACTCGAGGCATATGGATTGGGGCAACGTGGTGCATAATGCCAGGGGGACCTCATTGTATAACTGGTTGGTAGAGCACAATAGTGAGTTCAAGCTAGATTTGCTTGCAACCGATAGGCCATCCTTTCCCAGAAGCGGGTCCTATCTGGATCTGATGCTGATAGACAAACGACTGACTATACTGGACGTGGAAAGACGCACACGGAACTGTTTAACTGCGGTTGAGTACGAGAGTGACCACTGCGGACTCTTCGCGGCTATTCAGCTCCCGAACGAGGTGGAAGAACTGGAGGAATATGTCCAGAGGCACCCTTATAATTACAATAAGGTCCGCTGGCCACGTTTCTCCAGGGCTTTAACCACAGAACTACGTTCGAGTGGGATCAATCCTCCGACAAACAGAAACCTGACGAACGAAGAGGTTGACAGGTACCTCATACAAATGGACGACGTAATAAAACGAACCATGGAGAAAACCATTCCGAAGGTAGTACAAATCGATGACAGCGATGTTTATCGAAATGCTACCATCGATGCACTTCACGTGCACAAAAGTAGACTGTTGTCAAGACTCAAACTCTTGCACAGACGGTTTACAGATCCACAAAACGCGGAAGTCAGGGCACTGAAGTCTGAGATCAAGAACCTCCAACAGTTAATTCGAATAAATTACAGTTTGGCTATAAGCTTGCACTGGGGCAATAAAATCCGGGCTGTACAATCCAACAACCCGGGTATGTTCCCGCAAGTAAATAAAATATTTCGGAGGAAAGATCAAAATGACATTCAGGTCGTTAGACTTCCCAGGACGACAGATAACGAACAATTACTGACTTCAATTGGCATCGATCCAGATGAGGCAGTGCTAGACAATGACTTCTTCGTGGTTGAATATCCCCAGGAGAAGGTTAAAGCTATTGGTGCTGTGTTCCAGCGAGTGTATACGGTCAACGAGGTTAGTAGGCCGAATCACGATCTGGAGAACAGAGCCTTGCTAAACCACTTCTATCTCCGCAACGAGATAAGTCAATGGCGATCCGAGAATCCAGGTTTCACCAGGTTCAGTGACGATAATATGGCACATAGTGCCGTCGCCAATGATGACAATCTCATCTTGATTTCTCAAGAAGATCTTCAGGGTATCTTCAACTCGCTGAAGAAGAAAAAGTCAGTGGGAATCGATGGAATACCGAATATTGTGCTTCGCCATCTTCCCCCCGAAGCGGTCCAAATTTACACAACATTGTTCAACAACGCGCTGAGTAATGCACATTACCCGGCGCATTGGAAAACAGCTGTGGTGCAACCGATCCCTAAATGGGACAAAGACAAATCCATCCCGACAAATCTCCGGTCGATCAGTCTTCTTCCCTGCATAAGCAACTTTTTTGAAAAGATAGTCATAGGAGTTCTGAAACAATGGGCTGATGAAAATAAAATAATACCGGACAACCAGTTCGGATTTAGGGCGGGGCATGATACCATACATGCCGCGTCAAAGCTGGTATCCGACATTCAATGGAATAAAAGCAAAAATCAGTGCACGGGTGCCTGTCTGATTGAATTGGAGAAGGCGTTCGACACCGTTTGGTTGGAGGGTCTCTTCCTCAAGCTGGTCAGGCTCGGCATAAGTAAACCATTGCTATATACGATCTATGCCATGATAACAGGTAGAAAGTTCGTCGTGAAAAGTAACGGCGTAACTTCTACCACGGTCTTTGACATTAAAAATGGTCTTCAACAAGGGGCTGTTGGTTCGCCGATCTTGTTCTCAATATTCACTGCGGATCTTATAGGTTCCATGCCGCACTTAATTGCGTACGCCGACGATCTAGTAGCGTACAGATCAGGTCCGAAGGTCGAAGTAATAAATATCTTGTTGCAGCGTGACTTCGAAAAAATTCAGCGATTTTGCGACGACTGGAAGTTGATTATCAACTTCCTGAAGTGTGAAACTACCCTTTTCAGGACCCCGCTGTACACGGCACCGCGGGATACGCGCCAAAACTGGCGCAAGTTCGGCATAGTTGACCCGCAAGGACGGCCGTTAGCTGTGAAAAGTGTAGTTAGATATCTTGGCATTTGGCTGGATCAATATCTGTATTTTGACAAACATATAGATATTGCTCTGACGAAAGCCAGAAAAGCCTTTGCTGCGGCAAGGAGGTTGTTTTTCAGCAGCCAACTTGATACCAGGGTGAAGGTAATCTGCTACATGGCCCTAGTACGGCCAATTATGGCGTACGGTTGTCCCCTGTGGTTCAACGTGAGTCCTTCCCAGATGGAAAAGATGAGGTTGTTCGAGAGACAGTGTCTTAGGAGCTGTCTCCGTTTGTATCGTACACCCGAGTCTGAGTACAAGAGGTACTATCCTAACGAGGTCCTGTACAACGAGGCAAACCTGAACAGGATAGATAATTTTATTATTAAGCTGATCAGAAGGCACATTGCACGGGCTATGACTTCCAACAGTCTGATCTTCGGGGCTTATTAGCCCAATATCATGTACCATGAAAGGGTGCGCCTTAACGGCTTTATTCCTCCCGAAGCTTTCCTTTATTTAGACACGATTGGCCTAATACAGGATACAGACGGATGCCCTGTTATCTTCCATGTCGTACGCCGAACAGTGGACAGGCGACTCCAATACGAACCGGATGTCGCTCGCACCCACGAGGATCTTCTTCGGTTCAGTAGAGCGATCCCCGCTCGTGACAGGAAAGAGTCTGCCAAAGAACGGCAATTTTACTGGTGGTTACACCAAAACCAGTCTCCTCCACCGCTGGCTTTTCTAGATGACCAGATAGTTGACCATGGTGGCCAACTTACATAGGTTTAAGGTAGAAAGTAGGAAAAAAAAAAAAAAAAAAAAAAAGAAATCCAAAAACATTAAAAAAAAACAAAAAATCCAAAAAATCCAAAAAAATTAATAAAAACAAAAAATCCAAAGAAAAAAATTATAAAACTAATAAGAAAAGAAAAAAAAGGTGCACCACGGCGTATAAAATATATATGTTAGGCATATACATAAAATATACGCCCTGGTGCACGTGTCCGTACTGTTACGGACATAGTTAAGATAGTCTTAAGTTTTATGTTAGGGTAAGTTAGTATAAGGTAGTTTAAGTAGTTAAGTAAGTAAGTTTAGTTTAGCCAAGTTTTTTGAAAATTTTCTTGGCAAATAAAAAATTTTATTAAAAGATTGTCTTAAAGACTAAAAAAAAAAAAAAAAACATAGATTAAGCCGAAAGGCACAATTATAATGTAGATTAGATTAGCTTAGAGTACCCGCATAGGGTCAGTAGGTTAGTAATAAGAACATTTGTATATTCTTAAGTTAGTTAAGCTAGTTTTAAGTACTTTTGTCTAGCAAGTAAACATATTTCATTAAATAAAAACAAAATTACATGAAAAAAAAAAAAAAAAAAAAAAAAAGAGCCAACGCTTGTGACTCAAAGGAGGCCGGGTTCGAAACCCAGTGGGGGCGAACATTTTTCTTTTTTTTTCCCAGACGGTATATAATTAAATCGCTACTGAGTGAAACCCAACAATGGAGGCGAACGGGCAGTCCGATCGCCTAGAAGTGGACGGGGAAGTGGTTCAACCGGTGGCTCAAACGTCACGACAACAAACAACTGTGTCCCAAGAAGGCACAGCTAAGAGAAGGAGAAAGAAACGGCTCTCCAAAAGCGCGAAGAGACGCAATACCGATGACTCTTCGCAAAAGCGGCAGGAGGAAGAAAGTACAGCGGCTACGGCATCTAACGAGACAACAGCCGAAGCCGATGAGGATGATGTATTCTCATACATATCAGAGGGGAGGGAGGGAAGATTTGCAATAAGAAGCAACAGCTATGAATCAATGCCCTCCGATACAGAAGAAGAAGGAGTGGAGGCCATAATCCGCGCCAAGAAATCGGAAGTCTCTAATCTGAGAGAGGAGACTAACAAACTTCTTCATGAGATCAGAGAGCTCCTCAGAATAACTCTCGAAAGGAGAAGGAAGTAGGAGGAGCAAGCAGTGCTACAACTCGGGTAACAGCAACAAAAATTGCCCGAAACGAGTCAGCTGCAAAAGCAGATGCAGCAACAACAACGTCAAGCAAATCAAAAAAAGCTCAGCAACATCAGCAAAAGAAGCAACAAAAACCAGCAGCTCAGCAACATCAGCAGAAGCAGAAGAAGACAGCCCAGCAACAACAGCAGCAGCAGCAACATACAGCGACTCAGCAACAACAGCATCCAGCAGTACAACAGCCAGAGAAACAGAAGAAACAAAAAGTACCACCAATTAACCTGTACAAGGCGGGCGTGATACAAACTGCAAAGGTATGTAGGAGAACCGTAAGTAGTGGTAATTTTACAATTAAAAAAAACAGAGGATTCGAAAAGTACTCTATTAGCTGCAAGACAGTAGAGCATCATGAAGCTCTTAAAACATGTCTAAATCGTTCGATGATGGAGTTCTTTTCCTTCACACCAAAAGGAGAAAAACTTCAGTCGAGATTATTAAAGATCGCCGCACCGCTCGAAGTGGAGGAGATCTTCCAACTGCTCAGAGAGCAAGTGTGTGATGGTCTCGAGTTCGTCGGGGTCAAGCCCTTCACCACAGTCAAGGCAAAAAGAGAAGGACGGAAATTACCGTTCTTCATCGTACAGCTGTCACCCAACAGCAAAGTAGATAAGCTAAATGATATAAAAACATTAGCTGACTATGATTGCGTATGGGAAATTATTAGAAGGCGCGACGGCATTCTCCAATGCGTACGCTGCCAAAGGTTTGGGCACGCCGCGTCGAACTGCCGAATGCAGCCCCGATGCGTGAAGTGCAGTAATAACCACAAGGCGGAGGACTGCCCACTGGGGAAAGAGGGAGCAGCTGACAAAAGTCAGCTCAAGTGCGTACTCTGCTGGAACGCGGGGCACACCGCTAACTATCGGGGTTGCCCTAAGTTTCAAGAGCGGAAAACAAAGATGGTTCTGCAGAAGCAGCCCCTAGTGAAAAATCCACTCGGGGCAGCCATAACCGTCACCCCTCAAGTGACCTACGCCCAAATGGTGTCTGGTCAGAGGAGCACGGGAAAGCTACCGAAGGTAGTGCAGCAGCCTTCAGTGCCAAAGTCACACGATCCAGCCCCCGATTGGAAAGCCTCCATTGAAAGGCGTATGGATCGGTTAGAGGAGCAGGTAAGCCTAATTCTGGCCCTCCTGCAGAACCAAGCACGTCACCAGTCTTGATGGCTGCGCAGACGGAGAGTACCTATAAGATCCTTGCAGTGAATGCAAATTCATTGATAGGGATCCCACGAAAAAACGAGCTCTATAGATTGTTCGACGATCAAAGCCCAGAGCTATTTCTGATTAGCGAAACTAAGCTAACTCAGAGAGGCACATTGAACCACAGTAATTATAATGTTATTAGGAGAGACCGGCCCAACTCCAATGGTGGAGGTGGTGTTGCGATCTTCATTTAAAAGTAACATTAAACACAAAGTAGTGTATAGTAGTGAAGTTCGACGGTTTCAAGAGTTGGAGGCCTGCATCGTGTGCATTTCTCTCCGCAGTGGAAAGAAGCTGTATGCGGTGTCGGTCTACTCCTCCGGCTGCCCTAGTTCCAGAACGACTATATCAGAGCTCGATTCACTCTTTCGATGTCTAAGACAGGACTCGGAGGAGAACTATTCATTTTGGTCGGGGACTTAAATGCCCGACATGGATATTGGGGAAACATAGTTTCCAATTATAGAGGGGATCAGCTTTACAACTGGTATTGCTTACACAGTGTAGAGTATAGACTCGATTTGAAAGCAACAGAGATCTCGTCACATCCTAGAAGCGGTTCTTACTTGGATATCCTGCTGTTTGACGCAAGACTGCAGCTGACAGACACAAACTCACAAACGGTAAACTGTTTGAACACTTTCGTGTATCTCAGTGACCATTGCGGACTCATTGCCAAAATCAAGATCTCCAACGATATTGCGGAATTAGGAGAGTTTGTTCAAACGTATCCCTACAATTGCAGTAGGACACGCTGGACACGCTTCTCCAGACAAATGACGAGAGCAGTTTCCTCGAATGCGCTCCCACATACCGTCCAATAGAAACTTGTCAAACGAGGAGATTGACATGTATCTAATACAATTGGACGAGACAATAAAACGCACGATGGATAGCACGATACCACGGTATACACGAAGAAATAACGAAAACTTGTACCGCAATGCGACTATTGACGCACTACATCAACGGAAAAGTAGACTCCTGTCAAGATTAAAAACCTTGTACAGACGGTTTACTGACAGACGATATGAGGAAATTAGGACACTGAAATCGCTCATTAAGCACATTCAAACACTAATTGTCCAAAATTACAGAGTTTCAACAACATTTTTCGTAGTACTGTCTTAAGCTCCCCAGAACGACGGACAACGAACAAATACTGACTACAGCAGGTATTGATCCAAATAACGCCGTACTCGACGATAACTTCTTTGTGGTCGAAGACCCGCAAGAAAAAATGGAGGTACTAGGCGCGGTCTTTCAGGAAGTTTATAAGGTGAATGTTAGTGTTCGCCCAAACCACGACCTGGAGAACTGCGTACAATCTAGCAACTCGCAACTTCGAGAAGACATGCAACAATGGCGATCTGAGAACTTCGGCTTTGTCGTGTTCAATGAAGATAACATGGCAGATAATGTCATCGCCGCCGAAGGGGTTCAACCCCCGTTCATAGCGAAGACAGAGCTCCAAGCGGTCTTCCAATCACTTAAGAAGAAAAAGTCAGTTGGAATCGACGGGATCTCGAACATTGTGCTAAGACATCTCCCCCTAGATGTGGTCAATATGTACACTATCCTGTTTAACAATGCTCTGAATAATGCACATTATCCGGAGCATTAGACTTTTTTGCAAGCTCAATGGGCTAGGCATTAGTAAACCACTGCTGTACACACTGTGTAACATGCTTACCGGTAGAAGGTTCGTCGTCAAAAATGGCAATGTGACCTCTGCACGTATATTTGAAGTAAAAAATGGTCTCCAACAGGGTGCCGTTAATTCGCCGATCCTGTTCAACATTTTCTTGAACGATCTGATAAGTTCTCTTCCTCACGTAATAGCGTACGCCGACGACCTGATCGTGTACAGATCAGGTAAAAAGATGGAGGACATCACCACTCTCGCGCAGGGTGACTTCGACTCATTCATGAGAAGTTGCGATGACTGGAAGTTGAATATAAACTTTCAGAAGTCGGAAACCATACT
The DNA here is from genome assembly GCA_907269125.1 of Eristalis pertinax. Taxonomy (NCBI): domain Eukaryota; kingdom Metazoa; phylum Arthropoda; class Insecta; order Diptera; family Syrphidae; genus Eristalis; species Eristalis pertinax. The sequence continues at coordinate 13,981,673 of OU026150.1, forward strand.
GTTCAGGACCCCCTTGTATAAGGCTTCGGCGGATACAAAAAAGAATTGGCGAAAGTTCTTAATTGTTGGGCGTCACGGGCAACCACTGGCGCAAATGACTGTAGTCAGATACCTGGGGATCTGGCTATATCATTATCTATATTTTAACAAACATGTAGATGCTTCTCTAGCCCGAGTCCGAGGCGCTTTCGCTCTTACAAAGAGACTGTTTTACAACAGCCAACTCAATGCGAGGGTGAAGGTAATCTGCTACATAGCCCTCATCCGGCCAATGCTCACCTATGGCCGTCCCGTGTGGTTCAACGTGAGTGCAAGCTTGATGGAAACGATTAGGGTGTTTGAGAGGGCTTGTCTTAGGGCTTGCCTTCGGCTTTACAGAACACCAGAGTCCCAGTACAAAATCTTCTACTCCAATGAGATATTATACAACGGGGCGAACCTGATACGAGTGGACAATTTCCTGTTGAAATTGATTTGAGGCCACACTGCTAGAGCGATGAACTCGGCCAATAACCTGATCTCTGGGGCACGAAAGGGTACGTTATAACGGCTTCGTCCCCCCATAAGCATTCCTCCATTTGGACAAAAACGGTCCGTCGCACAACGAGCTGAGGAGGGTCCCCTCCGGTTCAGTACAGCGGTATCAAGGCGAGATGTTGGGATGTTGCAATGCAACACCGAAAATTCTGGTGGCTGTGCAGTGAGGGAACTCCCTCATCGACCCCTTTAGACCCGGGTTAAAAATGGGCAGTGCGTATCGGGCTTTGTCTTGCAGCTGATTAAACGCAAAAAACGCCGACCTACATATCTTAGGGTACGTATGTTTAGTTTAAGGTAGTTTAAGTTATTTTAAGGTAGTAAGTAAGTTAGTATATAAGCAATTTTATCAGTCGCAACCTATGGCCGACCTACATATCTTAGGGTATGTATGTTTAGTTTAAGGCAGTTTAAGTTATTTTAAGGTAGTAAGTAAGTTAGTATATAAGTTTTAGTAAAATCAGTTCTGATATTAAGTTTTTTATAATTTTCTTAATCTTAATTTACAGCTAAATTTATTTACTTTTAAACATGCATTGTTAGGTTAAGTCGAAAGACATAGCTTAAGATTAAGTTTAGCCTAGAGTGCCCGCCTAGGGCCAGTAAGTTAGAAGTAGTAACAATGTTCATCCAACTTGTTTTGAGCATTTTTATCTAGTATTTAAGTGATTGTTATGAATTAAGTAAATAAAAATGAACTAAAATGAAAATGACCTCAGAGCAATTCCGTTTAGAACCCACTGTCATGACTTGTATAATGACATTAACGCAATGCTTAGACGGTTAAATAACAAAGTGAAAATAGTTAATACGGGCATTTTTATTAACAAAATGCCAGAACCCATGAAAAGTCAGTAGCAGCAACAGAAAAAAGATAAAGTGCCGCCAATCAATATATACAAGGCGAATATTGAACAAACCGCCAAGTTGTGCAAGGAGGTTCAGGTAACGTTTTCATATGTAAAAATAAAGGTGCGGAAAAATACGCATTTCGCTGCAGGACAGTGGGTGATTACAATCAAGTAAAATAATATCTAAGGATATCGTCACTGGAGTTCTTTTCTTTCACTCCAAAAAGCGAAAAATGCCAGTCCCGGCTGTTGAAGCTTACTTGGCCGCTCGAAGCAGAGAAGGTCCTCCAACTGCTCAAAGAGCAAGTGTGTGATGGAATTGAGTTCATCGGGGTCAAGCCCTTCACCACAGTTAAGGCAAAGAAGGAGGGGCGGAAATTGCCCTTTTATATTGTTCAGATTACACGCACAAGTAAAGTGGATAATCTAAAGAAGATAAAGTTCTTAGATTACCACAAATGCACCTGGGAAAGTATTCGAAGGCGAGATGGCATTGCACGATGCTTTCGCTGCCAAAGGTTCGGGCACTCCGCGTCGAACTGCCAAATGCAGCCACGATGCGTTTAGTGCGGATAATTGTTCTCTGGGGCAAGAGGGAGCAGCTGACGAAGGGGCTTAACGAAACCAAGTTAATCCAGAGAGGAATATTGGAGCACAGTAATTACAATCATATTAGAAGAGACCGGCCCAACTCCAATGGTGGAGGTGGTGTTGCGATCTTCATTAAAAATAACATTAAACACAAAGTAGTGTATAGTAGTGATGTACGACGGTTTCAGGAGTTGGAGGCCTGCATCGTGTGCATTTCTCTCCGCAGTAGAAGGAATCTGTATGCAGAGCTCGATTCACTTCACTTTCGATGTCTAAGACTGTACTAGGAGAAGAACTATTTCATGTGGCCGGGGACATAAATGCCCGACATGGATATTGGGGAAACATAGTTTCCAATTATAGAGGGGCCCAGCTTTACAACTGGTATTGCTTGCACAGTGTGGAGTATAGACTCGATTTGAAAGCAACAGAAATTTCGTCCTACCCCAGAAGCGGTTCTTAATTGGATATCCTGCTGTTTGACGCAAAACTGTAGCTGACAGACATAAACTCACAAACGGTAAACTGTTTGAACACTTTCGTGGTTCTCAGCGACCATTGCGGACTCAGTGCCGAAATCAAGATCCCCAACGAAATTGCGGAATTAGGAGAGTTTGTTCAAACTTATTACTACACGCTGGACACGCTTTTTGTGTGTTTTTTTTCTAGTGCAATTGGACGAGATAATAAAACAAACGATGGACTGTACTATACCACGGTATTGTAGCAGGCCAAAGAGAGGACGTATGGAAGAGAAGAGAGAGATACTCGAAACACAGCAGCCGTCATCCTGTCGCGGACGTGTAAGGTCATAAAAAGTGTTAAAGGAATAAATAATAAATATATAGAAGCAGTTTATGGTTTATTCTTTTTTATCGCCCTGTGAAAGCCTCTGAAGTGTGGTTGCATCATTTAACATGGAAGAAGAGGAAACACTAAACAAATATACAGCAGTGCAAATAAAACAATGGCTCTGCGTTCTCGAAAAGAAAACAACGGGAAATAAAAATGATTTGTTACTGCGTCTGCTGTGAGGTATCCAAGTTATCGCATTGGGTTCGCGGTAGAGGAAAAAAAAGACTCGTCTCACTGATTTTCAACAACTGAACATTACTTTATTCGTTTCCGTTTCTTTTATACTTAAAAACTAGTTACATTGCAATATTTTGGTTCTTAGGAATTACAAATTAACCCAGACATATTTCTTGGAGCTACATTCGACACTTGATCAATAATGCATATTTGACTACACTGTGAAAAAGAAAAGAGATGAGGTAAGCAGTGTGAATTTTATATGGGACAGGTGGTGGAAAGGGAGTGAGAACTGGAGTGTAACTAGTAAATCTTGAAGCTTGGAATGAGAGCTTTGTTTTGTGTTCTATTTCTTAACCACAAAAACAATCCTGTATTAAATAGAAGTCCAACAAGTAAAATGGTAATATCGGAGCTTAGTGATAGTAAGTTGTTTACTGAAAAGTTTGACAATCGTTTTACATTCTCTAAATGTAGTCTGTGGAGATATTGGAGATCTAGTTTTATAGCACCCTGAGTTAGGTTACTTTGTAACAATGAAGGTAGGACTTGGTGAGTAGAAATTTCCCAATTTGAATATATTGTGTTATCTAGCTCAATTGTAAATTAACCGTTTAGGCTTCTGGTTGTGTTACTATATGAAAGGTTGCCAACATAATTGGTCAGAAATATGGTTCCGTCGTTAATTAATTCTACTACAGGCTACTTTGGAATTGATAATCACAGGTTACATCTTCACCGTTTAAAATCCTGATAATACAGTGACTAGATGCAAGACTCTGGAGTTGGCTCCTTTTATATACTGTAGTGCCTTGAATTATAGAGCACTTCTCTTTAACACCAAATTTCCCTTCCTGTGATATAAACAGATTGGAGTAGCTTAGAAACATTCTTTTGTTGTTTTGGACTGTTGGTTGAACTAGAATATTATTGTAGATAGTTTCTTCGGTTTGTGGTAGACATATCACATACAATAGTGTATAATTTTTGACCAACATCATAGGCTCTACATACTCTGTTGCTTCTACATGCATTTTTAAACGGTAGAGTTTCTATTTTAGATATGATATCGGCGATTTCAGCTTTGTTCAACAATGTTGCATGTACTATACGTTTCATTGTTAGTTCTCCAGCCATAAGTATTTGTTCTATTTCGTCTCCAAGGATTTCTAGTTTATTGAAAATTATCTGTTCATACCTTACAGTGTTATTGCCGTGGATTTGTTCTGTTATTTTATTGTATCCTTCTATTAAGTTGTAAGTGGTTTTGGTTAAGTTCTCATTAATCATTAATCATTAATGCTTATTGTTATTGTCAACTAAGTCGTTATGTTTTGTGAGAATGTTATCCCAATTAGTGGCATTTGGGTTTCCGGCGAGCCACTTCCATGCAGATCCTATCCAATTGATCTCTTGGACTTCACTGGTCTTTTCCCTTGTGATTGTTCTAACAGTTTCTCGATTTTGGTAACTTGATGTTCTAACTGAGGCATTAATGGGTTGGTTTTAGTCACTTCGTTTCGAATGCTGGATTTAAGTTTGGTCAAATTTTGTGTATAGTCAGCCAGGTTGATTGTGTGAATGATTTTATAATTCCCGTTTATGATTTTTTCCTTCTACAAGTTTGATTGCAACTATTGGGCTATTGTATTTATATATGTATGTTGATTGTAGCTTCCGTACAGCAGGTTATTAATCTAAAAATGAAGGCATATTTTTTAAATGCGATTTGTGTTTTCTCTTGCCGTCGGTTGTTGTTATGGTAACTTTGTTATCTATCCCTACAGTTTCTTTTTGGAAGATAGGTTTATCTTTTCCTTTAATCTGCTTGTCTCTTTTGTACACTATGTCTCCAGAACTGTATTTTCTAGGTTTTGACCTACTTTTGTTGTGTCAATGATGGTTTTTCCTTTGATTTCTGGAAATTTCGTTTCTTAGGGGCGTATTGACTATATCTTTAAAGTCTACCAAATTTTGGTAATTGATTCTTTGCGTTCTTCCAAAGAATACGTCGAAAGGTTTCTTTTTGGTAACAGAGTGTACCGTATTGTTGTATCCGTCCACTGCGATGTTAGCAATTTCCTTTATCGTATAGTCCGGATATTCTCGCTGAAGACATCTTATCATTTCAATTATAGCGGAATGCACTTTTTCCACGGCTCCATTAACCTCTTTTGAGATGGGGCTAGATAGATTGTTATACCTAGTCGTTCTATATAGTTGAGGACTATTGGGCTTATAAAGCATTCATTCATTGCCCGTGACCAAGATTTTAGGAACGGTAAAGAAATGTAATAATTTAACTATTTTGTCCCGTACATGTAGTACTGATTTATTTTTGATGTGGAAAAATTTGGTGAATTTTGAAAATTTGTCCACACAAGTAATTAACTTTTCTCTTTTCATTTCTATTATATCCATATGCAGAATTTCTGTTGGATATGAGGGTATTAGGGTGGGTTGAAGTTCGGGTTTTTGGGAGTGACGATCATATTTGGCAGTACGACATATTTCGCATGAATCTGTGTATTTTTTTATTAATTTATTCATTGCGGAAAATAATATTTCTCGAGAATTTGTTCCTTATTTTGCTTGTGAGTGCAACGAGCTCGCCTGTGCTCTTTTGTATGATTATTAATTTATTTTCTTCGTTTGAAATGTCGGTGACCACTCTCTGCGTAATTCTTATTTTGTATTTTAAGAAGACATTTTTATAGACGTCTTGTAGTAATGAAATATATTTTTTTGAAATTTTAATGCCATTAAGTATATTAGGATGAGAATTTGAATTATGTTTTCTTTAGTAAATGACGGTAGTTTCGTATAATATCTGTTAAATTTTGGATGTGGATTCTCGTTACATAACATTTCTTTTCCCTCTGAAAATATAAGTTGGTTTTTTCGAAATATATTGATTGGGGCCTCACAGTGCGATATTAGATCGGAACTATCTTCTGCGGCACTATGCTGTGTTCCAGAAGATGAGGTCAGAACATTAAGTTCGGTTGGAAGTGTCGAAAGAGACTTCACCTTGTGAGAGGACGGCTCCAATTGCATGGTTGGAAGCATCTGCTGTTAGTAGAAATGGTTCGTCAAAGTTTGGAAACATCAATATATCTGAGTATGTAAGCATTTCTTTTAGATCATTAAAGAGTTTTATTTCATATTTTTTAGATTGATTAGCTCTAATTTGCGCATTTCTGCCACGGGTTTGCAATTTCTGCGAAGTCCCTAATAAACTTCCTGTAATATGAAGCAAGTCCCAAAAAGCTTTTTAGTTCTTTGAAGTCTTGTGGTGGCGGAATATGTTTTATTGCTTCAATTCTTTTGGGATCCGGGCGGATTCCATTTTGCGTGATAATATAACCAAGAACGTCAACGCGTATTGTAAGGAACCTAGATTTGTCTAGGTTTTCTCCCAGATTGGCCTTTTCAAGTAAGGAAAGGACTTCATCAAGGTTTTTCCGATGATCTTCTTTGTTAATATACACATAACATATTTTTTCTATGAGTGACTTGAGGACATCATTAATCATCCTTTGAAAGATGGCCGGCGCGTTTTTAAGGCCGAACGATAGGCGTGTAAATTCGTACTTTCCGTTTGCTGTAGAAAATGCTGTTTCTGGAATGTCAGTGGTTTTCACTTTAATTTGGTGAAAACCGGACGTTAAATCGAGAGTTGTGAAGTATTTACACTGACCACGACTGGCTAATGTATTCGTAATATCCGGTATGAAATACGCGTCTGCAACAGTAACCGCATTTAGACGTTTGAAATCTATCACAAGCCTATATTGCCTTTCTCCCGCCGAATTGGCCTTCTTTGGAACCATCCAAAGGGGAGAATTATAAGGGCTTTTTGATGGTCTTATGATACCGTCTGCAATCATTTTCTCGATTTGTTTTTCTACTTCAGATCGTAAATTAGCCGGATATGGGTAGGTTTTCGTATATACTGGTTCCGCTGTTGTTGTTTTTATTTCTAGACGCACGCTTGTATCGATCGTTCCACTGTCCTATATGGGACCAAAGAGGTTTTCGTATTTGGACAGGATGTTTTCGACTTCTTTATCAAAGCCAACGTTTGTTTGAACGTTATTGACCAGCTTAGAATGCTTTGCTTTTAGTTATATTTTAACGTTGGGAGCGATGTGTAATATGCTATTCTTCCTGTCTATTACTGCTACCAATTTCCTTAGTGTGTCGTCTCAAATTATCCCGTCGAACTACTTTAATCCAGGAAGGACGAAGAAGTCTATTAAACTATCGTTTCCTAAACTCTTAAAAATTGTCCACTTATTTTGTGGGTAATTTGAAGGTGTCCTGTCGCTGATTGTGTCTTAAATGGTCTTTCGACGAGCTTACAGTTGGCTGCAACTTCAATGTGACACAAAGTTGTTATTGGCTCCAGTGTCAATAAGGGACTTGAGTGTCTTACCGTCTCTAGTAGCATACTCTAGGTATAGTACGCTAGAGAGGCTTCTGTCATAAAATTTATTTCAGCTGTCTCGCGTTGTTCTTCTTCTTCTTACTCGTGCCCGTAGTTTTCTTCGTATGGTTGGAATTCATCGTAGTCCTCCGTTTCCTGCACAGTATTTGTGGCAAAAAGGTGCGGTTGTTTCCGTGGCAAATTTGTCAAATTTCTGGTTTAAACTGACTCATCAGTTTCCATTGGCTGAGCTGGTTTGGGTTGGGTGGGCCTTGGTGGCGGTCCGTTATTAATCCAGTTTTGCTGAAAGGCGGGTTGGGTTTGCCTTGGAGTTTGGTTGTTATAGATTAAATTACGTTGAAAAGCGGGCATCTGTCTAAGGGCCTGTTCCGGTGGTTTAGCCGGGAACATTTGGTTGATAGGGGCGGAAATAGTGTTGTTTCCAGATCTGTTATGTATTCGCATGCTTCTAAGATTCAAGTTTTGAAATTCGAGGCAAGATGTTTATGCCTCTGGTAAAGTTTTAGGTTTCTGGATGACGAGCATCATAGAAACATCACCATTGAGTCCTCTGATAAATATATCCAGGTCCCGGTTTCTATAATTTTCAGTAAGGGCATTTATCGTTTCCTCTTTTGTTTTTAATTTATTAAATAAGAGAGAAAGCTGGTGATTAACGCTAGCATACAACTCGTCTATACTTTGTTTTTGTTGACACATTGAGTTTAGCTCGTGCTCAAGAGTACGAGCGTCCCTTTTGTCAGCTTAATGCAATGATAAACATTTTTATATTTTTGACCATTCGTCGTCGAAGATATTACATGAAATTAAAGCTGCGTCAGCTGGACCTCTGACCTTTTGCCTTATGTGTTGGATTATTGCGCTATAAATCGGTTTGGTTTTGACTATGTCATAGTCTTTTAGAATGGATTCCACAGAGTGGAATTTCCTTCGAAAACCTGTAGATCCCTAACGCAATCGGGGAGTTTTCTAATTTCGATTAGATCTTGCTCAGTTCGAGGGACCGGGTGTATTTGAGTGGGAGGTTTGGGAGGGCTTACTCTACATTCAATTGGTTGTAGACTATTTTCTATTAACTAAATGTGCTCCATTTGAGCATCAATTGCACCCGTTAGTTGGGTTTTATTTTAGTTAGGTTATTATTTTAGTTTTAGTTTATAAGGTTACAATATATACTGCTTACAGGATGACAGAGAGTTTGAACATCTTTGAGTTGATCGGGTGTTCCGTAATTCTCCTTTTTGGCTCCTTTTTGGCTTACTCGTGGTACGGGTTCCGCCACAGTTAACTCGGTTGGTACATTTGATCAGCTTCGCTGTGTTCTTATGTGAACGGTTGATTTTATGCACTGGATTCATCGTTTTAACCGTGTTCTTATGTGAACGGTTATTTTGCTTAGACACTGAAAGCACGCACTGTCTTCTTTCCTTTTTGGTTTAGTTTAACCGTGTTCTTATGTGGACGGTTGTTTTGAACTTGTGAACCGGGTGATGGCACTTATTAAAACGTTTACTTTTTACCGCTTGCACTTTCAATTTATTTTTAAATCAGTCTTACCGTGTTCTTATGTTAACGGTTTGCACTGAGTGACGGCACTGTTAAGGCGTGTTCTTATGGAACGTCTGTAATCACGACGCGGTCACACATTTTTTTGCGTAGAGACTGCTACTCGGGTTTATCAGAGCGTTGTTTAACTTGTGGAATTGCTTGCGTTATTCAGATTAAGAATTATTAGATTTTAGATATCAATAAAATTTCTCGATTGAAACAGTCTTTACTTCTAGCTGCTCGGCGCCAATTATCGCGATGGGGTCGAGGTAGAGGGAAAAAAAGACTAGTTTCACTGATTTTCAACAACTAAACCTTACTTTATTCGTTTCCATTTCTTTTATACTTAAAAACTAGTTACATTGCAATATTTAGGTCTTAAGATTTACAAATTAACTCAGACATATTTCTTAGAACTACATTCGACATTTGATTAATAATGCATATTTGACTAAATTGTGAAAAAGAAAAGGCATGAGATAAGCTGTGTGAATTTTATATGGGACAGGTGGTGGAAAGGGAATGGTGAACTGGAGTGTAACCTATGGGTCAGGTATTGGAAAGGGAATGGTGAACTGCCATCTGCCACTGCCATCCATCGGCGACAAGCGTTCCAATTCAAACGAACGAGATGATGAAAGCGATAATGAGCGAAACAACGATACTGATAATGAGCGGTATAACAAGCGGCACAAAGAGAGGAATAACGAACGAGAAAATTAGTGAATTGAAGAAGATTAACAATGAGGTGTAAGAGAGAACTAGCGGAACAACGAGAAGAACAATAGAGAGAAGATCGTATTAAATAAAAAGAATGACATCGAAAACAAAGAGTGGCAACAAATAAAGAGGAAACTGGAGACAATGAAAAGGAAGACCCAAACCTTAAGGAAAGAAACAATACGCTGCAGTTGGGTTCCCTCGTCGACAGATGCCAAACGTCGGACAAGAACCAAGCATAAGGTGCTTTAATTGCAATGTCATGGGACACAGGGTCAACGAATGTACAAAACCGAGATGAGAACGAGGCGCCTGTCACGTACGCGGTGAGATGGGTCACTTCGCAGCAACATGATCCAAGCGCACGAGCAATCGACAAGTACTCAACATCAACGAGGGGAACGAAGACTTTAACAGTGTTGTATTATTTGAAAAAAAAGAAAGTTAAATTGAATTTGTTAGTTGTACTGGATGGCACAATGAAGTATTCCGTAGTTTTAGGAAGAGATTTTTTGAAAGTAGAAAATGAAATTTGTAAAATATAATGAAAGTGAAATGCCAAAACAGAAATGTAAAGAAAAAGAGTGTAAAAAGAAATGTAAAGAAGAAAGAGTGTAAAAAGAAATGTAAAGAAAAAGAGCGTAAAACGGAATTCGTAATGGAAGATCAAAGAAAAATTGAATTGAATATTAAGGCATATGTATTAGCATGTTCGGGCTCAATGAAAATAGAAATAGATGATAAAAATGAGTGTAAAATGAATGTAGGCATAAATGATAAGCATAGACTAAATCTGTACGTATTATTGAATGAATGTTGTCTGAATCGCAGTCGTCCCGAGATTCCCGAAATGATTTGCGAAATTAAATTGGCACTTAGTAACGAAAGACTTTTCCATTGCCCTCCTAGAGGATTGTCAGTTTTGAGAAAGACCAAGTACAAATAATATTAGACCAATTATTAGAACAGGGAATAACTAGGCCAAGCTGATCGAAGTTGTAGGCGAAAAATAGAAAAGGTCGTTCGAAAAGTGTTCAGCCATACTGTCGTATTCGGATGGTATGATCATATTTACATCTTTTTGCGGTGCCTATGTAGATAATATAGCGTATCAGACCTGATCGAATGATCTGCCCGAAAAAGCTTCTTCTCAGTACACAGAAATAATTGCGTTACACACATTACCAACACACACAATCTTGTTACAATTTCGCCCCAAATGCATTATGCAAATATTGTTAGCAGGCACTCAATTGAAGTGTGTCAAGCAATAAATATATCGAAGTACACAACAAGGTCTTATTTTTTCAATTCCTGACCCCACTTCTACAGTTTTCAGAAGTGGGATAGTATTCCCGTTATTATACCTTGCGTTGAAACGTGTGCAATCATTCTTTTAACAAAAAATAGAATTTGAGTGGAAACGTTTTTGTTGAAGTACCTTTTATTAAATAATCACATTATGCCGAAAGAATGGGAAGATTTTTTTAATACGCATTGAGGAGGCGGTAGTAGCACTTTCGAAAAAAGATCTTCAAGAAATCATAAGCAACAATTCCGAAACCAACGAATCTTCATTAGAAATGGACGAGCTATCCGACGAGGTGAATGAATCACAAGGTGAAGAAGAGCATGCGCTTGATGAGGATATCGAATCTAAAAAAGATCTGCCAAAAGAAGGAGTTAATGAAACTTCAGAAACAATTACTAGAATTGCAAATTATGGAAGATAAGCTGAGTGCCATTCCGTCCATAAACTACAATTTCAGAGATATCCAGGATTCTGTTGCAGCGTTCAGCGGTGCTGACAACTTTCCGATTCTGCGTTGGATAGAACAGTTCGAGGAGTGCTCCGCGATTGTTGGTATGGACAAGAAGACCAAGTTTATCTGTGGGAAAAGGCTTCTGACAGGTACGGCTAAATTTGTTTAAGAACTATTAACCCTAAAGTTTGGCTGGAGTTAGAAATTAATTTAATAAATGAGTTCCAAAAAGTGTTCACAAAAGGCGACATTTATGAAAGCCTTCGCAATCCAAGGACACTAAGAGAAGAATCCATGCAACAGTATGTTTTGTCCATGCAGGAGTTAGCTTCTAATGGAAACATTGAAGAAGAGGATGTTATTCAATTTATTATAATATATTTCTGATGCTGAAATTAATAAAAACATTCTTATAATATGCGAATAATATTGGTGAGCTAAAATTAGCGTTGAGAAAATATGAGAAATAAAAAATCAATAGTCGAGAAAGTTATGAGTATAGACTCGAAAAGCCTACATCATCGCATTCTGTTAGTCGTACCAAGTCATATGTACAACCGAAGAAAAGAGATACTAACACCGTTCCATTGCATAATCGAGAGGCAACAACACTTATGAATCCTATCAAGAAAACAATCACTTGTTTTCAGTGTGGCGAAGAGGGCCAAATGTTAAAAAAAAGTACAGTAATGATTCTTCAGCCATTAACCAGTAGTGATGATCGACGAGATGACAAATGCATGTAGCCTGCCGTTCAAGAAAAATACACAAATCCGCCGTTAAACGATTTTGAAGTGAGGATAACATACATCAGTGACCACATGATCAGTTCAAAAACCCTTTTCACCTTGATTGACTCCGGAAGCCCAGTCAGTTTTGCCAAGAACAATTTGTACCATCGGCATTAATAACGAAACAAATGCTGAAAGATCTCAATAACTGTGGTGTGAATAGCAGCCCTTGAATATTTTGCAGCCCTGAATATTTTGGGAAGTATTAAAACCAATGTTAAGTATAAAGATATGATTATAACCTTAAATATATTGATTGTTGACAATTGTTCTATGACTTACCCTATTATCCTAGGAAGGGACTTTATTGGGAAGATTGGCTTGGTGTTACAAAAACCTGTTCTGGAAATTAAAATAATCAAGACAAATCAAGATCAACCTGGCGACAATCATCATCCCTCAACTTCCACCTCTTCATTTACCGACGATGATAAAGAAGACCATTTCATAAATCAATTGTCCAACATCGACGTGAGTGATAAAAACAGTGATTTAAGCCTTAATAAGATGATATCTCCAGTTGTTAGGAAAAACGTAGTAGATGTAATTAGACCTGTATGTTACAATTCAAATAAAAGCGTATTTAAGCTGTGTAGTGATTTGAAAATGAGAATTATTTTACCTAAAGAGACCCCATTCAATTGTCCTCCAAGAAGAATCCCATACGCACACAAATTAGCTTTGCAACGCGTGTTATATGATTTAGTCAATAAAAGTGTTTTTCGCGAATAGCAATCTGAATTTGTATCACCTATTGTTTATGTTCAAAAGAAAAACAAAGAGCTAAGGTTCTGTGTTGATTATAGAGAACTTAATAAATTAACGTTGCGTGATAATTATCCGTTACCTCTAATAGAGGATCATCTTGATCGTCTCTAGGGTAAACAATACTTTACGACTCTAGATCTGCGAAATGGTTTCCATCACGTAGCAGTTGCTGAGGATTCTATATAGTACACATCTTTTGTAACACCTCTGGGTCAGTTTGAGTACCTCTGGGTCAGTTTGAGTAACTGCTTGGGCTATTTAATAAACGAAGATGGCCTTAGACCGAATCCAAGTAATCTCAGTGCAATCAGAGCTTTTGCAATTCCTTCCTGAGCGAAAGATGTTCATAGTTTTGTTGGTTTATGCTCATATTTTGGAAAATTCATTAAGAATTTAGCTTTTATAGCTAAACTCTTATACGGTCTATTTAAGAAAGACTCACCGTTTACATTTGGGCCACGGGATGTAGAATCGTTTGAGCTTTTGAAGAAAAAAACAAATAGAATCTCCAGTCCTCTTTCTATATAGCTCACATATATAGCTCACAGTACGGGCTTCGGAACAATTTTATTACAAAAGCAAAGCGATGACAAATTTCACCCTATTTTCTATTTTTCGAAACGGGTGTCAGAACCTGAAAGTAGATACCATAGTTATGTGCTTGAAATGCTTTCTATTACATACGCGTTAAGAAGATTTAAGATATACTTAATTGGAATTCATCTCAAAATCGTAACCGATTGTCAAGCGTTGACCCTAACGTTACAAACAAAGTCCATAAATCCGTGAATTTGACGATGGGTACTAGAACTTCAGAGTCTTGATTATACCATTGAACATCGAAAAGGTAACCGAATGAACCAAGTCGATGCACTAAGTCGTTCATTCAACATCATCCACATTACGGACGAATCCTTTCAGTTTGTGCTAACCAGTGGAGCAAGAGGCAGAAACAATGTACGGGTGCATGCCCGATTGACTGACTGCTTTTTGCACCGTATGGTTAGAAGGACTTTTTTACAAGCTCAATGGGCTAGGCATTAGTATATCACTGCTGCATCTTTTTGAACGATCTGATAAGTTCTCTTCCTCACGTAATTGCGTACGCCGACGACTTGATCGTGTAGAGATCTACTTTCGCGCAGGGTGACATCGACTCATTCATAAGAAGGTGCGATGACGAGATGAGGTCTTATACAAAAAGACAAACCTCTACGAGTGGACAATTTCCTGGTGAAGATGATTCGAGTCACAATGGTTTCTTCCGCACAGAAGCTTTTCTCCATTTAAACAATTACGGGCTGTTACAAGCCATAAATGCGGTATCGTTCATCTTTCACATCGCCCGTTCAACTGTGGATGGGCGACTCAACCACGGCCGTTCCGTCGCACAATGAGCTGAGGAGGGTCTCCTCCGGTTCAGTACAGTGGTATCGAGTAGGGATGAGCGGGATGTTGTAATGCAACATCGAAAGTTCTGGTGGCTGGGGAGCGAGGGACCTCTAGCGTCAAACCTGTTAGACCCGGGGTAGAAAGGGTAGTACAGATCCCCTTATGGGCGCAGCTGGGCACTGTCTTGCAGCTGATTACTTCAAAATCCATCAGCTGCAACATATGGTCGACTTCCATAGCTTAGTGTAGTTTTAAGATGTATATAAATTAAAAAACTATTTCAATTAATAATTAAAAACAACTTTTATTTGTTATCCTTCTCTTTTATACAACATTCCCATGCATATTTCCCTCGTATCATCTCAGCACCTGTGTTTATATTTGATAGACGATAACGATGTTGGTTTCGGTGGAAAGGTCCTATGTTTGTTTTTCGGACAACGTTTGTCCGATAGGTTGTGCAACCTTTGATGACACATTTTTATATGATGTTCTGTTTACCCAGGGAATCAGTGTGATAACTCCCCTCTTCCTTTAAGCAGCTTCGTATTGACACACAAGTTCTTAAATTCGTTTTACTCCTTGGTCCAGGATTCCATAATTTTTCGGGTTTCAATCTAGGGATTCCCTTTTTAAAAAAGATAATTACAAATGTTGTTATAAGGATTATTAGTTACATTAATCCTATAGTGGACATTAATCCAATATGATGGTGCTGCTAGTAACTTCAATCTGTAAGGATTCTAACAAGTTTATGTTCTTAAATTTTAATTGGTCATCAAGCGATTCAAGCTATTGCGCGATCTCATATTTGTCGATCGTGTATGACTTCAAATAGTTCTGAATCAAGCCTGTTGGGTTTTCGTACACTTTACCATCTACAATTGTATATATCCTTTTAGGATTACGTTATCTACGACGTGTTTCCCAGATAGAAGTATTGCACCGTCTTTGATTATTTCTAAGTTTAGATTTTTCTCTTTTATTTTGTTACAAATTGTTTTCTGATTACTAAGCAGTTCAGGCAAACTTGTCCGGCTCTCGCTAATTCACAAAATGTATGTCTAGTTCTTTTTTACATTTTTTTACATTTACGAACATATACTCTTACATTTGATGATTTCTTTACTTAACACTAATATTCCTAATATTCTTCTTGGCTTACTTCTAGCCCTACTTTCAAATAATTTACATTTTTCGTAAATGATAAGATATTTTTTATTGATTATCATTAATATTAAAAATTGCTGGATTTAAAATGTTTAATTTAGCTTTGTTCAGCAATAAATTCGTCTTTAACTGATTTAATGGCTTCAAATAATTTGTTACAAATGTATTATTGCATTATTGTTTGTAATAAGATTGTTAATTTTATCTCTACAGTTAGTTCATCATCATGATCTGGGGTCCTGCTATCCATTTCAAAATAGTCCCTATTGTTTCTATTGCTCGTTTAAAGCGTGATACCATGGGTTGATCTAAAAGAGTTTGTGTGATATTCAAATTATCGTCATGTCTGTTATATTTTGGTGAGTCAGAATGGCCTGTTTTGTAATATTCTCGTTCTAGTTGATGCTTAGTTTCGTCTATAAAATCTTGAATGTATGTTAAATTTGTCATATGAAAGATACTTGATGTATTTTCGTATAATAACACGCCCGGTTTCAATCAACATGTAGTTGTCTCGAGTGTAATCGACTAAAACGGTGGTAGCCACGAAGGTGATAGATAGTAGTATAAATGTGATGTTATTTCTGATGTATATTGTCTGAAATTAAAATATCAGATTATCTTTATGGACAATCTTACCATTTTGAAGTTCTACCTTATTACCTAAATCTTTATTTACCTTCTGCGGTTTATATTTTGGTTGTAATTTACCGAATGTGCACCTGTAAGTCAGTTTTGACTTCTCTCTTAATTTTCTTATTATGTGTATCTAACAGTTTGTCCTGTGCAATTGCTAATTTGAGAGGAAGTTCCTTATGAAATGTTTTGTTAAATAATATCTCGGCGGGTTTCTTTTCAGTTACAGTGTATAGTTTTGTTGTATTCCATGGCTGCTCTAATAAATATTTCAGCTCGTCCTAGTAGAAAAAAGTTTAAAAAACATCTAGCAATTTCTTGCAATATGCTGTGAACGCGTTCCACTTGACCGTTGGTAGTGCTATGTTGTACTGGAGTGTAATAAATTGCTATATTGGATCTTTGCATTAATGTCATAGAGGAAGCTGAAGTGAATGTTGCCTCTTGGTCACAAATCAAACGTTTACATTCGGGAAAGTTCTGTAAAATTTCGAAAACTTTATCTGGCATATCTTGGCGGTTATCCAATATTTTGATTACCAAGAACTTAGAGTATGCATCTAAGCAAGTTAGAATTATGTTCTTTTTCAGCGTGCATAATATCGATGTGTAAGCACTCCCCCTCTTTTACGGGAATTGGAGCCTCGACAAATGGTTGTTTGTTGGTCTGTCATACTTACTGACATTACATATCTCGCAATTTCGAGCTAATTGCTTGAATTCGTCTGACATTCCAGGCCAATAATACTTATCCAGTACTTGCTTCATGTTCTCACGAAAGTTTCTGTGAGGCCTAGTATGCGTAACTTTGATAATTGATACCAGGTCGTCTTTATTCATAATGTCATTAGCAAAATACTTCGCCTGTATACAGTTATTGTTAAAATGTTCCTTTAATGTTGTTTTGATTTCGTATATAGTTTCTGGAGTAGCAAATATGGCTACTATTCCTTCTTTAATATAGTAATATTATGTTTTGCTGTAGAAGGAAATGGATTAAAATGTTCGTGTATAGTTTCAAAACTTTTTGCTATTATAATTTGTTGATTATATTGGTGAACTGGGCGTTCTATTAGCTCTATCTGATATTCGCACTGCTTTCCGCAGAATGTTTTATAGCTAAAGAGGATTAGTCGCAAATTTGGTTAAGGTTTTGTCTGGATAGAGCTTCAGAAACTACGTTTGTAGCTCCATTTTTATAAACCATTCTAGGTGCATGTTCCTCAATTAATGCATGCCATTTTTTATTTTAATTTTAACGTTTGGGTTTCTTGGTTAAAATGCGAACGTTAGGGGTTCGTGATCTGTATGGATCTCTAATTTAGGTACTCCATATAAGTAATTTCATAAATTCTGTAAAGCGAAAACAAAGGTTGCCTGTTTGCAATCAGCAGCAACAGCTTCGAATCGTTGTCATTGGACACAGAAGATGAAGTGGAGCGAGTACTTCGTTCCAAAGAAACGCTCCGAGCTCTGGACCACCAACAAAAGCGCCAACAAGAGCCAGCTTCGCAAAAGAAGCAGACAGCTCTTGAAAAACAGCAACAAAAAGCAGCCCAGCAACAAAAGCGGCTATCAGCTCAGCAACAACAACAGACAACAATTCAGCAGCTGCCAGCAGCACAGCAGCCGCCAGAAGCACAGCAGCCGCCAGCAGCACAGCAGCACAGCAGCGCAACAGCATCAACAGCCAGCAACACAACAGAAGCAGAAGCAGCAGCACAGGACAGTAGACCAGCAACAGCAACAACAACATCCAGCAGTTCATCAGCAACAGCAGCGGCCACAAAAAAAGGAGAAGGTGCCACCCATAAATCTCTACAAGCCAGACGTAGAGCAAACCGCTAAGGTATGTAAGGAGGCCGTAGGTAGTGGCAATTTTATTATTAAAAAAAATAAAGGTTACGAAAAGTACTCAATCCACTGCAAGTCTCTTAAAGATCCCCGCGCCAGTCGAAGTGGATAGGGTCTTCCAAATGCTCAAAGAGCAAGTGTGTGACGGTGTCGAGATCGTCGGGGTCAAGCCCTTCACCACATCTAAGACAAGGAGAGAAGGGCGGAAATTACCCATTTACATTGTTCAGCTGTCACCCACAAGCAAAACAGACAATCTAAAGAAAATCAAGTCCTTAGATTATCTGGTAAAGTATAAGAAGGCGCGACGGCATTCTGCAATGCGTTCGCTGCCAAAGGTTTGGGCACGCCGCGTCGAGCTCCCAAACGCAGCCTCGATGTGTTAAGTGCAGTGATAACCACAAGGCGGAGGCGCTCCTGCAGAACCCAGCACGTCACCAGTCCTGATTGCTGCGCAAACGGAGAGTACTTACAGGATCCTTGCAGTAAATGCAAATTCATTGATAAGGATCCCGCGAAAAAACGAGCTCTATAGATTGTTGGACGATCAAAGCCCAGAGCTAATTCTGATTAGCGAAACCAAGCTAACCCAGAGAGCACATTGGAGCACAGTAATTATAATGTTATTATAAGAGACCGGCCCAACTCCAATGGTGGAGGCGGTGTTGCAATCTTCATTAAAAATAACATTAAACACAAAGTAGTGTATAGCAGTGAAGTTCGACGGTTTCAGGAGCATCAGGACTGCATCGTGTGCATTTCTCTCCGCAGTGGAAAGAAGCTGTATGCGGTGTCAGTCTACTCCTCCGGCTCCCCTAGTTCCAGAACGACTATATCAGAGCTCGATTCACTCTTTCGATGTCTAAGACTGGACTCGGAGGAGAACTATTTCATTTTGGCCGGGGACTTAAATGCCCGACACGGATATTGGGGAAACATAGTCTCCAATTATAGAGGGGACCAGCTTTACAACTGGTATTGCTTACACAGTGTCGAATACAGACTCGATTTGAAAGCAACAGAGATCTCGTCATACCCCAGAAGCGGTTCTTATCTGGATCTCCTGCTATTTGACGCATGACTGCAGCTGACAGACACAAACGCACAAACGGTAAACTGTTTGAATACCTTCGTGTATCTCAGTGACCATTGCGGACTCATTGCCGAAATCACGCTTCTCCAGGCAAATGATGAGAGCAGTCTCCTCGAATGCGCTCCACATACCGTCCAATAGAAACTTGTCAAACGAGGAGATTGACATGTATCTTATACAATTGGACGATACAATAAAACGAACAATGGACAGTACGATACCACGGTATACACGCACAAACAAACTTGTACCGCAATGCGACAATAGACCACTACATCAACGGAAAAGTAGACTCCTGTCAAGATTAAGAATCTTGTACAGGCGGTTTACTGACAGACGAGATGAGGAAATTAGGACACTGAAATAGATCATCAAAAACATACAAATATTAATTGTCCAGAAATACAGAATTTCTGTTAACTTGCATTGGAATAAAAAGATTCGGGCTGTAAGATCCAACAACCCGAGCATGTTTCCGAAATAAATAAAATCTTTCGCAGTAAGCATAGCGATCTTCCGTGTCTTAAGCTCCACAGAACGACGGACAACGAACAAATACTGACTACAGCAGCTATTGATCCAAACAACGCCGTACTCGACGATAACTTCTTTGTGGTCGAAGACCCGCACGAAAAAATGGAGGTACTAGGCGCGGTCTTTCAGGAAGTGTATAAGGTGAATGTGAGTATTCGCCCAAACCACGACCTGGAGAACTGCATACAATCTAGCAACTCGCAACTTCGAGAAGACATGCAACAATGGCGATCTGAGAACATCGGCTTTGTCGTGTTCAATGAAGATAACATGGCAGATAATGTCATCGCCGACGAAGGGGTTCATCCCCCGTTCATAGCGAAGACAGAGCTCCTAGCGGTCTTCGAATCACTTAAGAAGAAAAAGTCGGTTGGAATCGACGGGATCTCGAATATTGTGCTAAGACATCTCCCCCTAGATGTGGTTTATATGTACACTATCCTGTTTAACAATGCTCTGAATAATGCACATTATCCCGAGCGTTGGAAAACTGCGATTGTGCAACCCATATCCAAGTGAGGTAAAGATTCTTCGAATCCGTGCAACCTCCGGTCAATTAGTCTCCTTCCGAACATCAGCAAGGTATTCGAGAAGGTGATAAATAGTGCTTGAACCAACTGGACAGAGGACAAACATATTATTCCGGATAACCAATTCGGTATCAAAGCGGGGCATGACACTATTCATGCCGCGTCGAAACTGGTGTCGGATATCCAATAGAACAAGAGCCAGAAACAATGTACGGGTGCCTGCCTGATTGACCTGGAGAAGGCCTTCGACACCGTATGGTTAGAAGGACTTTTTTACAAGCTCAATGGGCTAGGCATTAGTAAACCACTGCTGTACCTACTGTGTAACATGCTTACTGGTAGAAGGTTCGTCGTCAAGAATGGCAATGTGACCTCTGCAGGTATATTTGAAGTAAAAAATGGTCTCCAACAGGGTGCCGTTAATTCGCCGATCCTGTTCAACATTTTCTTGAGCGATCTGATAAGTTCTCTTCCTCACGTAATTGCGTACGCCGACGACTTGATCGTGTACAGATCAGGTAAAAAGATCGAGGACATCACTACTCTCGCGCAGGGTGACTTCGACTCATTCATGAGAAGTTGCGATGACTGGAAGTTGAATATCAACTTTCAGAAGTCGGAAACCATACTGTTCCGGACCCCGTTGTATAAGGCTTCGGCGGATACAAAAAAGAATTGGCGAAAGTTCTCAATTGTTGGGCATCACGGGCAACCACAGGCTGGATCAATATCTATATTTTAACAAACATGTAGATGCTCCTCTAGCCCGAGCCCGAGGCGCTTTTGCTCTTACAAAGAGACTGTTTTATAACAGCCAACTCGATGCGAGGGTGAAGGTAATCTGCTAGATGGCCCTCATCCGGCCAATGCTCACCTATGGCTGTCCCGTGTGGTTCAACGTGAGTGCAAGCTTGATGGAAAAGATTCGGTTGTTTGAGAGGGCTTGTCTTAGGGCTTGCCTTCGCCTTTACAGAACACCAGAGTCCCAGTACAAAAAATTCTACTCCAATGAGGTTTTATACAACAGGGCGAACCTGTTACGAGTGGACAATTTCCTGTTGAAATTGATTCGAGGCCACACTTCCAGAGCGATGAACTCTGTTAATAACTTGATCTCTGGGGCTTACTACCCCAATCCTCAGTACCACGAGAGGGTACGTTATAATGGCTTCGTCCCCCCAGAAGCTTTCCTCCATTTTGATAAGCACGGTCTGATTCAAAATGAAAATGCGGTACCGCTCCTCTTCCACATCGCCCGTTCAACTGTGGATGGGCGACTCAACCACTACCGTTCCGTCGCACAACGAGCTGAGGAAGGTCTCCTCCGCTTCAGTACGGCGGTATCTAAGCGGGATGTTCTGGATGTTGCAATGCAGCATCGAAAATTCTGGTGGCTGGGTAGAGAGGGAACTCCATCGTCGAACCCTTTAGACCCGGGGTAGTAGGGGTAGTACCGGTAGTCGGTCACCGTCTTGCAGCGGTAGGTGGTACTCTATCAGCGGCAGCCTATGGCCGACTTACGTAGCTTAGGGTAGTTTTTAAGGTAGTCGTAAGTTGTATAAAATTGACAAAAAAAAATAAATATATATAAAAAGCAAAAAAAAAAAAATTATGTATATATATATATATATATATAGATATACACATCTGTACACTGATGTGTACCGATGTGTATGCAAATGTAAATATTAAAAGGCCATACATATATATATACAAGCATATATTTTAATATAGTATGATTAGTCTAAGGTAGTTAAGTTATTTTAAGGTAGCATGTAAGTTTAAAATAAATACAGTTCTGATATTAAGTTTTTTTTACAATTTTCTTAATCTTAATTTGTTCATGCTAATTTACTTTTATTTAATCATGTAGGTTAAGTCGAAAGACATATTTTAAGATTTAGTTTAGCTTAGAGCGCCCGCCGAGGGCCAGTAAGTTAGAAATATAAATATAAACATTGTTCGTCCAACTAGTTTTAAGCATTTTTATAAGTATTTATAAGTATATAAGTCTGTTATGAATTATAGAAATAAAAAAAAATGAATTTGAGAAAAAAAAAAAAAGGATGGAAACGCTACTGGTTCCTCTGCTGTGTGTTTGCGTGTCCTTGGCTTGTTTTGACAGTATTTGTGGTTACTTCTTTCTCTAACCGATGATCTGGTGGATTTGTTGTATTGCTGTATTCTGCGCAGCTTGTTCTCCAGTTGTATGTCTCACTGAGAACTGCTTGATAGTCGCTAACTCGTGTATTCAACTCCCGGTGTTGAATTCGCTGACTCTCTTCCGCAGCGTTTGCCTGTGGTGATAAAGATTTTAAATATGGGCTGGTAGGTGACTATACCTTTCTGTGTTTGTCCTCAACCTCGATCGACCTCCACATTAGTGAAGTTTCGTGTTATTGGTGGTATGCGAATGTTCTCCAGTATATCATCATAGTAGTTTGGCTACATCCATGCGTTAGCGTTTCGCAGGAATAGTTCCGCATCCCTGGTATGATGTTTAACAGGTTTGAACTAGCCAGGATTAAGTTGAGTCTCGCTGGGGAAGTAGGAAAAGTAGGCTGCGAAATCGTAATCCTATTGTTTCATTTTAATTCATTTTTATTTCAGTAATTCATAACGACTTAAGTAATAGACAAAAATGGTTAAAACTAGTTGGACGAACGGTGTTACTTTTTTTAACTTACTGGCGTTCGGTGGGCACTCTTGGCTAAACTTGATCTAAACTATGTCTTTCGACTTTAATTAACAATGCATATGTTTGTTTAAGAGTTAATAAATATAACTAAAAATGATGATTAAGAAAATTTTCAAAAAAACTTAATATCCGGATTGGTTTATACTAAAACTTATATGATACTTGCATTCTACCTTAAAATAGCTTAAACTAAACATACATATATATATTTATGTGTACAAAATGATATACGCACATTCATACGCACACAGCGTACACTTTTTTTTTGTATGTGCATATATACAATTGAATTCTACCCTAAGCTATGTATTTCGCCCATAGGTTGCGACTGATAGAGTTGCATCTAATCAGCTGCAAGACAAAGACTGATTCTACAGCCCGTTTTTAACCTGGGTTTAAATGGTTCGATGAGGGAGTTCCCTCACTCTCCCAGCCACCAAAACTTTCGATGTTGCATCCCGAACATCTCTCACATCCCGAACATCCCTAACCTTACTGAACCGCAGGAGACCCTCC
Source organism: Eristalis pertinax (assembly GCA_907269125.1). NCBI lineage: Eukaryota > Metazoa > Arthropoda > Insecta > Diptera > Syrphidae > Eristalis > Eristalis pertinax. The sequence goes on from OU026150.1 coordinate 14,005,147, forward strand.
TCAGCTAGTTCTGCGACGGAACGGTCGTGGTTGAGCCGCCCATCCACATTTGAACGGACGATGTGGAAGAGGAGCGGTACCGCATTTTTATTTTGTATCAGACCGCGCTTGTCCAAATGGAGAAAAGCTTCTGGGGACGAATCCACTGTGACGTACCCTTTCGTGGTATTGTGGTTTGCGGTAGTAAGCCCCCGAGATCAAGTTATTGCCCGAGTTCGCTCTGGCAGTACGACCTCGAAACTAGGAAATTGTCTTCTCATATCAGGCGCCCTGTTGTGCCTGTAGACCACATTGGAGTAAGATTTTTTGTACTGGGACTCTGGTGTTCTGTAAAGGCGAAGGCATATCGAAAGATACGCCCTCTCAAACACCCGAATCTTTTCCATCAACCTTGCAAGCTTACCAGGTTTGAGGTAGCCAGGAAGTAATCGAGTATCGATGGTCCTTGGGAAAATATACTTGGGCCTCGAAATCACGACCAGGGAGTGACTGTCCGCGTTCTCCTCTAGCCTCCGGCTTGACGATAGCTTTCCCATCTCGATCAGAATCAGTGTCCTGCCACATAAGGTGTCTTCACTGTAAACCGGTCTCTTTTATTTCAATTGTACTTGAAACACCAAAAAATTAGCACAGTCAGTGTTCCCGAAAATTACGTATCAGCAAGTTGATCACTTCCTTAATTTGCACTTCTATCCATTTTTCTGTAGTTACATCTTCTCGTGCTTAATGTTTTCCACAGCGAAATTGTGCTCTGCTCTCTGAAGGTGCCTGCTGATTCTGTGGAGCTCTTCTTCAAGAATATCCAAAATTTTTTTAGATAGGTATTTTTTTTCGCATAATATTGATGACATAAGTATTGTTACCGCTGTTACAGATTAGAGATATGATATTATAATATCTTTCTTCTATAATATTATACAAGTGATTATTCAAAATTGTGTTTTTCAAAATAATATGATCATACTTTGGATTAAAATACGAAAAAAACCTCCAATGTGAAAAAAAAAACGAAAACAAAAAAGTATATAAAGAATTTTAGTAAACACACAAGTTTTATAATAAGTAAGATAAATAATAAATAAATAAATAAATAAATAAAGAAATAAATAAATAAATATATAAATAAATAAATATATAAATAAATAAATATATAAATAAATAAATAAATAAATTTAACACAGTAACATTGAATAAACAATAGAGATTAAGTATCACTTAGAATATTAATAAGCGGGTTTTCTACAAGTAAAGCTACATCGTTCTTGGAATTTTAATTTCAGTTTCAGTATCCTATCAGGAATCAATTCAACATTCGCTTTTTTATGTATGTCTTTAGTTGAGTGATGCCAAGGCAAATTTAACATCATTTTAAGAAGTTTATTTTGAGATACTTGCAATCTTTTTATGTGACATTTTGAACAGTTACCCCATACTTGACACCCATATAGCATAATGGCTTGAAAAATCACCCTATAAATAATCATTTTATTTTTAAGTGAAAGTAACGATTTCCTATTTATAAATGGGTACAACATTTTTGTTGCTACCCCTACCTTTTTAATTGTTTTACTAATGTGATCATTAAAAGTAACGTACAGAGTTTTCCCAATTAATAGACAATCCATTTAACTGCAATTGCCTTGAAAGAAAAAAGCAGGGCTTTCTTTTTCGAGTGATAAAGATAGCCTGCGTCTTTTCCTCATTCAATTTGATGTTCCATTTGCTGAAATATTTTTCCACAATTTTTATCACATTTAAGAGATTGCTCTCAATATTGAGAGCTCATTCTAAGAATATCCAGTTTTGAAGTAAATTCAGCGGAAAATATTACCTGTATTTCATTTTGCTTTTGAAGGTTTTATACTGGAGTGTCTTTCCTGTGCCTGTTTTGAATAAGTGAGGACTTGGCTTATATTTATGCTGATTATTATATATGAAGATCATTGTCGTCGTTGTCGTTGAAGCCATACTTTTAACTTTCCTTTTAACTTCGTTTACCACAAGACTTTTTTTTCGCCTTCGATTTAAAATCAGCCCAAACCTTGAATCCAAATATACATAAACTTTATTTTCTGATTTTATTTATATAAAGAGAGTTTCAAACAAAATTCATACATATTTATTTTAGGGGAAACAGTCAATTTCCCATTCGGCGAACCGCAACTTAATACATAGCAACCTAATTTTTCATTTTCCTGAAACGATATAAATAAATGCCCATGAATAATCTTCAACACAGGCATATGAATAATTCTATCAATTTCAAATAAATTCCAATTGTCTTTATTTTAATTGTCACTATAGAGATCTCCTGATCCTTTAGGTTACTCAGTCTCACCTTACCACAGACCGGCATAACATAACGGACTTTCCCCAAAAAGAGATCAATCTATATCTTCGCCAGGCGACCACCACACACACCGTTGAGTTTCACACTCTCAGGGGAACAGGTGGATGTTAAACCAATGCTAGGTTTTGAAGCCAGATGACCACCACACAAGGCGTTGAGTTTCACACCCACAGGGGAACCGGTAGATGTTACAATAGTGCTAGATTTTGAAGCCAGGATACCATCTCACATGCCCTTGAGCCTCTCGCTCGCGGGGGAACTGATGGATGTTATACCAATGCAATAACTTGAACCAGGAGACCATTTCCGTCGAAATCGATCAGTAACAGATATATGACGGATGTTACAACAATGTTCAGGGAGAGCTGACAATTCCCCAAATATATAAATAGAATACATATTTATTTTGGGGACACTTCTTTTGACTATTGTATTCCAGTTTTTGTCTAGCGTACTCTACCTTAATATGATCTGATGCTTTGTTTTTCAAATTTCGCAGAGATCTTCAATCATGTTTGCAGTGCTAGTCATAATTTCATCCTTCAAAGGAATATCCGTACTAGATCGCGGATTTATTCCGAGAAAAAGCAATTCGCTTGGTGTCTTACCCGTACTTTTACTGACAATGTCGTAAATGAACTGCAGTACATTCAAATCCCATCGATCTTATTTCAGTGTAGAAAACATAAGTGCACTCAAAATTGATTTATTAAGATGTTCTACCTGTTGTTCTGCAAGCAAACTGTGAAATGCTTTGCCACAAAAAGCTGCCACGATCAGACACCACAATGTTGGATTTACAATACTATAAAAGGCAAATCTTTGAAGAATTCAATTACTACCTTGGGCTTAGTTGATTTTACTACTCTAAAAAAATTCAAATTTAGTGAATGCATCTCTAAGGGCCATAATATATAAATTTCCCAATTTAGCTTTTGGAAAAGGACCTAAATGATCCACATGCAGCATTCACATTCGCTCTTCAAGTTTAAGAATGGGGTGAAGGTATTTTCCGCGTTTGCATGCATTGCGCTTATTGAACAAGCGTCGTAATCAACATGTTAAATTCTTTGCAAGTACTTGCGCATATGCGTCTGTTGCGTCTTCTCCAAGACAAAATGAGCTGCGTGTACGACTTATCCCCTTTCGTACTACCCACTCCTCGCACTTGCGGGTAAACTCATATATGGTTTATTCATTAAAATGTCGTGAATTTCCTTGATCATCTGAATTTCCTGATCATTTGTAAATTGCCGATATAAAACCTAATCAGACTTTTTAATTTGCATTATATTCTCTTGGCAAGGATTTCTGGTGAGGGCATTAGCACGATGCATTCTGTCGCGTGGTATATGCTTCACGTCATTAGTAAAGTTCATAAACTGTAGCCACCATCTAGCTATACTGGGAAGAACGTGTTTTTTTTCCTTAGATGTCTTAATTGCATTGCAGTCAGTCACAACTGCAAATTGTATTCCCAAAAAAAACAACGATTTTTTTAACGTTTCGATCACTATGTCCGTTTTTTGTTTATTTGTCTTCCGGCTGCCTTGTCTCTCTGCTGAAATAAATTACCGAATGAAGTCGCCCATCTTACTGTTGCTGCATTTATATACCAGGTAAGCCTTGAGAACTGGCGTGGGTATTAACATAATACAAACTCAATTTTCCGTGCATTGCCAATCTACTGACTTTCGAAGAAAGTTATTTAATCGTTAAATTACTATGTGTGCATCATTTTTAACAAAATGCCGAAAATATCTCGTAAGCTTGAGAAGTTGTCTAATGTGATGCACTGTTGTAGGTGTAGGAAATGTTCAATTCCCTCAGTTTCATCTATTCCTGGTTGTACTATTCCGACCTCATACCATAGAAAACTAATATTTTGCACAAAAAACGCAGATGAACATATTAAGTGTACAAAGGCATTCTTGTTTATATATTGTACTTCAAGTGTAGTTCTAAGCATTACTAATAGTTCTTCGGGTGATCTGGTGTGTAACAATATGTCGTCTAGATAGACTGCGGATGTATCTAAATGTCTAACGATTATATTGTTCATTAGTCTCTAAATGACTCTAGGGCATTCCATAGCTTGAAGTACATCCGCTGAAACTCAAACTGTCCTTCTGGTGTTACGAAGGACGTTAAGCGTTTTGTCTTGTCTTACATGGGAATTTGTAACCGGATATCGAGACTTATACACCATTTGCTTCCCCTAATATTTTCAATTTTGTCATCTATTCTAGGCAGCGAATTAAGCTTTCTGTAATCAATAATTTTCTGAATGCGAATCGGACTCGCGCTAAAAAGTTCGTTAACATTTATAAAATACATTTTCGAAATTCGTCGAGAAGGTTCATAAGTTGTTCCTTCATGGCTTCTGGGATTTGTCCAGTTTTCAAGTCCAATGCTTTCATTGGTTCATACCCATAAACTTGCATTTGAGATATATGTATGTATGTTCTGAATCACCTTCACCTTGTACACGAGTAACAAACCATTAACATACCCTTGCAACGGTACGCATTTTTGTTCGTTTATCTCTACACCTAATTTGTTTTCTTTTCTTCTTTCTCATTCTCCTACTCTTCGTAAAATAATATAAAGAGAATATATAGTAAAACTACGAAAAATAGATCAAAAACAAATAAGCACGTACAAGAAAGTTGAATACATATCGAAATAGGCAAGTACTTACCAGTCGTTCACAGACCGTTGAACTGTTCGCATGTGTTTCGACTTCGGAGTATTAACAAATAATAATTAAAACAGTGAAATAGTGCTAGTGTCACTAGGATCCGCAACTAGAGCGTAGCCGAGTGCGTAGAACTTACAGCCGTGGACCAGAGGGGGCTGAGTTAGAGACCCAGTGTGGGCGGTGTGCTTTTTTTTCCGCCAATATCACAATTGCACTGGCAAAGTGAGTGATACAAATCATGGAGGAGAACGGGCAGTCCGCTCGCTTAGAAACGGACGGCAAGAACCAGCCGCCGGTGGCAGTAAAATTACGCCACCAACCAACTGTGCCCAAAGACGGCACAACGAAGAGGAGGAGGAAAAAGCAGACCTCCACCGGTTCAAAGCGACGTAGCAGTTACGCGTCAGCCGAAAATCCACAAGAGAAAGAGAGTCACGTCATCGAACGAGACGTCACACGAGGCCGATGCGGAAGACGATGCATATTCATATGTGTCAGACGGGAGGGAGGGGCGATTTGCAATAAGCAGTATCAGCTTTGAATCGATGTTCTCCGACACCGAAGAAGAGGCTGAGGCAATAATTCGCGCCAAAGAAGCGAAGGTCTCTGACCTGAAGGAGGAAACTCAGAAACTAATCGATGAGATTAGAAAGCTGAGAGAAACTAATCTCGCAAGGAGAACGAAGGAGGACGAGCAAAGGGTCTCACAACTCGGGCAACAACAAACACAGTTGCCCAATTCAAATCAGCAAAAGCAACAACAACAGCTCTCCAAAACTAAGAAGCTGCATCAAAAGCCAGCAGCTCAGCAACAACAAAAGAAGCCAAAGAAAGCTGCCCAACAACAACAGCAAGCCGCTACGCAACAACAGAAACAGCTGCATCATGCCAGCAGCCAGCAGTACATCAGCAAAAAAAGAAAGAAAAAATGCCACCAATCAATTTGTACAAGCCGGACGTCATTCAAACTGCACAGGTATGTAGGTCGGCAATAGGTAGTGGTCATTTTAGTATTAAAAAAAATAAAGGCTACGAAAAATACTCAATAAGCTGCAAGACAGTAGAGAATCATGAAGCTCTTAAGAGGTGTCTAAAGCGTTCGATGACGGAGTTCTTCTCCTTCACACCGAAAGGAGGAAAACTCCAGTCAAAATTACTAAAGATCGCTGCACCGCTCGAAGCGGATGAGATTTTCCAACTACTCAAAGAGCAAGTGTGTGACGGTCTCGAGTTCGTCGGGGTCAAGCCCTTCACCACAGTCAAGGCAAAAAGAGAAGGACGGAAATTACCGTTCTTCATCGTATAGCTTGCACCCAATAGCAAAGTAGATAAGCTAAATGAGCTGAAAACATTAGCGGACTACGATTGCGTCTGGGAAAACATAAGAAGGCGCGACGGCATTATCCAATGCGTTCGCTGCCAAAGGTTTGGGCACGCCGCGTCGAACTGCCAAATGCGGCCTCGATGCGTGAAGTGCAGTGAAAACCACAAGGCGGAGGAATGCCCGCTGGGGAAAGAGGGAGCAGCTGACAAAAGTAAGCTGAAGTGCGTACTCTGCGGAAACGCGGGGCACACCGCTAACTATCGGGGTTGCCCTAAGTTCCAAGAGCGGAAAGCAAAGACGGTTCTGCAGAAGCAGCCCCCAGTGAAAAATCCACTCGGGGCAGCTATAACCGTCACCCCTCAAGTGACTTACGCCCAAATGGCGTCTGGTCAGAGGAGCACGGGAAAGGAGCTACCGAAGGTAGTGCCGCAGCCTTCAGTGGCAAGAGCACACGATCCAACGCCCGATTGGAAATCCTCCATTGAAAGGCGTATGGATCGGTTAGAGGAGCAGGTAAGCCAAATTCTGGCGCTCCTGCAGAACCCAGCACGTCACCAGTCTTGATGGCTGCGCGGACGGAGAGCACATATAAGATCCTTGCAGTGAATGCAAATTCATTGATAGGGATCCCGCGAAAAAACGAGCTCTATAGATTGTTGGACGATCAAAGCCCAGAGCTAATTCTGATTAGCGAAATTAAGCTTACCCAGAGAGGCACATTGGAGCACAGTAATTATAATGTTATTAGAAGAGACCGACCCAACTCCAATGGTGGAGGCGGTGTTGCGATCTTCATTAAAAATAACATTAAACACAAAGTAGTGTATAGCAGTGAAGTTCGACGGTTTCAGGAGCATCAGGACTGCATCGTGTGCATTTCTCTCCGCAGTGGAAAGAAGCTGTATGCGGTGTCGGTCTACTCCTCCGGCTGCCCTAGTTCCAGAACGACTATATCAGAGCTCGATTCACTCTTTCGATGTCTAAGACTGGACTCGGAGGAGAACTATTTCATTTTGGCCGGGGACTTAAATGCCCGACATGGATATTGGGGAAACATAGTTTCCAATTATAGAGGGGACCAGCTTTACAACTGGTATTGCTTACACAGTGTCGAAAATAGACTCGATTTGAAAGCAACAGAGATCTCGTCCTACCCCAGAAGTGGCTCTTATCTGGATATCCTGCTGTTTGACGCACGACTGCAGCTGAAAAACACAAACTCACAAACTGTAAACTGTTTGAACACTTTCGTGTATCTCAGTGACCATTGCGGACTCAGTGCAGAAATCAAGATCCCCAACGATATTGCGGAATTAGGAGAGTTTGTTCAAACGTATACCTGCAATTACAGTAGGACACGCTGGACTCGCTTCTCCAGACAAATGACGAGAGCAGTTTCCTCAAATGCGCTCCACATACCGTCCAATAGAAACTTGTCAAACGAGGAGATTGACATGTATCTAATACAATTGGACGAGACAATAAAACGAACGATGGACAGTACGATACCACGGTATACGCGAACAAATAACGAAAACATGTACCGCAACGCGACTATTGACGCACTACATCAACGAAAAAGTAGACTCCTGTCAAGATTAAAAACCTTGTACAGACGGTTTACTGACAGACGAGATGAGGAAATTAGGACACTGAAATCGCTCATCAAAAACATTCAAACATTAATTGTTCACAACTACAGACTTTCTGTTAACATGCATTGGAACAATAAGATTCGGGCTGTAAGATCCAACAACCCGAGCATGTTCCCGCAAATAAACAAATTCTTTCGCAGTAAGCGTAGCGATCTTCCGTGTCTTAAGCTCCCCAGAACGACGGACAATGAACAAATACTGACTACAGCAGGTATTGATCCAGATAACGCGGTACTCGACGATAACTTCTTTGTGGTCGAAGACCCGCAAGAAAAAATGGAGGTACTAGGAGCGGTCTTTAAGGAAGTGTATAAGGTGAATGTGAGTATTCGCCCAAACCACGACCTGGAGAACTGCATACAATCTAGCAACTCGCAACTTCGAGAAGACATGCAACAATGGCGATCTGAGAACATCGGCTTTGTCGTGTTCAATGAAGATAACATGGCAGATAATGTCATCGCCGACGAAGGGGTTCATCCCCCGTTCATAGCGAAGACAGAGCTCCTAGCGGTCTTCGAATCACTTAAGAAGAAAAAGTCGGTTGGAATCGACGGGATCTCGAATATTGTGCTAAGACATCTCCCCCTAGATGTTTATATGTACACTATCCTGTTTAACAATGCTCTGAATAATGCACATTATCCGGAGCATTGGAAAACTGCGATTGTGCAACCCATATCCAAGCGAGGTAAAGATTCTTCGAATCCGTGCAACCTCCGGTCAATTAGTCTCCTTCCGAACATCAGCAAGGTATTCGAAAAGGTGATAAATAGTGCTCTGACCAACTGGACAGAGGACAAACATATTATTCCGGATAACCAATTCGGCTTCAAAGCAGGTCATGACACTATTCATGGCGCGTCGAAACTGGTGTCGGATATCCAATGGAACAAGAGCCAGAAACAATGTACGGGTGCCTGCCTGATTGACCTGAAGAAGGCCTTCGACACCGTATGGTTAGAAGGACTTTTTTACAAGCTCAATGGGCTAGGCATTAGTAAACCACTGCTGTACCTACTGTGTAACATGCTTACTGGTAGAAGGTTCGTCGTCAAGAATGGCAATGTGACCTCTGCAGGTATATTTGAAGTAAAAAATGGTCTCCAACAGGGTGCCGTTAATTCGCCGATCCTGTTCAACATTTTCTTGAGCGATCTGATAAGTTCTCTTCCTCACGTAATTGCGTACGCCGACGACTTGATCGTGTACAGATCAGGTAAAAAGATCGAGGACATCACTACTCTCGCGCAGGGTGACTTCGACTCATTCATGAGAAGTTGCGATGACTGGAAGTTGAATATCAACTTTCAGAAGTCGGAAACCATACTGTTCCGGACCCCGTTGTATAAGGCTTCGGCGGATACAAAAAAGAATTGGCGAAAGTTCTCAATTGTTGGGCATCGCGGGCAACCACTGGCGCAAAGGACTGTAGTCAGATCTGGCTAGATCATTATCTATATTTTAACAAACATGTAGATGCTCCTCTAGCCCGAGTCCGAGGCGCTTTCGCTCTTACAAAGAGACTGTTTTACAACAGCCAACTCAATGCGAGGGTGAATGTAATCTGCTACACCTATGGCCGTCCCGTGTGGTTCAACGTGAGTGCAAGCTTGATGGAAAAGATTCGGGTGTTTGAGAGGGCTTGTCTTAGGGCTTGCCTTCGGCTTTACAGAACACCAGAGTCCCAGTACAAAAACTTCTACTCCAATGAGATATTATACAACAGGGCGAACCTGATACGAGTAGACAATTTCCTGGTGAAATTGATTCGAGGCCATACTGCCAGAGCGATGAACTCGGCCAATAACCTGATCTCTGGGTCTTACTACCCCAATTCTCAGTACCATGGAAGGGTACGTCATAACGGCTTCGTCCCCCCCAGAAGCATTCCTCGATTTGGACAAACACAGTCTGATACAAACTGAAAATGCGGTACCGCTCCTCTTCCAAATCGCCCGTTCGACTGTGGATGGGCGACTCAACCACTACCGTTCCGTTCCGAGATGTTCGGGATCTTGCAATGCAACACCGAAAATTCTGGTGGCTGTGCAGTGAGGGAACTCCCTCATCGAACCCTTTAGACCCGGGTTAAAAACGGGCAGTGCATATCGGTATTTGTCTTGCAGCCGATTAAACGCATTTTATCACGCATTTATACACTTGTGTACTTATGTGTATACACATGTATATATATTAAGGACATATGCATATATATGTGCGTATATCATAATATACACATATATATATGTATGTTTGTGTAGTTTAAGGTAGTTTAAGTTATTTTAAGGTAGTAAGTTAGTTAGTATATAAGTTTTAGTAAAATCAGTTCTGATATTAAGGTTTTTCTAATTTTCTTAATCTTAAATTATAGTTAAATGTATTTACTTTTAAAAATGCATTGTTAGGTTAAGTCGAAAGACATAGTTTAAGATTAAGTTGAGCTTAGATTGCCCGCCTAGGGCCAGTAAGTCAATTTTAAGCATTTTTGTCTAGTATTTAAGTGTTTGTTATGAATTCAGCAAATAAAAATGAACTAAAATGAAAAATGAAACAAGTACTTATTTCTGCTGAATCTGTACAAACCAAAGAAAATTTATAATCTATAAGAGAAGTTGCCAGTGATGAGTCAGCCAAGTTTTTTATCCCACTTCTGAATTATAAAAAGAGATCCAAATAAAAATCATACAGCACACATTTTTTAAAAAATAGCTCTGTTTAGAATTGATTCCATTTGGCGAGCGGCAACTTATGACATGGCAATTTCCTTTTTCCTTTTCCTGAAACGAGGTTAATAAATGCCCATTACTCACAGTCTCACTTTACCACAGGCGTCCATAACATAACGGACTTACACCAAAAAGAGATCAATCTTTATCTTCGACAGGGCACCACCCCACACACCGTTTAGTTTCATACTCGCAGGGGAACCGGTGGGTCTTACACCAATGCTAGAGAGAAGCTAGGAGACCACCACACACCCTTGAACCTTTCGCTCGCGATGGAACTGATGGATGTTATACCAATGCAAAATCTCGAAAAATCTATGGATAATAGATATATGACGGATGTTACACCAATATTCAGTGCGAGCTCAGAATTCTCTAAATATATAAATATATCACATATTTATAGCACATACAAGTAATAATAATAATATAAAAAAGGAGAACCAATACATCTAAAAATAAAACATATTCAGCTAGTCAAACTCACCCTTCTAAATAGTCTTCTCTTTTTGCCTTTTAACTCACTGCCACAACTTCACTATTTCACGACTGTAAAGTAACTGAGGACAAGCAATTCCCTGATAAAAAAAACCTCTTTAGCCCTTTATACTACTACCCACTCTACTACTAACCTCTCCACTCATTTGTTTTATTTTCTGTTTTTAGTTCCTATTTACTTTTCTTGCTCATATTTATTTACCTTTTCCACGTTGCACCATATTTGGAAGGAGGTCCGCTGTTAAGCTACTGCGCAGCATCCCTCTAAAACCGATCAGTATCAACCCGGTGCAACCTCGGGATTTTCATCCATTAACCTGATCAGCATTTCTTTTTGCTCCTTATTTGTCCAATTAGAATGTGATTGTGACGTACAAAGTTAACATATAATTCATAATATAAAATTCCAACAAAAATGTCGGAACTTACATGTTTTGCAAATCTTATCGCCGGAAAAAACTGAAAGACAAGAAAATTACGTTTGATTCGAATGATTCGAATGTCAGAATAAGCTTAAAAATGAACTTTCGTACGAAATGGTGAACTTACGAATCCGTCGAATGTGAGATTACGAATCATTCGAATTCGTTTCACTTTCGAACGGAAGTGAAGTTCACAATAAGCCTGAGTCTCTTTTCACCTTCGTGGTTGATGCTTTCGCTTTATCCATTGCATCGAGTAGATGTCCCCGATGCACGAAATACAACTCTCGGATTTACTCGGACAAAATTTCTAACACAATGAAAAAATATGAGATTGGTGAATCTCTTAAAACACCAATTTCTGCTCCGCCTGTTGAGTAAGCAGAAATGATCAGCCACAACGCTGTTGAGCATCTGACGGCCAGAACATCTTCGGCCACCATCACCACTGATCAGTCAGGTGCATCAGCTGACAAGGACGGACTCTTAAGGGCACGACCCTTGTCTGCTGATACTACAAATGGGGAGTCAACAGCCAACTCTGACACCTATTCGTCCACTCTCACGGACACGTGCAGCGTTGCCACAAATAAATCGGGGTGTTCCTCCATTGGGTGGAAGCTCGATGACCTGCACGTAGTCCCTGGCGTGCAGGTCACGTAGTCCCTCGCGAATTCATTAAATTGAATTCTGCCGAAAAAAGACGTTACAAAACCATTGGCGGAGGCAAATCAAGAGAAAATTCCCTAACTTTTGCCGCTATAGACGTCTCTATCGAACTGAGGAACATAGGCCTGTGGCCGCATTTTACAGGTTCGAACCACAAGACGGGATGTCTCGTTTTCATTTGTTCAGACAGTGCTACTGCTGAATGGATGAGAAACAACTTTGAGGTAATCAAAGGCAAAAAGTAGACTGAGCGTGACACTAGTGGAGATGGATTTTTCCGGAAATCCCACATTGTCGGAGGGTTCTTTGCAAAGAGCCTAGAACTCCCCAACACAAAAATGTTGGCTTCTGTTGAAGCACAAAATGAAGGCCTGAAGACAACTGCATGAAAGGTGATACAAATGGTTACCGAAGGAGCACTCCTCCATCATGTGCTCGCTCTAGATGACGCCTCCATTAAGGTACTCAGCAACCTGCACAACAAGGTTTGCTATCGATTCGATCAGGTCAGACTGATCATTAATGCTACCAAAAAAGCGAACTCGTTTAATGCACCAACTCCTGTGATGAACCCACCACCTTCCACCCCCACCTGCAGAGCCATTGGAAATGCTAGTGGTAGCAGTACCACGAAGGTGGTTGCAACCACCTATAATCCCGCCAACGTGACCTGTGCCACTTGCAGCGCCATTGGGCATGCTAGTGGTAGGGACAACACGAAGGTGGTGACGACTACCAAAAAACCTACCACTGTGACCGGCCCCACCTGCAGCGCCATTGGGCATGCTAGTGGCAGCAGCTACACGAAGGTGGGTACGACTACCAAAAAAGCCGGCAACGTGGCCGACGCTTCGAGCACTAACAGCAGTGCCAGAGGGCCTAAAGCTCGCAGCAAAGAGTCTGTTGGGAACACATCAGTAAACCATCCCAACCAGACTGCTTGCCACAAAGTGAAGGGAATAAAAAAGGCTCAACTAATGCTTCAAGCTCGACCCTCTCAGGAGGACATATGACCACCATGAAGGTGCTCCTAAGGGCGTGTTCGCCAGCCCTAGTAATAGGTTCGCCGAAGAAAATATAACCCTGGGTCTCATCCAAGAACCCTGGGTTAGAAGTGGACATATAAGAGGTCTACGGAATGAGACAAGTAATTTAATTTACAAGTGTGGTGAACCTGCGCCTAGAGTGGCCTGCTTCATTAAAAGTAATAATAACTTTCTTCCCATCCCAGAATTCATAACAAGAGACCTGGTCGCACTACTCCTGGAAGTCCCTACAGAAAGGGATGTGCCCCTCGGCGTATTTCCCTGACGACAACAACTACGACATTCCACCTTGTATTCCTATCCACTTAATTCCTATCAGGGCCGCTCTGCTGATTCCATCAAGCCACTTGCACTATTTTACTTAGTATTTACTTTTTATGAAATTATTAATTATAAATAAAAAATAAGTCTCTGCTTTTTTTGGGATTCGAACCCAGCACCGCGTCGTCACGGGCGATGATACTAGGCTGTGGAGTTCTTATAAATTTCGCTTTATTCTGCGCACATGTAATAAACACTCTTCGCTTTAGCCGGAACACGTCTGCTCTTGCTGGAGGTCTGTGAACGACTGCCTGTACATTGGTTGATCCAGACATGGCGTCAGCAAAAAAAGTGGGAATAATTGTGCGAGATGCTCATAAATCTTCTTTGTGCTTTTAGAACTAATTTGGTGGTAACAGATACAATTCATAACAAACTTATATACCAGACAAAAATGCTTAAAACTAGTTGGACGAACAGTGTTTATATTTACATTTTTAACTCACTGGCCCTAGTCGGGCACTCTAATCTAGACTAAATCTTAAAATATGTCTTTCGACTTAACCTACATGATTAAATAAAAGTAAATTAGCATGAACAAATTCGGATTAAGAAAATTGCACAAAAAAAACTTAATATTGTAACTGTATTTAATTTAAACTAACATGCTACCTTAAAATAACTTAAAACTTCCTTAAACTAATCAGTTGGCTGTTGTAAAACAGTCTCTTTGTAAGAGCGAAAGCGCCTCGGGCTCGGGCTAGAGCAGCATCTACATGTTTGTTAAAATATAGATAATGATCTACCCAGATCCCCAGGTATCTGACTACAGTAATTTGCGCCAGTGGTTGCCCGTGTAGCCCAACAATTGAGAATTTTCGGTAATTCTTTTTCGTATCCGCCGAAGCCTTATACAACGGGGTCCTGAACAGTATGGTTTCCGACTTCTGAAAGTTGATATTCAACTTCCAGTCATCGCAACTTCTCATGAATGAGTCGAAGTCACCCTGCGCGAGAGTGGTGATGTCCTCCATCTTTTTACCTGATCTGTACGCGATCAGGTCATCGGCGTACGCAATTACGTGAGGAAGAGAACTTATCAGATCGCTCAAGAAAATGTTGAACAGGATCGGCGAATTAACGGCACCCTGTGGGAGACCATTTTTTACTTCATTTTTCATTTTCAATTCATTTTTATTACTATAAATTTATAACATAACTTAAATACTAGACAAAAATGCTTAAAACTAGTTCAGCGAACAGTGTTACTACTTCTAACTTACTGGCCCTAGGCGGGCACTCAAAGCTAAACTTAATCTTAAAATATGTCTTACGACTTAACCTAACAATGAATATGCATGTGTTTAAAATGCATGACTTTACAATTAAAAATTAAGAAAACTTTAAAAAAAACTTAATAACTGAACAATTTTATTTTAAAACCTATATGCTAACTTAAATACTACCTTAAAATAACTTAAACTACCTTAAACTAAACATACATACATATATACATGTAGATATAATGCTATACACACATATATATATACCTATGTACTTAAACTATTTACAAGGTATACACATAAGTACACACAATTGTACAAATGTGTATACTGTGTTTTTTTTTTACATTTTTACAGCTTACAAACTAACTTAAAAACTTAAAAACTACCTAAGATACGTGGGTCGGCCATAGGTTGCAGCTGAACTAATCCGCTGCAAGACAGAGACCGACTGCGCCCCATAAGGGGATCTGTACTACCCTTTCTCTTTCTAACCTGGGTCTAAAGGGTTCGATGGGGGAGTTCCCTCACTGCACAGCCACCAGAATTTTCGGTGTTGCATTGCAACATCCCGAACATCTCGCCTTGATACCGATGTACTGAACCGGAGGAGACCCTCCTCAGCTCGTTGCGCGACGGAACGGTCGTGGTTGAGTCGCCCATCCACAGTCGAACGGGCGATGTGGAAGAGGAGCGGTACCGCATTTTCATTTTGTATCAGACCGTTTTTGTCCAAATCGAGGAATGCTTCTGGGGGGACGAAGCCGTTATGACGTACCCTTTCATGGTACTGAGAATTGGGGTAGTAAGCCCCAGAGATCAGGTTATTGGCCGAGTTCATCGCTCTGGCAGTATGGCCTCGAATCAATTTCACCAGGAAATTGTCTACTCGTATCAGGTTCGCCCTGTTGTATAATATCTCATTGGAGTAGAAGTTTTTGTACTGGGACTCTGGTGTTCTGTAAAGCCGAAGGCAAGCCCTAAGACAAGCCCTCTCAAACAACCGAATCTTTTCCATCAAGCTTGCACTCACGTTGAACCACCCGGGACAGCCATATGTGAGCATTGGCCGGATGAGGGCCATGTAGCAGATTACCTTCACCCTCGCATCGAGTTGGCTGTTGTAAAACAGTCTCTTTGTAAGAGCGAAAGCGCCTCAGGCTCGGGCTAGAGGAGCATCTACATCTTTGTTAAAATATAGATATTGATCCAGCCAGATCCCCAGGTATCTGAATGCAGTCCTTTGCGCCAGTGGTTGCCCGTGATGCCCAACAATTGAGAACTTTGGCCAATTCTTTTTAGGATCCGCCGAAGCCTTATACATCGGGGTCCGGAACAGTATGGTTTCCGACTTCTGAAAGTTTATATTCAACTTCCAGTCATCGCAACTTCTCATGAATGAGTCGAAGTCACCCTGCGCGAGATTAGTGATGTCCTCGATCTTTTTGCCTGATCTGTACACGATCAAGTACGCAATTACGTGAGGAAGAGAACTTATCAGATCGCTCAAGAAAATGTTGAACAGGATCGGCGAATTAACGGCACCCTGTTGGAGACCATTTTTTACTTTAAATATACCTGCAGTGGTCACATTGCCATTCTTGACGACGAACCTTCTACCAGTAAGCATGTTACACAATAGGTACAGCAGTGGTTTACTAATGCCTAGCCCATTGAGCTTGTAAAAAAGTCCTTCTAACCCTACGGTGTCGAAAGCCTTCTCCAGGTCAATC
Source organism: Eristalis pertinax (assembly GCA_907269125.1). Classification (NCBI taxonomy): domain Eukaryota; kingdom Metazoa; phylum Arthropoda; class Insecta; order Diptera; family Syrphidae; genus Eristalis; species Eristalis pertinax. The sequence goes on from OU026150.1 coordinate 14,021,818, forward strand.
AGGCAGGCACCCGTATATTGTTTCTGGCTCTTGTACCATTGGATATCCGACACCAGTTTCGACGCGGCATGAATAGTGTCATGCCCCGCTTTGAAACCGAATTGGTTATCCGGAATAATATGTTTGTCCTCTGTCCAGTTGGTCAGAGCTCTATTTATCACCTTCTCAAATACCTTGCTGATGTTCGGAGGGAGACTAATTGACCGGAGGTAGCATGGATTCGAAGAATCTTCACCTCGCTTGGATATGGGTTGCACAATCGCAGTTTTCCAATGCTCCGGATAATGTGCATTATTCAGAGCATTGTTAAACAGGATAGTGTACATATAAACCACATCTAGGGGGAGATGTCTTAGCACAATGTTCGAGATCCCGTCGATTCCAACTGACTTTTTCTTCTTAAGTGATTCGAAGACCACTTGGAGCTCTGTCTTCGTTATGAACGGGGGATGAACCCCTTCGTCGGCGATGACATTATCTGCCATGTTATCGTCATTGAACACGACAAAGCCGAAGTTCTCAGATCGCCATTGTTGCATGTCTTCTCGAAGTTGCGAGTTGCTAGATTGTATGCAGTTCTCCAGGTTGTGATTTGGGAGAAAACTCACATTCACCTTATACACTTCCTGAAAGACCGCGCCTAGTACCTCCATTTTTTCGTGCGGGTCTTCGACCACAAAGAAGTTATCGTCGAGTACGGCGTTATCTGGATCAATACCTGCTGTAGTCAGTATTTGTTCATTGTCCGTCGTTCTGGGGAGCTTAAGACACGGAAGATCGCTACGCTTACTGCGAAAGAATTTGTTTATTTGCGGGAACATGCTCGGGTTGTTGGATCTTACAGCCCGAATCTTATTGTTCCAATGCATGTTAACAGAAAGTCTGTAGTTGTGAACAATTAATGTTTGAATGTTTTTGATGAGCGATTTCAGTGTCCTAATTTCCTCATCTCGTCTGTCAGTAAACCGTCTGTACAAGGTTTTTAATCTTGACAGGAGTCTACTTTTTCGTTGATGTAGTGCGTCAATAGTCGCGTTGCGGTACATGTTTTCGTTATTTGTTCGCGTATACCGTGGTATCGTACTGTCCATCGTTCGTTTTATTGTCTCGTCCAATTGTATTAGATACATGTCAATCTCCTCGTTTGACAAGTTTCTATTGGACGGTATGTGGAGCGCATTTGAGGAAACTGCTCTCGTCATTTGTCTGGAGAAGCGAGTCCAGCGTGTCCTACTGTAATTGCAGGTATACGTTTGAACAAACTCTCCTAATTCCGCAATATCGTTGGGGATCTTGATTTCTGCACTGAGTCCGCAATGGTCACTGAGATACACGAAAGTGTTCAAACAGTTTACAGTTTGTGAGTTTGTGTTTTTCAGCTGCAGTCGTGCGTCAAACAGCAGGATATCCAGATAAGAGCCACTTCTGGGGTAGGACGAGATCTCTGTTGCTTTCAAATCGAGTCTATTTTCGACACTGTGTAAGCAATACCAGTTGTAAAGCTGGTCCCCTCTATAATTGGAAACTATGTTTCCCCAATATCCATGTCGGGCATTTAAGTCCCCGGCCAAAATGAAATAGTTCTCCTCCGAGTCCAGTCTTAGACATCGAAAGAGTGAATCGAGCTCTGATATAGTCGTTCTGGAACTAGGGCAGCCGGAGGAGTAGACCGACACCGCATACAGCTTCTTTCCACTGCGGAGAGAAATGCACACGATGCAGTCCTGATGCTCCTGAAACCGTCGAACTTCACTGCTATACACTACTTTGTGTTTAATGTTATTTTTAATGAAGATCGCAACACCGCCTCCACCATTGGAGTTGGGTCGGTCTCTTCTAATAACATTATAATTACTGTGCTCCAATGTGCCTCTCTGGGTAAGCTTAATTTCGCTAATCAGAATTAGCTCTGGGCTTTGATCGTCCAACAATCTATAGAGCTCGTTTTTTCGCGGGATCCCTATCAATGAATTTGCATTCACTGCAAGGATCTTATATGTGCTCTCCGTCCGCGCAGCCATCAAGACTGGTGACGTGCTGGGTTCTGCAGGAGCGCCAGAATTTGGCTTACCTGCTCCTCTAACCGATCCATACGCCTTTCAATGGAGGATTTCCAATCGGGCGTTGGATCGTGTGCTCTTGCCACTGAAGGCTGCGGCACTACCTTCGGTAGCTCCTTTCCCGTGCTCCTCTGACCAGACGCCATTTGGGCGTAAGTCACTTGAGGGGTGACGGTTATAGCTGCCCCGAGTGGATTTTTCACTGGGGGCTGCTTCTGCAGAACCGTCTTTGCTTTCCGCTCTTGGAACTTAGGGCAACCCCGATAGTTAGCGGTGTGCCCCGCGTTTCCGCAGAGTACGCACTTCAGCTTACTTTTGTCAGCTGCTCCCTCTTTCCCCAGCGGGCATTCCTCCGCCTTGTGGTTTTCACTGCACTTCACGCATCGAGGCCGCATTTGGCAGTTCGACGCGGCGTGCCCAAACCTTTGGCAGCGAACGCATTGGATAATGCCGTCGCGCCTTCTTATGTTTTCCCAGACGCAATCGTAGTCCGCTAATGTTTTCAGCTCATTTAGCTTATCTACTTTGCTATTGGGTGCAAGCTATACGATGAAGAACGGTAATTTCCGTCCTTCTCTTTTTGCCTTGACTGTGGTGAAGGGCTTGACCCCGACGAACTCGAGACCGTCACACACTTGCTCTTTGAGTAGTTGGAAAATCTCATCCGCTTCGAGCGGTGCAGCGATCTTTAGTAATTTTGACTGGAGTTTTCCTCCTTTCGGTGTGAAGGAGAAGAACTCCGTCATCGAACGCTTTAGACACCTCTTAAGAGCTTCATGATTCTCTACTGTCTTGCAGCTTATTGAGTATTTTTCGTAGCCTTTATTTTTTTTAATACTAAAATGACCACTACCTATTGCCGACCTACATACCTGTGCAGTTTGAATGACGTCCGGCTTGTACAAATTGATTGGTGGCATTTTTTCTTTCTTTTTTTGCTGATGTACTGCTGGCTGCTGGCATGATGCAGCTGTTTCTGTTGTTGCGTAGCGGCTTGCTGTTGTTGTTGGGCAGCTTTCTTTGGCTTCTTTTGTTGTTGCTGAGCTGCTGGCTTTTGATGCAGCTTCTTAGTTTTGGAGAGCTGTTGTTGTTGCTTTTGCTGATTTGAATTGGGCAACTGTGTTTGTTGTTGCCCGAGTTGTGAGACCCTTTGCTCGTCCTCCTTCGTTCTCCTTGCGAGATTAGTTTCTCTCAGCTTTCTAATCTCATCGATTAGTTTCTGAGTTTCCTCCTTCAGGTCAGAGACCTTCGCTTCTTTGGCGCGAATTATTGCCTCAGCCTCTTCTTCGGTGTCGGAGAACATCGATTCAAAGCTGATACTGCTTATTGCAAATCGCCCCTCCCTCCCGTCTGACACATATGAATATGCATCGTCTTCCGCATCGGCCTCGTGTGACGTCTCGTTCGATGACGTGACTCTCTTTCTCTTGTGGATTTTCGGCTGACGCGTAACTGCTACGTCGCTTTGAACCGGTGGAGGTCTGCTTTTTCCTCCTCCTCTTCGTTGTGCCGTCTTTGGGCACAGTTGGTTGGTGGCGTAATTTTACTGCCACCGGCGGCTGGTTCTTGCCGTCCGTTTCTAAGCGAGCGGACTGCCCGTTCTCCTCCATGATTTGTATCACTCACTTTGCCAGTGCAATTGTGATATTGGCGGAAAAAAAAGCACACCGCCCACACTGGGTCTCTAACTCAGCCCCCTCTGGTCCACGGCTGTAAGTTCTACGCACTCGGCTACGCTCTAGTTGCGGATCCTAGTGACACTAGCACTATTTCACTGTTTTAATTATTATTTGTTAATACTCCGAAGTCGAAACACATGCGAACAGTTCAACGGTCTGTGAACGACTGGTAAGTACTTGCCTATTTCGATATGTATTCAACTTTCTTGTACGTGCTTATTTGTTTTTGATCTATTTTTCGTAGTTTTACTATATATTCTCTTTATATTATTTTACGAAGAGTAGGAGAATGAGAAAGAAGAAAAGAAAACAAATTAGGTGTAGAGATAAACGAACAAAAATGCGTACCGTTGCAAGGGTATGTTAATGGTTTGTTACTCGTGTACAAGGTGAAGGTGATTCAGAACATACATACATATATCTCAAATGCAAGTTTATGGGTATGAACCAATGAAAGCATTGGACTTGAAAACTGGACAAATCCCAGAAGCCATGAAGGAACAACTTATGAACCTTCTCGACGAATTTCGAAAATGTATTTTATAAATGTTAACGAACTTTTTAGCGCGAGTCCGATTCGCATTCAGAAAATTATTGATTACAGAAAGCTTAATTCGCTGCCTAGAATAGATGACAAAATTGAAAATATTAGGGGAAGCAAATGGTGTATAAGTCTCGATATCCGGTTACAAATTCCCATGTAAGACAAGACAAAACGCTTAACGTCCTTCGTAACACCAGAAGGACAGTTTGAGTTTCAGCGGATGTACTTCAAGCTATGGAATGCCCTAGAGTCATTTAGAGACTAATGAACAATATAATCGTTAGACATTTAGATACATCCGCAGTCTATCTAGACGACATATTGTTACACACCAGATCACCCGAAGAACTATTAGTAATGCTTAGAACTACACTTGAAGTACAATATATAAACAAGAATGCCTTTGTACACTTAATATGTTCATCTGCGTTTTTTGTGCAAAATATTAGTTTTCTATGGTATGAGGTCGGAATAGTACAACCAGGAATAGATGAAACTGAGGGAATTGAACATTTCCTACACCTACAACAGTGCATCACATTAGACAACTTCTCAAGCTTACGAGATATTTTCGGCATTTTGTTAAAAATGATGCACACATAGTAATTTAACGATTAAATAACTTTCTTCGAAAGTCAGTAGATTGGCAATGCACGGAAAATTGAGTTTGTATTATGTTAATACCCACGCCAGTTCTCAAGGCTTACCTGGTATATAAATGCAGCAACAGTAAGATGGGCGACTTCATTCGGTAATTTATTTCAGCAGAGAGACAAGGCAGCCGGAAGACAAATAAACAAAAAACGGACATAGTGATCGAAACGTTAAAAAAATCGTTGTTTTTTTTGGGAATACAATTTGCAGTTGTGACTGACTGCAATGCAATTAAGACATCTAAGGAAAAAAAACACGTTCTTCCCAGTATAGCTAGATGGTGGCTACAGTTTATGAACTTTACTAATGACGTGAAGCATATACCACGCGACAGAATGCATCGTGCTAATGCCCTCACCAGAAATCCTTGCCAAGAGAATATAATGCAAATTAAAAAGTCTGATTAGGTTTTATATCGGCAATTTACAAATGATCAGGAAATTCAGATGATCAAGGAAATTCACGACATTTTAATGAATAAACCATATATGAGTTTACCCGCAAGTGCGAGGAGTGGGTAGTACGAAAGGGGATAAGTCGTACACGCAGCTCATTTTGTCTTGGAGAAGACGCAACAGACGCATATGCGCAAGTACTTGCAAAGAATTTAACATGTTGATTACGACGCTTGTTCAATAAGCGCAATGCATGCAAACGCGGAAAATACCTTCACCCCATTCTTAAACTTGAAGAGCGAATGTGAATGCTGCATGTGGATCATTTAGGTCCTTTTCCAAAAGCTAAATTGGGAAATTTATATATTATGGCCCTTAGAGATGCATTCACTAAATTTGAATTTTTTTAGAGTAGTAAAATCAACTAAGCCCAAGGTAGTAATTGAATTCTTCAAAGATTTGCCTTTTATAGTATTGTAAATCCAACATTGTGGTGTCTGATCGTGGCAGCTTTTTGTGGCAAAGCATTTCACAGTTTGCTTGCAGAACAACAGGTAGAACATCTTAATAAATCAATTTTGAGTGCACTTATGTTTTCTACACTGAAATAAGATCGATGGGATTTGAATGTACTGCAGTTCATTTACGACATTGTCAGTAAAAGTACGGGTAAGACACCAAGCGAATTGCTTTTTCTCGGAATAAATCCGCGATCTAGTACGGATATTCCTTTGAAGGATGAAATTATGACTAGCACTGCAAACATGATTGAAGATCTCTGCGAAATTTGAAAAACAAAGCATCAGATCATATTAAGGTAGAGTACGCTAGACAAAAACTGGAATACAATAGTCAAAAGAAGTGTCCCCAAAATAAATATGTATTCTATTTATATATTTGGGGAATTGTCAGCTCTCCCTGAACATTGTTGTAACATCCGTCATATATCTGTTACTGATCGATTTCGACGGAAATGGTCTCCTGGTTCAAGTTATTGCATTGGTATAACATCCATCAGTTCCCCCGCGAGCGAGAGGCTCAAGGGCATGTGAGATGGTATCCTGGCTTCAAAATCTAGCACTATTGTAACATCTACCGGTTCCCCTGTGGGTGTGAAACTCAACGCCTTGTGTGGTGGTCATCTGGCTTCAAAACCTAGCATTGGTTTAACATCCACCTGTTCCCCTGAGAGTGTGAAACTCAACGGTGTGTGTGGTGGTCGCCTGGCGAAGATATAGATTGATCTCTTTTTGGGGAAAGTCCGTTATGTTATGCCGGTCTGTGGTAAGGTGAGACTGAGTAACCTAAAGGATCAGGAGATCTCTATAGTGACAATTAAAATAAAGACAATTGGAATTTATTTGAAATTGATAGAATTATTCATATGCCTGTGTTGAAGATTATTCATGGGCATTTATTTATATCGTTTCAGGAAAATGAAAAATTAGGTTGCTATGTATTAAGTTGCGGTTCGCCGAATGGGAAATTGACTGTTTCCCCTAAAATAAATATGTATGAATTTTGTTTGAAACTCTCTTTATATAAATAAAATCAGAAAATAAAGTTTATGTATATTTGGATTCAAGGTTTGGGCTGATTTTAAATCGAAGGCGAAAAAAAAGTCTTGTGGTAAACGAAGTTAAAAGGAAAGTTAAAAGTATGGCTTCAACGACAACGACGACAATGATCTTCATATATAATAATCAGCATAAATATAAGCCAAGTCCTCACTTATTCAAAACAGGCACAGGAAAGACACTCCAGTATAAAACCTTCAAAAGCAAAATGAAATACAGGTAATATTTTCCGCTGAATTTACTTCAAAACTGGATATTCTTAGAATGAGCTCTCAATATTGAGAGCAATCTCTTAAATGTGATAAAAATTGTGGAAAAATATTTCAGCAAATGGAACATCAAATTGAAT